>JAVJGI010000040.1:1726350-1821845 GCA_035590275.1 Ibycter americanus
TTACTGCACCTGGGCACTGGGGAAGAAACAGTCATGTTAATGTTTCTGGGGGTGCTGCTGGGGAGCAGCACCCATGGAGAGTGGGACGGGGGGGACGGGGGGCAAGTAATGGCAGGTGGGGGTCTTTTTTTTCATAGTTCTAGAACCCCACATTGATGAACAAAAGCAACACGCCCATTTTACGAGTGGATGTGAGATGTAAAGCTGAGGAAAGCCTACCTTGTGCTACTTGTGAAAATGCAAGCTGAGCATTCCAGCTTGGAGTAAGAAAGGGAAAGACAGACAACTGATATTTGTGGACTCAGATGAGCTAGTCATAAAATAGTAACAAGAACTGCAATGGAAGAAAACTGCATTACATTAAGTGTGAGGAGTAGCTCTCTCTTATTCCTGTTACCACTACTGACAGTCATCTCATCGACTCCATTGACCTCTGCTCTTGCTGAAGATAAGCTATTATAAAGGTGTAATTACTGCTTTTCCCCTTGCACTCTGAAGTACTTGTTTTTTGAGGTTCTGGCAAGATTGCAGTAAAGTCTGTTTTCCCCAACCTGTCGTATTGGCACCATTAGACATTGTGATGAAACACTGGTATATTTTTCACAAAAGAAAGAAAAAAACAGCTGCTCTGTGGCACAGCATTTGGATCCATACCCATGTAGATAGGGCCTCTGCTACACTTCCTGGAGCAGAGACAGGCATCTCAGAACCACACATTACAGGCTATCACTCACTGAATTCCTCACTTCTTTTTTTTGCAGAAAAAGGAAAAACAAAAGAACAAATCAACTTCTGGAGATCTAGGAGAGACTTTTCTTCATGCAAGTGGTGGTAAAAGCAGCACATTCCCATGAAAAGTCAGCCTTTCCAGCTCCCACCTCCAAATAACCTTCAACTCCCTCAGCCTCACTGGTGAACAGAGGTTGTTCAACCCCTCACATGACCAAAGGCAATGTACCTAAAGGATGCAGCAAGGCTTGGCACAGAAGACCGATGTCTCTGACCGAATGGCAGTAAACAACAGCCTTTTGTACTCCTGTGCGTGCTGAGAAGGTGAACAGTTCTTTGCGCTGCTAATTAGGAACATCAGCAACAGCAAACTGTTTTGGCCAGTTCTTCATTCCCCAGACCCATAACTAGTGACGTACATCATACGCAGAGGAAAACAGTCTTTTAGAGTCCTGTAGGGTGCCTGCTTAGTGCCTAGCTAATGGCAAGAGACATATCCTGAAGTCCTTGTGTAATAATTCTTCCTCACATTAGAAAAGCATGCAGACTAAGAGGGGTATTCAAACTGAGGTGTAATACTCTTCTGGAAGCTTTGAGTTTTACAAATAGCACCTCTTCTTCTCTTTCCTGAGAAACTTCTGGTATGTGCAGGTAACCGGCTGTAGCCTCAAGTCTGTGACTCCACAGCTAGGCCATCTCCAGTTGTGTCCCCAATAGAACGTAATTGCCTAATGAAGCCTAAGGATGATTCAAGCCTAAAATCACTTAAGGTCCAGAAAAGAGAGACATTTAACAGACCTCTCCTCAGAATATCCTTCCTCAGCTGGGAAAGTATCTTTGTGGAATCAGTTTTTAACTTCTTCCTAGCCATTTTACCGGAAATTCAAGTGCTTAATTCAGGGTGGCAATTTGGCTGAGAGCCTACTAAGACTTAGTTGAAAAGTTGCCCTTCGTGTCTTCCTGTGAAAGTCTTTTACAGCCTCTCCCTATTTTGGGGTCATGGCAACTGATGATCTTCAATTATTTATGTCTGCAACACCTTCTGAAATAAAGTATTCTCATTTTACGGATAAAGAATTGACAACCAGAGCCTCTAAAGACTGAGGAGCCTAGTGGTCTGGTGAAAGTATCTGGTGAAAGGAAATACCCAGCCAACAGTTCCCCTCTTTTCACTGCTCCCTGTGGCATCCCATCTTAATAGCCCAGGGCACTGGCACCTTCTGTTAAACATGAGGAAATCTTTTGCATGGCAGAAAATTAAATTCCAGTCTCCTCAACCAATATATGACTCTTATGCAGCTGATTATCCACTTGTTTGCATCAGTGTAAGTGTATATCTTGATGGCAGTGGAGCTATATGTGGGTAATGTGGTCACAAGTGACTGAAGTCAGGCCCACATTTTTTTAAATCTTCTAAATGGATTAACAAGAACAGAAAATAACAAAAGAACCACACTTTTTTTTATTTTTTCTTTCTTTTTTTTTTTTTTTTATGTCATCTCATAGTAAAAGTAATACCCATTAGAAATGTCAGTTCTGACTGAGGAATTCAGTTTTGGGTCTTACATGGTATCAAGTAACCCCTACTGAAGAAATCAGCACTATTGCTAACAAAATGTAGAATAAAGGGAGAATATGGATAATGGTAATATGAGCAATAATAGTAACAGCAACAACAATATTAATAGTATCTTCAGTTTTAGCAGGGGCCAAATAAACCTCAAGTTGACACAGAATTTAGGACAAGGGAAATTATTCTACCCTACATTTTGTTGATGGTAGTATATCACTGTAGGAGGTGCTAAGTCTGGCTTTAAAGTGTCTGAAAATACAGAAAAGAACATGCATCAGAATCTGCCCTCATTAAAAACCATGCTACTTCTCTGACTTCAGCGAAAGGAGAATCTTGGTTTCTAAAAGCAGATTTTACCCTCACAGATGACTCTGATCATATACTTATACAGTGCTATAAATTGCTAATGGGCTTGTTGATTCTGTGAAGCAGGAAGGAATTGGTTGGAAAAGTGCTGTTTTCAAAAAAGCTTTTGAAAGAGGCAAGAAGGGAACATAATCAGGATTCTTGCAGAAATCCAAGGTCACAGGCTGGGAGCAGAACTTTGGAGAAGGAAATCAGAAGAGAAAGAAAAGTTAGAAGAGGGAGAAGTAGTGACAGGCAGACAAGGTCTTAAAATGATGGCGGAAATGAAAAGGATGTCACAAAACATTAATCATGTGGCAGGGACTTCAGATATCCCTTGCTATATGTCTAAGCCACTTTGCCTGTGATAACTTTCATGATGCTTAGATGGGACCATCTCTCTGTTCATACAGACTTCAGCACAATAGGGGCCTGCTCTCTGTTCTCTTATATCTCCAGGCATCTTCATCAGACAACTAATTAACAGCAGTAATAAATGATACTGTATTGGCTCTTAACCCTCTGCATTTATTTTTCTGTGGGTTGGATTAAAAAGAACAAATTTTTTTTAAAAAAGAAAGATTAATAATCCTCAGTCAGAGTGAAACTCCGGAGAGATGACACCATCTGGATGATTAGTGCTTGTTTCATTTGCACGTTGAACTCAGTACTCTTCTGGCACTAATTATTGCATACCCTTTCCTTATATCATGACTTCTGGGGCTGTGTGTGTGATATAAATAGCAGACTAATGACATGCTGCATGTTGCTCAGGAGACCTCATGTTAGTTTACAGCATTTCTCTGATTATTACTTTTTTAATAGACAGAAGATAAAATACTGATCTCACAAGTGAGACATGAGAGCCTTAATTTGTTCACATTTTTCTAAGAGCCAGTGCATGATGAAATATTTATACGTTCCTCTCTGACTGCAGCATTTTGAATGTGCTGTGTTGTTTATTGTTGTAGTTAAGAACTGGCGGGGAAAGAAGTGCTGCAACATTCAGTAGCAGGATATCCGTGTCGAGTGTGAAAGTAAAATGGGTATAACCAAAGTAAACATAACTACATGGTTCTAAGGGCCTGACCTATTCTGTATAGGTAGAAAATTTAATAACTTGTCAATTGCTGGAATGTTTGTAGGGGAAGTCGCAGAGTCAAACACGGTTTCTAATGTCTGAAAGGCAAGGCAAACACAAGGTCATTAAAACGGCATGTAATGCCAACTAAAATAATAAGGTTTGTCATCTTATGGTGGTGTAGTACAAACTATCTAGAATGGCCAAAAGAGGAAGCAAGGCATAGATTGGCACAGAGCTTTTGGAGAGAAAGATTCCATCTGAAAGATAGACACTGCTGAGGAGATGCCCATCCTTGGTTAATTGAAATGTGACCTGGTGACATGTTATCGTCTTAAGGTTTCACCCTGAAGTGTTCCTTTCTAGCTGTAAATTCGCAATGTACAAAAATCAGCAACTGATGATAAACACAGTGAGGTGTGGTGTGGCACTTCCACTGTTGTGATGATGTTTTGGAGGGTTAACTCATTCCCCTAAGGGTGTATTAATAAACATTGATTGCTATTCACTGTTTTTTTTTTTTTTTTTTTTTAGGACTAGCAAAGACTTCTTTCTCCCTGTACAAACTACAGCTTTAGTGAAGATTTTAAGAACAGTGTCATGGCATGTAAACAAGTGTGTATTTTAGCTTAAAGACCAGACTGATAATCAGAAGACTGAAGACCATTTCTGCTGATGATTTTTGCTGTAATTCATGTGCTTGGCTGTTGCCTGCCCAACTCAACCCTCACTCTCTGCTCAGATCCCAGCTCAGTGCCACCCTGCCGTATGTCTGCAACCCTCCAAAAATATACATTCAAACCATGGAGAATTCTTTGGCAACAACCTTGAAAACTGTTCCTGACATAACCAGAAACTTCCAGTCCACCCTTTCTTTGCTGTTGTTCACAAGTAGTGGGACAACCTTGGAAGTAGAGACCGGTAGTCTGTAGGATGACTGCCAGCAGAGATCTGCAAAAGAATCTGAAATACACCTTAACATTGTGCTCGGGATGCATAGACAGAACTGAATAGGTGCTAGGGAATAAAAGAAAAAACACAGCTTACAGATTTTGAAAGGTAAATATTAGGGTAGGATTTTAGTTGTCATTCTTTCCTGGTTCCTCAGTCTTCAAACTACTATCTAAAATCTATCCTGAAAATGTAAGCCTGCTGAAAGCAGGTTTATTTTTCTCTGCTATCTTTTTAAGTTCACAGACCCTCAGAAGGCTGCAGCCCAGTTTGAAATGTAGTAATAAACATATGATACTGGGGACATTCTAGGTTTGGGTTACTGTGGGGTAGGAATTCAGGGAGTCCGTGGGGACTGAAAAGACTCTGTTAGAGCATTTGAAGTAAAGGTGATATGCTCCTCTTTCCCATCCACTGTGCTGTCTCCCCTTTGACCTTGTTCTGTCAGCTAGGCCAGAAAATGAAAGGATTATTACCCTTTCCTACACTCCTTGGGGTTTCCAGTCCTTTATCTGTACTTGAGCCTTCACATCCAAAAAGTCCAAGGACCAAGACTGAGGCAAGGAGAGGGGAGGCTCCTTACAACCCTCTTTTATTTTCTTGCGCACCCATGCAGTGCTAGCTGCAATCCTGCCCCTCTGTGATTCATAAACTATCTAATTATCTTTTTAAAACTCTCTCTTAAATCAACGAATTTTGTTTCATTGCCTTCTGCTGCATGAAGGTCAAAGCCTAGTGGTGCATACTTCACTGATGCTTTATAACAGTGCCCTCTTCAAGATCGGTTTCATTTGCCATGTGTCGATGGTTTCCACTCTTGTCTTCATATAATTACAGGAAGGTGACATGAACAACCCTTCTTCACCTGCACGAATGTCTGAAACTATCTCTGGATGTCTACAGGTAATTGAGATTTCAGCTTGCTGTTCATGCAAAAAGCTTTCTCTGTTTTGGCTTCTTGTTTTTTCTAAAGAAACCTTAGGTCTTGTAGCTTAGATTTCAGAACTGGTCATGGAAACATGTCATTACATTAGAAATGTTTAATATATCAGATACAATGAATTTGAGAACAAATGCTTCAATTCCTTTTTTGTAAATTAGTTTATCCTCTAACAAAAGACAAACAGCGTCAAAACAAAAGAATTAGCTAATATTAAAAAAGAAAGGAAAGAAGTCTTTTAAAATAAGGAATATTATATGGGCTAATACCTACACAGTGCACTCAGGGGAAAATGTAAGTAATTATAATATTATTTCACTATTCAGAATACAGGATTTTATGGATTTCACAACACATGTAAAAAGCCACACAGATTAATAGAATGGTTTGGGTTGGAAGGGACCTTAAAGATCATCTAGTTCCAACCTCCCTGCCATGGGCAGGGACACCTTCCACTAGACCAGGTTGCTCAAAGCCACATCCAGCCTGGCCTTGAACACTTCAAGGGATGGGGCATCCACAACTTTCCTGGGCAACCTCTTCCAGTGCCTCACCACCCTCAATGTAAGGAATTTCTTCCTAACAGCTAATCTAAATCTGCCCTCTTTCAGTTTAAAGTATTTTCCTTTGTCCTATCACTACATGCCCTTGTAAAAAGTCCCTCTCCATCTGTCTTGTTGGCCCCCTTTAGGTACTGGAAGGTGCTCTAAGGTCTCCCCAGAGTCTTCTCGTCTCCATGCTGAACAACCCCAGCAATCTCTGCCTGTATTCACAGGAGAGGTGCTCCAGCCCTCTCATTATCTTTGTGGCCTCCTCTGGACTTGCTCCAACAGGTCCATATCTTTCTTACGTTAGGTGCCCTGGAGCTGAATGCAGTACTCCAGATGGGGTCTCATGAGAGCGGAGTAGAGGGGGAAAATCACCTCCCTCGACCTGCTGGCCAGGCTGCTTTTGATGCAGCCCAGGATATGGTTGGCTTTCTGGGCTGCATGCGCACATAGCCAGGTCATGCTGAGCTTCTTGTCAACGAACAACCTCAAGGGCTTCTTGTCAGGGCTGTGTTCAATCCCTTCTCTGCCCAGCCTGTGTTTGTGCTTGGCATTGCCCTAACTCACGTGCAGACCTTGCACTTGACTTTGTTGAACTTCATGAAGTTTGCACAGGCTCACCTGTTAAGGTCCCTTTGGATGGCATCCCTTCCCTCCAGGCTGTCAACCGCACCACACAGCTTGGTGTTATTGGCAAACATGCTGAGGGTACACTCGATCCCTGTCTGTGTCACTGACAAAGATGTTAAACTGGTCTCCATTTGAACATCGAGCCATTGACTGCAATTCTTTGAGTGTGACTATCCAGACAGTTCCTTACCCACTGAGTGGTCCGTCCATCAAAATCCATGTTTCTCCAACGTAGTGACAAGGCTGTTGGGCAGGAACTTGCGAAATGCTTTGCACAATTCCAGGTGGATGACATCAATTGCTCTTCCCTTATCCACCAGCGCTCATTGGGTAACCCCATCACAGAAGGCCACCAGATTTGTCAGGCACGATTTGCCCTTAGTGAAGCCATGTTGGCTGTCACCAATCACCTTCTTATTTTACATATGCTTTAGCATAGTTTCCATGTTCCATTATATTTACAGTGCTCCATTTTTGTTGCATACAGTGAAAAAATATGATGCAAAATGAAATGGAAATTTCTGTAGCTCGGTTTGATTTGATTTGGTCTGATTTACTATTGTAAGTAGCCAAAAATGTCATAGTAGATAATTGCAAAACTAAATGTGTGGGCATTGTGGAAATGTGCTGGTAAAAATACTACAATTCTCATCTTAAACAAGTGACGCATGAAAATATAAAGGACTGTAATGAATAATACTAAGAAGTGACATTGTAATTTGAGCTGGCTGACCATCAGCACTCAGGTTTGGTCTTCTTGCATCAAGCAAAATCTAAGGCCATAGGCGAGCACGGCCTGATTCACATATACTTTTCCAACACCTACAGTTCCAGCTACCTCAGTGAGCAATATAGGTAACCTGATCATCACAACAGTAGTGTAGCTGCCTCAATGCAGATGGAAAGCATGCTACATATGTGGTCAGGTGCATGCAGACCCTGCCCAAGGTCTCAACAGGAAAATCCTGTATGGAAAAACTAGTAGTCCAGTGCTGTGTCCAGCTAAACCTTCTTTTTTTTTTTTTTTTCTTCCCTCAACATCTCAAAGGACAATATTATAAGAACTTGGATATGGGGCTTTTGAGTCACATATGGATGACTTGTGTCTGACCATCATGAAGTATAGACATCCATATTAGTGTTTATGCTCAGGGCACAAATGCCATTAGGTGCTTTCCTATAGATGTTATAGCTCAAGAACCCCAGTCTTCACTCAACTTGTTGCTTCTCTTACTGTATATGTTAACATACCTCTTTAAACCAGTTTGCCATGAATTTGTTCAGAGGCTGCAAATACCTTGAGGAAAATGGGTTTCCACACCGAAGACCTTCGTTGAGGTTAAGGTGGAGCAGCACTACTTGGGGAAGCTGTGGGCTTTCCTAGAACAAAGAATAGTGTTTCCCCTGCTCTGGGACTAATTTGGTCTTGCTGGAGGATATGGGAGAACTTGCATTGATTTAAATGAGTCAAAATTAAGGTCTTGGGAAAAAAAAAAAAAATCCTGCTCTTTGTAGGTTTTTGCCTGTGCTTATATTTCAAATAATATGCAAATCCAGGTACCATGTCATGACATAATACATATTATAATGCACACTGTAATAAATGTAATACATTATAATGCATAGTCTATATTAAAATTACATAAATTCATTAGAATATAATACATGTGATGCAATAGAGTAAAAATAAAATACATATAAATGATTATAATATATCACAATATATATTGGAATACATGTAACACAATCACATGGCAGACATCATAATTCCAAAATAACTCTTTTCTGATTGCCATCAAGTGAATGTATGATCAGGAGTTGATGGGAGTGTAGGGTGAGCTAGGAGATGAGGATGTTGTTACTAAAATGCATCAAATTTTAGCAGCAGAAATATCAGATATCATGGCCAAATATCAAGAAAGCACCCCAATGTATCTTTGGAAGAATGCAAAACAGGAAATGTCCCTTTTTCCCTGACTTGCTAATACCATCTGCCTGAATGTCTTTGGCAGGAGAAGAACCTTTGAAGGGAAGTGCTAGGACAATTAAAATTAGACTGTACAAAATCCAAGAAAAAATTCTGTATCAAAAAAGTGATGGACTAGGACATTTAAAGGCCTTTTCGTTCTCTGTCTATGTGCTATTTTAGTGGCTTTGGATCTGATCTGTAGAGCTTAGTATTTAATACTGAAATATTTTGAAAAGTGTTATAGAAACAGTATTGCCTTCATATCTTACTGCTTAAAACCAGATAGCAAAATAGCTAGCTCAGCATACTGATGCTTTTGCAGGATCTTGTTCTCTCTCTTTATGCTAGGTAAGACCTCTGTCACTGAGTGGGGAGGAAGAGCAGCCCTGCTAGCTCTGCTTGTGCCTGTGTTTCAAGCCCAGCCTGGGCCAGGTAGAGGTTTTTGACCCAATGACATCCCCAACTGACTATTGATGTTTCCTAATGATGACAGAAACTTGCAGGGGAGCAGAAACTTACAGAAGAAGAAGAGTTACAGGTTTGGTAGGTGGAAGAGTGAGGAAATGAAGGATTTGATGGCAGGGTATTTCTGTAAATAAGACAATAAAAATTGACATTATATGCAAAGTGGGACATTGCATTGTATGTAGAGTGTCTCCAGTTTTCTCAGCTTACTGCATTGACAGCTGTGAGAGAGTAAGAAGGAGCACAGCCAGTCAAGCGTACTAACTGCTGTGCACATTCAATCCTGGGCAGGGTCTGCTTGCACACACAAGACTTGGCTCCAGATAGTGCTGCCACTCTTCAATCATGTGTCATGTTTCTGTTAATCTTGCAAACAGCCAATATGAAGACACCCAGCTTTCTTGCCCTCCAATATTTTATACATAAACGTCTTAAGCATGCTGTAAATGCAGGAAAGAAAAGCAGAGAAACTCTAGAAATCGCTGCAGCCAGTATATTTCCTTTCCAAAGGAGCAGGTAAATATTTTCTTAAATTTTATGGGAATTAACTACAAGCGGTCGCCCATCTTGACATTTTCTTTAAAAATGTGACATGTTGAATATGCACCAAGAATGTGTGCTGCAGGGCAACTTTGTTCATTTCTATCAGCAAGAACATCTGGACAGCACAGGGAAGGTCCTTCTTCCCCGTTCAGTGTGCCATGGTTGTGTCATCCAGTCCAAGAGGCAGGAGTAGAGAAGAGGGTTGTGAATGGCTGGTATTTCTCTTAGACTAATTGTTCCACAATTGATTGTTACCAGTCATCAGGGCAGTAAGTGCTCACTTACTCGCAGCAACCTACGTACTTGGATAAGCCCAACAAACCTTCAATACAATGCACCATCTTTTCTAAAGTTATTAACTTACTGATTTGGAAGCATTTTCTTTCCTGTTTTGTGGTTGTTTTTTTCTCTTTTTCTCCTCCCCCCTATTTTAATCCCTTTACTATTCACAGAAAATGCTGTCTCTGAAAATTGATTGAATTCCTTCTTTATTTACTGAAGATATTCTTATTATTTACCCCACTTACAAGCTTTCTTGAACAGTGAAATCATGTTTAAGACGTGAGCAAGATTTAGTGGCTTTTGGATACCTCACCTCTTTCTTAGCTTCAGTGCTAAGACTGCTCACAAAAATAAGAACTAGAGAAACCAGCAACAGGATTTCTCTGACTTAGGTAAGAATTTTGCAGACCCCATTAATGTTGACCAAATTTTTGCAGTCAGTTGAGCAGCTTTGCTACTGACTTCAGTAGGAGCTGGGTTAAG
This sequence comes from Ibycter americanus, assembly GCA_035590275.1. Lineage (NCBI taxonomy): Eukaryota > Metazoa > Chordata > Aves > Falconiformes > Falconidae > Ibycter > Ibycter americanus. The sequence goes on from JAVJGI010000040.1 coordinate 1,736,890, forward strand.
TAAAGGCAAAGCACTGCGGTAACTCCCACTCACAGGGCAATCAAGCTGTTACTGAATCTGACATGAAAGACTCTGTTGGGAGTAGCCAGACAGAGCCCACATGGACCACATCCAGCAGCTCATTCCACATAGCTCAGTAAACAACCCTCAGCTGGTAACAGATGCTCTTTGAGTCTCCTGAGGTGGCATTTTAAGACACTCTAGCCTGATGCTTTTCAAGATGTTTTCTCTTAATCAATAGTACCTGCCTGTTCCAACAGTTGGGGTTTTTGGAATAGGAGCCTGTTCTGTTTTCACAGTAAAAAAAAATGTACAATAACATGGTGAGCTGCTTACAGCCCAGGTGAATGCTGAGAAGAATGCAATGAGATCTAAGAATCCAGTACAAAGCAGAGAAAGTTTAATTGAAAATGAGTCTGGAGGATGTCCTGACTGAAGCAACATAAAGAGAAAACTGACATTAAAAGGTGCTAAGAGGATAAGTGCCCACGGTGATCATTACCGGTGAATACAGCTATCCTAATTTCATTGACTTCTGAATTATTTTCAGAGCATTGCATTTCTGTCTGCAGTTCTCTCCTTTGTCCTCTCTTCCTGCTGCTTTCATCTTTTTGGTGTGTGTATGATTGGCAGAAAAAGGAGGAGGCTAATGCTGAGCACTAGAAAATATATGGGATGGAAAAAGACTTTTCAGATCTGAAGCTGTCTGGATGCTTTCAGTGCAGTATTCACTACAGCTGCTTTTTCCCTTGAGAATGCTAGAGAACTATACCAGTGCAGGAGTTGCAGTCCTTCCTCAAAACACTTGGGAATTTCTCTTTTGTCTCTAGATGCTTCAGTTTTCAGTCTGATAGTTTAACACACGTGGTAGTCCACAGCTCAAAACTCTAAGAACGTTTTTTCAAGATAAATACTCACCAGACATTGGCGATTCTTATTTTGTATTAAAGGAAAAGAGATCCTCGAAAGAAGAGATGGGCAAAATTCTACACATCAGTGATTTTGACATTTCATTTTCTCAACACTTTTGTGTTGCTGAGGTGCTTGCTGACCTCTGAGTGCTACTGCCCGATCTAATTTCTTCCTAAGAATAACTGGTAATAGCAGAGAGCTAATAGGAAACATAAAGAAGACCCAAACCCAAAACCAAAAAACCCCTTGACATCCAACTGCTGAACAATAGATTGAGCTAATAATTTAAAGAGAATAATTTTAAAGAAGCTACATATTAAAGAGAAATAAAAGGGTTCATTAGGTGTCAGTAAAGAATATTAAGCTTCTGTGACCCCGAAGAAGAGAAAGAGAGATTGAATTTGACATCTGAGTGAAAACCCTTGGAATAAAAACAATTAGGGCATTAATGTAAAAGGATTCAGCATTTTTTTATATAATTGACCTTTGAAGGCCTATGAATTTCTTTTACTTTTTTTTTAAGATTGCAAAGTATCTCAAAGAGCCCATTTGGGAACATGACAATTTAGAAAATGGAAAATGCATTCCTTAGCCTGGGTTTAGTGCGGTTGCAGCCTCCCAGCATTACCCATGAGATAACACTTCAGTGCTCCTGTTGTTCTGTTTCCCGAACTCAGACAGTTACATCCCTAGATATGGCTAGGAACCCTGAGTGTTTGTGCATCATTAGGCTGTCTGCTTCACTCCTTCCCTCTCCCAAATTGGATTAGGTCCATCATCCTTAAAGGCAAGGGATAGAATATGAATCATCTGTTGTACTAACTTCGAGAAAACTGTTAAGCGCTGTAGAGTTTCAGAAGCAGCTTTTGATACATCCAGTAGATCATTCTTACATACAGTCTGATGTAGTGGTTTCCATGGACAGCAAGTATGCTAATGAAACAAAAGATAATGAACAACAAGATACAAGTAGGGTATTACAGTATTAGAGGATTTGGGGGGTGGGGGGGAGGGATGTCAATCCTGGTGACACCAGGGTTATATTTTATAAATTATAAATTTTATAATTTTATATTGCTTCATTGACGAGAATGTAGCAAAACATAACGGGGCATACAAGTCCTTGATGCCTTCTCTGAAAGTTTCTTAGTGCACTTTAATGTTAGTGTATAACTTAGTGCCATTTGGTCATAAAAAGGACTGGGTTCAATTTCTTATGAGACACTTACTGGGACAAATAAAATATTTTCAGCTGCAGTCATTATCCCAAGATGTGGGCAATATTTCTCTTCAAGAAAGTAGTCAGTTTATAGCTTGAAAATGAGCAGGACTTCACTGTAGTGGAAAGGGACTGCGAAGTCAGAAGGGCAAATTATTACTTATGAAATACCATGAGAGGCTGCTATTGCCAGCAGCAGTCAAGGACTCATTTTTCTTCTTTTGTTGAGGAGTATCCGTTGAAGGGGCAGAGCAGCCTCCACTTTTTCCCCTTGAGCGTTCCTATTCAAAGACTTGTAATTATGCAGATTTCATTCAAGCTAATTGCAAATAAAAGATCCTAATGTCTTTATCAACAATTTCTTTTAGTCCACAACCCATTCTGTTTTTTCTTACCCATCTTTCACCTTGACCATCTCATTCAAGGTGCTAGCTCCTCTTGACACAGAGCCGTGTCCATTTTACCTTTCAATATTACAGGTATGCCTGCTCTGCATTGTACAGAGTACTGTACAGGAAAGACAGCTGAGCTACCTTTACATGAGCTCGTTTGCATGTTTGGGACAGCATAGTATAATGCACTGCATAAAGCACATGAATCCCCATCCCTCTTTCACAAATCCTACTTGCTATATATTTTTTTTCATCAGCTAAATCTCCAATTAATTTACTTAGGTTTGAACCACCTTCCTGTGTCTGTCTTTGTGTGTGTAAGACAACATTTTCATGTTGTCTAGCCATGTACAATGGGACAAATTCTGTCTCTGACACTGTTTCCATTTTATATAACGAGGCTGGAGTCTGTCAGGCTTGGTGAAAAGTTAGTCTTAGCAACAATACCTGGTGAGACAGGGTGTGACTAGTGAAATGATAGTGTTGTGAAGAATTTCTACTTATTGGGCATCCACAGGTCTGTGGGTGACTTTTGGATAGCTTGTGAGGACATCTGGGGGACAAAGAACTGATGTCTGTTTTGGACTAAAAAGCTTGTTTGGACGATTCTGTTATACAGGTAAGCCAAGCTAGAAACTGTTAATAAGACTGTTGATTGAGGTTAAATACTTTCTGCTCTGAGGAGTGAAGGCATTAAAGCTCTTTACCCTGAAGGAGAAAAAAATTTGGCAGCCATCCTTTAAACTTATATGTGACCAAGAGGATAATGAATTGGTACATACATATGTGCTACCAGGAAGAGGATTGCTCCACCATGTCTTATTTTAAACTTAATATAATGTTATATGCATGATGGCAGTAGGTCAATATTTAGGAAATGTTGCTATGAATAAATGCAGTGCATTAGACTGCGGCAGGGTCTCCTGGAGGAATTACTGAAAACACTGCATCTTGAGACCACAACTTGCAAATCACACTAGACATAACCATCCATAATGTATTAAAAAGACAGATGTAGATGAGGGAGAAGAAAATATGGTTCAGTGAGGTCTTTAGCTTAATTTCTAAGCAGTAAAAAGGAGAACCTTGTTCTAATGTAAGAGCTAAATGAACAGGAACTGGATCAGACTGTGAGGCAATGTTCCCTCTTAAAAAAAAAAAAAAAAGAAAGAAAGAAAAAAAAAGAAATAAGAAAAATAGAGAATTAATTTCCTTCCAGGAAAATGACAAATTGTTTCAGTACACTTGGTATGAATAATTCACAAACAACCTTATTCACATAAGTGAGAGGATTCATATTGTGCAGTCCTATTCATATAAGCAATGGAGCCAGTTTAGCCAAAAGTAATTAGCTAAGGGTGCTGTGGAAGTCCGTATCAGTGCCAAAGAATAAATCTGAATCACTTGAATCCTGATGTAGTTCCTTAAGTTCAGGAAATTTATCTCCTCTTTGTTTGAAGCTGATCCCTTTGTTACATTGCAAAGGTCAAAGGTCAGGGGAAAAGAAAAATAAACAAAACAAAACAAAACCAACACCACCCCATCACCACCCCACCACCCCCCAAATTTGAGAATGAAATAAATGAGCCCTCAAAGACTGAAAAATTAAAAATAGTAGTGATATGCTGACTCACAAGATTCACAACAGGCTTATGGGGAAAGTAATACAGAATTTTAAGTTTGTGTTAAATTATACAATATTTTAATGCAGTTTTAACATGAATTATCTAAGGAATTATGCTGTCACACTTAATAATTCAAATAAACTCAGTGGATAAAACAAAAAAAAATGCTATATCAATGAAAGGGCTATATATTTTATATATAAATGTGGGAATAGTTCATTTTAGATAAGGGTATGAACTTCTTCCATGTTGGTGGAACAGATTTTACTTACTATAAAGAGTATGTATAAAAGAAAAAAAAAATACTTTGAATCATCAGAAAAAGAAAAATTTATTTTTTCACATTGTGCATAGGTAGGTGAAACCCCACACATCTTCTAGCCATTTGCTGCTATGTGATTTTAGTATCTCCATGATCCAGACAACTTACATAACTTTTTTTAAGCTGCAGCAATGAAATTATTCATAATGACAAAGAAGGGAACTGACCCAGTTTACCTGAAATAAGACTCCCCTCCTTCCCCCCAGCAATAGCTGACAACAGCAAGTTTAACTTCAAACTGGGGTTAAAGCAGTTTTTTAAAACAGAAGAACAAACTTATAGAAATAACCATTGCAAATGGGAAACAGGCATTTGTAAGCAAATGACAAGCTTGCTTTTTTAAAGCTGATGTTCTGAAGCTGATTGCACTCCTTGGTTATTTATATCTAAGTGCCTCCACTCTTTAAATAGTGTCCATTTATATTTCAAGTGGCCTACATACACAACGCTGGTGTTACATGGCTGCTCCACATGCATCGTAATTGAATTACTGGAACAAAATGCAGGCAGCAGTTGTGACTTCTGATGTTATATAGTTATTGCAGCCTAATAAGGTCAGCAGAGATTAATTGTGAGATCAGGGACTGTTCCATTTCAGCAGGTATATACCCCAGACGACAAGAATAATGTGCCGTCCCATGTCACTTTTCAAAGACGTGGCTGTTTTACCCTCATGCACTCCTATTTTATGCAAGTGAAGCCAAAGCGAAGACATGTTGCCCAGCACGGCACTGGCTGGTGCTGATTTCAGAGCACAGGAGCTGGGAAATGGCAAATTCCCAGTCTCTCCTGCTGACTTGCAGATTGTAAGACCTTGCCGGGAAACAGTTCAGCATTTTGGGGAGAAGTTTTTTGCTCTTTCGCCTCAGGTTGGAAAAAGCAGCTTTGGAAATCCTTCGTATGCAGCTCTGGGGAGGAAGGAACTAGGAGCCTGTGATGCGGTTAGCCCATGGTTAAAATATTTACTGGTAACAGGGAAATATTAGACTGCAACAGAGAATCAAGGTTTCCTTCAGCGGCAGAGATCACAGAGGGCCTAATCATCAGCATATTGAATACTGTAAAGTAGGTTTTCTCTCACTGGGAATTTTACCCTGAACACAAAAAGTCTTTTCTGATTAAAATTCAGTTGACACATTTTGTCATGAAGTGGTTTGGTTAAGATGGAGTAGCATATTCTAAGGAGAACAATTTCATTAAAAAGACTTAGCCAGATCTCTGCATCTCTGACTGTAATCAGAGCAGTAATCTTGCAACCTTTACAAAAATAGCTCCACAACAGGCAGATGTGTGATCATCTGTTTCCTCCATCCCCTGCTGTGTCCTCTTTCTAAAAAGTTACAGTTTGGGATATAATACAGTAGTCCCTTACTGTCAGTCCTACATTCAGGGTATTATTCAATTTGATGGCTTACAGCATTTGAATTTGCATCCACATTGTAGAAAACATAAGGAGTGCTTTTGTGACCTCTGCTCTCCTAGAAATACTCTTCCTAAGATAGCTCTGAGGAGAATGCTTGGTGGATCCACAGTTTCTCCAGATAGCTACCTCTCTGTGCCTAGTCTTGTCTCCCAATTTTCAATATTCCCTTTTACTCCCACAGGTTTTACTCAATCAGTTTGTTTTCCTGTTATTTAAACTCAGAAATATATATGTTTTCTTAAGTAACATAAATTGCCTTAATGATCATCTTGTTTGAGAACAAATATCTGCCTATGACTTAGTCAGAGGTAACAGGGTTGTGGATTTAATTTAGTTATTTATTTTTTTAATTCAGGCAGTAGGAGGTTGTTTCACTGGCAGACACAATCTGTAACTTTTCTTTGTACACTGATTATCTTGATGGCCATGTGCATGGCTCTAATATTTGCATGGTATATATGTCTATTCTGATAAATGAATAGGCATTACAGCCTGAAATAGGGCATCTCACAATCTGAATGGCATTCTGATGACCAACAGTGCAAAAGAAAATGAATCTAATGGATAATTTCTGATTTTAAAAAATGTATTTTATTTGGTTGGTGTCACATTTTTAACTGTAGTAAAATTTCTATCAGCTACTGAGGGAGATATATAAAAATATAATACATGTTTGTGCTCTCCCCTGTAGGAAATTTATTGAAAGCTTAGCAGAGGATAATCACATGGCAACTTGTTGGGTGTAAAAGGCTGCACAGAAATTGAGTTTATAAGGGCTAAGAGATAAGGCCATGTTTCAGTAGCTTGTAAGTGCAGGTGACACACCTCTCAATTGGCAGGTCTGGGAGTCCCCATGCTCTGTAATGAATAATGTGTGACATGAATTGCCACTAAGATATAGTGGAAAAGTGCTGAGACCACATGATGGAGTCTCCTGCTGGTGCAGCTCACCCTCAAGCTAACCTTGGGGAAATACTTTGAAATGGTAGCTGAATAACAAGGAAGCCAATTCTTTGTATGTCAGTGATGTTTCAGACACTGACTCAGCAACATTTAGAGTTGTTTCTTTGCTCAAACTTTTATATTTCACTAAGAGAGGACTACTGAGGAAAGCAGCGCCTTCAAATGGTCATTGTCCTTTTTTCAGCTTTATTTTTCCAAGGAGAAGGCAATTGCTGTTTTCCCCTGAACCCCAGGCTCTAAAAACATCACTCTGTCATAATGACCTAGAAAAAGATTGACTTGTTCACATGAATTCTTGGGTCATTGTTGTCAAAGGCTCAAAAATCAGTTTTCAATTTCCCACAGTGTTGTGAAAAGATATTGACAAAAGATGAAAAATAAAGCATGACAGAAAAAAAAAATAAGATGATCTTCAAGGTCTTTCAGAATATTTTACATTTATCATTACATATATGTTATAATTTTCAGAATAAATATCTTAGGACGATATTGGGCAATACAAAATACTTATGCAAAATTTTTAGGTTAATTTTTAGAAATAATGCTATACATTCTGACAATTTATACCCAAGAAGAGAAGACTAAACCCTATGAATTTAAACTGCTTTAATAATACAATGAAATACCCTTGTTCCCTATTTCTTACGTATTTGGATGCCTATAAGGAAACTTCTCCCTTCAGGGAAACATAATATCAGGTTCCTACTTTTATCAAGGGATTGTTGAAGTTGGCTCAAAGAGTATGGGAGGAGCTGAATACAGCTGTTGATGCTTTATGTTGCTGTATTACTATCCAAAGTGTAGGTAAGGTTCCTTAAGCATTTACTGTATCCCAGTTTGTTCAAGCTTGGAAACCTAACAAGGGAATAGAATATGTATTAAAAAGGCTGATAGACATAAATTCCCTCGCAAAAATTGCTGTAGGCAGATAAGGATTCTACATCCCAAGTTTTACTTGTCTCTCTCATTTTGAAGAAGGCTGATTTCATTTAAATTATTTGGATGCAGGCGAAGGTGTGGGAAATCGGTGCAAGAGCATATTTTAAGAAATTCATAAACCCAAGAAAATCTAAATTCCGAATTTAAGCCGTTCTATGGACTGTGTGCTTTTTTGAAGTCAAATCAGGCTCTGACTAATATTTTTTACTTTATGAATATTGCAACAGGATTTGTTCACACTGTGACATCCTCTCGCCCAGTGAAAACATGCACTTTATACGTTCATATGCAGACTTTGTCTCCTTTTGCTTACGCAGTGGACTACTGACAGAATAATCCTTTGACGATTAAGTTGCACGCCACGCTTTCTCCATCCCTTCTGCCTCCAAGGGCTCATGTAAACAAATTGAGACACTTTACACATCCTTTATTTGCAGACACCATTGCAAGTCAAGATAAGAAATAAGAAAGAGGTCGGGCAATTTTGACAACTCTCTTCATCTTCTCGAATCCTTTGTCCACACTTTTGTTCATCTTCCCCATCTCCCTTGCCCCTGTGACACATCTCCCTCTTGTTGCTTGGTAACCTCCCAGCACTGCTGTGCATGCCAGCATCAACTGCTCCCTGCTCCCTCTTCCACTTGCTCAAAACATCGAGACAGTCTAAAATTGGATGAGGTTTTCTTCTTTTCGCTTCAGACAGGCAATTCAAATTCAGAGTAAATGCTGAAAGCTTTGTTAGAGGGTAAATTCTCAATTAAGAAAAAGAAACAGAGAAAGATACACATTTGGAAAGAGTTGATTAACAACATGGGACTTCTATATGTCAATTATTCAGATAGTCGATGAAAACCCAGCTACTGTGGGGAAAAAAAAGGGTAAAAAAAAAAAAAAAAAGAAAAGAAAAGAAAAGAAAAGAAAAGAAAAGAAAAAAGAAAAGAAAAGAAAGAAGGATGGAGAGAGAAAGAAATTGTTTGTTACTTGCATAACACCAGTGGCTAAAGATCCAGCTATATATGAAGCTGTAATAAGTTTAGCTATTACACAACAAAAATAAAGCACATCTTATCCTGGAGAGGCAGCAGTCTAAAAAGATTGGCTGAATGTTTTAAGTATCAGGATGTCATCTTGCCACAGGACAATATATTTCCCCTTCTTTTTTTCAAAATAAATTGGAAGATTCTGATGCATTTTATACTTGCTGTTAGTATTCATAGTATTATAGAAAATTATAGATGAGTAGATTTCTTTTGAGGACAGCTTTTGAATCGTATCTTTAAAAGGAAAATGGCAGGACTGAGACACCTGCAGGTGGAAGTGGGTTTTTAAGTCTCTGAGGAACTTGAGTGTTGAAATTGGTCATCTTAACAGAATGGGGTCCTTCCAGATATCAATCAGGTCCAGGCTAGAGGGAAAGCATAGTTTTGTACTGAGCTGTGTCCTGCAGTGGGGATGCTGGAGCTGGATGGAACCAGCTGTGTTCAGCATAGGACAGCCCCTGGCCTCTTCCCACACGGGCCACCTCTGCAGACCACCCCTGCCAGTACCTGGGCATGGACACCTTCGACATTGACCTACAGGAGGGTCAATACCTAAAGGCAGAGGAGGTTGGACAAGAATGTTTCACACTGCATTAAGCACCTATATCTCAGCAGCTAAATTGTGCCTCTAGAACTGAATCTATTTTCATAGTAAGACAACCGAATTTTGGCACTGGTATATACAATTGTCTATACCCTATCTAGGACTGCATGCTCTCGTTACAGTCAGTAGAAACTTAGAAAATGGAGCCCGTCTTTCAGCAAACCAGGCAGTAGGCATTTATTTTAGATAAATTGAACTGCAGTCTGGGCTCCATTGGCTGTATTAACTACAGGCTTGATTCAGTAGCCCAAGTATGTGCCCAAGAACATCTCACCAGCTTTAAGCTACCCTCCCTTACCTCCAGCTGTTTCTCCAAAAAGGTCTGGGTCTCTTGCACACAATTTGTCACAGTTGCCAACTGCATGGAGATGCCTTGAATAATCTACAGTTTTCTAGATAGTACCATGCATGTTTGTTTGAACCTAGATTGCCATGATGTCTAATGGGAGTTTGGACACCTAGTACAAATATAAGCATTGCATGCAGAAGCCTAAGTTCAGCTGAATCAATCTGGAAAAGAACTGCATTCTCACTTTTCATCCATTTCTTAGGGATTTTTTCCTTGGAACCTGCATTCCGTAAATTACATTTATACAGTGAAGTTGTAGGGACACTTGAAATCTTAGAGCTCAGCTTAGAGTAAGAAGGCATCCTGCAGGATTTCTGGGACACAAATTTGGCAGAATTCACTAGTAATTTAGTAGTAAAGGAAGGGGAGAATGACTGATGTCCTAGTAATGACAATGAAAACTCTGTAGTGAGATGGATCTCTGTGTGTATATATATATCATATACGTTTTGAGTGCAAACCAAACCCAATACTTATGTTCCTTTTATATTCAACAGATCTTACAGCATTCTCCTAGCAAGTCCATGCTGCTGCTCAGTCATTACAAAAGTAAGATTATAGAGAAGCTGATGAGAGCTCTGGGGACTGTCAGTGAGTGAAAGACCAAGCCATTGCATTCCTTTCCTTGGTCAGTAAGAAGTTGTACCTTCATTGTCCTCATAATTTTCTTATACTTCACAGACATTATGATAATTTATCTTCCCCCCCCCTACCCCCCGCCCCCCCGCCCTCTTTATTCCTTCATTTTGTGAAAAACAACCACATGCAAACACAAAAGGAGGACATGACTTTTATTTTTCATAAAGTAATAATAAAATAAATAAAAAAACACAATGGAGAGGGGAAAGAAAAAGGACAAACAAGATTAGTTTTGTAGTCTTTTGATTAAAAGCATTGACAGCAACTTCACCTGAGGAAACTTGTATTTTACAGAACACCTGTCTAAACACCATATGTTTATAGGTTTTCTGCTTCTAAGTTTCTGTATTTTTCTAAAAAAGAAGCTTTGATTGTTTCAAACGGTTCCTGTATCTCATGATGCTAACCTTAGGTTGCACCATGTGAATGTCATTAAAGGTGAGGAAGGAGCAAAAGATACAAGAGTATAAAAACAATCCCTTCTCTTTCAGGGAAATGAAGTGATTCATATCTCATCCATTATTCCTCTGTGGGATTTTTGGCCTGAGTAGAAAAGACTTCCTTTTTGGAACATATGGGTGAGTCAAACTGCAATAGGAAGAAAGCACATGTCTCAGTAATTTAGTCTCAATTGCTCATTTATATCAATAAAAAACTATTGTAAACAATTCAGTTGGGTTTTTTTTTTATTCAGTGCACCAGAATAGCTGTAGATGTCTGCATGAATATACAATGGGATCTGTCTGATACATCTCATTTATGCTTTTATGATTTTGCAAGGAACAATGCAAGCCTTATTAGATTTTTCTGCGTTAGCTTAATGCGGAAAAACAAAATCCCAGCATCTTCCTTCCTCAACAAAATCTGATGTGTAAGGATGAAGTCACTCTGACCACAGACTGCAATGGGATAAGAATAAACTGTTGCACATATCACCTTTCCAAATTTCCTGCCATATTTAACAAGTTCCGTACTGACAAAAACAAGCATTAATATGGGCTGACAAGCTGATGGGAAAGAAATTGTATAGCTGCAAATGACATCATAAATATCTCTGTTCTCTGCAACTCTGATAAAATTTTTCATCTGAAGTCTTCTTCTATTATCTGTATAACAAAATGTATTCTGCTTAACCAAACTAATTCTGCAATAAAATCCTAAACAATAAAATCAAATATTTCTCTTCTAAAGACAGTTTACTTGCCTAAAAAATTGAAGGAAAAAGTAGAATTGTGATATTTCTGGAAGATATTTGAAAACCAGGGAGGAGTTAATTATTTTATTTGATATGTACTGAGAATGGCATTAATTAATTAATTATGGTTTAAAAGACCAGATTTATTGCTTCTAAACTCAGTGGCAAAAATCCTCAAAGACATAAAAAGTGGCTGTGCTGGTTCAGAAAACTGCCCATTTAGTCCTCTGTTTTTTTCAACCACAGCTGAAAACGGATGCGTAGGAGCAAGTATGAGCAAAGCAAGCAATTGTGGTGCTTCCATCCTACAACTCTATTTAGCCTATTCAGTTATCCCTAATAGATCCTTTATTTGTCCAATGTTCCTCTAAACCCAATGCAACTGTTTTGCATCCACTGAGATCCTTTCTCAAGGAGTTCCACAGATCTACAACCTATTGTGTGAAGAACCAAATCCTCCTTTGTTCCTTTAGAACTGGGCTCTTACTTCATTTGACTGCCTCCAGTTCTTATACTGAAGACAAAGTGAAAAGTTGCTCCCTGACTGCTTTGTGCCATTCATGACTTTGTAGACCTCTGTCATACCAAATTTAAATGACCTCTCTTCCAAGCAGAAGAATTTCAGGCTGCTAGAGGAATAGTTATGCTAGCATTTCTCATGAGAAATCTCTTCCATGTCTTTGATCATACTTGTTAATTTCCCCGATTTTTTCCCCCTTCTAATATAGCTTTTGAATGAGGGGAAGAAAAACTGCACACTGTATTTGAGTTGTGGATTAACCATGGATTCACCAAAGGAGCACTCTGAGTTCTGTCATGGACTCATTCATAACATCAGGCCTGCTGAATGTCATATTAAGATCTTCAACTTTCCAAACCATTCTTTAATGCGGAAATTTTGATTTAGTGATGGGAGCTTTCCCATTGGCTTTAATGGGTTATTTGTGTGCACCCTTGAATTTCTTTGGTTTGAGAATGGTATCTGTATCAAAGGATGGGAAGGGTAGTGACGGTTAGTGAGGTTGTGTTGGATAGTGTAAGACCTGAGCATGATGTTATGGTGTGTAATAAAGAGTGGAAATTGTACTGGGCCAGACCTAATTTTCTTCACAGTAGCTTGAACAGTGCTGCGTTTTGGATTTGTGATGGAAACAGTGTTGTTAATACAGAGATGTTTTCATTATTGCTAAGCATTCAAGGCCTTTTCTGCCCCACACCCTACCCCACAGCGAGCCGGCTGGGGGTGCACAAGAACTTGGGAGGGGACATAGCTGGGACAGCTGACCCCAACTGACCACAGGGACGTTCCAGACCATATGACATCATGCTCAGCATATAAAGCTGGGGTAAGAAGAAGGAAGGCGGGGGAATATTCAGCATTATGGTGTTTGCCTTCCCAAGTAACAGTTACGTGTGATGGAGCCCTGTTTTCCTGGGGATGGCTGAGCACCTGCCTGCTGATGGGAAGTAGTGAATGAATTCCTTGCTTTTCTTTGCTTGCACACATGGCTTTTGCTTTACTTATTAGAGTGTCTTTATCTCAACTCACAAATTTTCTCACTTTTACTTTTCTGATTCTTTCCCCCATCCCACTGCAGGGGTGCGAGCAAGTGGCTGCGTGGTGTTTTGCTACTCACCAGGGTTAAACCATAAAAATTGCTCAAGATTATGCTAGCCAAGGGGTGTCCTCCTCTCCCAGACAATTCATGGCTGAGGTGGGAATTTCACAGGGTAGGCTGCTGGTTTGCTTCTGTTTAAATAATCTATGTAATCACAAGTATAAGGGTAGCCAGAGAATGCAACATATTTTGTAGCAGTTTGTTGGGGTTTTTTTGCTGTTGTTGAGGGTATGTCAAAATGATAACCCTACCGTGGGATAACCCATCCAGTTTTCTACTCATGCAAATTTACTTACTGTCACTCAGTTTTCCCTTTCTGAGGGGTAGTTCTAAAATGCCAACAAAACTGGTTTGACAACTTTCCAATCATCCTTTGAATCTGTAAGAAGTCATGATTCCCAGATGCACTCAGACTAAGGATGTGTGGATGAAAGCATCCAAATTCCTAGCAGTCATGTTTCACTAGTAAATAAGCATAGTCCTTCCCCCCTTCGACCCCCCCCACCTCCCCACCCCCACCCCCCATGAATGCAGAGGCTATTAAGCTAAAAAAATGAATGTTATCTCCCTTGTCCATTTTTATCTTTCCTTTTGCTTTCTTGAATTCATGCACTGAATTTTTTAAAGTTTCCAACTTTGATCCAGGCTGCAAGTTTAAGATTATATCCTTCAAGTATTTGCTATGGTCTTCTAAACTAGAAAACACATGAAACTACTCTGTGTCCTTTTAAATACTTTTCTCAGAATATTCATATTTCCTTAACAGTATCTTCTGCAGTGAATAAATGACTATTAAAGTGAGTTTGCTATACTCGTTGCTTTAATTTGTGGGGTTTTTTCTCCTTCTGTAAGGTGTAAAGTTCCTGTATAATTGCTTTTTTATCTATCTGCATGAAAGAAAACAATGGAAACACAGAAGGTGAAAAGAGTTTTTAGGTCTGAGATATCAAATTTGCTGCACATTTCATAGATACATAAAGATATATTATAGAGCACAATAGAATCATAGTGTCATATGATCCACTACCCTCTGGGCTGAATTCACGGTGGTGGGGTACTGATTTTCTAGTATAATTCTTAGGGAAAATAAGTAAATGAGCATTTTTATCTATTTATTAGAAGAAAGAACTGAATACCATTAAAGTTAGTCCTGCTCCTAGGAAATAAATTTAATATCCTGGAAATTTATTTTCTATGTTTCTTAAATACAAAATTAGTTGTGATTCCTAGGTCTGTTTCTTATGACCAGCAACATGCCATTGTGCTAAATGCTGTTCATCACAAAATCATTCTCCCTTCTCTTCATCAAAAGCCAATTTTGAGCTTTTATAGGTAACGCAGGTGTTACATTGTACACAGTGATCACCCTAAGGGAAGGCAGCGTTTACCAACAATTGTAGCAAGACACTAGCTAAAATGCTGAAATCTTTTTCTGTATTTGGAAGAGGAAATTCAGTATTGCCAGTCAAGTTAGGGCAATGCAGACTTTTTAGTGTGACTGCTGCATTAATGATAACAGGATTCTTAAAATGGGCTTTATATCCAGTACAGTTTAATATCTTCATCAATGACATATTGGGATTGAGTGCACCCACAGCAAGTTTGCAGATGACACCAAGCTGAGTAGTATGGTCAACATGCCTGAGGGATAGGATGCCATTCAGCGGGACCTGGACAAGTTCAAGAAGCGAGCTCATGTGAACTTCTTGAGGTTCAACAAGGCCAAGTGCAAGGTCCTGTACCTGGGTTGGGACAAACTCTGGTATCAATACAGGCAGAGGCATGAAGGGATTGAGAGCAGCCCTGCGGAGGAGGACTTGGGGCTACAGATGGATAAACAGCTGGACATGAGCTGGCAATGAGCATTCACAGCCCAGAAAGCCAAGCATGTCCCGGGCTGCATAAAAATCAGCCTGGCCATCAGGTCAAGGGAGGTGATTCTCCCCTGTGCTCTGCTCTGGTGAGACCCCACCTGGAGTGCTGTGTTCAGCTCTGGTGTCCTCAGCACAGGAAAGACATGGAGCATGTCCAGAGGAGGGCCACAAAAATTATCAGAGTGATGGAACACCTCTCCTACGAGGAAAGGCTGAGAGAGTTGGAGTTGTTCAGCCTGGAGAAGAGAAGGCTTCGGGGAGACCCTATTGCAGACTTTCAGTTTTTAAAGGGGGCTTATAAGAAAGATGGGGACATACTTCTTAGCAGGGTCTGTTTCAACAGCACAAGGGATAATGGTTTTAAATTAAAAGAGGGTAGATTTAGACTAGATATAAGAAATGTTTTACAATGAGGGTGGTGAAACAGTGGAATAGGCTGCCCAGAGACATTGCAGAAGCCCCATCCATGGAAACATTCAAGGTCAGGCTGGATGGGGCTCTGAGCAACCTGTTATAGTTGAAGGTGACCCTGCTCATTGGAGAGGGGTTGGACTACATGACCTTTAGCGGTCCCTTCGAACCCAAACTCTTCTATTATTCTATGGTTTTATCTGCACAACTGAATCCTCACCTGACATTAGTTGACAGAACCTCATTGTCTTTGGAACAATAACATACACTGGGTAAGAATTTGATTCAAAGATTATTTTTTCCCCTCCAATTAGACTTTCTTTTCCTTTCATCTTCAAGTTCTTCTTCCTTTCCACCTACATATGCTTCCCCTATATGAAAAAAAAAAAATCCTCAAATATTCTAGCCACATTTCCAGTGTTCAGCTGGTTTTAAAGTTAAGCAAAACGTGTTCAGCCAGCCTTATTTCCAGACACTGCTCCCCTCCTCCCCACCGAAGTAATGACTTTCTATTTCAACAACTCATTCCTGACTACAAAACCAGATGGATTGCTCTCTACTACATGAGTGAACGTATTCTTAATCGGAAAGTAGCAATCATTGAATACATCATGTACAATGACACCGGGGAGGGAATTGTTCTTCATTCTGCCCAGCGAAGCATGTTGGAACACCTGTTTCCTATCTTGAAAATGTTTATGATGACTGCCAAAGAAGTTAGTGCTGAAACAGCACCATTAAGCCAAGTTATCCTGCGTGGCCACCTGTTGAATAAGAAAGCTGCAGAAGCAATTCCAAACCTCAGCTGGTCCCAGGGATGTTACAGCTCTCCCTGTCTATGGGGAAAATTCCTTATCAATGAAAAAGTCTGCTATTTGAGGAAAAGGAAAGCAGAAAAGGAAAAGTTCCAGTTTATTAAAGCTTTCTGTTATGGCAAAGAGTCTCCTCTGCTGGGTAAGGTCCACAGAAAATGCCAGAAGTGATTCTGAGAACTGGTGTATTTGAAGGGAATAATGTAAGCTCCATTCCTTGCCCACAGAAATTTTGTATTTTGAGCCTGATCTACAGTCAGAAATGGGATTCAGAAAGCTTTCTTAATGCAGGTTTGTGCATCTTGGATTTTGTTACCTGTATTAACTAACTGTCTATTATCTAGCTCAACCATAGAAATGTGTGTTTAGTCAAGATGAGCACTGCTCCCTATACGACTGAATGGGAAATACATTGTATGTAGACTGTATAAGAAAAACTCACACTGTACACCTGCTATTAAGGTGAGATGAGGCCACTGACTCTGCCAATTAATGTGTTTTCCTCCCGAATGGATGAAAAAGAAAGACTGGTGACACTTGGCTTTGGAGAATGTCGCTAGCTCCAGTGTTGACATTAAAGCTGTGCAAATAACTGCATTTTTGGTTCATTGAATGATTTGGAATACAAAAGAAGAAAAAAATAATTTGACTTACAACTACATTATTCAACTATTCTTGTGCAAAATTGAACTCATTTGCACTGGATTAAAACTTACAGCACACACAAATTAAAATTTGCTTTGTTTTTCCTTTGTTCTTATTAAAATTTAACTTATTTGTAATCAAATATTTTGAATATTTTTCATTATTTCTAAGCTAATGTACCACTAAATTTGCAGCTTTATGTTGACTCAATTAAATCGTTTTTATGAAAAAAATTCTCAAACCTAGTTAACCTCAGGACTTCACTGTATAGTTTTTTCATGAGATGATTATATACAAATGGAGTAAAACAACTTAATACTTTCTCTGGCCAGAGAATATACTCCGTCTTAAGTAGTGATCTCTGTGCTTTCAAGCATAGAGTTGTTTATTTTTATACAGAAAATAGCTACTTCTTTTCTAAATTTAGTGGAAAATTATGATTTGAAACCCCAGGCTTCAACTACTACTGGCAGGTGCTAATGTTGCGTGGGGACCACTATATAAAGACAGAAATCAGTTGTTTAGAAAGATTAGTTGTACAATAGGGTATCCTTAGAACTTCTCTGACAATTTTTTAAAATGTTTTGATAGTGTTTATCATACTGTAAGACAATAAAACTTAGCTGTCACAAGCAACTGCAAGATACGTAAAGATAAAGTATCAGGAATTTTTTTTTTTTATCTGAATTCAATAAACTAGTAATTCTTCTACTAGAAATAATGTGCATGTCTTGTCAGAGAAAATAATATATCAGAATTAATCCCAGCCTGATTGTGATTATTTTTCAACTTTTTATTATTTCTCATCATGTGATTGTTTCTTGACTATTTCTCCATTGTTCACTGGAGAGCTCACAGCATAAATAGGCCAAAATAGAAATATCTTTCATTTGACAGACTGCACCCATTTTACAGATGAGGAACTGAATCTCATATGTGTTACTCAGTGTGAGGCAACAAATGCATTGCTAGGTTTAAAGAATGCTAAACCTATGCCTTAATTATAAGTCATAATTGTAGAAATCTTAAAGCAATGTGCCAAGCGAGTTTGTTATAGCTTTGATTTAGGTATGTTGATGGCGTTGATAAAGTAAAGCAAAAAAAAGGCAAAAAAGGGAAAAAACAGAAACCAACAAAACCCTCTAACTAGTAAACTAAAAAATAGTAAATAAGAAGCAAAGTAGTAATACAGGGAATTTCACCACACCCCACTAGAAACTCAACTGTTAGAAGTGTTGTATCACTTCATATGAAGAATTCACGAGAAAAGTTTTTACAAATCATTCAGAGTACATTTAGTTTGTATATTATGGCTTAGTTTCCAGCCATGAGATCTATTGTGGTGTTGTGGAATGATCTTAGAAGAGACGTGATAAAAAGTTATTGCTTAAAATATTTTGAGATGAGACTGGACAGTCTTGAGGAAAATATATTATGGAAAGTAATACTTTCTTTAAAGGGAGATAGGGAGATAGACTAGCTGATCAACAAGGTATCTTTCCCATCTCTGTCTTCTCCGGTTTTATTTATTGCTTTCCTTCCCTTTTTCTCCCTCTTTCTCACTTTCTCTGATATATATTTGAAGTATATAAATATGTATATGCTTAATGGATACAGGGAAAAAAATCCTATTGTTAGCCAGAGGAAAACCACCCCTATTTTACCACTGTGCTGTGTACCCAGCTGAGACACAGAAAGACAAAAATGTATCATTTTGTGAATTTGGGAGGGGAAAAAAGAATAAGGTGGTGGAGTTTTTTTCCCATTTTTAAAGAAAAGCTTTCAAAAAGATTTTCAAAATTGAGCATGGAAAGGAGAAAAAGAGACATCCTGGCAAATATGACAGTGTTCAGTGGCCAAACTCCTCTGCCTTGACCATCTGTTAACCAATTAGCTCTAATACAAGGTCATCTATTAGCAGGGATGGAAGTGTGGTGCATGAGTTTGCTGTCAGGAATAAGAAGAGAAATGAACTGGGATGGCTGGAAGTTACAACTGCTAATAATATGGACATTTCTGATTTGTTCTTTTGTTGCTCATAAGGCAGAGTTGTGAAGGTCCAGGCTTGTCATGTCTATCGAGCAGGTCCTTGTTATTGGCTGTTGGCAGTCAATGGCCATTGATGTATGAGTTCTCAGAAATGCTGAGCATAATATTGACTGGCCACTTCTGCTGATGAACTGGCACCTTAGCCTTTAGTGTCCACCAGTTCATTAGCCAAAATGAGTCTAGCTCCACCAAATCACTTATTAAAATAGAGCAATTGTTTGGTTGTTTGTTTCAAACTGTGGAAGACTGTTCGTGCATAGGAAACGCAAGACTTCATTATATGATGAAGAAGGAGTGAGCTCAAGTCACTGACGATTTTTATGGATGGCGGTTCCTCTGCCCTTGACATTTTAGAAAAAGATTGGTGAGAAGGTGCTCACAGGAAAAAAATGAGGCTCAAAACCTGAGTGGCTCGAGAGGAAGAAGGAAGAAAGTTAGTGTAGGATTTATTTAAATGTGGAATTTGGAATAAGAAAAGTGGGGAAAAAAGAACACCTCTGGGAATAACGTTAGGCAGTTAAGTCAGAAAATACTGACACTGGACTCAATTTACATCATCTTTGATCGGCTGCTGAGAATCTGTGGTGCAAGGTGGGTTTCATTGTCCTGAAAAGAACTGAAATGCAAATATGACCTGTGGTTAATGATTGCTATTTGATATGTCTCATTATAGAGATCTTAAAACATGCTCCTTAATTGTTTGCTTAAGCATTTTAATTTTTTTTTAATAAAGACTGAAACTTCTAATAGGAAATACTTCTTTTTGGTATCACTATGCATGTATAGAGTGTGGTGCATAGCTTAAAGAATTTCACGGCATCAGGTTGCGATAATACAGTGCCAGAGCTGCTATAGGCAGGTAGGAATTTTATTCCATCATGGCTATTGGCTCTCACCAAACGCATGAATCACTAGTACAGGCCATCAATCCCAATGACTTGGAAAGGCCAGGGATGCTGTATCATCTCAAAAAAGTCATCATGTAAATAAATCTTTGGTGAATATTATTGAGAACTTAACAGTTTATCATTACAAGATTATACTACTTAATATGCATTTATCACCATTACAAGAGAGCTAAAATGAGAGCTAAAGCTCTGTTTGCAATATAGCCAGGTTCCTGTTATGATTCTCTTGAATCTGTGCCACTCCACTGGAGCTCCTTACACCACTGGAGGCCCATAATAAGTTAGAAAGAGTCTTGAAAGTAGGTGAAAACTATCATTATTTTTCAAAGCACACATGCATAGACATTCCTGCAGTTGGCAGAAGTGTCACTGCTGGCTGGTGGATGAAACTGGGAGACGACTCCTGATGGCTGTTAGAGTGTAATTAGAGCACTTGTAATTATAACAATAAAATTAACATTTTTGTAAAGCAGTAACATTTTGATTATGAACATGCTAGGCATTTTATTTGTGTATCATTATCCCTGATCTGCAACTATCAAGCTGTAGGAGGATTTCAGATACTTTTCATTTGAAAAATTGGAGACTCAGTGCCACATACTATTGATTCATAGCTTGTGAATACTGAATATGTTGTTGGGGAGGAGTATGTGGTGGTGGTGGTGCTTCTATACAAAGTGTGTATACCGCTAACTCTTTGGAATCAGTGAAGCACTTTCTGACATTGGCTGATGTTTTCAGCCAGTAAAACTTTCGATCTGGTTGTTTCACCTACAATTGGTTGAACTTCAGTCACTACAGTCTGGAGTGGGAGGATCATAGCATTATGGAATCATAGAATGTCTCAGGTTGGAAGGGACCCATAAGGACCACTGAGTCCAAATCCCTGGTCCTTGCAGGACTGCCTAAAACTAAACCATATGACTAAGAACATCGTCCAGACACTTCTTGAACTCTAACAGGCTTGGTGCCGTGACCACTTCCCTGGAGAGCCAGTTCCAGAGATCAACCACCCTCTCAGTAAATAACCTTTTCCTAATGTTCCATCTGAACTTCCCTTGACGCAGCTTCATACCATTTCCTTTCGTCCTATCGCTGGTACCAGGGAGAGGGGGTCAGCACCTCCCCCTCCACTGCACCCCTTGATGAGGTCACCCTTCAGCCTTGTCTTCTCCAAGTGACCTCGGCTGCTCCTTGTAGGTCACGTCCTCGAGGCCTTTCACCATCTTTGTCATCCTCCTTTTGGACACACTCTAATAGTTTGATGTCCTTCTTATACTGAGGCACCCAAAACCATACACCGTACTTGAGGTGGGGCTGCACCAGCACAAGATGACTCAGGTCACCCTGTAATAGCTTTGTAGGGTTTAACTCTGCTGCCGAAACAGAAGTGATGGTGCCATTTGGGAACCCTAACATACACGACACCTTCATAGGTCTGGCAGATGTGATACAAAACCTGCAGGAGACACGTGTCCTCCTGGAGAAACAGGCAGGGTATCTCAATGCAGTGACATGGTGGCAACACTGGTCTCCTAAGAAGCACCCAGCCATGAGATACCAAAAGAATATGTGTCCTACTATGTGTATTACATTAAACAACCGATGTCAGCAGTTCCTAGAGAAATGCAATTATTCAACTCTTTTAAACATGGTGAAAATAATGTGCTTGATTTTCAGTGGGGGAAAAAAGCTATTTGTTCCACCTCTTCCAGCTTCCTAGTATATGAGCTCCCTTACTCACTCACTCACCCCAGATACTTTCTTGAGCTTCTTTTAGACCATATAAGCTGTGCTGATATGCAGACAGGTTGATTTTCAAAAACAGGGTGCCATGCTAGTCATGGCTCAAATCCAAGGCAAACTGTGTTTTTGTTTGCAAAGGTTTGTTTAAAATTGCAAAGTCAGATCTCAGAAAACGGCATTTGTGAAATGCTTTCAAGGTTTCTTCACAGTGAGGTTCACAAGTGAGTAGAGTGTATGCCACTCGCTGAAACTGACACAATTTCTTTTCTTTTCAAAGAGGAATACAGCTGGAATAAGGAATCAGAATTTTGCATTCTAGCCAACTAAGGCTTGCAAATAAGTAACATTAAATTTCCCAGCTCACAAACCATTGTGACTGTAGTTCATCTACATAAGATGTGTAATTATTAAGGCCTAGCTTATTAAGCACATTTGGAAATTGGCTGAATTGCTTGATTTGGTAAAAAATTACATGCTACATTTAATCAGCCCTCCTTTAAGGAACAAATGTCATTAAACACCACTTAATTAGCTGTTCCTACATCCCCACTGTGTGAAAAATTGTATCCTTGATGACTACAAAACATTTTTAAGGTCAAATGTGGTGAATAAAAATATCATTGAATGCCCTCTGGTAATAGTCTACATAAAAGTGTAGCTCATTTGCATTAATTGAAAAGATTAGTTCTGTATCACTGTTAATCAGAATCTGATGTCTGTACTGTACAGATGGAGAAGACCTTCTCCAGTTAAGCTTACATTTTCTTTCTTTATTTTTTTTTAGTTGTTTATAAGGCTGTTAATTTGTCATGGTGGATAGATATGAAAATATCTTCTTGGTCTATTAATTTAAGATTCCTGCTTTCTACTACACCAGCGTGACATGTTTGGAGAGAGGAGAAATGGGCAGTAAAAATAGGAACTGACCATTCTGGAAAAATAATTATTTTTCTCTCTCTCTCTTTTTTTTTCTCTCTGTAACTAACGTAATTTCTCCTTCTGTGTCTGCATGAGATCTGATATCCATCTCACTCATTATCAATCACTCACTAAAGCCTTTCCTGGCTGTTTACCCCCTCCTTGCTTCTCCCTGCCACTATGTAGTGTGCAATGTCATGTGCCTGAGGCTTCAGCCTGGTTATTTAACCAAGCCCCTGTTACTCCTTTTTTAGAAAAGGTGTGTCCAAAGCCAGATTTTTGGGAAGCTCCAGTGAAACAATTGAATAGTCTGAATCATGAGTGTCATCCCCTGTTGTATAAAACAAAAGAAGAAAAAGTTGAGATACAAGGATCAGATTTTATTTTTAGATAGGAAGCTATGGCAAGTGTTGTGGCTTGTGACAAAGATTTCATCTCCCCTCTAAGCAAACCATGGGAGGGATGTCAGCGTGATCCCTGGCAAGAACTGCAGCATAGACCCTAGTAGCATTGCAGACAGTCAGATTTCCTTGGCTAGTAAGAATGAATTCAGTAGTACCTGAAAAATGTACTGATTCAAAGTTTCACTGTGACATTTGGTTTCACAGGATGCACACACAACAAGACCATTTTTCTTCTGGATACATTCCTAGAGACATAACACTAGGACAGTGAGCTTGCCAGGGATATTTAATGGAAGAGTTCTCCCTGATGGGAGATACTCAGTGGCTTTATTTCTCTCTTGAGCTAGGAGTGGATGGAAATATGGGAAGAATGATTTTATTCTACCTTAATGCCTCCTGTAAGTTGGGATTCTACAGGGACTTTCCTAAACTTTGGTATAAACAAAACAAAAAAAATATCAAAAACCCCCACATCTTACAGTCTTACTGTTGTGGTTTAACCCCAGCCAGCAACTCAGCCCCACACAGCTGTTTGCTCACTCCCCCAGTGGGATGGGGGAGAGAATCAGAAAAGTAAAAGTGAGAAAACTCTGAGTTGAGATAAAGATAATTTAACAGGTAAAGCAAACGCCATGCACAAAAGCAAAGCAAAACAAGGAATTAATTCACTACTTCCCATCAGCAGGCAGGTGCTCAGCCATCCCCAGGAAAGCAGAGCTCCATCACGTGCAATGGTGACTTGGGCAGACAAACACCATCACTCGGAACATCCTCCCTTTCCTTCTTCTTCCCCCAGCTTTATATGCTGAACATGACATCCTATGGTATGGGATATCCCTGTGGTCACTTGGGGTCAGCTGTCCCAGCTGTGTCCCCTCCCAACTTTTTGTGCCCCTCAAGACTGCTCGCTGGTGGGTGAGGAGCAGAAAAGTCCTTGGCTCTGTGTCAGCACTGCTCAGCAATAGCGAAACATCCCTGTGTTATCAGCACTTGTTTCAGAACAAATCCAAAGCATAGTCCTATACTAGCTGCTATGAAGAAAATTAACTCTACCCCAGTCAAAACCAGCACACATACTTTAACTTAGGCTTTAACAAGCCCTGTTTTGCTTCTGTTTAATTGACTGAAAACATGTTTGTTATTGAACAAACTTATCTGAGGGGATCATGTGGAGAGACTGTTTCTTATTCTCACAGTTGTTCTTGGGTCTTTTATTTACAATTGTGACAACAGAATGATTCTCGATCTGGGAAAAGGTACTGAGTGTTTTGTCATGGGGTACAAGTGGTATATGCTTCTCATGGGATCTTGAAATATGGTTTTGTGGCACAGTTTCCTTTTTCTTGTAGCTTTTCATAATTTCTTCAGTTTCAAGCAAAGTTAAAAGACACAGATGAATTAATTGAAATAGTTTTAAAGCCCCCTCAAAGAGTGGAACACACTTCCTAGAAAGGGGTCAATGTCCCAAGCCTCTCAGTGTTTAAGAGGCATTTGGACAGTGCCCTTAATAACATGTTTTATCATGGTCATGATGATACCCTGAAGTGGTCAGGCATGGGACTAGATGATTGTTGTAAGTCCCTTCCAACTGAAACAGTAATTCTATTCTCTTCTATTCTATTCTGTTCTGTTCTGATGTCTTCAATTAATTGCAATCTCTGGAAGAACAACAAAAAAGAGTAGCTACAAAACACCCATATTTTCTTTGTAAATTAAGAAGTCAGAATTAAAAAAAAAAACACAAAAAACCTCTCAATGAAATTGATGGTTTTGTAAATTAGGCAATCTCTAATGGAAATAAGTTCCTGTTTCAGCTACTTTTCTATTTTGTTTTCATTGCACAACTTTCTTACAAATGCATAAGACAAAATTAAACTGCACACACAGGGATTCTCTTCAAAGACAGAACAAGGTTTAGTGCTCATAGTTCTGTTGAGAGCTAAAAAGTAATGTTCTCTTAGATCTAGAACTAATACCTTATGCTTGCAGTGCTAAAAAATAAATGTATTCCTGAAGTGGGGACGTAGGGCTTGAAGGGTGGGGAAGGAATACTGTGAGGACACTATTTATATATAGATGCTACATTATAATAAATATAAATATCAATTATATTTTTTTTCAACAAAATTGAAGGATACAGTTTAAGGAAACACAAAACATTAATTAGTACCTGAACAGAGGCCACACTCTCCTTTTTTTTCCTGACGAAGTAGTGTCCCAGGCACATTTTGCCAAGCAGGCAAGTTGATCCCAAATGTTCTTCAGTTTCTTGCAGGGCAAAGGTCTAACCCCTGAGTCCTTGTTATCTCCTGAGCTCTTCTGAAGTTAGCAAATTCCTTTAAGCAGTTCTTTGACTCCACTCCAGTAAAACTCCCCAAAGACTGTAATAGAAGTGTTTCTAACTAATCTCTTAAAAAATAACTAAGAACAAATTTTATGATATTAAATCATAACAGATTTCCCTTTCAACAGCAGAATGCCTTCAAACCATCCCCCTGGTCTCATGATGATGAACTTTTGAATGTCATGAAATAATACTTAAGGCTCAAATATTTTGAGGCTTAGTAGTGAAATTACCTATGGTATGAACCTTTTCTTGGCTCTCTAATTTTCTTTAGTGGCATCTCTTTTTTCCTTGCATATGTAGGCATTGCAAGCTTAGTTTGGATGCTGTGCACAAATATAACCTTCATGGAGTAAGTTCCTCTTTCTGATTTTTGTATGCTTGTAGACTGTGTTTGGATTTTTAGTACTATAAAAATGTTTAAATTCAGAAATCACCTCAGTAAAACTCTCTCCATTGTGCTCTGTGAACACATTATTTTGTTGCATATTATCAAAATACTGCAGAAGCATTATTTTTATGCAACGTATGCATAAAATGGATAAGATGGTACAATGGCTAGTGATTTCATATACGTATACAAGCATATATGCACTCAGTATTGGATCTTATACATGTGGGAGTATTCATCTAAGGAAAATCATTAAGATTCTTCTAATCTTTTGGCAATTAACTCTCAAAAGAAATTTTCACTAGAAATATTTGACTTTAAAGTTTACAGCTTCCTTAATCAAATAAGAGTATTTTGTAGAATTCATCTTCACTATTATCTTTTTTATTAAATCTGCGGACTTTCCTTCCTACTGCATCAGATTAATTGATGAAATGGTGTTTAGTTAAAGGAAATGTTTCCTCATGTCCGGTCTGAACCTTCATCACAAGGCTGTCTCCCATTTCCCAGCATTATCTTATACTGTCAGGCTCTTGTTTATTAAGAGCACAGACAAGGAACCATTGTTGCAGGTACTTTACAAACATAGATAAAGAGGCTTTACAAAGGCAGTTACAAATTTAGCAGTATCTTATCTATGGCCCTCAGCAGAGTAGTAAGTGGATACGCATCAAATATTTCCCATTCCCATGATCTTTCATCCTTCTTCATCATGATTAAGGTATATTAACATAACACAAGAGAAGACCTGCGCTGTTGTTACTTTTGTAGATGAGCTGCACTACAGCCTTCGCTATAAATGTGGTAGCTCTATTCACTTTCTAGAGCTCTCTCCATCTCCTTCCATTAAGGTTAGCTTTATGTATTTATTTTTTTAGATAAGGTGAGACAGAACATCCAATTGATTTAAGCTTTACCAAATCTCTCTTGTGTGTGTCTATCATCATGATACAAACACAAGATCATCATGATGCAAATAACACCAAGTTGGGTGGGAGTGTTGATCTGCTTGAGGGTAGGAAGGCTCTGCAGAGGGATCTGGACAGCTTGGACTGATCAGTTGAAGCCAATTGTATGAAGTCCAGCAAGGAGAAGTGCCTGGTCCTACACTTGGGTCACAACAACCACATGAAACAGTACAGGCTTGGGGAAGAGTGGCTGGAAAGCTGCCTGGAGGGAAGGGACCTGGGGGTGCTGGTTGACAGCCGGCTGAACATGAGCCAGCAGCGTGCCCAGGTGGCCAAGATCACCAACATCATCCTGGCTTGTATCAGAAATAATGTGACCAACAGGACAAGGGAAGTGATTGCCTCCCTGTACTTGGCACTGGTGAGGCTGCACCTCTAATACTGTGTTCACTTTTGGGCCCCTCACTTCAGGAGGGATGTTGAGGTGCTGGAGTGCATCCAGAGGGGGGCAATGCTGCTGGTGAAGGGTCTAGAGCACAAATCCTATGAGGAATATCTGAGGGAATGGGGGTTCCTCATAGCCTGGAGAAAATGAGGCTGACGGGGGACCTTATCACTCTCTACAATGACCTGAAAGGAGGTTGTAGGCCAGTGGGTGTCAGTCTCTTCTCCCAGATAACAAGGGATAGGACAAGAGGAAGCAGCCTCAGGTTGTGCCAGGGGAGGTTTAGATTGGATATTAGGAAAAATTTCTTCACTGAAAGGGTGTTAAACATTGGAACAGGCTGCCCAGGGAGCGGTTGAGTCACCATCCCTGGAGGTATTTAAAAGATGTGTAGATGTGGTGCTTATGGACATGGTTTAGTGGTGGACTTGGCAGTGTCAGGTTAATGGTTGGACTTGACGATCTCAAAAGTCTTTTCCAACATAAATGATTCTATGATTCTGTGATCTGGAACCAAACCTCCTACTACTATAGCTGGATTTGGTAGCTCAAAATTATAAGCATTTGGTGTGATTGAAATTAAGCATTAGATGTTCACTGGTCAATTAAATTATACTTTGCAGTCTGATCAGACAATGCGGGGCAAAGAATACAGAGGAAAACCAAAGTATTGTATTTGGCCACAGACTGTAACAGACACTGTATGCATAAATAACTAAAGCGTGCATGGAGGCTCACAGTTTGTATCTGGGAAGCCTGCAATCTGTCTGCAGCAGCCTAAAGCCCAAATTTAAGAACAAATACAGCAAGGATATGCAATAATAATTCTGACTACTTGGGAGCATGACCTGTAGCTACCAAGTTACGATTGCATTTGGTTACAGAGCATTTAAAGAATAATGTTTCCAAGATGTTATTATTCCTGATGCATGACCCACAGCTGGGGCAAAGCAGGACTATTACATGAAATATCTTTTCCAGTGGATTCCTGATTCCCTCAGTCCAGTAATGTGGAATACTATGAATATGGATTTTTGAAAAAAAAAAACCCCAAACACATTCATATTCATCTCCTGTGTTGTTGCTGAATCCATCACTTTACCCAGGCTGTCTGCTAGGGGATGAGGTGGCTATCGTGTCTAATATTTAACTAATAATTTCCCTGATTATAATCCCTTCCTGAACAATGCTGTTTCTTGATAGAGTTTGCACATTTGCCAGTGTGTGCCTGGCTAAGGCATCTTTTATCTGTTTTTGTCTTTAAGACTACTGGAAGCCCTTTACTTTGATGGATGCTGATGAGCTACCCCATGAACAGTAACACTGAACAGGACTTTGAGACCTTAGAAAACCATATTTTTTCATATGGCTCCAGGACATTTTGTTTTGGAGGAAAAAAACCCCAAACTACAACACCAAAAACCAAAACAAAGCCAAGCCCCTCTCCCTACAAAATGAAGAAATGTCACCTTCCATCATGTTGTTTTGGTAGACTAGCAGGTATCAGAAAAACTTGTGTAATTAATTTCTCTAGTGTTAATCAAACCATTCCTCCTTTCTAATGTTGTTCCTATTTTGGGGGATACTCACTGTGTACTCATTCTGTAAAAGATTTTTTTTTTGCAGTGGCAAACAGCTGATTTATCTTTCTTTTATTTTAAGGGCTGAAGTAGGCTTGAAGGCTGATTTATTTTGTCTGTATTAATATGGGCAACATCACTTGGTCTAATGATTAAGTATTCATGTCTGGATAAAAATTACTTTTTTTTCTCTAGATAATAATAGATTATTTTTCACCCCTGCTGTATGTGAATTATGAAAGATAGTTATTTCTTTAATCTCCAACATATCTTGCTATGAAAGGGTTTATGCATTTAATTCTCCTGGTTCAGGGAAGAAGTGGTCTTTTAAGACAAACTAGGATGAATGTATAGCTGCTGTCAGAAATCTTCCTTTTTAAATGTACTTTAGAAGAAAGAGGAAAAATGACACATAGACAGAACATTTCTTTTGCCTTGTTTTCTTAAAAGTTAAATTCAAGTGGGTACACAAAAGTATTTGGAAGCTGTTGAAAACACCAGAGTACCTATTTGCTCAGTCAGGGTATTTCATTCAGCTATGTTCAGTATCCACCCCTTCAGCAAGCAGATGAACCTCTCCTCCCCTGAGCCATCTGGTGAGCTAGCCTTGTCAATGGGCTTTGAATTAGTCTTCAGAAAGATGGGAGTTCAATTCTGCGTTGAACTATGTGAAAACTCTGTAGCTTTGAACACTTCTTGTGATCTCTATAGCTGGTTCCATATGTAGAAATTAGGGTAACCACTCTACTTTGTCATGTGGAGAACTTAAGATAAGGAGAACTGCACCCAGTAACAAAACTGACTTGATCTCCTTTGATTGTAAAGGAAACCAGAAGTGACTATAGCTATCTCTGCTGTAGGCAAGTATGTTTAACCAGGTGAATTTTACCCACAGTTAAGGTCTGGACAGATGGCTGGATGCTGTCAGCCAGTTCAATATATTGCTTTTAGAAACTGATTTTCTTTAGTAACAGCTGATGAAATCTGCTCCTTCTGCTTTGATTCTCTTTATAATTTATATCCTCATACAGGTGGGAAGAACTATCAGTCTTTTGCTTACCAGAATTTACACGTGTTCAGTCACATAGTATATGCATCCTATCCACTCCAGTGCAGTATGTGCTATTGCATACTGATATATTCACCTCATCAATGTATGTTTGGACAAGTATCTTCTTCCATCTTATTGTCATTTCTGGTGACCACGATGACATCATCCACATATTTTTAAAGTAAAAGAGAGTATCTGGGATCTTTGCACAGGGAACAACAGCCACATTAAATTTACTGCATTCTCTTCAAATTAGGATTTTTTCCCTTGGGCACAAGATGTAGCTAATCTTAATATGTCCTACTGGTTCTCGAATTGAAAAAGGTCATTATGGAGTGCAAACACTGTTGGTAACATACTGCTGTATTAAACTTCCAGATGTCAGCTGCGGCAGAGGAAGCCATCAACAATTCATGACATTGTAAAAACATTTTTCTTGCTGATCCATTTACGACAAAGTATTATGTTGCCCTCTTGACAGGTAATGCAATATTATGTTAACAATAAATAAATCAAAAATACAGATGTACTTGTTTGAATTATGTTGGTCACTAATGGCATTTTGGGAAGAAAAAGCAAATTTGAAGTCTGACTAATACCTCTGGTTACTCCTGCCCAGTATTTCTGAGTTGCTCTGAAGTCCAGAGTAGCAGAGTAGAGCTTCAAGGGAGCAAATGTTTGTGCTTGTTGGGTAACCCAGTTGGAGATACCCTCCCACACATTTGTTCTTAATTTTTAAGAAGACTAGTAGGAACTCTAGCATGGCAAGACCACTGACCCTCCTCTGACAATGAAATCGAGCCCTTGCCTAGTGTGGGAGGGGAGTGGATCAGCCAGGTTCTCTGATTCTGAAGGTACAGCAGCCCACCGACCCAAACTCAGCTTACTGTCCTAGCATGACAATCTCTCCCAGGCAAATGTTAGTGGTGATACTGCTCAAAACCTTATCAGCCACAGTTTGTTCCAAATTGATTTTTCTCTGCCAGTGGAAAGGAGGGTATATACCAGATAAATAGATCTATCTTTAACCAAATGTAACTTTCTAAGAGGAACTTGTTAACAGATAAGCAGCGTTTTTCTGATGCTATTTGCGTTTAGATGGATACCCACAATTAGAATGGAGAGATCTTTTTCAGGGCTAATCCGTTCCATAAGAAGTGAAAAAGTGCAGTTAAAAAATGATTAATATTTCTTGGGAACAGGCTAAAAAGGATTTTAAGCTGTAATATTTAAACTTGGTGATTCATGATAGCAGAATACTTAAACTGCATAAAATGTACTCATCTTTTGAACTTGCTGCTTTACTAGCATCTCAAATGATGGATTCAAAGATCTTCATAACGCACTAGTTTATTATAATCTCTTCTCAGTGTTCTGGAAGTACTATTATCTCATTGGCTTATTTATTATTATGTGTAATGTATTAAAAAGTGTGTTCTGTTGACCTTAAGCACTGAAAAAGTAATATATGAGAGTGAAAAAGCAATAGATGGAATTAATTATAGACGTAAACATGATAGAGGACTCTCTGCCAGCATATATTGGCATAGTCCCATTGAAGTCAATAGAGTAAGACCAATTTACGTCAGCAGAGGAACTGATTTAACAGGTGTTGGAAGAAGATGCGCTAGGATTTTCACAAATGTGAAGAGACAGAGCACTGAAAACAGCAGACTGCTTGTTATTGTATTTGTATGTATGCTATTAACCTTCACACCTGTTTGTGTAAGCAGTGCAGAAGTAACTATTTTTTTTCAACATGTGCTGGAAAGGTGAAAAATGCAAGGATATCAGTTGAGGGGTTTTGCATGAATACAAAGCTTGTTGAAACCCAATCATGGTGTCTCATAAAATGGTAAAGCTCTTCTGTTTGAAGATCAAAGTAGCACATCAAAGTGTACCTCCTGATGCTATGGAAGTTGGTTAAACAGATTCAAAGCTTATTACAGGATAACTGTGAAAAAAATATCTATGCGTAAATGAGACAGAATATTTTGAATCATAGGAACCTTTCTAAGATTACGAGTGACAAACAGTAGGTCTAGTTCTTACCTCCCTTTCATTTTACTTCAGCATACTTCCGCTGCCTTCAGTGGCAATGTGCTGGAATTACACATGTAAGGGTTACTCAAAACAGGCATTGTAAGGGCAAAGTGGTAGAGAGGTTATTTCTGATAAACTGTAGAAGAGCAGTAAGAAATAATCAGATAATGTCTTTCACATATTAGCAGAAAAATAGGGCTGATTTTGGTTCCACTCTGAGTCAGGGTGCCTTTTCCTCATGCTTTACAATCTGACTACAAGGACACCTACTTAGCTTGGAGATTTTGGTGAAGGGACTATTTTTATAATGCAATGATTCATGCCTCCTGTTTCATATAAAGTGTTATTTTGTTCTAAGCAAGGGGCTCAGTGTGGAAGTTTGTGTGCCAAAATTACCTATAGAAAATAGATACCTCCTATCTAGCAGTATAAGAAGAACTTGTCCTACAGCCAAACTCCAGACTTTTACTGGAAAGAAAAACCTTTGAAAAACACTGTGCATTAAAAATCAACTTTGAGAATTAGCTGTTATTTATTTTGGTTTTCTTTTCCTTTAAGTGGGAATGACACTGGCATAAGTCCAAAGGTTTAATTTGCAGTTAGAGGTACCTCTTTACTCTCTTTCCTCTTGTAGGCATGTGAATACAGAACTGGAGATGATGCCTGGAGTGACTGACCTGGTCCTCTCTGATGTTCCAGGCAGCTGCACAGAGCTGCCTTAGCTATTTCAGAAGTGAGGGCTTAATGACATATAGTTATATTGAGGGTGAGGATGGTGCTGGGTCTGTCACGGGACTACAGGGGACAGAGAGAAGAGTGTGAGGAGGGCGAGTTGTAGCACCCATGGGGAGACCACAGAGGGAGAATGATGAACAAATGAGGTCTTTCCACCAAAGAGAGACAGTTCCTGCTGTTCCATTCTTCTGGAAGAAACAAGCCCAACTTGACATGCAAGAAAGAGGTGGGCAATCTAAAGCTGATCTTGCATCCATGTAATTTCATCCTTTCCTGCATATAAAGACTAATATCACTCTTCATTATCAAGATCTCTATCAGGTAGAAATCAATGGTGCTTAGCTGTTGCAGCACTACCAAACTATCAAGCTGCAACAAGGCTTCTACCATCCCATATCAACCCTCTCATGCCTCAGCACCACCACCAGTCCCACATAAGCTTCCAAAAGTTCATCTACTGTCTGTGCTGTTTCTTCATCCTCTTCAGGCCAGTCCACCCTGCTTCTTACCTCTGCTGCATCTGGGTTCCTGGCTTCTCCTCCAGCCAGCCTCTCCTCATTCAGGTCCCCTTCTTCTCTCAGCTTCTCCCAGGGCCTCTCCTCATCTCTCCTACATCCCTGGGCTCTTCTTCATCCCATCTCCTCTCTCTCTTCACCCACTGCTCCCTTCCACCAGTGCTCCTCCTCTTCTGGGCTCCTCAGCGCTGTTTAGCTATTTAGCAGGAACAAGCCACAGCTGTACATCATCCACGACAGCCAACCCACTGCCCCAGAAGCAAGCCCACAACTGTATATTATCAATGTTAATTAACCCCCTACAGTTCTTCTACACTTAGCTGTGCAATTCTCAGAGGAGTATGCTTCCTTAGCTTCTTTGAGTCTTCACTATGCATTGCCAGAGAAATTAGCATGATCCCACGAACATAAGACCCTGATTTTTAGTAGGCAGAACCTAAAGTCTGAAACAATTGTCATGAAGAATATAAGACACAAATGGGACTGGATAAGGAAAGAGTACAAAACAGAATGTCTCTCTGTGGGTGCATATAGATATCTATTAAAGGATACTTCATTAGTCTTGATAAAAGCAGCTGAGAATCCCAGATTTCAGCTAGATGGGGACACGGTCTTGTTAGTTTGCATTCATAAGGGTCAAATATGTACAGCCTTTCTGCCATTTTGCATTTCTCTGATGTACCACAGCAGTACATCATCAAAATACCATTCCTGTGATAATGTATTGCTGCGTTACGTTGTTAAAGTGACTTTGCTTGATGGCACACTCAAGTAATATATCTTTAAACAGATGAACTGTAACAGCAGTGGCCTCTCTGTCTGTCACGTGTAAGGAAGTATGGGGAATAAAAGATGCAGTGGCGGGGGCTAGAGAGAAACATGAGGCTGAGCATGTGCCAAGCTTTCTGGGACATAAAGCACACTTATCAGGAAATACACAGGAAGCTACTTAAAGGACAAATTAAATGGGCTTGCCATTGGGCCTCAGAAAGCATGTGGGTACTGCTTATCTCTGGTGCAATAGCCTTAGCAAAGTCAACAGCAAGAAGTACCATGAGGAAATTCAGAGTATATTAAAATGATTGCTGTGAAGAATATTCCACGGGGATGCAAAACATTGGATTCTCTTAAGACCAAGATAGTGCATTCAGTCTCCAGCCCAGGAGACCCAGCTTCACATCTGGCTGAGATAAAATGCCATTTGCAATGCCAAACTCACTCGTTCCTCTGGTGAGTTTGTCTTCATTCAAATGTTCTGCAGTACAGTAAGTAGTTCAGGGCAATTAGAAAGTTGTGCTCAGATTCAAAGGGACTCCCAGCTGCTGAGTTTTTGAATGTTGGCAGGGATACGTGGAAGAAACTTAGTGATCTTTGAGTCAGGAGGCTCCTGCAGAAAAAAGTGCATAGAAGACGTTACAACAAGACACACTGAGTTTCTCTCTTCTCCCTTTACTGAGAGAAAACAAAAAATTCAGGGAGAGGAGGCATGCAATTCAATTCAAAGGCATACCTTTTTTCGAAAATTGCTCAAAGAGTAATGTCTTTCATTAAAAACTGGATAACTCACCATTGTAATTCATTGCTACAGGAAGGTGGTGTGTCAATACTACTGGGGAGCTTTGTAGATTTAAGAATGGAGCTGGATCGTGCCATAAACACAAATAACAATGGTATTAAAACAGCAAGAGTACAACGCTGAGAGCTATCCAATCCTATTTTTAAGGTATAGTGTGACCCACAGAGGTTAGACAAAACTGTCCTGTAACGTATCACGCCACACAATCAGATTCACTATAATACTTTTGCACTCACTTCTGAAGCATCTGCACTGACAACTGTTAGAGACAGGGACTTGTTCCAACTAGTCCATTGATCTGTTCCTAGGTGACAATTTCTTTGTGCCTACAAATAAATCCAGGGAAGCTGCAAAAGCTGCCTAAAGTGCAAACTGAGCAATGCTAAGTTTAGAGAATCAGGCTTTCATTATCTGTCTTCTCTGCACATATAATAAACCGAGGTAACATGACTAATAAATAATAAATGACTAATTCTTATATCTTATGTAGCACCTCTTATCAGAGCAGCTCTGAACACACTGAAGGGAATACATAAATTAATTCTTGTAGTATGCCATTGGGACAAATATGTCTGACTGTATACATTTCACAGCTTGCTAAATTATTTTGTGCTTTTCCAATTAGCATAGTCCATAGTGTCCACAGTCATAGAACAGTCCCCTGCAGTTCTAGATGCCCTGTAAGCTCTGTGGTCCCTGCAAGCTGAGTGTGCAATCTGAGCACAAGGCAAATGACAAGGATTGTGCACAGACAGGTGGGAAGAACAATAAGCAATAGAGAGGTAGGCAGGGAGTTCTGCACTTGAATAGCCCAACTAATTCCAAGTTTTCTGTAGGCAGGCAGAACTCATGGCTATGGTTTTCATCAGCACTCAGCAACATAGTTATGGATTGCGAAAGTCAAGAGTATTTTTATTTTGATTAGAAATTACTATTATTTTATTTATTTATTTTTCCCCATGGGAATGATTTTTATTCAAAAGGAAGTTGTGGAAACTCCAGGAGAAGGTAGCTCATTCCTTGCACCTTTACTTTTGATAGGCCATGACCTTAAGTGGAGTATATGTGCCATTATGTATCACAGTTAGGAAACTCTTGCTGTACAACTTCCCATCTTCTAAAACAATAGAAAAAAATTGGTCTGCAGGAGATATAACCTAACCAGCGATCTCTGCAGCTGACACTAACGAATCCATGGGGAATGTGTTCAAGTCCACAAAGAGCTACAGTTTTGTTGCAAATCTTTCTCTCCAGCTCAAACCTTTCAGTAAGCCCCAACTTATTTTCAGATGATTTTCTTAAATTTTTTCCTGAAAAGACAATTTTCCATCATATACATATCAGTCCACATATTTGTGGATCACACCCTTTTAGTTTTTTTGAAAGTGTGTGAAAAGCTGTAGTTAATATAGGGTGCTGAGCACTTGAAAATCTAGCCCCAACTATTTTGCTGTAGGTCACATAACAAGACTGCCACTTGCTGTAACTTTGAGACAAAAGGTAAATGAATAGAGACAATTCATTGCTTATGTTTTGTAAAGCTGGGACAAGAGCAAACTCCACAGCACAACAGGACACATTTGGAAAGACAAAGAACAGGGGACAATTATTTCTAAATCTTCACTTACTATTAAAACTTGTCATAATCTATGTCATGTAGAAAATGTTAATGAGAAGTTCAGTGAGCTCAGTGAAGCAAGTTGCAAAGATTCCTTTAAAATATTTTCTATTTCTGTGGCCAGTAAAAAGAAAGAGGCTAGAAAGCTTTGCAATCTTAAGCCCCCTGTCTCCATCCCCATTCCCTCATTTCAGTTTAAAAAACAGCCTGCAGTCTTGTAGAGGTATTTGAATGTTTTCTTTCTTCTGCTGGAATTCATAATTTTTTTCTTTCATACCAGGCTTATATGACTTTTTTCCCCCATTTTTTCACATGAGATCATTTCCATGATGGCCATAAAGCTAGTATCATTTTTGCTAGTGAATTATTTGCAAAATACAGATACGTATGGAAAAATAAGCACCAATGACTAAGACTTAAGAGCTGCTTCAACAGGCCAGGAACCAAGAAAATGTATAACCATGGGCTAATCTCTTTTCCCGGAAGAATTTAAGTGAATGCATAACTTTTCCCGTCTGTTTAAATGCTTTTTTACTAAATCAGACAAAGATCACCCAGACAGGATTAAACCGTTATTTACATAGTGCAAAATCAGGCAGTTTATACTTAGGTCAAACTCTCACAGCATAGTGTTCAGTAATTCGCTGCTCCTCAAAGTGTAAAATGGGTATAATTAAGGATGTAAGTAAAATCTACTCAATTACTTCATCCACTTGCATATGAATAAATTGAAATGTAAGTAAATCTGAAATATAATTGAATTTATGTCAAATAAATAAAACCATTACTATAATACTGAATCTCATCTGTATACTGCATCCATATTTGCTGTCTTATAAAACATCATATTATTGAGTACCTGTATTTTTATTAATTTGTAATGCTGCAGTTAGGGTGGTATTTGTCTTCCATGTTATTAACATATTAAATTGCGTACACACAAGTACCTATAACCATTTGAGATGCTCTGAAATACCCTCTGTCTGCCTGTCCAGAACAGCAAAGATCTCCCATCAGTCCCTCAACCTCCTGTGCTTCTCTTGTACTCCCCAAGGTATTTGCTATGGTGCTAGATGTTGACAGGGTTAAAAGTCAATGAGGTAGGCATGCAGCCAAAAAAAACCCACCTAGGTTGTCTCCAAAGTCAGAGATAAAAGCCAGCTCTTCTGGAAGCTGATTTATCTCACCCTGGAGGCTTATGTTAGGACATCATAAATTGCCCTCTGGAAGTGTTTGTCTTGGACCACAGAAGGCTACCT
Source organism: Ibycter americanus (assembly GCA_035590275.1). Lineage (NCBI taxonomy): Eukaryota > Metazoa > Chordata > Aves > Falconiformes > Falconidae > Ibycter > Ibycter americanus. The sequence goes on from JAVJGI010000040.1 coordinate 1,774,363, forward strand.
GAGACACCAGAAGTATTTGTCCACTGTTTTGGCAGGGAAATAGTTTTCTTCTCTTACAACTAGTTCCAAAAGAATACTGTCTTGTTTTAACTGTGAACATCACAAACTCAGCACATTACTTATGTCTGCTGTGTTCAGATTCTCACCTCACACCCTCACTGCTCTACTGCCTATAAGCTTTCTGGGAACTATGCAGCACCTTTATACCTGAGGTGTTTTTTTCAGCTCTCCTTAAAATTTGTAGTGCACAATATAGGTGAGAGAAAATCAGATTTTCCCTAACTCACCACATTCAAGGTGTTGCATTGCTGTGTATCTTGTCCAAGTAAATCTGATGGCAAAGGGCTATGATGAAAGTGCTGCCTCTCTTCCTATCTCTTTACCTCAAGAGTTACTGGGAAGGGACTCCACCAGAGAGGGGATGCTCGGTGAACAGCTGGTGGAGCAAAGCATAGATAAATAGAAATTACTAATGGGCATGCTGAAAGCATGTTTTTCATATGTTGGACTATCTTTTGGCAATTATTTCTTTACAAAAAAGCAGTTATGTTGTGAAGCAGAGGAGACTTGTAATTATAATACAGTACAGAAGACTTAAACAATTGTTTTCAGCACAGAGGGCAAAAATTATAGGGAAAATAAAAGGAAGAAATTAGAAAACTTTTTTACTAGAAAAAAATGAAAACAAGTTTTTGATATTGTTTTCTGCAGTATGAGAGATATAAGAATTTTATCTTTTTTCAAGGTGTTCCTTGAGAGTTGGGACACATGTAGATGCTATAGATTGCCTGCGCTTAGTTTCTAATACTGTGCAAAAATACTGTGCAAAGCTCTTAAGTTAGCTAAAGCACCTATTAGAGAGGGGAGCAGCTAGAGGAAAGTACTGGTACAAAACCTCTGTTATGATGAAACAGCAAAGTAAGGCACAGCTGTCAACATCAAAAGGTCAGTTGAGCTTCAGTTTGGCTCTTGTGACCAGCAAGACTTTAACGTTTAAAATAGTGCATGAAAACTGCTGCAGGAGAAAGAAAGCAGTTGGTTGGCATAGCAGATTACTACTGGTATAACTTCAAGAGTTGGTTGCATAAACAGGCTGTCTGCTTGTTTATCAGTCTAGCTTGTTTTTTTTTCCTCCCTTTGACAATAAAAACAAAAAGGTTTTTGGCCACCTGATTCACATTTGGTGAAAAGAGAAAACATGCCCGCTTCAGCACTGGAAGGTTTAGTATAATAGCCAGGATCCTCTTTGGTTGGGGGTTGGGGGTGGGGCGGGTTCTTTTATTATTTTGTTTTTTGCTTTTTGGTTTGGTTTTTTAGGGTTGTTTGGTGTTTGGTTTTTCCTTTTTTTGTGATGATGACCTCCTTAAATTTCACTTTTAACTAAGTACTGGCAGAACTCTTCTGACAGTCATATAACGTTGCTGAAGGCTGCTGAGGGGCACCCGCTGCTTTGGTGGTGATATCGACAGACCTGGTGGTTTGATACTGATGTGGTTTTTACACACAAATGCTCTGAAAATCTGAAACGGAGTGAGCAGAAGAAACAGAACCCAACCACATTGTCTGTAACACTGTATATGAATATATATTTATATACACAGTCCCTGGTCCAGTATTTTCTCATCTAATTTTTTCCTCAGCATTCCCGATTTTTCCTTTAAGTTCTTTTTTGGCTTTAATAGCTCAGCTATTGTCTTTCCAGATGTGGCCCATTAATTCTTCTGTATGAATTCATGCACAGTCAGCTCTCCCATGTTAATGACCAGAGGGGAATAATGGCTAATGCCCACTGAGAAGGGTATGTATTGTTTTAGCTGCTTCTTGATTTATTGAACTCTCCCTGTACATTTCTGTATTTTCATTTTTTTAATAGAATCTGAGAAAAGAAAGCCTTTTATAAGCCATCTAAGATAATGGTCCATTTCTGGTCAGTGTGAAAATATGGGCATTTTGGGAAGGGGGAGAGGAAAGGCTGAGAGAGGGGGGAAAAAACCACCACCAACAAAAAAGAATACTTATCTACTGTTTTTATAATACCAGAACAAGGAATACCCAAACAAAGTGTCAGCAAAACCATCGAAAACTAGAAAAAATGCAGTGATTTTTCTTTCATGTGTTTTAATGGCAGAACCTACTAGGACTGGGTACTGTGGGTTGTGAAAGAACATTAACAAAACAAAACAAACAAGGACATATATTTATCTAATGCTACCAAAGAATGAATCAGCTTCCAGTTCAAGAAATCCCTAAGCTACTGTTTACCAGAAACTGTGACGGTCATAACTAAATATTTTCCTTATTCTTATACTCACTATTCAAACATCAGCTAACACTCACCATCAGACTAGGTGGTTCCTTGATCCTATCCAGTTACACTAAGTGATCTGCTTACTTAGCAGGTCAAAGAAACAGTTTGTGGAGTAGTGACCATGAAATAAAACTGGTCAATGAGCAAACAAGAACAAGATATGTCTAAAAGGTTTAGGAAATTATTAAATGAAGAAATTAATGTAATAAGAAACTATTAAAAATAATAAAGACGTTATTAAAAATTGTTTCTCACATTTCATTGCCATTAGGCATTGAGTTTCTGTGGTTTTGGTTCAAATTCTGTTCCTTAAGCTACATGGAAACACTATTTTTCATTTTCATCCTTCTGTTGCTGGGTAGTGTTACTATCCATTTTTAAAAGATTTCAGGTTCTACACCTGGTCTATGCTGCAGGCCATCTGGGAAGGAAAAATATTCTGTCTTGTATATACCTTGTGAAGTGTTTTAAAATCCTTGAGGTAAATTAATGAATGCAGAGGATGTCATCGTATATTGATACTTCACCTTTTTGAGATTCTGATCTTGACTATCATATTTATAAATAAATGTCACAAATGACCATTTCAGTACAGAAGGTAAAAGCTCAGAATTAATAACAGCTTCCTGAAAAGTCAGACAACATATAAAACTACAGACGAACAAGTGAATGCTTTTTTTATAACTACATCAAAAAATTGTTTAGAGTTCCCAGTGCTGGCAGAGCTTTGTTTTGTGAAAGCCATGAAATTACTGGACCACTGAAGGAGGCTGCTGACAAAAAAGGTCCAGCTGCCTTTGTGAGTGACATACCAGGTTATTTTCCCTTTGAAAAATACAGATTCACATCTTACATTGTTTCCTTTTATAGTTTCGGCCATCATAGTCATTTTTAGTTCAAACAGGCAACAACAGTGCAACATACCAGTGTAACTTTTAAGCAGCATATCTACAGAGGATTTTAGTGGCAACTTCACTGACTTCAAAACTCTTCACAGCATACAATTTTTTCAGGTTGTCATGAATTTAAGAGGATTCTCTGTTCATCATTTCTACATCCCTGGACCACTGCTTTACATGCAGCTGTCAAAACACAGGTTAGGAGCTAAACTTTCTGTATGACACGTTTTTTTGGTGGACAAGCTTTTAGCCAAAATAGTCCATTGAAGGTAAAAATATATTTGGCTAAAGTTTGTCTTCAGTAGTATTGGATATATGCAAAATAAACTGCACAACTGGATTTTTTCGGTGTGTGTGATTTTATATTTTAGTGGTACTAAATACATCTGAAAATCAGTCTAATCTTTAAACTGATTAAATAAGAAATTGGTAAGAACAATAGAGAAAGCATCCAGCAAGATCTTTTCTTGAGGGGATATTGCTTGTAGCACGGAAGCAAAGGAATCCTATTTACAGTTCAGACCACCTAAACATGAGATAAAGCCCTTTAAAAGTTATTATCTCTTCCTTCTTTCAGCAATGTAGCCAAGAATGAACCACCAAAGGAAGAAGTAGAACTCAAGTTAATTTCTTATTGACTAAGGGCTAGAAACTGCTGTTGAGTCTTGTTCTGTATTTCCTCTGCCACCATTACTGAACTTGTGATAGAACAAGGTGAAAAGAAATTCCAACCCCCCCAAAAAACCAAATTAAAATCAGGGAACACAGGAGGTTTTTTTCAAGAAAGGAGCCTTTTCAGAGCAGCCCAAATGAATCAAGAATTAACAAATGTTCTTTCAGCCAAAAATTTTAAAAAAGAGATGAATGTATAAGAAATGTTCTATTCTACCAGCGTATTTCAGTTCCTCTGCAGTGTTTCAGTTTCTCCGGCAAGGTTTACAAGAGCCCTTTCATGAAGGTGTGCTGGAAAAGCACCTTCTGTGTCCTGTAATCTAGTGAGAGGGGCACTCACTTCAGAGAAAGGAGACCCAAATCTCCTCTTTCAGAGTTCAACCACTAAGATGTCACTGATTGTAATCAGCTCCTTTACATGTTGCTCAGTGGTAGACCCCTACACATAGGTGTCTGAGTGTGGAGCTGAAATGCCTCCCCCTAAATTCAGTTCAGACAAATCCCAGCCTAGAGGTATCTGCTTACCTGGTTAAATGTCCCCATTCAATTGTCTATCTCTTTTTCTCTTCATTCAGATAAAGTGTCTGTAATGTAGGAAGCCTTAAGATGCTTAATGTACTTGCTTAATCTTAGGCACTTAGTGTTATTTTCTGTTCCAGGATATTTTGCTTGATTTCTACAAACTGGTCCAGAAGGATGTGGGTCTCCTGTAGGTCCTGCATCCTCAGCCATTACTAACATTGTGATGAGGTAGAGAAGATTAATTCCATCCCAAAAGTATTACTGCTTTACTCAGTGTAATATTAAAAACAAACAAACAACACCCTCCAAAACCAACTCAAGCCAATCGACAAAGCAAAAGAAAAAACCTCAAACCCAAAACAAAACAAAAACTTGGTACCTAAGAAATAGGTAACTGGACTGGACCAAATACTGAAAGGACCCAAATTCTATCCTGCCTGGGAGCATCAGGCAGACTGCTTTCAGCTGACTTCACTGTACCGAAACACTGTAATGCACTAAGAAAAGCAGCTTTTCACTTGCATCAGTCCAGACATAAATGTCTTCACTTGAAAAGGCAGTGTATGGCTGTAAAGCATACAGTTTACGCTGTAGTGGGAGATGGTCAGAGTAGAAGGGAGGCAGAAGAATTTTAAGCAGAGTATTCTGGTGTTGGTCAGGAGCTTGCTCAGCTCCTCCTGAAAGTTAAACCAGACTAAATCTTACTGTATTTTCTCTACTTTTTGTGTTCCTGGTCTGTAGATTTTTTACGCTGACTTTGACCAGAATCCACACCACTCCCAGGGCTGGCAGCTGAGTCTGGTGTAAAATTTCTACCTCTATAATAATCTGCAAGCCACAGGGTCATTCTTCGTGGGTCTTCTTCTCTTTACTGTCTCCATTACATTTCAGGGAGGTGAGGGGGTTAAGTATACCTTGATGCAATTGAGAATCAGACCTATTCTTTTCTATGTAACCAATTGTCTAAATTATAGAAATGGGAGAACAGATAATTATTTAACACAAGGATAATTACATCCAGGAAGAACGCACTGCACCATCTTAATGACAAAGCAGGTAATGCTGCTTTAACCATTTTAATTTATGAAGAAGTTGGCTTTGTGAACATTTGACAAAATAATATATCTTTGTGCAATTCCAAGTTTGTTAAGTGGGTCTCTTAATTGCAGGTTGAGAGTAGCACAAACTGTCTATATCCATATTTAACTAGAATCAGAAATAATGAGCATTCAAAAATCACTACTTAAGGAAACTATTATGTACTTATGTGGATTTTTTTTTATTTGTACTTCTCTGTCACATATACTCTCTGTAGTGGGCTGCTGGTGTGGCTTGACTTTCTGCTATACTGCTAAATATTGGATATACTGATATATGGAAATGCAAACTATTTAAAATATACTTTTATTCAAATCAAAAGAAAAAACTGAAAAAAACACTAGTAAGTGAGACAGAAAATTTTCAAATTTTGATGTATTCAAAGCTACACCTTACTGGAAAATGTAGTTTAATAAAATTCACATTAAGGGGCTGAATACAGAGAGAATGAACAGTTCTTCGACTTGTAATGGGATCCTTCTGGTCCTAAACGCTAAAGATTAAGAAGTTGCCAATCATTGAAAGAGTCCCCACAGAGCTAGATATGCAGATGTTTAGTAGCTAAAAAGTGGATCTGCTTTTTAAAGACCTTTCTCTAAATGGGTAGCCTGAGCTTATTAAGATGTTTAGTTTGATTTGAATGTGCTCACTTCTTTTTTAACACCTCAACAAGGACAAAGCTCACCTGAGAATGTTTCTCAGATTTCAGATCTTGAGATCTTTTGAAAATTGCGTGCATAAGATCTTTGGATACAGAAGATTTAAATCTTGAAACTGGAGAAGTGACTATAAAAAAGAGAAATGAAATAGCACAGCTTGCTCCTTAAAGTTAGATTGTAAACTTGTGACATGGATTTTTACATGGTTATTTATACCCAAAGAAAACTTGTCTTTGCAAACTATTCCGATGAAGGGGAAGAAGAAAAAAAAAAAAAAAAAAGAAAAAAAAAAAAGGAGCTATGAAAAGATTCAGGCATTTGGACAAAATAGTATTGAAGAGTGTGAAGAAACTGGGAAGTGAAGCCTTGAGGACCACAAGATGCAGTCGTAGAATCAGAATCAGAATATTTCAAGCTGGAAGAGACCCATAAGGATCATTGAGTCTGACTCCCTGCTCCTTGCAGGACTGCCTAAAACTAAATCATATGATTAACAGTGTCATCCAGAAAGTGTTTCTTTCCCTCTCTGATACAATTTGGATCATGATCCAGTATTCAAGTAGTATTCAGCAGTAAGTGCTGTATCCAAGCTGACAAATCCTGTGTGTTGGTTCTGGCCTCTCTGGGAAATCCAGGGGGGCTGAGTATCTTTATTCACAATATTCAGGATTAATCTTCAAGAAAGTTGTACGATTGCTGAGAAAAATGGGAATAGACAGATAAGTGTTGTGTGCATTTCTGCACACCTTTCTGCCTTCAAGAAGTCACCAACTACAGAAGCCTACAGGAAGGGAGAGAGAATTAAAAACAGAATGAAAGTAACAAAATTGGCTGGAGAAAAGGGCAGAAAAACCGAGATACATATAGAGAAAAAGAAACAAGGAAGCAGATACATAAGTTGAAGAAACTGGGTTAGAGAAAGGCTAATAAAAAAGCTAAGGAGAGAAAGCAAATGTGATTACCCAAAAGAAGAAAAGTGGAAAAAGCATGCTGTGAGTCAGGGAGGCATAAAAAAGGGTTAGATAAAGACCCTCCTGCAGAGGCAAACACACACACATCACCGGGGGGGACATGTTACCTGTAGACAGAGATTAAAAGCACCTCAAAGGTATGAAAAGAAAAATTCCTTGCCTTTCTCTGTCACAGAAAAAATTGGGACAAAAGACCTAAAGAATGCTAATAAGATGATGGTGACTGAAAGTCAGAAATACAGACAGGCTTAGAAAACATGTTTATATCATTTTACATTGATATCAGGAAAATGTCTATGAAAGTGATAGAGAATACATGTACTACCCCATAAAATACCTGCTTCATGCTACTCACTGTCCCAGCTGGTGTATTTTTATCCAATTCCAGATCTGGTTGTGGTGAATACAGCTTTATATTTCCAATATACGTTATACTACCGGGAAGTAAAGCAGCCATTGCTTAGATGCATAGCTACAGATGGCACAAGCTTCAGTGCCATCCTTTAAATTACTGAAAAAACGCAGGGAACTAGCTGTTGTACAAATAAATGCTAGCACAGAGAGTTTCATGGGGCTCTGGGGATCAGTAGCAACCTTTTAACCTCTGGGTAACATAGTTCAATACCAGTTCAAGTGAGTAATAGCAAAGCAGTCTCCCTTCTGAAAGCTCTGTGGCCTGTGTGACTTGAATTGGTGGTTTCAGCCCACATCCCTGTAGAAGTGTTGCCACGGTTAGGAAACATCAACGTTACAGCTGAGCTGTCACGGGGAACATGTTACCCACACGTTTTGGGAGCAAAAACCTTAGAAATTTATGAAAGGGGTTGTAGCAGTGGTGGCTGAGACCTCAAGGCCAGATGCTGACACATCTGCATTTTAAATTCCAGACACTGAAAAAGCATCAACCGCTCATGTAACGGAGGTCACAAAACACATGCAAGAGAGTCATTTGATCCCCCCTGAGGTGAGAAATCTTTACACTATAGTTTATTACCATACTAATGAAACCAGTCCTATTGCTATTAAGTGGAAGTGAAAGATGCGTTATGCTAATATTATAATTAAAGGACTTACTGCTTCTTTTTTTTTTCCCTATGAATTTCTATGATTTTCACAGTCTGACTGTAGTGTTCTTACATCTGTTGTAATGGTTGAATGAATTGTAATTCAATGCATTGAAGACATATTATTGTTATTCATGTGCTACCATAGGCACATCACTTCTACTCTTGACATTTTTACCCCAAAGACTTTTTTGCTTTAAATAAGACACAACATGCCAGAGGATACTTAGAGCAGTGTTGGCTGGTGGAGGATGGTGGGGATTCACAATGAACAGAGGAAGTGTGACTCTTTTTGCAGATGGTGTTTATTGTATAACTTTCCTGTGATTTGACTTTAATGGTTACAATTAAAAAAGAAAAAAAAAAGAAAAAAAGAGAGAAAAAAAAAGGACAAGGACAGTTCTGTCCTCAAATCCTGCTTGTATGACTGCTTGAGAGAAGAGGCAAATCTGTGACTGCTCTGTACATATATTTACACTACATCTCCTCTGTTAACATTCCTCATCTGAATGATTTAGTGGATTTAGTGTAATCACTGTATGTAACAAGAAGAAAAGGGATTTGATAATATTTTATTTGCACTGCAGAGTTGGCCCTAGACAGAAAAGTAAACCCATAGCTTGGCTGTGATCTTGAATTACTGAGGAGGTAACATTTAATAGAATAAAAGGACGGACATGTGGAAGAAATTTATCTCATAGCCATTGAATTTGGAGACAAAGGAGAAATTTCTTTTGGAAGTAACTATCAACAAAATTATCAGTCAGCAAACAAAAAGGAACTTTGTTTAATACATGCAGACTTCTCTAATAATCATAGACAGGAGGGAGCTGTGACTGAGAAAAGAGATACTAAAATACCCTGAGTGGACTGCTGAGAGAGAGGACTCCTGTGTCTTGCTGCCCTATATCCTCCTGGGAACATCTTATGTTCTTATATCTTCTTTCATCAGAGATACTGAGCACCTTTATTAGTTATTAAAGCTATTGGCAAGATTTTTTTCACACTATAGAAATGAAATCTTTCTTGCCACTAGAATTTAATACAAAATATGTATATGTTCTATTATTGTGTATATAAGGACTTAAAACACTGAAGGTTGCAAATGCTGAATAGAACCAAAATGGTAATGAAAAAAAAACCCCAAACCCAAACAAAAAAAACAGGAAAATGGGGCTAAATACCTACTCACCATTTTTACTAGTCATTATTACAGTCAACACAATTAACAAAAATATCCAGCAGATTTTTCAGTGTTGTCCTTTGTCTTTACAGACAGGCAAAAAGGGAGGTAAGACCCCCATCCTTTATTTTATTTTTTGGGGGGTGGGGGGTGGGGCTGATGAAATTCTGATACACATCTAAAATAATTTTCAGATTAAGGTGGGTGGTGACCTGAATCTGGCTAATATAATGAGAAAATCTAATTCATGCTAAATCTTAAAAAGTAACATTGCCTACAAATTTTAAAAAGGAAAAAATAAGAAACCTTGAGTGTTTTCAGAGGCTAAGGAACTATGCTGACCAGTATGTGGCCAAGAGTTGAAAATCTTTCATGAAGACATGAGAACACTGCACTTTAAAAGAATCAATAATAGGCTAAATGATGTATTAGAAAACAGATAGTTGAAATTGATTTAGAAAGGAGGTCCTCATTAGGAAAATGTCAGATATTGCACCTTCTACAGGTACAGATGCAGAGGTTGAATGCACGATTTTGCTCTGTGCTTCTCCCAGATGCTGGTGTTGACTGCTTGAAATGGGAAAGTAACCCAAAGTCATTGGAGTCAATGATCTCTTTCTGATTAGTTTTGGATTGGTCCCCAAAGCTTACACTAAGACCAAGACCTAAGTCGATTGGGATCGTTACCTCTACCGAAGGGGAGTGAAATTCACCTTAACTTCAGAAGGGCTACGATTTCATATTTGGTAAAAAGAAGAGTTTGATTTGGAGCACAGGGAGAAGGGGAAAAGATCAGAGGCTGGAGCTAGTTGAACAGGGCACAGAGGAAGAACATTGTTTAAACTGCATTATTTAAACTTTCTTATTACAGTTCCTTAAGAAGCCCAACTAATCAGTCACAATTTTATTAGAAGGATTTTGTGTCTAAGTGTTAAACTCTGATTTAAACTTGTTCTCTTAGTCCTGAAATGCGTAATACCAGATTAAATTCCCCACTGTGATTATACCTGTCTGTCTGTCCATGTGTTCGTATCATATATAAGCATTATTGTGTATGTGTACATATATGTGTACATACATACATTTTGGTGATTCTTTAGCATTACGTGAGTATTTCTACTTTCTCTTTCTTTCTACGCTAAACCTATTGAGGCAAAAAGGAACAAATATCATTAGAATGATTTCTTTCTTAGTACAGGTGAGCATCATGGTCTGTAGACAGGTACCCTGGTTAAATTTCTCCTAAAACAAATTCAACATTCTGAAAATGCCAGTATAGCTGTGATCTTGCATGACATTTATTTCTTACCACCTAATATTTACATTAACATAATGTTTAGAAGACTCACTGGTAATTAAAAAAACAATTAAAATCATATATTAATATAGCCACATAGCAAGTTTCTAGTATATTTCCATCGTGTTTCCAGGTATTGTTGGCAGCCTTTAAAATGATAATATTTATATTCTCCAAACTATCATAAATATTTGCTAAATCTTAGAATATTGACTCTAAAAGCAAGTATGTTTTAAGCTTCATTAGAGTTACTATCCAAGAAGAATATCTTGTGTACTAATTTAATGAATCATGAAATGTCACTTTTAAAAACAATGTCCTTTATGTGGGGTTAAACAATATTTCCTTCTCTAATTTTTACTTTCTTTGTGCTGCTGGTTGGTTTTCCTCACAAAGGATATGCTTTGATTACCTTTGCTGTGGAATGTTCTTACATAGTCAGTGGAATGCATGGAAGTGGAATGGCATCTAAAGTCTACCAACACAGAAGCAGTACTGAAAGACAAAACTAACGAAAAATTTTCCATGTCATGGGTTTATTCCGCAAAATGCCCATTTAAGATACAAGCAAGCAAGCGAGCAAACAAACCCCTACTTATTTTGCTGCACTTTTAATGATTATTCAGATCTTTCTTTGGGGTTTATTACTTCTGTTTCTAATAATATAAATATCAATAGTTTGCAATGCTTCACAATGGAGAAAGAAACCTGAGATTTCGTGGTTTCCCACAAAAATAGATATTTAAATCTCAGTAGTTTCCATGTGATGAAAACTGTATTTCCCAGCTTGTTCAGTTAGACTGTATCATTGTCATGAAAACTCTTCTGTAGCTTCTTCCATTACTGCTTCTCAAAGCTTTAATTAAATGCAGTTTAAACCATGAGTAACTGTTTAGCTACTCTGCTTACTCCTTGAAACCAAGTCTCCAGTTACTACTTGTTGGTTTCCCATCCACTTCTTCATAGGAGGTTATAAGAAGGTGGCATAAAATGGCCATACTGTGCTTTTCCCGTATCCCGTAGAGCTGTGTAGTTTAGCAAGGCTGTCCTTCTCTGAACAATAAACACATTTTACTTCTGTGTTTGAGGAGAGGAAAGTGTTCTTGAAATTACCTAATTCTGTCTTCTTTTTAGATGGGCAAAGGGAATGAACCAAGCCAAGACAATCACCCAAAATTCAACTTAAAGTATGAAAGATTTTCTTTTTATTGTTGTTCTTAACATGAAGCATTCAACGTGTTGAGCATTTATTTCTATACTGTAGAAATGAATTAAGATAATCTGTTCATTTCTTTCTACATCTTTCACAATTTTCCAACAAAGCAAATTTAACTGTGCAGCTTTTCACTTTTCCAAGCTAGTACTGTATGTGTGGTGTGCCAGGTAGTCAGTGATAAGTGCAAAGCAATGCTTGCTATAAAATGACAGTGCTGTCTTTTTGGGTTTTCTTATAGGTTTATCAAGGATTTCACCATAAGATCAGCAAAGTGTCCTCATTCTCAATTTTGGTGGCTCTTTTCATTTAGACACGCTAATATTTTCAAAGCCAGAAGATACAGACAGATATTTTAGTGAGAGTTTGAGCAGCAAATAATAACTAAGTCCCATTTGTGCACTGACATAAAACAGACATTTCCTGTTCAAATTTTTAAGAGACATAGTCTGTTATTTATAAAAAAAAAAAAAAAAAAAAAAAAGTGGCAGCTCCCCAGCCTTCCTTACTGCAGCATCTGCACGTTCCTAAGCCCTCTGGCCATGCACCGTGACAGAGTGGTTTGCTGATCAAGTTTATACCCTTCAGACTCCAGGTGCCACAAAAACCTGGAATTCAAGTTCAGGAAAGAAATGCCTTTGAGTTAAACTTGCAAGACTCTGGACACCTACAGGTGCTTTGGCATGCTTTCTCCTAATCTAAACTGATCTCTTCTCTAAATCTGTTTTTTTTTTTGCCAGCAACTGAGGCTGATCAGTCTCTTCTATCCTCCCTGAGTTCTCCTTATGCAACAATGTCCTATGCTCTTCTGCACAGCTGAATCCCACTCTGACCTCTCTCTATTGAATGATGATGAAAACATCACCACTCATACTAACTTATCATTCTCCAACTTTTATCTGTCCAGAACTGGTCCTTAAGAGTGAACCAGGAGTCCTGTGTCAACAAAAGTTATTAGTCAGAACTGGTGGTTCTTGGTACTTTTTTTTTTCTTTTTTCCCCAGAGAAGCATTAAATGTCTTTTTCAAGCAAGCCAGCTATTGGGGATGACATAATGTAAACTCAGAGAATCCCTTCAGCACAAAGCAGACCCCTTAATTTGATAAAGCTACAATTTACTTCATTGCAAGATCTGAAAAAAACCCTTTTCCCACAATTTGCAACATTCTAAAACATTCTAATGTTTTAGATAGTTTAGAATAATAATATTCTATGCATGAAAACTTCTCTTTTAATATTGGATCAGTCTTCTGCAAACTCTTTTATTGGTATATGAGTAATATCCATAACATTAATTTCTGAAAGTCTTTAAAATAGTTTGCATTTTATAGACTGTAATTCATCATAAAACCAATATTACACATATATTACACAGGAAAGCTCATCTTTACAATAACACTGACATTTAATTTCACTCTTAGCAGAGCCAAGAGAATGCCACTGATAGGTTTTCTGATTTCTCCCACCTAAAGAACTCAGTGAATTCCTAAAGACAAACATCATCAACTGAGATCAGCAATCACTTAACATACATATATATATATATATATATATATATATACTTATCCAGGACTTTCTGTGCCTTTCATTGTGTCTGGTAGAGTGCTCTCCTCCAGTATATTTTTTCAAATGGGCTGAACAGAAAGGAGCACGAAATATAAGCGGACCATTCTTATTCCAAATATCCTTTTCATGCTAGCTACTGGTAAGTTCCACTTTTATGTGTCAGTCACAATTGTTTTGTCATTTTCTGGGTCCTTTTATTCTGGGTCTCTGATTCTTCTCCCTCTTCATGCCTTCCCACTTCATTAGTGCTTCTGTTACATGTTGGTTGGTTTCTTAACTGCACCTTTCTCTTCTTTGTTTCTTTGCTATCCTTCCCCTCCTTTCCTTCCCCCACTTTTTGTATTTTTTCCTAGAGTCTCTTAATAGAAACTAAATCACAGAGAAGAATTAAGAAAATGAGAAAAATTGTTCTCAAGGGCATCAGGAGCAGCCTGATTGAAGCAGAAATGTTTGCTTCTCAGGAAAACCTAAAATGTTCAGTGAATGAGAGGGACATTTTCACTTATATTTTTCTAAGACAGATATAGCTAACACAGCTGGTGTTCGGCTATTAGTGAAGAAAGTCTTTTGGCCATGTGATCTGCAACGGATTAAAGAAGCTGCAGCACATTTATGTCAAAATGGTATTTATGAAGGTCAAAATATAACTTAGGGTGACTGCTTAAGTGGGCAAGAATACTGCTAAGTTATGGCAGGAGGAATTATATGTAATTCTTGATTTTTTCTTTCTTTTTTGCAATGTGCAGAGTGACAGTTTTCTAATTTAATCATGTGCCAAGTATTATGAGCATTACAAAACTCTAACATTGTTTACATTATCTTCTTGTGCAATCACTATTTTTAATATTAATAAAAATATTGACATACCTATGGAAGTTAGATCAACTTAAGAAGTCGTTCATCTTTACAATTTCAATCCCTCCCAATTCCTGACAGATTTCATTTTAAATCAAATTTACTATTTTACCAGTGCATTTAGTGACTGTTAGCAGAGGCAAAACACACAAAGTTCAGAAATGGACCTAGAAAAAGACAAGAATAAAACTAGCTATTTCTTTTTTGTATCTTTAACAGGTAGCACTGTGCTACCTTGTAAAAGCATCTTCAAAGACAGCCTTAAGGTCAAATGCACTGTACAGACAACACATGCTGAATAACTTCACTACCATTTTCAGACTAGTATTTCCCAAACTGGTGAAAGAATAATGCAAAAAGCTTCCAGATCACCTCAGCCAACAGAGACCATAATCCATGGTACCACAAATCTACTCTGCTGCAGCTGCAGGAATACTTCCCACTCTACATCGATGTGAGTGAGTCTCCCCAGACATCCTCCTTAGGTCAAGGTTTACACAACCTGTCCTTGATTCATTATGCAGAGCCACCAGCAGCCTCAATCCTGCCAGGCAGAGGACCCACTCTGTCAGACTAGTCAGGGGCATGCCTTTAGCCATACCTTTCTTTCCATCAGATACAAATGAATAAGACAAGAACTCTTTTGGTGAGCCTCTTCTCCAAACCCTCATGGAAGTTGCTGAAGTATGGAAAAAAAGAACAGTGAATTTCTTTCTGCGACTCCTCATTGCAAAACAGCCAGAATAGACCATAGCATGGTGTCTTCAGAGGTTCAGCAGCACAACTCTGAGACTGAAGCAAGACAAGAGAAAGCAGAGAGAAGAAGGTACTGAGCTGCAGACAAACGAACCAAACAGTCCTGACCTGAACCATCACACTAGCTAGCATCCACATTCCTTCACTTTCCCCCTGGCCATTGCTGGAAATCACTTTCTACAAATATGTTTTCTGCTCAAAGTAGCAATAGAATAACAGAGTCTGGGGTCACCAGATATTTGCCCTGAGTCTACCTTGTGATCTCTTGCATTTAAGCCCAGGATGCTTCCAGCTGGCCTTATCTGTAGACCAGTGGTCCATGGCAGTCTCCACTGCTCTCCCCTTGTCTCTCTCTTCTTCTCAATCCTCTTTCCACCAAGGGGGAGGCCAGTGCAAAGTCTTTGCACTATTCCCTTCTACTTTCAGGCTAGTGTGCAAAAATACCAAACTATGCCTATATAAAGAAAGCCCAGTCTTTTCTTTTTTGGGTATGATGTATTTCTGTCACTCAGGATGGAATATTTACAGCTTCTTTTTCTCAAGTGCCCTCTTGCCATATAGGGCCACCTCATACAGATCTTCCAGGCATGCTGCAGCATCTGCCACGACACAGGCATTTCCAGATTTGTGCCCAGAGTTTGCTTCGTATTTTTGCAGGGATTTCCTTCACATCTGCAGCAAGTTCAGTGTGAGCACCACTGGGATGGATCCAGCCGGGTGAGATGGATTTGTAAAGTGCCCAGGGGGTGAGGACTGGTGTCATTCATGGTAGGAGATACTGTCCTAGGGACATTTATCCTGGGAGACACTCAAGAGGGATCAAAGGAGAAACACCTCTCCTAAAAGAAACCCTATTGTAGGTAAAAGGCACACGTGAAAAGCTATACACCGTGACTTTCTCCAAGTGACATGCTAGAAAATGCTTTTTCTCTAGATGGGACACAACAGACACTAGTCAGTAGGGAGGCTTTATGCCTCTGTTTAAACTTGATGGGAATAAAAATCCAGGACTAATGAATGTTTATCAAAATGGGAGATAGGAGAACAATTTTTCAGGAGAGCAGTCAGAGACCTGCACCTACAGCATTAACTAGCACATTCCCTGGAACTGTGGCAACAGACAGCTAGGTCTACTGCTTTCACAGGGTAGGAGAGACAATCCGAAGAGGTTTTCTGTCATATGCAAAAAGATACGACAGAGACAGAGAGACTAGAATAAAGGTGCTCTAAGACAGCAAAAACATGGCCTTCTCACAATGAACTATGACACAAAGGTGCTTTGAATGAATATTGCCACCATCATACATTGGTGGATGCCCACAGTTTGGGGAATGGGCTTAGAAAGAGCCATAACTTTTTGTGTGCATAACTGGGCAGCCTGTCACTCCTTATTCTCATCTTGACATTGTTCAGCCAGAGCATGCTGGTCATCGGCTTCAAATAGGTTCTCAGTCACCCAAAAGGTGGTAGTTGCCATAAGTCATGATAGTGAATTCACAGGGTTCAGGAGCCCTGTGTGTTCTCCTCTGCACGAAGAGACCAAATAGACCTGTGTGGTCTTTCACCACCATCTTTGGCTCATCCCTGCACAGCTGCATAGCAAAATCAGTACGGACAATGGGGAGCTGTCACAAGGTTAGGGTGGTACTTAGTAGCCTGAAATGCAGTATAGGTGCTAGTGGAGTGGTGTCGTTACTACTGATATCACTGGGAACAGGACTTCATCAAACACAAAGAGTACAACTGGTGAAAGCGTTGAGGCACACAAATCAGGCACAGGCTAGTTCTACTACGGTGATTACGCAAAAGCAAAAATATTTGAATTTCTCCTTTTGAGTTTTTCCCTCGCTACTGTGTTCCAGAAGCTGTGTATCCCTGGTTTTGAGGCATTTCAGAGATTTTTATAGACAAGAGGTAGACAGAAGCAGTTACTTCCAGTTATGGCATGGATTATTCCAAAGTGTTTAGTGCTCAGAAGGGAGAAATTCTAATCTAGGAAACATTAAACTCATATCTGCAATGCTTGTGACCACAAAGGTTATTGTACATAACTCATTCAATCATATTCTGAAGAGCTCTGTCAATTCCTTGTTTGTACCTGAACCTTTGAATTTGGCAGAGCTATAGCCCTGAAATTATAGAAATGTTTTAATCTAGGTGTTTTATAACTTGCTGGTGCCTGATTTTAAGTATATTTTAAAATATTTTTTCAATATATTTTCTTTGTACTGTAATAAAAATAAGGATTTGTGATGAAAACTTACTGCCTCTGATTTAGCATCTGTCTCTCTGGAAACAACATACCCTTAGTTTATAGCTTCAGACAATGACTGGTCAGTTCCTCAACATGAGAAAATTTCCTCAGCGATGCTTGCATCTGATCACTGCATAGGAGAAGCAAGAAAACAACATTGTCTCATTTGCCACAGAAATTCATCTTTCTGAAAGCTGTAACTAATACTACTATGTAGCCCTCTGAATCCAGCTAGACTGTGTTTATTTTTATATGGATAGTGGTTTTGCCTGAAAACACAACTGTAATTCCCATTAATACTGGTGTGAGGGTAAAAACCCCAAATCTACTACACTGCAGCTTTCCTGTGCATAGAATTCCCATGCACAATAAGCAACAGCAGGATCAGCACTCATTTTGAAAAGCAAAATAGTATGTAATGATTCACCACATCTGCAAAGCTTTCCTGACTTTTATGTATCATGCTTTTATTTTGGTAATCATTCTTGTCTCATCAGAATGGTTATTTAAACTTGTGAGAGGAATCCATTTCAGCGTTACATTTTAGCACATACATTTGTATCCATCATAATTCTTAATATAGACTTAATAAAATAATTTAACAGTTAGTATAAAATCAATTATGAAATAATTGATTTTTAGCACAATAGTGCATGAAGCACGAGAATCAATAGCGTTCATGGCCACAAATTTTGAGTTATCATTACCGATGCCTTTGACAAATGAATAGGTAGCTGAATTTCTACTAATATTATTACGTGTAACTTGTTAAAAAATTTCACTGCATGCAAATAAAAACATTCTTTGATTGAGTATGTTTCTGCTCTTATTTCCTCCTGTGCTTGCTCCCCTCTTTGTCTCCTCAGGGCCACACTATTTAAATAAGCTCCCATCATTTTCAGTGGAATGACTTGCTAAAGGGAAATATTTGTGTCCCTTCACTGGAGATCTGCTGTTGGTATGAAAGCAATCAAGAGGAAAAAATGATGGTATGAAGCACATTTAACTTTCACGCCTCTTCATCATTCTGCACAAGCAAACACCAACAAGATTTCAATCATAAGTATATTGAAATACATTCCTCCCCTTTCTAAAAAAGCAGAAACATTAAAAAAAGAAAATAAAGGATCAGAAAAAATACTAATAAGACAAGCAGATTTTACATGCGAACCTTTCAGCTTTGTAGTATCTCCCCTGACCACTTTTACCATTTTTCCAAGAAATATTCAAATACTTCCAAATACACAAATATGAAATAAATTCTACAAATGACTACACAAACTGCATAATTTAGAGTTGTCATCATTATAACATATAATTTATTTATCAACAACTTTTTAACATATTTAGGTAAAAACCTGCAGCCAGCACAGGTGGTGGTGTGAGAGGTTATACTTACACCTATGCTCATATGCTGCCTCTTTGATGGATTCTGCATCACTGACTACTGTGTCTGCCTGCTCAGAATTGCTTCTGATGAGATGGTATCACAGTGTTTTGCAACAGTATAAATTGTTGTTAAAGTAGACTTCAAGGGGAAAAAAAAATAAATTTTTTTGTTGGAAGAGAAGTACAAGAAGTGCACTTCCTTCTGCTGAGATACAACTGTAGGAAAAAAATCTTAACTTCATGTTCCAATAGGATCCAATTTAATAACATCTCATGCATCTCATATGATAATTGTATCAAAGTTACAGTAGGAAGTTGTCTAGAGGTGCTTGACAACATGGATACTACATTGCTAAATAAGAGTTAGTAATGAAGAGGCAGAAGGAAATTCTAATTCTATCCACGAATGACTGTTTTAAGACCTATGAAAAAAACCAAAGAGGTCATATATTTCACTTCTGTTTCACAAACTCCTAATTAGCTGTAAATGAACTTTTGAAAAAATTTAACCTTATGCCAAGGCAGAGCTACTATTATCTGATGCTAATTCAGAGCTGTTGAAAAAAAAAAAAAGAAAAATACATGTGGACAAACAAATGCAAGAGAAGTCTACAGGCAGACAGAAAACTGACCTTATATTGAATATGGCTTTTCAGTTGGCTTTTGCTTCTGGCATTGCTTTTGCTTTTGGCATTTTTGGTGGAATGAGCCCAAGATGTCAGAAATAAGTTCTCCTAACTGGAGACACCATCTGAAGGGCTCTCGCAGATGTGATCAGTCAACGTTAGCCTGATGGCATCAGACATTACCATTCCAGTTGTCGGTTTCAGTCCTCTGCCTTATATGAAGACACCTGAAAAACAAACTTTTGTCAAGTATTTCTAGGGATTACTGCTAAAGGGAATGTTTCATCTGATGGGAGCCTGCAGAGAAACCCACTCTGGAAAAGGCTTTAGTTATGGAGAGGGATGGATTAGAATATTTTTAGAAAAACAAGTGTAAAGCTATAGCTCTGCTGGTGTAACTCCATGTATGTTCTTTCTATTGTGTAATTAATGTTAATTTATTTTGGAACAATTACTCTGTCTTGGAAGACTGAGAAGTTAGCTTACTTCAGAGTGTTTATCTCCTAAATTTTGATTCTTCTGGTCTCACTCCTTGACATGGTTGATTACAGAAGCACTGAACATAAAGAATAGCAACTTGAAGTTCAAATGAGTAGGGAGAGGTAGGACAGTACAGAACTTTGAAGACAATGAAATTAAGCCTAAATTTGTAATAGAAAAGGATGTCAACCCAGATGAATGACAAGATCAAAGCAATGAGTGACAAAGATGATATTACAGTCTGTATTTGTACAGACTTTGAAGACTGAATATATGAATATTTGCAAGTATTTGCATTTGAACAATCCTGGTTTTCTGTTTCTTTCTGATCCTGACCAATCCTATTCAGCCATCCACAAATCTGAAGGTTATACACTCTCAGTTGGCACAAGTAGGTGTTTGTTTAACAGTATTAGGTATTTGAACTATTTTGCTCTCATCTTCTGCATGTACCTCCTGATGATCTTGGCAGAAACCCAGCCAAGGACGTACATGTTTTGATAGAAGTTAAGAACTAAGTAGTAAAAGAAGAACAGTGAGGATATTTTTCTTTACAAGGTATGAGAAGCTAGAAAAAATATTAAAAGCCATGTAATATATTTGAGGATGCAAAGGTGGAAAGCAAGATGGCTCTGAGTGCAGTAATAAGCTTTAATGGCTCTGATCATCCTCACCTGGGGCCTCCACCCACACCTTCTGCCCAGTTGTCCCAGATGCCCCATTTCAGCTCACCCTGGGGATCCTTCAGTCTCTGCTGGAGCTACACTGTAGGAATACTGGTTTCCATGTGTCTGGTCACAAACCTGGTTGACCCAGGCCTCAACCTGTGGATTGAATTCTGGGCTTGATCTTGGACCTGCCTTACCACTGCAGACCTGCTTGGTGATCACTGAACATGGTCCTAATCTTGACCCATAGATTATCTTCCCGCCTCATCACTGTGAACTTGCTTGATGATCTGGAGCCTTGGTTGAATCTGGCCATGCTCTCCTGGCCTGTCCTACTGACCTTGCTGGGACTGGTGGATCAGACCCCTTGCCCCTTTCCTGCTGAGAGGTGTTACTGCACTCAGCTCCTGGCTCCCCATCCCTTAGGGAAGAGCTGACCCTTTCTGTTCCCTGACAGGAAGTTTAAGTTTGAAGAGGCCTCCTTCTCACATATGTTATACAGCAATAAAATATTTCTAAGAGTAGAGTTAAAAGCCACAATGGTTTTAAGTCTTTGTAGGTTGTTAAACACAATAGATTTCTAATAAAATGCGGACAATCAGAAGACAAGGCAGGATTTGGCTTGCAGACATCAAAATGCATCAATCGCAACCTGGTATGAGGTACATGTTCTTCCTTGTCCACACAAATCACACGTGCAAGTAGAAGGAGACTAAGTTGATCATGGAATCAAAAAGGCTGCTTCCAGCAGATGAGACAGCATTGCATATAGAGTTAAATTTTTTATGAGTTTACAAGCTTCTACCTGCCTAGGCCACACTCTGTCGTATGCATCTTATTATAGCAAAGTGTGAGATTATGAAATAGATATTCTTCCACAAAGCAGCTATTTGTTCTTGGGCTTGAACTACCAGTAACCATCTCCATACAGTGCCAGCTGTTGGTCTTTGCTCCCCTCCTGACATTCAGATCCTAAAGGTCCCCCACTGTTTTCCTCGGATACTTCAGACCATTTTCTCACTTCTGTTTCAACAAGTTTTGATTAAGGACTGCTTCTGTCTAGCCTTTTAAGTACTTTTTTCCAAAGATCTGTTATGTGTTTTCTCTCTCAAGTCCCAACTATGGTTTAATATCATGGCCAGGAGCAGCCATGTGGAATCTCCTCAGCTATTATAAAAAATGTTGGTTTTTAACAGTTGGAAACAAAAAGGACTTTGCTTTTTATTACCACCAAACTGCAGAGTGATCAAATGAATAAGGGAAGGTGTCCTTGGCATGAAATGGATCGTTATCATTGCTTGCACAAATCATTGGTACCAAAAAAAGAAAAAAAAAAGAAAAAGGCAAGCAGTCATATTACACGTGACAATATCTGATAGGGAGCAGCCACAGTTGTGATTAGCGCATCTCGGTGCCAAATGAATGATCAGGGATCAATTCCAGTGCCAGTGAGCCCCAGCAGCAATAAGCAGGAAAGATGATGAGCCTCTGTTGAAGATGGAACATTTTGTATGCAGCAACTTTGCAGCTGGTTTTGATTTACCTTAGATTCTGAGGAGTTCTCTGTTGTTCCTCAGAGCAGGGAAAGACAAGGGTATGGGGTGGACGTGATCTTTTAAGGACACTACTATGTCTTCATCCTATCCTTCACAAAAAAAAGAGGGACACACATCTGACTTTTTGAATAAACACTAGAAAATTTATTCAGAACACTACACTTATCACTGAAATAGCTCTTCAGTAACAAAGAAAACCTTTACAGCATCTATGGATACAGATATATTAAACATTACGAAATAGAATATAATTGAGTACAATGCAATCAATAAATCCTGGCACATAGATAAGCACACTTTTTTTCTTTTTGAAGCTTTTGACAAAAAATCAGTATGGAAAAGGTGAAAAGTATCAGTAAAAACCTGGGTGAGAAGATAAAGCTACCTAAAGATCAGTGAACACTGGTGAAGATGTTGCTCTGTATTTAAGAAAGAGTAACAAATGTGAAAAAAACTTCTAGGTTCGGCATATTCTCCCTTGACCTACAGAGATGATGTGTCATATTTAAACAGTAGTGTCATTGAAAGATTCATGAAGCTTGTCTGTCTGAGCTTTAACACAAGATGGAGTGGGATAGTGAAAATCATTCTTGTCCAACTACTTTATAGTGCAAAAAATAGCTTTGAGCTCTGAGAGATTTGTTATCTGCTACTGATCCAAAAGATCAGGTGACAGCTGTGTAGCCCACATTCTTGGCCACTTAATCAGCATTGTCACAGGTCAAAAAAAGGCAGGTTGTTTGGGCCTTCTTCCAATATTTGAATACGAGTGTTCGCTTTTCTATTTGTGCTGTAACATGAGCAAGAGAGTGCTCCTGCTTTGTATCATTATAGGAAGGGTGACTTCATGTTATGGATTATGCAGGGTGGCCTTGATGTCTTATGGAATTTGAGATATATTTACTTGTTCTTGTGCCAGTAATATAGAATGAATAGCACTGTCAATATAATTTGCACCTTAAATTAAAGGTAACAGCTAAATAAATAAATGCAATATATATGTAATTGTTAGGCATATATGTATGCCTATGCTAAGAACTTTTCCTTGACATTGGTCAAGTACTTCTCATTCCACATTATGGTACGTATTAAGACCTCAGACCTCTCTAACCAGTAATAGAGTTGTCTATCAGTTTGGAATTTTCAAAAATCATTGGTCAGAAGTAGCTCAGAGATCTGGAATACTGGAAATGGATGTGCAAGAGAATGATTAGCAGGGAGAGGGCAGCTGAGCCAGGGAAGTTTGTGTAATAGATGGTGTAATTCCTCATAATTTATCATCTGGTTGTTTAATTTTCCCCCAGTGGGATATATACAAATGCCATGTTTAAAATAAAACAAAACCTTTGCAATGAAGGCTGGTTGTGTGCATTTCCTACTATGTACATTAAAATCTAGGAAATTGTTATGGCAGCTTCCAGATTATTTTTTTCTCCTTATTCCACATGTCCCACTGTGTCATTATTTGTCTTCTTTCAGCAGGAGTAACTATATTTGTAGTATTTGTGATCTTTTACGTCCCTAAGCTGAAGTGTGTGTATGTAAGGAATTGTAATCAGGTATTTCTTTGAGATGAGCCAGTTCAAGAACAGATGCAAAGTATCTGTAAGTAAGATACATCAGCAAAGTACTTCTTTTTCTTTTCCCCCAGATGCTTCCAATCCCCTTTCCAGCCACAGCTTAGCCCTTAACCAACTCCCTTGAAGGCATGCTTGGAATCAAATCACTAGTGAACCTGTGGCTTTTGTCTAGTGTTTTCCTGATGCTCTAGTTCTTTTTTGTAGTGTTTCTGGGCTGTTTTCATACATGCTCCAGTACTACAACGCAGCAAAACACAGCTAACAATTCCTAATCAGCCATGCGTGACCTGTATTTTCTATTGTTCTTGTTGGTTTAGCTATTCCCCAGAGCTTAACTGTTTCTTAGATTTGCTGTAATTAAAGCAGAAGGGTTATGCCTTTGAAGGTCAAGCACTTTAGCCTTACACCTACTATAACTGTGACCAAACACTCTTACATGCTCTTCTGTAATCCACAGAACTTGTGACTTTCTATGTCATCTTCACTAAGCTAACCCTAGATAGCTGCGGATATAGGCATGGGGGTTTCGATTCCCTGTAACAAAGACAGGGTTGAGAGTTAGGGTTGTATGTCTGAACACGATATTTTACCACACTGCTGGGATTGACATTGGCTGATCAGTGGTACAATTTTATGCGTGTCTGGATATTGTGAACTTAAAGTGAAGTCATCATTAGCATAAGCATTGGTTCATTTCTGGATTTTTAGTGACAGATCTACTAGAAGACAAATTTTAAAGTTAAATTTACTGTAAGCTAAATTACTTACAAGACTTCTTGAGTTTTTTAAACAGTTTTTTAGTTACAAAGGTAGCACTTTCAAGAATAGCTACAGTTTCTAATTTATAGAAGCTGTAACCGCAGCTTTTAAAGAACGTAAAATTTGCATATATTATGCAACGAGGAAAAAATTGTAAAATGAAAAATTTAGAATTTTTATTGCAAGATGCCGCTAGGTTACCAAGGCTCTGGGGAATTAAGGTAAATTTTTTCGGGGAGAAGTCTGGGAAGTTCTAAGCAAATAATAAACGAAGAGAATGCTCACAATTCAAAAGAAAAAGTCTGACGTCAGGAAACACAACAATTAATGCTATTCTGCCCCCTTGCGTCAACTTTTGAGGTGGCTGCCTCACCCCCACATACCTAAAAGTTCATGTCCCTTCGTGAAGATTGCATCCCATAACAAATGCATCAGCAAGTCCGTAATAGAGCAGTGTCCTGACAACAGCATGGGTGGGCGATCACGGGAAATGATACAGCCTAACTCTGAAGATGATGTATTATACGTAAAAAATAACACAAAATATGTACAAATCATTAATATGTTGTAACTCACATTATCACGTGGGGGATGGGTAGAGTTAAGACTTCAATGGAAAGGAGAGTGAAGCCGGCTAACTATGTGTAAGAGCAGTATAGAAAACAGAGGACCTGTGCCGCAGTAAAAACAGAACCTAGAACCTGAGCTTTTGTATTTGTGGTTGCCAGCTCGAACCCTTAACTGCGGCATTATCTAGATTCCCCTTTTTACCGTTTCATTTGTAACTCGCAGGGAATAAATAGGCACTAAGTTTGGCCACACTTGCACTTGAAACAGAAAGAAAGCTTTCATTGAAATTGACCGCCAACAAAAACACTTCCACCTCTAGGAGTTCAATTTAGAAAGAACTGGTTGGAAACCAACAAACACAACCTTGCAGCGTCTTGGGCACAAGCAGCCAAAGTCCCAACGTGAAGAAGATTGTCCAGCAGCTGCATTTCGTACGGGATGTACAGACACATGCCAGAAGTCGCAGACGGCGGGTATCGAAGAGTAACTGCCATTTTAACGTGATTTTACTGCCATCATTCACTATCTAAACCTGCCAATCCAGGAAGTCGTTCTTCAGGCACAGGAATAAAAGCTGCGACCCTGCTTGGAGCCGAGGGCCCAGGCGGGGGGTCCCCAGCGGTCCTGTGTGTGTGTGTGTGTGTGTGTGTGTGTGTGTGTCCCCCAGCCGCCCCGAAACGCTGCGGAGGGGCGAGGGGCGGCGGTGCCTGCGGGCCAGGCAAGGCGCTTAAGTTTTATTAGCGGCACACGAACGAGGAGCAATTTATTTACAAGACAGTGCCGCTCGTCGCCAGCCCGGAGAAAGCCCTTTACATCTTAATTTCCTTTAAGTACCAGCCCTTCGCCGTGAGGGCACGGCTCTTCGCGGAAGACCGAGTCGTGGCGGCCTCGAACTAGTTCTTCCGACAGGCTCCCGATCGCCTGGACAAACCCCGCAACACGACTGCGAGGGGGCAGCGCTCTCCCCCTCTCTCACACGCATCCGCCCCCGTCCCGCTGCCGCGGAGCGGCGCCAGAGCGGCGGGGCGGGGGCGCGTGGGGGGTCGGGCCGCCCCCTCCCCCTCCCCCGCCGGCTACGGCACCGGTGTGTGCGTGTGCCCGTCACATGGGGCCTGCGCCCCAGACACAACACGGTTCCCCAGGCACAGCCGGGGTGATGCTGCGAGTGTTTTGCCAGCGAAGGGGTCACTGCAGGGAAACGGGCTGGAGGGGGAGGGGAGGGGGGGGAGCCCGAGCCCTGGCGCAGCCTTGCCCTCTCGCACGCACCGCGCGCCGTGGCGCTCGGCTGTAGCAGCGCCGATCCGTGCGGTTTCCCACCGCGTTTGTCACAAGTTGTATTTGCTGAGCAATAGTGCGGGATGTATCCGCTGTGCTGAAAGGAAGTGGACCTCTGCTTGATGAGTAAGCCTGTGCTTACGAACACAGAGGGACAGATGTGTTCGCTGATGCTTCTTCACCCCTTCCCCGCCAGATGTTGATGCATTTTGCTATACAGTTACCATTGACTTGACCTGTGATACTGAGCAAAAAGCCCCTGATGGGAGATGCGCGGTAATGGCAGAGATGCACGGTAATGGCATGTTAACCTTAAGGGAGAGCAAGATAATATCACAAGCACGTGATTTTTTGATAGGAAATCTGTGTTGTATGCTGTAATGCTCCATTATTTCTGATGCTTTAAAATTAATGTCAAAGTCTTCAAAATGACAGAATACTCTGCTCGTGTTAATGAGCGATTTTCTTCATGAAGAGATGAGTTGATGTTTGCTCTGCATCTTGATTTAAAAGCCAGGTCCAGTCTCAAATTTGATACTGTAGTCCAAAGAAGAAAAACCAGGAGATTCTAATTTTGCTGTCTGATTTCTTTATTCATTTAGATGCTATTGTTGCTCAGAGAGAACTGTTTGAAACAGTTGCCTAATTGCCATCAGTTGCAAGAGGTTATATTTAAAATTTATTTCTGGTGTAGTTCTGTCTGACTAAGGTTTACGACATTTAACACAGAAATCCAAATCTCTGACAAATTCTTTGTCATCTTGTCTCAAGCGTGTAGTTATTGCCCGGTCCCACCATATTGGTCTTTCATTCAGTCCATTTCTTACGCTGGACGGTGTACCAAATCCCTGTTAGTAAATAATCCCAAGCTGTCAGACTGGAGGTCATTGGTAGGACAGTATTAGTAGAGGCACAGTGCAGACACCTGCCTTGTGACTCACTGATGTTTAACTACTTGAAGAAAGATTGTTTTAAAAGTAAAGCTCTAACAGGAAAAATACATTACCATGTATCAGGCCTTGATAGTAAACTGTTTGTACATTTTTGTGGGTACAGTATACGTGTCTTCAATACATTATTCAGTAATTGGCCTTTCAAACGTAGCACCAGTCCATCTTTCTGGATAGTACGTACATACTCTTCCTTAGTCACAGCCGGTTCTGATGCAGTGATAGTGTGTTGTAACCGAGAGCTGATTTTGATGAGTATTCTGATCCCTTGACCCGCATATCTTTTTTTAAAGAAGTTTCATGGCAAATTTTCAGTCTTTCTACCATTCCTTTCAGTTGCTAGGGAAATTTTAGAAAAAGTGAGAATGATTCAAATATGAAACCTGGTTTTGAGTAGGTAGGAAAAATTAATATTACACATACCTCTTTTTTAATGAATCAGTTGTTCAGGACAAGCAGGGAAAGAATAAGTTGCCTGACCCTTCTATGTGCTTTCCCCATTTAATTTGTTAGCTATTGTTTATTTCATGAAGAATGAGTCTGTTTGGATTGAACGGTTTTCTGTTTTAATTAAAGGTGTATGTTATTGTCACTGAGATCTCTGTCACCTCTTAGCAGCATGTTTGCCTTGTATAGATACAGCAAGGAAGCTAAATATCCAAATGTTGAAACCCTCCCTCAAGGATACAATGTAGATTAATTTGATGATAGTGCTATGTGTTTACCTAAGCATAGCAAAATGAGGAAAAATTGGAAGCAGGCAGAAATGAGAGTGGCCATGGAGTTATAAAGAAATTTGAAAGTAAGAGCAAATCTTAAGTGAATGCAAAAAAGCATGAGGAATTCTCAAACGTGTAATATAGTATACTTGTTGAAGTTTGGGGGTTTTTGTCTTCTTTTAAGAGATAAATTTGTGTAGTGCTTCTCCCCAAGAGCAGCTTTGTGCTCTGTTGTGGAAACCAGACAGCATTTTAATTGGAGACACAGAGGTTTTTAGGGAGGAGGGACTCCCATGTCTGTGGTCTCCCCACTTCTGTGTTGCACGCGGAGTAACTGGTGCTCATAAGGTCGAAGTCAGAATTAGGAAGCCCTTCTTTCTCACTCTTCAGTGGAAGAGAGGTGATTAGAACAGCTTTAAATTCTACACTGTGATGATAACTTCCATTCCTGTGACTTGTGTTTTCAAAACTAACTGAAGGACTGCTGCTAGTATAGTTAAGGAATCTGCGACCATTAAATCTATCTGGCAGATACTTTTACTTTGGTATACCCATAGAAAGGATTGTTGTATCTTCTGTATTCGTTCGTGGAAATGCCTAAGCAGACCATGGTCCCTGAATTTCAGTGTTACCTTTTTGGGAAAGTAATATTTTATTAATTTGGTGGTGGGGGGTGCAGGGCAGGGCAGGGGACTCTTCCTATCTCAAAGCTTCAGGTCTCCCCATTTCCCAATTGGTATTTACCTATTTAATAGTGCTGAAGCTGGTGGTTTGAAATTTAGTTGTATAAATAAGGTTTAGCCATATTGTGGTTAAATGTTCTGTGTTGGTTTTGCTTTCTGTTCCCAGCTATCTGTAAGTACTTTAACCAAATCCCAATGTGAATTACTAGTTGTAACCTCCTTATTTGGTTTGCTTGAATTCATGCAGTCCTTCTCAGCTTCTTGATTTATGAAAGTAAATAATCCTGAAAAAGAGAAAGCTAATTTCACTTAGGAGAAGACGCTGCTCAGGTACCTTGCAGAGTCATTCTTGCAAATGCAGGTGGATTGGTTTGAATGCCAAACGTCAGCAGCGCAAAGCTGCACAGAGTAGGGTTGAGAAGTGCTCTAAGGTTTGTCTGTATTGACTTTAGAGATTGGCAGTCTTCTGGCCGGGTGAGGTATGTGGTGTATTGTGGCAGGATCCTGGGGACTGTTGCTAACTTTTTTTTTGTGTGTGTCAAGTTCCAGTTGTCAGTGAATATCCAAAGTAAAATAAAACCCTGTCCACAATGTTCATGACTTCATCTTTTTGAGGTGACTTAGATCAGCTGTTAGTCCAGGGCATGATGAGTCAGCATCCCGGACAAATGGTTGTACTCCACTTACATGATTTTGGAAACCTAGGAGTTGTTGCTGTTTAAAGGAAGTCATGAAATTGGTGATAGTTCTTACAAATAGGAAAGTCTGTGACCCCATGGCATGTAAGGTGAATGATTAGTGCAGTTTACCAAGTAGAGTGAATGTGTTTTACCATTTTCTGCTTTTGAATGCGACTCCCAGTTGAAGTAAAGAACTAAAATAATGGTCTGTATTGAAAGGATACGGTTCCTGGTTTCTGAATCTGCCTGTTGTTTTCAGGAAACATTAGAGCATTGGGAAACTGGAAATACTGGCTTTTCAGTCACTATTTCCTCTATTTCCATGCTGAAATTACATTATTTGGTAAGCAGTTCTAAGAATTCTCTTGTAAAACAATGCTGGATGAGAGGTAGGTGTAACAACTTTTCACTCTAATTTCTGGCTGATCAGGAATTTGAAGTGACAACTGTTGCCATTCCATAATGATTCCCGTAACTTCTATGTTGATTTTTTAACTTAAGTTTTACTAGCATCATGTTTGCCTGGGATGGGCCATTTTTGCTCCGTAGTCTTTTTGTATTGATCTGTCTCTGCTAAGCAGCAGTGTAACACTTTTATTGTGACGTTAGAGGTACTTAAAATACCAATTTAAAACCACTTCAGGCCAAGGACACATTTCAGATTTGAGTTTTATTTAGGGATTCTAAAGAATTAGAGCATTTCTGTCTTGTCCTAAGAACTTAGAACTATATTTTTCCTGCAAAACATGGAAACACTGTGCTCTAGCTTTTCCCTTTCCTACAAATCCAGGAGGAAAGTTGAGAATATAGCGGTGGGTCAGATCAAAAGTTCACCTAGGTAATAGTAAAGAAACAAACATTGAGGTACTTTGGCTTTATATTCTGAGTTCCTGTAGTTAGTTACATTAAAAAAGAAGGCAAAAAAAAAGGTTTTTATTCCGTTCGTCTGTTCAACCCGTACAGACTTTTAGCATCCTTGGTGTCCTGTGTCAGAGAATTCACAAAAAAACTAGGCAATAGATGAAAAAATATTTCCATTTGTTTTGATCTGTCCACTTAGTAGTTTCATTTGATTCTTCCTAGTCTTGTTGGTCTGAGTTGGTGATAAAAGTAATATCCATGGAGTAACGAAAGATGCAGAAAACTTGAGTAGAAACTTAAAACTTGAAGGTTAAGCATAGAACCCATATCTTGTGAAGATTTTACTTCAAAAAAGATTTTGCAGCTTTGAGAGTTTCAAAGGGAAATCCAGGAAAACATATGGGAACTTGACTACGCAATGTCAGTTGGAATTAAGTAATGTCATTAAAAAGCTGCCACGAACAGAAAATCTGCCAGTTTAAATACTGAATCTGTAGTCATCAATACTTTTGCTGGTGAAGTTACTTTGCTGCTGTACGTGTTTAGTGTTGCATGTATGTGAGTAGAGAGGTGGTCCTCCTTGATATCTGATATCAGTTACCACTTGAGATTCGCAAAGTGGATGTCTTATCTCCCTTTTTCCCTGAAAAGCCTGGCCCTGATCAGCACCTGCTCAGTGTACATGGATAACATTGAGTTGAACATAAAGCGCAGCTGCCCTCAGCACTTCTAAAAAAAAACCAACACAACCCAACCAACCAACAAACAAACAAAAACAGATAGAGAAGAAGTGGTGCTTTATTATTAGCACCATAGAAAGAGAATTTCCTTTTGGTGGTTTACAGTCCATTCACTGTGATGCTATTGAGAGTCCTAATTCCTATATAAGAAGCTATGCTTCTTATTGTGATTTGAATGGATTTTATTCTGGAATCTAGGCATTTAGAAACTGGCATAAAGACTGAATGTGCCAAGTCCTCTTGGGGCTGAAACTCCAAAAGAATCTTAAGTGCAGAAGAGAAGTAATGAAGCCAGTTGCTGAAGTCTGCTGAAACTTGCCAGTGTATTGTGGCAATAAGAACAGTTGTATCAAAGAGGTAATATTTAAACTAAAAAGTGGATTGAGCTACGTGGTTGAGTATAGCAGTGAAAACTTATGAAGAAGAGCCATTCGTCACTGAGGAACTGTGAAGGAGGGGCCAGAAACTTTACCAAAAAATGCAGAAATGTTGAAACTGAAGCCAGAGTCTTCTGTGAGAAGACAAATTCAACCAAGTTGAGCCACTGCTTGTGACAAGCTCTAAATAGACTGTAGCTGCTACTGAGCATTATTCCTAGAGGGGAATGAAGCATTGACAATTGGTCTCAAATTGCATCTGGCTTGCTATTTTTCAAAAAACTAACCATCTCAAATGCCATGTATAGAAGCAAAAAGAGTATCTTCTTGAAAAAAGATTGCTCAAAGCTGGTGCAGACTGTGCAGTGATGCTGTTTTCTGTACCTCATGCTCATGGTTCCTTAAGTTGTGACAATTAAAACAATTGTCTGTCCCAGACTCAAAATCAGTTGTGGAAAGGTCTAAATGCTTTTGTCTTCTACAGCTCTCATATAAATGGTTACCTGCTGTACAACTGCTTTAGGTCATTGTGATGATATGCCAGCAAAAGAAATGTATATTTCTTTGTTGTTACTTGTATGTGTTTAGTCCTTGATGTTAAACTAAACTGGTCTGAAATAAAGACCATTTTGAGTTGCAAGAGTAGTCAGTTTGGAAACTGGATTAATTTCGCAAAGAGTTCTTGTGTGTTTCTGGAGGAGTGATTGAACTGAAGGTCACAGTATCATTTCTTTGCTGTCAAGCTCAAATGAAAGTATGCACGGATAGTCACCTACACATAAGGAGTCGATTCTGAAGGACTTGGGGTTTTTCATGCTTTATGGAAAGGTGTGTGGTATTTCACCTTTCTAGCAAATGCCATGGATATTCATATTTTAGAAAAATAGTATTTCTAAATTTGTCATACTCGGTAACAGTTTTGTGTCTAATACTTAATTTTCCCAAGATTTTAATGATTGTTCATTCCTAATTTATACTCCTAGGTTTACTCACGGGGGATTGGGGTGGTATTGGGTGTTTTGGGGGGACAGATATTTTTCAAGTGTCCTTCAGCTAATTTCATTTCTGTTGCTCTAAAATATCATCAGAGATTGAACTGCAAAACAGAACTTGCTGGTTGACTCTGTAGCATCAGGTGCTTGTAGTTAGAAGTGATAATTGCATGGACACATGTGCCCTAAGATGGGGAGCTGTTCCATTGTAACTTTCTTTGAAAACTCTCACCCTATGGAACAGGTGAGGTAGCCTACCTGTCTTGTTTACTGGGGGGCGGGGAACAACATAAGCAGGGTTAGTTAGTGAGGAGTAGCTAGCTCATTGCAACTCTGTATCCACATTTACACCAGTTAGTTAGTTGTAGCCATGACCCTAAAAGTCGGTTTCTAGAAACGGGTAAGATAATCTTAAGATGCCACCAGCAATGAAAGGAACAGTCCCATCCATTCCTCTTTTCTGGCCAGACTGCTTTGGCTTTGTCTGATACTTTTGTGAGTCACTTCAGCTTGCTGAACTGGCAGGAAACTAACCCATAAAATTACGTCAATTTTCTATTGATTTAGTGAGCTGAATTGCACATAGCACCAGTATGAACATAGGGGTCATGTGCGTTCAGAGGTAATAGAAAGGTTGGGAAGGAAGGATAAAGCCTGTTAGGCCAGCAGAGGTTGAAGAGAACTGTCCCTTTTGGTGGCAGTCAGCCATCAAGTTGACTCAACCATCTTATGAAACTTCACCCTGAGAGTTTATTTCCCGCCTAGAATAAAACCCACTTGCTTTGCAACATACTAATTAGTTTATTTTAATATGGAACAGTAGTGTTAACTCTGAAGTGCCTAAAATCACGGAGATTTAAAGACACAGTATCTTAAAATGAACTTTTGAGCTGTCTTTTTTTTATTTTTAAGTTCTTTCGCTGGATTCTGAACTTTTCAATATGTGGTAGAGAACAGTTTTAGACCCTGTAGCAGCAGCTCTTTTCCAGAAGGCTCAGCCAAGAATAGGACTGTCTTGTGCTGAGAAATGTGTAAACACGTAAGACAGTTCTTTCCTCAAAGAGCTTGCAGACTAGTGCCAAGTAGAGTGGTGAGTTTGATGTGGGAGCTGGAATGTAGATGCATGAAATTCAAACAGGCCACAAAATACCCACTTGGTGGAAACAACTTTTAAGTCCTGCTGAGCTGGGATGGATTCAATCTACAGTTCAAGCAAAAGATTCTGATACTTATTAGCAGTGGCCCAAGATAGCCATACTTCTGTTAGCAGTAGAGTTACACCTTCAAGAATAAGGCTTGTTGTGTTTGAATACATTTATTAAATCAAGTTCTTTTGCATTAGGACATTGAGAGGATGTTCACTCTGGTCAGAATGCAAGATAGCTGTTACCATGTGTACACTTTCACTCAGCTTTCAGTTACCCGGAATTGGATTTTCTGGATTAGAGTTTACTTGTGCCATGTATGTAGACACGAGTTTGGCAGGGTGGTTTGTTGAGTCATAGCCTCATTTTGTCTTTGGAAATAGTTCATATGCTTTCCTGTAGTGTGGAGGCATTAAGTGTATATTCTGCCAGATTCACGTTGGCTGCTTGAAGAGGCAGCAGAAATGTCTCTGCACCATTTACCTGGAAAAGGGAATGCTGACAGGGGTATGGCAGAGACAGCTCAGGTTTGGATAGGAGTAGTACTGACTGGGAATTTAAAAGCCCATGAGGATCCATGGTCACTTCTTAAAAGAGTCATTGAGATCTGTATTCTGTACTCCCAAGCATTTTTTTCCCCATAATACCTGTGATTTTGGTCTGGGTTTGACTGTTATCTGTCTTACCCCAACTGCCTGTGATAATAGAAAGCCACTTGTCTAAAATAAAAAACACACTGTCCTGAATTTAAAGTATTTTAAAGAAATAACTCCTGCATCAGACTGTGTATGCAACAGATGAGATTAAAAGAAATATTAACTTAACATCAACATTCACATCTACATTCCTTGTTTCGTGATCTAAAATCTCACAGTTGATGTGCAATTCTTATACACACGCAGACATGTTCACAGAATCCACAAAATACAGACTTAACATTTCATTCCATTACCTGATCTATAGGCTTTGATTAACAGTCTTTAATAACAGGATTAAGTGGTTGTGGATAGGGAAGTATAATGCTAGGCCTATGAAGCAGTGTGCAAAAGGGTGTGGGGTGTTTTTTCCTAGTGAACTGTATTGAGTACTTCTGAGCTGCCAGTCATGTACAAAGCATCAAAACTCTTAGTTTCTCTTCTAGCTTCAGTTTTGAAAAATATTGCCCAATAGAAACTTGAATTTTAGTTAAATAACCCTATTTTGTAGAACAGTAAGATTTTAGCATTTGTATGTGGTCTAGAAAGAGATGCAGGGCCAAATCATGTTAATTTTGATCACAAAAGGTTTTAGTTTGTATTTTTCTTTCTTGAAAGGTTGTTTCTGTTGCACTGAAAACTTGGATACTATTCCTAGGAATACTGCTTCTACTGTCACGAGCTTTTGTGCAGTTTCAGAGTTTGTCGGTTTGTTTTTTTTTTTTTTTTTAGTTGCTGAAGATCTCTTTGTATTCACAGGTCCAGAATGTGAACGTTTCAATTTTATTTAAAAAAGGTTTTTCTCTGGGTGAAGGGTCACTTTATACCTTGTCCTTCAGGCTCCAGAGATACCCTGAAAACTAGTAACTATGATGGTTCACTGAGTCATTGTGCATTTGTGCTCTTGAATTTGTAAAAACAGAGAAAACTGTTCTGAAACAAGTTAGATACTATAATGACAAAAAGCATGAACTCTGGTTGGAAATTGGCCTGCTTGTGATGGGTGTTTAAGTCCCCTGTCTTGATTTCCACACACCTCCTCTGCCCCCCGCTTCAAGGGTTCTTTATAACACATTTCTCTTACTCATCCCTTCATCATGATTCCTCTAGAGGGAGCATCATATCATCCTTGCAGTTCTTATTTCATGAACCAGTGAGCATGTTTCAAATCTTACTTAACTTTTCCTCTCGTTTAATATATCTTGTGCAAGATGTCTCTCATGCTCGTCTGTTCCTTAGGTTTCTGGAGGCAGCTGTAGAGGTTATCTTCATTCTCAAGGAAAAATTCACACTGTAAGCGCAAGTCTTTAGCAGTGGGGATTCTCCTTAGTCCAGAAACCCTGGTTCATCATTTACTTCCTGGAACTACAAAGGGAGAAATTAGTCTTCCAGGTTTTCATGTCAGCATTAAGAAAATAATCCACAACTCTCAAGACTTGAGGCAGAGGCATCTAGTAATCACTGAAGTACCATGTTCCTAACTTCTGTTTAGAACTGAAGTGAGCTGGCTGAGTCAAAAATCGCATCTGCCAAGGAAATGGTAAATCATCAGATGTTGTAAGTAGGCATTACAGCCCTAGCTTCTCTAGTTTTGCAGGCTCTGGGAAGACAGCTTTTGAGCAGTTGATACATCCTGTTTTGAACACACTAACTAGTTTTCATCATACTAGGCACATACCCATGATTCTGATTTTGATTGGCCCCACTGGTTGTGGTGTTCTGATCTAATGGCTTTTACATTAGAGACTGACCTTTCTCACCTCCCAGTGTCCTGAATAAAAATTGAATGAGTTTCAAGAAAATGTGTTTCAAAAAAGCTTGCCCTCATGAAGGCAGTTCTTCAGTTTATC
Organism: Ibycter americanus; assembly: GCA_035590275.1. Lineage (NCBI taxonomy): Eukaryota > Metazoa > Chordata > Aves > Falconiformes > Falconidae > Ibycter > Ibycter americanus. The sequence continues at coordinate 1,810,275 of JAVJGI010000040.1, forward strand.
AGGCAGATATTTTAGTTTAAGCAAGAGGTTGTCTGTATAGGCATCAGAGTAACTACCTATCAAATCCTATCTTCTTAAGAACTCGGTGATTGGAATAAAGAACGTCTTTGTTAGACTGATGTTGTGGTGACTTACAGTGTGCATTTCGTACAGTCTTGAAGGTTCTTTGCTTTTTTCCAGAGTAAGAGTTTCTTTTCCTATGAGATTTTCTTTTTGGTAGACTCAGAATCGTAGAACAGCCCAGATTGGAAGGGACCTCCAAAGAGGTATCTAGTCCAACTGTTCATGGGTAGGAAAGCCTAGATGAGATTATCTAGCGTCCCTGTCCAGCTGCAGCTTGAAAACCTTCAGTGATGAGGACTCAGCTGTACCTGGAGAGGTAGTTCCAGTGATCAGTTGTTCTCACTGTAAAAAATGTCTTTCTTACATTGAGATGAAACCTCTTGTGCTACAACTTGTACCCATTACCTCTTGTCCTCTCCATATGGCTTCTTGTGAGGAGAGAATCTCTGTCCTTTTTGTAGGAACTCTGTAAGACTTTGTCATCCTTTATTAAGAAGGAGAAAGGGTAATCAATAGTTAAAATTCTGGTGTTTCTTACAAGCTCATACACTGATTCCTATACTATCTAAAACAACTAGATGACATTTTCATGAATTTTTTTTTCTTGAACTTAGACTTTTCTGTTTTCTTCAAGAACTTCTTAGCCAGAAGTGGTAGATTTGAATTACAGTTCACTTATGTATCACTGCTGATGGAAAAATAGGAATTTTCCGTATGAAAGAAATAATCTAGCCATTGCCAGTATGTGCTGTCCTCTACAGGAAAAAAGTCAATTTGGTATTTCATGTGGTCATCTAGCTCATCTCCTCTCATTTTTCTCACTGCTCCTAAAGAGTTCTGTGGTATTTATTAGATATAATCCAAACCACTAAAAATTAATTTCAGGAAGTCCAGTGTCTTGGAAATGGGTCTCTGGGTAAGAAACACAGGAACCTAAAGAGAAAATACAACATACTGAGGAGGAATTGCTTTGGTTTGGTGGTTGGTGTAGAGCTCATCTCCTTGACATGTGATTAATCTTCGTAATTACATGCATGTGTGTAGGTTGTGTACCACATTACAGCAACTATAAGAATGGACGGGTGCATCGTGGTCTTCCTGTGTTTGCAGAGGTCCTGAGTCATACCACTGAAGTTTGTCTTTTCAAGGTAGTTGTACCTGCTTTGACTGTAATTCTGTGGCTGCCTAATTTGGCGTATTTGCAGTATTCCGTGAAAATGGTCATATTTATGAAAACTTTCCTGCAGCTGTGTCTTGGTTTGCAATCAAACTTGCCTGCTGTTCAGGGTGGTTTCATTGGATTTCAGAGTATGCCTGCTAGGTAGCTCTAGAGCAAAAGGCATTTAAGAGAAGAAAGCCAGATTCAACTTTCAGCCAGGTTCAGAGGAAACAAAATTTTAATGTGATAAAAGGAGGCAGTCTCTAGAACAGTGCAGTAGAAGGCCTGGATAGGAAAATGACCAAAATGTGTTATCTCCATACGCAGTTATATGTGCTTTCTGGTAGGCTGGAGGCTGAGAAAAGCTTCTGTGCTCCATTACTGGATGATGCTACTGATGATCCAGAGAATAGGTGTCTTCTCAAAAGTGGACAAGGATGAAAAAATACAGTTGACTTCTGTCTGTGTATTAAGTGTAGTTTTGTGCATTTTTATGGAGGATAAAGGAATAGAAATTAAATATTTAATAAATAAAGGTGACTGGCTTATATCTTCCTTTTAGTTTTGGAGTCCTGTCCTCATGCTCTAAGGGCAGATAGCCCTAAAAGACAAAACAGTGTTTTTATTTAGGGAACTGGTTAGAGTAGAAAGTGAGAGGTGTAATAGCAGGCAGTGATCTCATGATCTCACTACATCATTAATCAGTATTTTAAAATCAGTGTTACAACAGGTATAGTTAATGTGAATCACTTGGGTGCAGTGAACACTTGGCCACAATCCAAAATGTTTCTTTTTCTCTCCACCAGTTCTGTTCTAGCCAACTAATAGCTCATCTGGGGATGTTGCTGTGTACAGCTCATGGTCCAGGGATAAGTGCTTGCATAAAGGAAAACTGCAATTTGGCTGGTTGGGTATATTTATTTACTTATTATTAAGCAATACAAACAAACAAACCACCCCAAAGAAACAAATCACAAACCTAGCTATTATAGGTCATACTAGATAATGTAAACAACTGCTTTTTCAGTGACCATAAGATGGCCTTTGGTTTTTTTGCTTTTATGTGATGTATTGCACTGGAGCAACAAGCGTTTGGACCTTCTATAATTAGCTGTAAATCCACTGGTGAAATTAATCCAGTCTCTAGTACCAGGAGGCGTTTGCCTGCATCCCACCATGTAGATAGTGTCAAACAGGAAATAAAACATTGTTTCTCACTTGGGCAATATTTTGCATGAACAGTAGCAATCGTATTTAAGAGCCTTTTAATATTCTTTTTTTATAGGAGATGTATGATGAACAGGAAGGATTTAATAAATCATAATGGAAATTGAGCGTTGTAATGAGTTTTTTGTATTCTGGTGAACAGAACAAAATGTACATGTGTGTTTTTTGATACATAGCAGGAGCTACAGTATGCATTACTACAAAACTGAGGAACTAGGTTTTTATGCAGTTTTTCATTTCTAGGTTAACTGTGTAACTCATATACTTCAGTGAAGCCCATTTGAAAATGTAATCTCTGTGATAATCTGTAGATGGCCTGTAATGCATCATTGAAATGTCACCGATGATATTACTAAACATCTAATTGATCAAGCATTGTTCTTCCTATGCAGAAGCTTCAGTATGAGGCGGGGTGGATGGCGGAAACGGGCTGCGGATGGCGATGGCTGGGGCATATGGGTATGTTCAAAACCAAGTGGCGTTTTTTTTTTTTTTTTTAAGAGGTAAATGGCAGTGTGGTTAAAAAGGGTTTACAGTTTTGTTATATATGCTAAAGGTAATGCTATAAATTAAACCCTTTTGCTTCACTTGAAAACACATAATTAACTTCAAAAGAAATTTTTAAAATGACCAGGTTTTGAAGTCTTCAGTCACAGTAATCCACTAAATTGCATTGTTAATAAGTGCAGACCCTTGAATAGCTTTAAATCACCATTTAAAAACTAAACTAAATAATTTTAAAACTGTGTATGGTTGTTTCCACCACATTCTATATAGTTGGAGAAACAATAACTAAGTCACCTAATTTACATAAATATTTACGATACTACTGTCTCATGTATATTTAAGAACTGAAAATACATGGAGCTCTAATGAATATTCTCTACATTGTTTCTTTAGGCGATGAGCCTCCAATTTAGCATCCAGACTTGCATCATTCCCTTGTTTCTTTTTTTTCTTTCTTCTATAAGAATTTTTGTATAGATAGAATCCTTTTTGTATGGAATAAGATGAAAAAAGTATGAAATAAATCCTTCCATGTTGGTAACGATGCAATTATCTTGTAGATAAGAAATCAGGAGGATTTACTATTTTTTATTTGGAAAAAGAATATGTTTTTTGTATGTCAACCAAAATCAATTTGATTTTGAGGGAATGCTGCTTATGTTTCCGGGCTTATAATTGACCAGTTTCTGTCTGTAAATGTTAGAAAATTCTAAGACTAGCATCATGGGTTTTGTTTTGTTTTGTTTTAACTTAAAAACTAGGGTGGGTACATGTCAGCAAAGGTTAAGAAATTGGAGGATCAGTTCCGGTCAGATGCAGCCATACAGCACCAGAGGGATGGAAATTCTTCTAGTATCTTTAGTGGAGTCGCCATCTACGTCAATGGTTTTACAGGTGAACCTTTTATTTTTTTAAGAGTCTGTTCTGGTTTTAGTGTCTGTTTACCATCCTACGTGGTGTAAAGAACTGTAAAACACATTATTTTGCAACTAAGTAAATACATAACAACTACTGTCTATGTTTTGTATATTCTGTTCCTTTGTATGTCATGAGTAAGATTTTCAATATAAAATCAGATTTGGGTTCTGAATATAAGTATTACTTTACTGAATCATTTGTGTGAATGGTCACTAATAGAAATAGGAGTAAATTTTTCCACCTGTCTGCAATCTTACTTTTTGAAATGAAACCTTTTAATTTCTTCCATACTCCTACATACATTAAATTTTTAATTTTCCAAACTGTTGATGGTTGGAGTATGTTTGTGTGAATATGTTGGGGTTTTCTTGCTCAGAGTGGCATAATGCTTGAGAGAGTGAACCCACTCATAGTGGAAGAATGAACAGGAGAAGAGGTAGAACATACATATGCATTGTCTGTGATGAAGTGATAGTGCATGTTATCTGGAATAAGATTTTTAATCTACCATCCTTACATTCATATTTCTCCTGGGCTCTGTAAAGCAGCTTAATAACCTTTTTGAAACTTCACAGAAGCCTTTTTCAGGGACCTATGCCAGGAATGTTGTGACTATTACCTAACTGATGAGTGCAGCTTCTGTGATATGGAGCAGTGCTGGTTTGAGTACAGGACTCAGACTGAAAAAGGTTAAGGTGAACATGGTAAACTATTAATACATCTGAATCAATTATTTAATACAGGTAGTTTCTTTAGTGTAAATCTAGCATTTGCATATTCTTCAAAGTACTAGTTCCTAGATAGAGCTTTACAAGATGGTTGTCCAAAAGGCTGGAGTAGGAAAGAGAACACTTGGAGAAAATGTGTGCTTTAATTTTTAGTTAAAAGTTAGAGGTATAATCAAGTGTTAGAAATATTGCGAAAGTTGACAGTAGGCCACTGGAAGCTGGAAGTAATGGTAATTTTATTCTTAAAAAAAAATTCTCCTTCCTGTATTGATAAACTTTTTTTTTTTTTTAGTATCCTGTGCTGGATTTACTATTCAAAATATTTGTGCTGACCCAAATCTTTTGGTGCCAGCATGACACCACTGTGAAGGCTTTCCAAAAGCTAAAACTTGTTTCTTTTTTTTTCCCCATTTCTGCTTGCAAAATAAGTACTCTTTTTGACACGATTGAGGGGATAAGAAGAGATGTTAGTTTTTAAGGTATTCTCTGTTTGCTGTAACAATTGAAGAATAACCTGGTAAGGAAAGAGTGATTTAACTGCTTCAGTAAACCAGAAATTGTACAGTAGTTCTGTGCTGTTGCTAACCCTTTTGATATTCTTTTCTATTACTTCTGGGTATAAACTACCCTCCCAAACAGTGGTGAAAAGATGAGTGAGTTAATCTCATTTTGTGTTATGTTGAGGTGAAGTGTTTTTAATGTAGTCTAGCATTAAATCTACTTAAGTATTCCCCCCATACATGTTGTGGAACGATCCTCTGTAACAAGCAGAATGTTTACATTTTGAATTGGTCTCTTCAAAACCACAGTTTTTTACATTTCTTCAGAAATGCTTTTCTGATTTGTTCTTTGAAGAACTTGTAAGGTTTTTCTGAAGAACAACAACAGTTTGTACTCTTTCAGGTCATGGCATCATATTTCTCAATTAAAGTTGTTTTTCTTACTGTATTTGCTGACACAAAACAGGAATATTTCTGGTTTAAATTTTATAGATCCCTCAGCTGATGAATTAAAACGGCTAATGATGTTGCATGGAGGCCAATACCATGTATACTATTCCAGATCAAAAACAACTCACATCATTGCCACAAATCTTCCAAATGCCAAAATAAAAGAATTGAAAGGAGAAAAAGTAGTTCGGCCAGAGTGGATCATGGAAAGGTAAGTTTAGGTCTACTGCTTTTGGAAGTCTCTCCTTTGAGGGGGGTGGGGGGAGAGAAGAAGAAGAAGAAAAATCTGGAAAAACAGCATTATAGAAGATTGCGGTTTGAGATTATGGTTTAGTTTAAAATAAATCTATCCTTGCAACAGCTGAGTAAAAGTGGCACTGTTACACTGCAGATATGCTTCTTAGTGATCATTCCTTAAACTTCACTGAGAACATTCAGAAAGTCTCAGGCATATGAGGAAACTGAACATTATCTTGTTGATTCCATTTAATATCCAATCAGTTGACCAGCCTTCATCTCAGTATGTTTAAGTAAGTACCAGGTGATTGGTTTTTAACCTGTTGCCTTGTGCATTGCATAAATTTCATTTCATCTGTGAACAGAGAAGAATGTCAGTTGAAAAGCATTTTCATAAAATCGAAATTAAACCATCTAAACATTTATTATGTTGTGACTTTGTAACCAAACAAAAACAACATAAAAAAAAAAAACCACCACAACTTCTATTTGCAAAGAATTTATGCTCTTTGGTTCCTCCATGCACTGGAATATGTAGGATCAACTAAAGTTGTCCTCAGGTCCTTGAAAAAGATGATAGCCAGGCTCAGAGCAGTTAATATGGCTTGCATCTGTCTTATTCCATCTGAGGAACCCATGGGAAATAGAACAGGCAGGAATATGTTCTGGAAATCATTCTGTCAGTGTCCTGCTGTTCTTAGCCTCTTTTCTAGATGACCAGCAGAAACAGGCAAGGAACGGTTCTGCATACATACTTGTAAAATTCTATTTGAAGTTCCTATTTTCAGTTTGCTGATTTTAAGTCCTTTGGGTTCAGCTGTTTCATATCATGTATCTTTAAGGTAAATTGTCTAAACTTTAGTCAGAAATTATAGGTTCCTCACTGTGAGAAAGATTTTAGGTACGTCTTTTTAAACAGTCTTAGGGCCTCACCCATAAGTTTAAGGACTTGGAAAACTGGCAGTAGGTGTGGTTTTATTTGAAAGATGTGGCTGCCATTGATGCCATTAAAGCTTGTTACGATTTTAACCAAGTTGGAAAAATAAATTTGTATACATTCAGTAGAGACTTGCTAGAACGTAATGTATGAAGTCTCCTAGAATTTTCCTTATGATGTCTGTTCAGGTTCTGCATCTCCTGGTTGGGGAAGGTTGTACTTGGAGTGAGTCAGAAGAACTGAGTATAGACAGATACATGAGGTTGGGCAGGAGGAGACAGAGAACTCACTGTCTCAGTAGAACAGGGTTCATGTCAGAATCTGGAATAAAAGCTAATTTCACAAACACCACCACCCACCACCCCACCACCCCTTATTTTTTCCCTTCCTCTCAACAGTATTGAAGAACACTCATTGGTTAAATACTTCCATCTCTGCATATGGAATACCAAATGATGTTCTCTTTGGTAGATTAGTTGGTGAAAGTGCAGTGGATGTAGAGGTTCCAAATTTACTGAATATTCATGTGCATATCATGTTAGTGCGATGTGGTGGGTTTGGGGTTTTTTAAGTTTGGTTAATAATCCACCCTGAAATGTTACTGTCACAAATTGTTGGTAAAGCAGTGTTGTTAGATCTTCAGTCTTGTCATCCAAGGTTGCAAAATTAAAAGGTCGTTTGTCTGTGGAACTTTGATTTATTTGTTTGTGTGCACGTTATGATCTAGTCCTTAATTACATGATCGCATGCCATCTTTTTTCACTATGATATCTGACACATTCTCTTCACAGAAAAGGTTGAGGTCAGGTTGCAAATTACTAATTCAGTTTTTTGCTTCTTGTCTCTAACCCTGTTTCTTAGTTATTGCGTGTGACTCAAATTCTTTGTTTATAATAGAATGAATAACTAATTCCTGTCTTTTATTGGTGCTTATCACTATAGCATCTGCCTGCTTTCCAGAGATTAGTGAACTTAAGCATGGCACTTATTACAATAGCTATTATTTTCATTTCTGTTTGAGAACCACCAAAAAGACATTAAGGTAAAACACCAAAAATGTCAATAACTTGGAATATGCCATGTGAACTATATAAGATAAGATTTTTTAGACTTACTTATACAAGGATGGTAAGGCATATGAAGTTTATTGCTGCATTAAAAGCTTTGCATATTCTGAACTGTGAACATTCTGAACTATGGTCTAAAGTCAGACTCTCATAAGCCTGTTGTTAAATGCTAGTAACTCTGGAGTTCTGGTTTAATTAGCATCACGTAGAGACCCTGTGGTAACAGTAGTTGCAAAATCCAGTATTGTGGAGTAATGTGTGTTTGCTTTAGTGACAAAATCATTCTTTCTGTACTCCCTTTGTTGCGTGTTTTCACTACCTCTCCACTTCTGCAACAAATGCAGGAAGAGACTGGCAGGCAGGCCTCCTTTTTAAAATTTTTCTTCCTTTTTTTAAAAAATATACCACACAGTTATGTAGCTTGGAGAGGTGGTTGTGCAGTGTCCAGTGGAAGCCAAATTAAGGTGATCTGAGAGCTTGACTTTCAAATTGAATATTCTTTTAACAAACATTCTTTGACATTTGTAATAAAATTACTTTTCAGAGATTAAGGATAACTAACCACTAAGATGAGCTCCCAGTACAATTTGTGGATTCCTTATTTTGATATTCAGGTTGAGTGAATGTTCTTCTTAAAGATTGGTGTTAATCTTAACAAAAATGTGAAGAAAATAGTTTAAAATCATTTCCCCAGGCAAAAAATTAGTCTGGTACATCACACTTCACTTCCTTTTTCTGATGAGGATTCAGAATACAGAATATTTGAATAAATGAAAGCTACCAGTCTTAAAACAGTACAGCTTTCAGAAGAGATGCCATGTTACTTTTTTTTTAAAACCAGCAAAGCACTGAAGGGGAAGGAAATGGCTTTTATAGCTATACTGGAAGCAAATGGAGCAGACCTGCTGTTGAATAGTGGGGCATCCTCATGACAAAGGATATGGAAAAAGTTGAGGTACTCAATACTGCCTTATCTTCAGTGTTTAGTGGCAAGGTCTACTTTCATACCTTGAAGGCCTGTGTGCCTAGTGGCAGAATTTGGAGAAAAGCAATCCTACAAAAGGTACGGGAAGCGTAAATTGTGGTTCAGTTCAGGAAACATGACATAAACAACTTGTACAGTACCAGATAGAATACATCCAAGGGAGCTGAAGAAGCTGTCTGATATCAGTGCTACACCAGTCTCTCATCTTTGGAAATTCCTGACAATCAGATGAGATTTTCCAGAAGACTGGATAAAAGGCAGATGTCATGCCTGCCTTCTGAAAGGGAAAGAAGAAGGATCCAGGGAACTGCACTGTGATCATCTTCACCACGGTCACTGAAGACTATGGAAAATACCTTCCTGGAAGCTATATCTAGGGTGGCAAATTATACCTGACCATCTTGGTTATCTTCTGTGGTGAGATGACTGGGCAAAGGGAGAGCAGTATATATCATTTGCTTTGGCTGCAGTAGGGCTTCTGATAGTCCCCCATTGCATTCTTCTAGTCAAATGGGGGAGGTATGGATTGGATTGTGGGCTGCTGGCTGAGTGAAGAACTGGCTCAGCTGCCTGGCTCAGACAGTAGTGGTCAACAGTTCAGAGTCAAATTAGCAAATGGTTACAAGTCGCATTTCTGAAGGGTCAGTACTGGGGCAGATGCAGTTTAATGTCTTCATTAACAATGTGGACATCGGTGATACAGTGGCAAGTACCTTCGGCAAGTTTGTGGATGACAGCAAATAGAAGGGAACCGTTGATATACTGGAGAGCAGGGCTGCCCTTTGGACAGTGTCAACAAACTGGAGGAATGGGATGACAGAAACATCATGAAATCCATCAAAGTTAAATGCAGACTCCTACATGTGAGGACAGTTAATTCCATGCAGCCAGATAGGCTAGGGACTTGCTGGCTAGGACACACCCTTGTAGGGAAGGACTTGAGGGTCCTGGTGGACTACAGGTTGACCATGGGGCAGCAGTTTTGCCATTGTGGGGATAAAAGCTAATAGCATACTGGATTGCATTAGCAAGACCATAGCCAACAGGTCAAGGGAAGTGATTCTTCCAATCTATTCAGCACTTCTGAAGCTACATCTGGAGTTCTGTGTCTGGTTTGGGGCTTCTCAGTACAAGAAAGATACTGACAAACTGCCACAAGTTCAGAGGAGAACCACCAACATGAATAGGGGCATGGAACATGTGATATATGATGAGAGGCTGAGAAAGCTGGTTTTGTTCTGCTTGGAGAGAAGACTGGGGGGGATCTAGTTGTTGTATTTTGTTACCGCTATAGAGGTTACAGAGAGCACGGAGCCAGATTTTTCTTCAAGATGCACAGCAAGAGGACAAGAGGCAATAGTCTCAAATGGCAGCAAAGAAACTTTTGAGTATAAGGGAAAGGATTTTTCACAGTGAAAGAGAGTAAGCAGTGGAACAGGTGCCTAGAGTGGTTGTGGAATCTCTGGCCTTGGTGATACTCAGAATTTGAGTGGGGTTAGCCCTGGGCAACTTGATCTGACTTTAAAGATAACTCTGTTTTGAGTAATGTTTGGACTGGAGAACTCCAGAGGTTCTTTCCAACCTAATATTTTTAGTGATTATGAATTCTGTTGTGATCCAGGGAGTGTGGAATGGAGAAAGGTGTTGAATGATGCATCTAAAATGGGATTCCTATTGCTGCATGTTAATACGGTTTGAAAAAAAATAAACCAACTGTGTATTGATCTAGTGATGCAGCTTACTCCAGTAGCTAAAATTTTAGCTAGAACTTCTTAAGTAAATGTGGGAGTTTATCATATTCACACAGTGATAATGAGAAACAGTCTAACCAGGCACTGTAAAAGCCTAGTTGCTGCATCACCGCTTTCAGTACAAGAAAGCTTTGGAACTCTACCATGTGTATTTTTAGCTCTACTTAGAATCATAGAATCATTTAGTTTGGAAAAGACCTTTGAGATCATCAAGTCCAACGATTAACCCAGGACTGCCAAGTCCATCACTAAATCATGTCACGAAGTATCACATCTACAGTTTTTTTTAAACACCTCCAGGGATAGCGATTCCTTCCTGGGCAGTCTGTTCCAAATGGCAATATTTGGCAACATATAACGTAAATTATGTTCCTTTATGAGTGCTATATACTCATGTGTCAAACAATATTTAATTGATATATTTTTAGACCTGTTTCTACTATCCCATTCCCATAGAAACCTTACAAGGTCTCTGTGTATGTGCCTAACTAGTTTTCATTTATCTAATTGGGAAATGCGATCCCTCTGTATATTTTTCTGTAATTGCAGCAAGAAAGCTCCTAAGGGTGTTTGTTCCACTGTCCAGCTCCCCTGACAGTAGTACACATTTGAGCTAGTTAAAAAGCACATCTCCAAGAGAAAGCATTCAGGTGTTAAACAGAAAAAGAGTATCTGTCACTGAGCTAGATTCTCTTTAAAAATTTGAATCCAGTTGTATCTTCAAAACTGAGTGCTAATTAAGCTGCTTTGGTATGAGAGAGGTTCCTCTGCTGTAAGAAATTTCAGCATCTCTGATCCAGCGTTCGATGTGAAGAGCTGTTTTTGTGATTTAACCCTGGCTGGCAACTAAGCAACACGGAGCCAGTCACTCACTCCCCCCTCACCCAGAGGGATAGGCGGAGGAGAATTGGAAAGGAATGTAAAACTTGAGGGTTGAGATAAGAACAATTTAATAGTTGAAATAAAATAAAAAATGAAATAACACTAATAATAACAGTTATAATGAAAAGGAGCGAGAGGGGGAGAGGAATGAAATCCAAAT
>JAVJGI010000040.1:1853451-1869537 GCA_035590275.1 Ibycter americanus
TCCCCCCTCGGCTGCCTCCTCCTCTGCCCGGGCCGCCTTTGGCCCTTGCGGAAACCTCTTTCCCCCCTCCCCGGCGCTCCCGGCTGGGCTGCCAGGGATGTTCCCTTGTTTAGGGTCACATGAAAAGCATTTTATGTGAGATATTGCACAGTACATAAGAAGCACTAAAGTCTTATGTAAACCTTTAAGGATCTTTAAGTTTTTCTTCCTGATATAAAGATTTATGGCTCAGAAATTTGTGGAAATATGGGCAATATCACAGTGATGTTAGTGAGACATTCTGGTAAGAGGTTTGCCATATGTCTTCAGCCCTCCTGCAAATGGCTGTGGTTCTATTTGTAGGTACCATGCCCAAGTCCTGAAGAAAGATTTCTGAAAAATGGGTTTTGACAACAGGAATATATCTCTGTTAATAAGCTCCTTTGGAATTCTCAACAATCTTCCAGGATTTCTTCTCTTCTCATTTCCTTTCCCTTACATTAATTAATTTTCTGATCATCACTGATGGATGTTTCAAGTAAGCCATAGTACATCAAACTGATTTATAGAATAAAATGTGTACTTACTATTCCTGGACCCTTTGTCAATTAATATTGTAAAGAGTGTGCTATTTATATATTCAGGGAGGCAACTTGTCAGGGCAATCGCTATTACCTCTTCCACACTTAGCAATAGTAGTTCTTACAGTAAAACTCCTGTGTACACGTGAGGGCTCTTATAGTCACAGGCTCACCCCCATGGCTTCCATATTTGTAGATGGAACTGAATTTTAGTTCAGATTTTAATTTAGTCTTAAAATCTATATTAACTTGAGTTATCTTTGGGTTCATATTGCAAGTTAGCTTTGGCTTTATATTACCCTTCTGTTAATCCATCAATCAATCCAAAATATAGAAATGTTCAACTGGTTTGACAGTAAAGACCCCACCCCTTTTAGTTTTGACCACATGAATTTATATCCCTGAACTGAAGACCAGCTTCATTAGATCAAACACCTATTGGATGAAAAAAGGGACGAAGAGGGCGCTACACTTTGTTAACCATGGTAAAGGTACTATACATTTTTTGAAACTGATCTAAAAAGAACATGGTATCAAGTTTTTTTTCTGGGATCCACATCAAGCTGTTCAAGTTTAAAAACACACTAACTAGTAAAAAAAAGTAGGAATATATATTAAGCATCATATCAAAAACAGTATTTGAAAGATGTGTTTCTCCACAACTTTTACAGTACATTGTGAGTTTAGATTTAGTACCCTAATTTCAGCTTTTTAATGGGACAAAATGAAATTGAAAACCCGAAGCTAACTGAAGTAACACATCATCTCCACAACTGAATTACTCTGTTTTATGTGACTAAAACTGTTGAAAACTGAGATGAAACATGTAGAGGTTCTCTTGGGAGTTATTACCCTGTCTATCCTGGTTTTCAAAGAAAGGTTGACATGCAGTCCTGGTAGAACAGAATAACTACCAAGTCCTCAATTCCTGTGGTCACACATTGGTTTATTAGCACTAGATAATAACATAAGTGTTTTCAGAGGGTTAGGTTCAATGTGTGTTGTAACAGAGTCAACAAAGTGAAACTTCTTAAAATGTTCGGGTGAGTTATTTGGCAGCGGCAGAGAACAGACACTGATGCTAGTCAAATATTCAGTTTACTCTTATTACACTATACTGAGTCTATCACCTCTTAATGGGTGGCGGTAAGTACTACTAGCCGGGTGACTGAACATCAGGGAACAAAGAATTGTACTGAAACATCTGTTTTTCAGATATCCAATTACTATGAATGGTCATTAGCAGGGCAGTTCTCAAAAAGATACAGCAAGAGGTCAGAAGTTTTCCTGATGTAATCGTATTTCATTGCCATAAACCCAGTCAATGAAATAAAACCCTTGACTTTTCATTTAGGAACAACCAAGACTTTATGGTTCAGGGAGTCTGGCTAATGGGACATGGAGATTTCACACTAAGTCATTGGTTTAATTTAGCTAAAGTCTGCCATCCAAGTAAAGTAGTTACCTGGTAGAGGGTGGTGCAAAAGGAAGTGTTGATTTCAAATGAACCTGTATCCCCAAAGTTATTTTTGTCTTCACACCTAGTGGCAGATTTGCTAGTCAGTTTTCTGTTTTACTACAATTTATGAAGGAACAAAATTACATCTCACCTTGTATCAGTGTGTAGAGCACTTGAAGATTAGAGCTGGAAAAAAGTAAATAGGTGCCAAGTTCCTCAGATTGCCGAGTTTCTTTACAATCCAACGTAGAGAATGAAAGAATTCAAATAAAATTTAAAAGCTTGAAGAGAGAAGTGAAAAAGAGAACTAAGAATTGTTCTTGATTAAAAAATAAACCCCTTCTCTTATTATTTCACAGCAAATGTACTGTATGAGAGCAAAGAACAGACAAGAGAAGCAGAACCTGCTAACATCTAAAATCTCAATGTATTTGGTCAGGTGCATAAGAAAACAAGTTTTAGTACTTGTTTTGTTAATGATTGTAGAAGATTCTTAACTATTCATACAATTGCTGGGAAACATGGTAATATCTCTTCTCAGAGAGGATCTCAATTTCTTCTCTTCTACTGGAGGATGAATTAAGGTAATCCAATGTAAAAAAAGTATAAAAGTATATTGACTTGAAGTCTTGAATTAATCTAAAGTATAACTTAGCATGCTATTAATTCATATTCCAATGAAAATTTACATGAAAGACATTACGTATGTCCTTAATTTTAGTAGCAGCATAACTTGAGCATCCAAAGAGTTTGTTTCTTTTTACTCTTCTTGCTGTAGATATACCTCTTGACAGAAAGGGCATGCTACATTCACAGGTACAGAGTGAAAGAATAAGTAGCACACAAAAAGGCACAGGAAGCACTCTATGCCTTGACTAAGGCCACTGATCTGTATGGGACATTCTGAGTTTTGGGTCTTGTTCCTTCAGTATTACACAGTTCACAGTAAAGAATTTTTGGACTAGAAAGTAAATGTCGTCTTTGGATCCAAGACCAAAACCCAGGCTGAGTACCCCAGCTGTTAAGTCACCTAGAAAGCTGAATGCTTTATCACGATCCCTTCTTGTACCGTGTCTCAACATGAACTTCAGGAGGAGATTGCAGAATCCTTGCAGAATGTGCCTAGGTGCCATGGTTCCCATGGGACTAAGACAGAAGTCTTCTCATTAACAAAAGATTAGATTACAAGTCTAATTAACTACAAAACAGCTCTGGGCTTGTTCAAAGACATACTCTCCAGACACAGAAGAAAATGTAAAGCTAAGCAAGAAGAGACTTTGAGAAGTGATTTTAGATCACTGAAGTTGGTTTTAGATCACTAGAGTTGTTTTTAGATCACACTTGCATCACAGTATAAATGTTACTTTTAAGTGACAAAGGCAAGTATATACTGTGACAATAGGAATGCCTTCTGGCTTCAGGAACTGTCTGTCCTGACTAATATCCCACCTCTATAGTAAAACGGTATGTGAATGCCAGTCATCTACCTTCTTTCCTCTCTTCCCTTTTTATGATACAATTTTCATGCTAGTGAAGCACAGACATAGGGGCTGACCTACAGGTCTCCCAGAGAAGATTATGAGACTTGGACAACTAGGGTATGATGTAGTGTGTCTGCTCAATGTTACAACTGTGCTGAAAGTCTATATGAGAAGCCATACCTTTTTGTAGCTGTCCAAGAATATTCATTTTTTTGTTGGCTTAATCCCACAAATTACACAAAACAAGTCCCTTCCGTCATCCTCTGTCCCACCATTGTTGACTGGTTTTAATGTCTTTCATACAAATCACAAAATTCTAAGGTTGAATTATTGAGATGCTGGCGTCTTCATTTCATACTCAGGTGGAGGATTGGCAACTGAGCAAAATAAGAGAAAATTAATGCTGTTATACTGTGCATTGCTGTGTTTACTCTGTTTCTTGTTGCACTAGGACATTTTTTTATAAGCTGAATTGAGAAGACTTAAAACAAATACAGTCAAGATACCATCAATCCCTTAGAAGGTTTTGACTATGAAGAGTAATGTTTGTACTTAAAATAGAAGATACAAAAAATCATCTCCCTTTCTGTTATCTATATGCAGGTTGTCTTGTCTTTTTTTAAGTGAGAACAAGATAAATAATAAAAAACAATTTCAAGAAACCTTCTTTAACTATGAAAATGAAAGAAAAAACCCAATTACATTGTGTTATTTTTCTTCATATTGCTGAACTCCAACAGCCATTACATGGAGGAGCGCTGCAAAAGGGGAATGGTGTCTCATATTAAAGTGTGATTTCTACTGTTCTGTTCATTCATGGCATGTGATGACAAGAAGCAGACAGGTGACAATAACTGGCCTGTAGGGAAAAAAAATAAAAACCCACATAACAAGCAAGGACAAATAGTTTGGCCAAGTATAATGAACAACAACTCTTTTTAGCCTAATCCTGAAATGCTACCTTGATTGATTTGACTTCATCTGGTTAATAACTTCCTCTTCATTTTTTCCCAGTCTAACAGATAACTCAATGCATGATGGACTCTGTGCTTCCCAGAATTGGGAAATGTGGTCCAGATCCAGGAAAGAACTTAGGTGCCTGAGCTGATTTTGTGTCCTAGATCATCCTCAGGAGGGAAGGACCATCAAACCTGTATCAGGACTTGACCATTTAGAAATGGAACTGGAATCTATATGAAAGAAGAACAATCTCACATATTTTGCAGTATTAAAGAATGGTGAGCACAAAAGCCATGTGGACTTCTTTCCTCAATAAAAACTGTGGTGCAACAAGTGTTTCTCCATCACATTAATGGAGCCAGTGATGTAGTAGGTACTAATGAATGCTACAGTCCTCAGCCTGGCAACAGCACCACAGCAGTTTATCTCAGCCCAAAATGATAATCTCATGGTTGTCTATTTCTTTACTGCAGGGAACATAGTGATTAAAATCTCTTTCCTTTCATGATCTTCTGGAATGGCTCTGTCTCTCAGTTTTCTGTCTATAAAATATGATAATATAATTTCTATACCCTGCAAAGGTATCGTAGGGTTAATCATACTAAATATTGTGGCACTCCATAGTGTCAGTCCTGTATGGATTACAAATAAATGTTGCAATGACTAGCACAAAATCTAGTACCTATGGATTTTTTTATCAGGGTTCTGAGGGCACTCATGGGTTGCACCTAGGGCACCCCTCTCTGCCCATGGCTCTGGAGTCCATTTCACCTCCCCCGGGCTGTCAGTCCCTGCCTCCAGCTCTGCCAGAACCCTGCCCTGTCTGGCCATAGAACCCACCAGGCCAGTCCCATCAATGGGCCAACATTCTGTCCTGGCCTCAGCCTGTCCCCATCCCCAGGGAGTTGCCAGAGCCCAGGGCTGGCGTTGCCTCCTGATGCCCTTGGTTTGCCCTGTTCCTGGCTGGGGTGTTGGGACCTGCCTTGGCCACCAGGCCTTGCCCTGCCACCCTTGGAGAGTCTCCATGGCCCCTGGTCCCCAGCCCCAGGAAACTGCCAGCCCCCATAGCATCCTGACACTTCTGCAGTTATACCACAAACTTAATAAATTATCAACCTTCATTTAAAAATAACTCAATTTTAAAATAAATGGTCTTTCTGTTACTTCAGTGATGATGGTTAGCTATCTTTGAAAGTTGTCTTGATAGATCCTTTTATTTTTGATGAAGATTTTCAAATTAGACATGTTTGTGTTTCTGAAAGGAGTACTAGATCAATTTTCTGAGCAGGGCTTCTCTGCATTGTGCTTTACACTATATCCAAAAGTAAGTATTTCAAAATCATGAGACAAGCATCTGCATCCACAGATTAATGATTGTTTCATGGAGCACAGGAATACTGAAACTGTGTTCTCTTGGGAATGGCTAGTGCTATTGGACTCACCAAAGCCTGATGCAGCATGAAGTCAGAGGGGTTTTCATACCACAGCGGTGGAATTCATAACATCCCTCTCCAGAGTGAATTTCTTGATGTCTAGCAAAGCCTGAGTTTGTGTCACAACCTTTCATACGATGTTGTAGAAGGGGAAGATGTGTTAATAGTCTCTCTTCTCTTTGAAGCACCTATTAGGTGCTACTTAAGAAACCCTAAGATTCACTTAAGGAACTATATCTAAGACCCTTATCAAAGGTCTTTTTTGTTAGACATGAAAAAGATATTCAGGGTAAACATACAAATGCTGTATAATTGCACAAGCATCACTTCTGTAAGAAACAACATGAAATAGATGTGCAAGGCTTTTTTCTTGGAAATGTTAGGAGCACTCAAGCTATTACCCCCAGTTTTCTTCTTTCTGTTTTCGTAGTTTGCTTCATTTCTTTGCTAAAAAAATATGAATATGTTTGCAGATTTGTAGGAATGCATATTCTTGCAACACATCAAACAGTATTACCCTTGGAAAAGCAGGATGAGGCTGTAATACAGGCAGAGTGCAGGGAAGAGTGCCAGAAGATATAAAGTAGCAAAGAGCAGTCAAAACCACAGACCAGAGTTGCTGATTCCATGATTGCCACTTCAAAGCTACTAGTTCAGGCTCTCAGGCAAGTACTTTAAACATCTGCTAGTTCTAAAAAGGAGTAAGCAAGCTCGGTAGACCCTTTTGTGAAAGTTTTTTAAAATGTAATCAGGTTACATCTACCCAGATTTTATGATTTCTTGCAAGTGTGTTGAAATTAAAAATGAAAAGAATTTAATAAATAAATACAAAAATAAATTCTCTTTTCTTTTTCTTCTTACCCAATTTGTTTCACAAAAGCAAAACCTGGAGGTATTATGTCAAATGCCAGACAATTTCTTGTAATTTGAGGGATGATTGACCAATCAGCTAATTCTAGTGGTGTATATATGGGTTTGATATAATTCTCTATTTTCTTTTGTGGGATGAATCTGCATGATTCACAAGCACATGCCTACAGTACAGATGGATTCTTAGATAAGTTATTGATTTATCTGAATACAGTATTTCTCACATTCCTGTCTACGGTGAGCATTTTGAATTTAAAACTGACCAGAGCAATGTCTGTAGATAGCTGGAAATTTCCAATTGCTTCAGGGATAAATTCTCCCAATGACATTTTAGCTCAGTGGCTGAGTCAGTGTTTTGGTGGTATGTAACTGTGAACCCTTGAGCTGATATCCTCTGGAAATGATACTTCCAAGAACAGTATTTTTTCTCACTTTCATCTCCTCAGACCGCCTGCAGCAATGGCTGACTCAGTTATCGATTAGTAAGCTGAACTCTAATGAAGCAGCAGTAAGGGACACTCTGTTGAACCTGTTTGCATGTCAGTGCTGAATTTCACTTATTACTGTAGTGAAAGCATATTGTCTTACTGTATTCATTGCTCTGATGCTGTACTTTGGAGCTGATTGGGTACTGAATCCTTCTCAGAAGAATGCAGTTCAAAATTTGACTACTAAATAAGTTAGACATAGATAAAATTACCGTCCAACAATACAGTGATAAGTCTTCATTTAATATGCAGTCCTCTTTACAGCACAACACGTAGTTTTTATTTCAAAGCATAATTAGGGTTAGGTTCTCTGTTTCACTGTAATTCAATATAAACAATGCTTTTTTTCCAGACTGATTACATTGCATCAGATACCATTGTTAAATGCAATGTTTTCTGATAAGCATTGGCAAGAGCTCTTGTAGCTTAAGAGACTGGCTTACTGAAATACCTTTTTTTTCTCCCCACAGATTCAAAATTTCTGTTTCGTATTATAAGTCTGTCCTTAAGGAGGTATGCTGTCAAGAAGACTACTAGAAAAGGCATATTGAAAGGCCACAACCCAGTGCTCAGGAAAACAAAACTGCTACTGAGTTTAGGCAGTGTCTTATTTTTCACTATGCTAGCATCTTAAAGGCAAAGATTTTGATCCATCAAAGCATATAACAATGCATTTAAGTCCTAAGATAAGCATGTGAGGAACTATAATTGATCTGAATATTAAATCACTGCTGAATTCTGGAGCTCTGTGTGGGAAAGAACGTTTTCTTTTCTACCTCCCTCTTTCCACTGAAACAATGCAAATATTTTTATTTCTTGTGCCTTCAGTGACTGCATATGGTAAATCAAATAAAGTTCTGGATCGGTACACTCACAGCCATAGATTTCTAATGACAAAGTCTTCAGTCTTGGGAGTACAGCTGCTGCCGTGCCAGTTTCCATGCCATCACACTACTTTCTGAACATTCCTACTGTTCTTCCGGTTGTCATCAATGCATGAGGAGCCACTCAGTTATGAAGTACTTATTGAAGTGAATGAAATACTTCTATACCACTTTCCTTATGAGACACATTTTGAGTTCTGTACTGCCTAGAAGCCCATGCTGTGGAATAAGGTTCCCACTGGAGTGGGAACCATATAAAATTTGAACAAAGACAACTTTCTCTGGCTACAAAATCTCACAATCTAAATGCAAGTCTCATCAATACAGACAGAATGATGAGCCTGAGAAAGCCAGGATTATTTCCTGGCATGCTGAGCAATGATCTCAGCATAACAGTATCTTGTTATTTATTTATCTATTTTCTGTAAGAACAAAAGGGAATTTTAAGAAAGACATTAAGAAAAAAGTAATTAGTTTTGCACAAGGAAGTAAGTCTTCTACCACCTCAGCTTACAAAGATACATTTGAAAGGTGGCGTTTGAGGCAATGTAATGGGAATCATCATGAGGTTTACATTTACCCTGCACATTATTATCCCCATCCTTTCATAAAGACAGACTGTCCTTCAGACTTTTTTTTTACATTTAGTGAACTGCCACTTATAAACACGTGTCAGCAACTTCTAAATTTAGTGCACCATGGTGAGACTGGGCAATGGCTGTGTTGTAACAGTCTATACTTTTCCCCATGCATTTACATTGCAAGAGGTGGAGAAAATGGCTATATTATTGATCAGAGGAAAAAAAATTCCATTTCCACTGACTGCTGAACATAGGATTTGTATTTGATTCCCATCAGCGCTTTGACTCTTACCAGTTCTAGGAACTGCACAAATATATAAGGAGATAAGAGAAACAAATCAAAATAGTCTGTATGATTTTGTAAATTATACCTACTAACTTGCATAGAAGCTTTCTCCCACTCATTTTGCTGTTGAAACATCGAAATTATTATGTCCATTTGAGTAGTTTGTTTAATCAAAAATCCTTTTCACTGTATTACTATGTATCTGCCTAAGCTTTTCCTTGGCTTATGAAACCTGCAGATGTTGGTTCTAAATCATGAATCACAGAAAGTGCTAAAAAAGCCTTTCTTATTTTAATATCCCCTTGAGTCCTAGAAGAAAGTCCTTACACCCAGACTGACACAGTGATAGATCCTATTTCACTTATGTGTTTGAGGATAGAACATGTCATCATCATTAGCTATTTTATTTCTTTTCAGCTTTGGGATGCCTATGTGTTTGTGGAGGAAGACTGGCTTAAAAAGAAAATAAAAAATAATGTTTTCATTATGTGTTTGGACAAGGCATACATTTTAAGTGCTCCGTTTCAGAATCAGACAAAACACTGCTGAAGCTCAAATGACTTCTTAATAGCGCTAGGCAATTTCAATGCACTTAGAAGTGACACAGCTTCCATTGCTGGCCAATTGTTGGAGGAAGTATCATTTGTCAAAACGGTTTCCAAAATGCTCCATTTTTGAAGTGTATCACATACCTACATATCAAAGTCAATCTCAAACATATTCCTAAGTGTTTAGAAGCTATGTAGTAAATTTTGCTGTTGTATATTCTGTTTGTGCCTCAGAGTATGGGTTTACAAACACATACTCACAGCAACAGCCTCATGGTACACCGAGTTTTAATTCTGACCTTCCACTTTCAAGAGAAACAGCTATTAACTTCTGAATTGCAGCAATTTTCAAAATCTGTTGAGCTGCAGACTTTGTAAACAAACTAATCCATCAGTAGATATCAGCACTATATGCGAAAAAGGAAGAATAATTTGATGACTACGGGTAGGCAAACAATGAACATGTTAAATTAATGGGAGATATTACTTGGGAAAATGTAAGCCCTTTCAGGAAAGTTCTTTAAAATTTAAATTCTTTTCTTCCTCACCTTCTAAATCTCATGCTTTGGCAGTGGTCGTAACATCAATGCTGTTCTTGTTATTTTTTCCTTTGTAAAAGATCTATACTCAGGTTAGTCTTCATTTTCCTCTTAGGTGGTATGTAAATGTGGGAGAAGAGTTTATTTTTATATTTTTTGACCCTCTCTTCCAAAAATGATACTGAAATTCTGTACTCAGAAAGGAGGCAAATGGAATCTTGACATTATTTAACCCTCCTGTTTTCCACAGAACTGGAGTCGCAGTAACAGATGGCTTTGAGTACAGCCTAATTTGAGAGAATTTTTTATTCATTGTCAGTGTAGTTCAAGCTTATTAGTTTCTTTGCCCACCTCCCCAAGTTATCTGTCGGAATGTCAGGAAAATATCAACACAGTAACAGTAGTAATATTATTACTATTTTGCTAATATTTGGATCCACCATTGAGGGGAATCAATTGTGTTGGTGTTAAAACATGTGAGGAAAACATGTATAATGTACAGACAGGCTTCATTCAGCATAGAAAAGACTGTACATTCGTAACAGGGCCCAGCAGTTCATTACCAGCAAGCCACAAAAGAGCGTTCAGGTCTGGGCTCCCAGCCTAATCCTAACGGATTAGGATTCCCCATGTGAATAGCTTCTTTCAAATCAAGGATTTTACAGAAGCAACAATCCTCCAAAAAGGGATATTGAAAATCAGCACAGTCAAGTTGTTAAGACCTTTGCCTGGGTGTGAAAAGAGTTCTTTTCTGAGCTTTGCCATCAACTTGTTCTGTGACCTTTGGCAAGTGACTTAGCATTTGTGTTTGCACATGCTTTGTCCAGCCTGTAATAACTTTGGAATCTGAAAACTCCCTTACTGTGAGTCAGTGGACTCCTGCCTACAGTATGCATACCTATAATATAAATTGGTAATCTGGTACCTAGAGCTACAGAGCTACACGTTATTACCTCTGCCATCTAGCTAAAATTCCCCCCTCACCAATCTTCAAAGACTTCAAGAAAACAGGAATGAAGAAATATGGGATTTATTTCCATATATACTCATTATTGAAGCAAAGACAAAAAGGAAATGAATTCTGATTCAAGGTTTGCAAGTTCTGCTGGGATTTACATTGCCAGTACAATTTTGCTATTAATGCTCACCAAAATAAAGATGCTGCAAGTCAGAATCTCAAAAATCCTTACATTTCCATATTCAGTGGCCTCTTTTCCTTTTTTAAAGGGTTCTGTGTTCCATAATTAATTTGGTTGTGGTTTTGGTTTTTTTTTTCTTTGCTAGATAGGTCATGTATTGCCTCATACAAAATCTCACTCATGTTTTATATTTTCTTTATAATGTTGTAAAACCCTAAAGGTTTCAAAGATAAATATATAACTTTGGAAACATACATTTATTTATACACATGTGCTTATATACAAAACTGGTGAGCAAATATAAAACTTGAAAAAAACTTATCACAGTACTGATTATTATATTGTGAAGGGAAACTCAGTCTGAGAGATACTAACTAGAACATATCCTATAAAAACTACTTTATAGTATAGAGAAAAACAGACAAGAATTTATTTTGCCTAGATTAAGCAGATTCATGGGTTTAGCTTCCAGAGAAGATTTCTGTCAGGGCAATATGACAGTTTCTTCCGAAGAAATAACTTTTTGAGTTTTTCTTATTTATTTAGGACTTCAGCTAGAGATTGCCAGGGCTCCTTAAAGTGGTACAAAATGGCATTACTTTGTTGTTCTGTTTAGCTGCAACATCCCTACAGAGGTGCCTGATGCTCTGAGCTGGGGGCTGCCCCCGACTGCCCCACCCTATCCCTCCCTCTAGTTCTCCAAGGATCCCCTACCAGATCCTGGCTCCCATGGAATTACCAATACTTGCAGCATCTTGCCAATTCACTGGATATTCCTAGAAGATTTTTGTAACCTATCATGATTCATGAATGGACTTTACAGAGTCAATGGTAAACATTGTTTCAGTGGTATCAGAGGCTTTAAGAACCACCTAGCCTAATAAGATGGCAAGCAAAGAACTGAGGAAAAGCTGGCCTTTTTATATAGATGTGTCACTTGCCTTGCACCTAATGTAATGACAACGTGAAGTGGGCAGAGGCAGTTATAAAGACTGCAACAAGCAGCAGTAAATGTGACATGAGGACTGTGACAGACATGCAACCCTCCCAACCCTGACTGGATAAAATAAATTAATTCTGGAGAGTACATAAGAGTTTAAACAGAGGGGTGAAGGGATTTGGAGATAGAAACAAACAGTGGAAAGTGAGGTCCAAAACATCGTTAAGGAGCAGCACTGTGACCTCAGAAGCAACACAGGAACCTAGACTTCCCTGCAGTGATTAAATCTCCTTCAACTGCAGTTTTGCTTACTTAGACGAAACATATTTTGATGTAGTGTATAGATGTTGATAATAAAATTGTTCCTTAGGGGCCGCAGTGTGTCATTCTCTTTGAAGTAAGACAGAGTACGTATTCATCCTCACAGCAGGGACTCCTTTTCCACCTCATTGAAAAAACAGTTTGTGAGTCGGCCTGTCAACCTCAGCTGGTTGACCTGACCTGTGAAAGGCAGCAACCTTCAGCTGATGTGCAATAATTCAAGTAAACAAGGTGTATTTTGGTGGTATTGTACAACTACAAACATGCAATACCACCTTAACGCCACATTGGGACTTGAGCAAAGATCACCTGCAGTCTACTGCAGAGTATCATCTCAAGATTATCTTCCTCTCCTGAAATATATAACAGCCCAATAAGTTAAGAAAAATGTCATTCCTCACTGGAAAGACAAAAGGAGACAAAAGTTATCTGGGCTATACAAAGTCCTTAGGGATCTTGTTTAAACTCAGGAGTAGAGCTGAGCAAATAATTAACTCTTGGTTTTGTGTCAGCTCTGGAAAAAATGTTTTGGACTGAACAAACTATGTTGCTTTTCTCAAACATAGGAATTTTTTGTCATTGAGTAAAAATGCACTTTATTTCAAGAGTTGTAAAAGAGCAAAAGCAATTATTTGTTCCAAATTACTTTCACAAGTACATTTGCAGAAATATTTTCAGACAAAAGTGTTATTGTTGTTTTCAAAATCTTCAAATAAAAAGCATTATTTTACATTACTTTTAGATGGCTTCTATGATTGACATGATTCTGTACTTTTTGGTGGAAATATTTAGGTTAAAAAACACTTCACCCAGCTCTACTCAGGAGACTATAGATTGTACAGCTGAACTCAGCTCAAAATAGCCAGCTTCTCTTTCAAATTTTAGGTTTTTTCTTTTGTATTTCTAATAACTTGCTCTGTTTTGCTAGCACTTTTTAATTTTAACAAATTCTCTGCAGTTATTATACTTCTAGGATAACTAAGTGTATATGAGAACCAAATGTCCTGCATGATCAGTTGTACTGAAGGGGAGAGAAGAAAAAGAAAGAGAATAATGTCCAAAATGCAGAAAGAGAATCACTTTTATTAAGGGCATGATCTTCTGTAAAGCAATCAAGAATTTAGATAGAATATTGCGTATAAGAACAGAACTGTCTATCCAAAGCTGAGAAGTAATTTGTTTTTTTCTCATGTTTGACATTTAGAGTCACATAACATCAGTCTGTGACCCCAAAATAATGTATTGATATATCTTGGAGAAACTCAGTATAGCACATCTGGATTTATATATTTATTTATTTATTTATTTATTTATTAGAGCTTTTCTTTCCACTACCTGCTGTACATTTAAATAGCAAGGAGCTGTTTCAAAAATAATTGCAGATTCTCTGCAAAACAGCAGATGCAGAGGTTCTCAGGCTACCTGAATTATTTATGGTTAATTCGGCACATGTCTAGTAATGTCTGAGGCTTTATAGGTCTCTGAAGCACATCCAAGAAAAATGCACCCATATTCATGCACCTGCATACTTTTAATTATAAACTCTATGGATTGTGTGACCCAGTCATTTAGAAATTTTGGCTGAATCATTCAGAGAGTAATTTGACATACTCTGTGCTGTGGTTTGCAAAAGCCTTACATTTATTTGCAGGCATATTCATTTTAATTCAATGACTTTCAAACATGGTGTGATTCAATAGCACAGAAACAAGGGAATCGCCATACCACCACAGATCAATGTTCCCTCTATTCTGACTTTGACTCCAATTCTGCACCTGGATCCAGTAACACAAAATCCTATCAAAATCAATGAGATTCTGCACTGACATAGGATGCTCAATAGATGAGATATGTGTTGGGCATGGTCCTTCAATAATCTTCAGAAAAAAGATTTCTCAAAAGGAAAGGGAGCACTTCAGTAACTTTCATGCACCATAGCAGCTAATGATACTTAATTATTTTTCCTTGAAGAATGCTTCTTCCTCCTTGTGTATATGCATATGTATCACCATAAAATTTGTAGGTGTGAATATTAGCTAAAATCTTCATTATGCATGTAAAGATATTTGAATATGTGTAGTCAAACTCAAGTATTTTGTATTTCAAAAATAAACAACCCAAACCTTGCAATAAATGGATGTTCAAACAAGCAACAAGATTATTGAACATTTTAAGCTAGAATACAATATATGTGTGAGAAGAAACAGATTTAAAATGCAAGGATTTAGACTTGGGAATCTGGATGAAACCTTCAGGATGAAAAAAGAAAAGTGATCAGATTAACCTTCTGCTTTCTCAGCGTTTAATTATCATTTCTCTTTCACAGAAACATTTCCTGGACAGGATGGACTAGGGTTTTAGTCAGCCCACACATTTCCTGTGTTCATGTGCATTTTTTATTTAATAACAAATACTTCTGTCTTATTTCTGCAGCTGTTCAGTTATTCAGAAGGTCCTTTTATTATTACAGTTTTAGGGCCAAGAAAGCTGAACCACTGAGAGTAGGACTTCATTATCTTTGGTCCATACAAATGCCAAATAAACAGTTCCTTTTTCATACCTAGGGTATGATAAGTGTTTGTAGTGATGCAATTCAGGTACAGGATCAGACATGAGCTATCTAGTGCCTAAAGCCAAAGAGAGCTAGAACTCTCTTCTAATTCAGTCCACATTCAAGGAACATGACTGTAAATTATCCAGATTATTTTTGCTCTCCAAGATGTCCAAACATACATTTTAACTACAGAATTCAAAAATCACCGCAAAAGTCGAAAAATATCAGTGCTTGAAATCTAATTATTTTAGGTTTGTTTGTTTGTTTGTATTTGTAGGATTTTTTATTGGTTGGTTTGTTTTCAGTGTTGACCCTTTGCTTTTCTGTATTTTAGGTCTTTGTAAAATTTAATAGCAGTTCCTTACTTCACAGTGAAGTTGTCAAGATAAAGGCCATTAAATATTTTTAAGTGCTCAGATAACATAGTTTATGTTGTCTGTAAAGATATTTTACTTAGACTTTTTTTTCCCCCCACACGTATTTCCTTGCTTTACTCAGCAATCAGTTCAATGATGTAAGAATTAGAAACAGCATAATCTGAAACTGAAAATTTCTAGCCCTAATTTGGTCAGTAATTGTAATGCAAGAAGGGATCTGATATTTCACAGTACTGTTAGTCTGAAAACCTCACTAAAAAGAGATTACTATACCTTGGATGTTGTACCTAAAAAATCATCTGCTACTTTATTTGAACCACTCAAAATTGGTGTTCCTAGGCTGAACACAATCCAGCTTACTTTCACCCACAGTCTGGCCTTCACAAGGCTCTGGTTAAACACTACTACCTCAAGTATCAAGATGTAACAACAACACAGAAAATATTTCTAAAACAATGCTGTGACAGATGATGTGAGGATTCCTTCTTGTTATCAGTGCTTTAAAATAGCCAGTTTACCTGAAGCCCATGGAGCCAGCTTGCTGTTAAACTATCCTACAGTGCGCAATGTAAAAGGGATCAGCTCTTCTGACACCAGCATTAAAAAAAAAGATGCACAGTTTTAGCCATGTTATTCTAAGAAATCTGCCAATTTTCAAAACTAATG
>JAVJGI010000040.1:1869946-1892836 GCA_035590275.1 Ibycter americanus
CAGTAAAAAAAAAGATGCACAATTTTAGCCATGTTATTCTAAGAAATCTGCTAATTTGCAAAACTAACAGTCGGGGGCGGGGGGAGAGAGAGAGAGAAAAATGTAATAACATAATCTCCCTTGGATCTGAACTGCCTTGCATTAAAAGCATTTCTGATCTCCCTTAATAGGCAATTAGAAATTCTGAGTTATTTCCAGGTATTGAAGAGCAACTCTGAGGTTTTTATAAAACCGTGAAGAAATCCATAAGTAGGCAAAGAAAAGAAGAAATCTGGTGGGTTGTAATGGATTTAGATAAAAGCCAAGATGGACACAAAACAGGACACTGGCTGTCTCTCAAGAGGCATTCTTTTGAAAGAGACTGGAAACATATATTTACCAAAATGCACAAAGAACTGCATTCATGTATTCAAAACACAGTATCCCAGTGCACATTACATTTGGTATTACGGTGTTAATATAGATAAATTGGCATTTAGATGCTTAAAACTTAGGTCTACATTGCCTAAATGGGGTTCTCTGTGAGCTAGGCACTTTTGGAGATTGATTTTGATCACCAAAGGAGAAGATCAGTTATTTGTATCTTCTGTACAGAGGACCCCAGCAGTGTCAATTAAGCAGGGAGTGAGTTAAGAAACAGTCAGGACGAAGCCCCAGAGACCTGCACCCATCCAAGGTTCAGCTCTCCAAAGTTCCTTCTGAGGGTAATTTATTTATGCATCAGAGCATACATTTTTACAAGAGGTCTTCTAGGAGAGAGAGAAAAAATAATGGAGGTGATGACCGGCTGAAACAGAAACAAAGAGATGTAGGGAACCGAAATGGGTGTGCAAGAAGCTGTAGGTTTATTTCAGCTGTAATGCAGAGATAGAAAGAGACCAGTTTAGTAGCTAGCATCTTGGAAATGAAAGAAGATATATTTTTCAGGCATTCAATATTTTCAACACACAATGTATCTTCTTCCTCTGCTGCATTCAAAACTAGAAAAAAGTAGAGATGAAATGAGTCAGAACAGCCTGCGCGAAGGCTTGCTTAAGTCTTTATCTAGCAAAATGAGATGATCTTAATTCTCAAAAATGAGCTATTGAATTTGACTTGATTAACTTTTATTTAGTATTATGAAATCTGATGAGTCCTCTTGATTTTCAAATCTATGACTCTATCCCTTTAATTCCTCCTGTTATCAGCATTAGGTACTGATTACTATTGTTAAAAGGTTTCATAGCTGTAGAAACTGATTCTTATGATTGATTTGACATATTTGATGACAATCATAACATTTGATGATTTCAGTATCTCATTAATTGAATGACTACTACATTGATTTATTTGTGCTAAGATAAATAACCTGACAAATACAATATATCAAATGGGATTTAACTTCCTTGTGTGCTATTCAGTTATTAAAAAAAACAAATCCTTTGAAGTCTGTTTGGGGTAAAGGGCCCTTTTGAATTTTTCCCTTTGACAGGGGTAAATCAAAGCACTGAGGCTGTAGTTTAAACACTGTCAGGAGATGTGGGACCTGTTGAGATGCATCCCAGGGTCCTGAGAGAACTAGCAGATGTAGTTGCTAAGCCACTCTCCATCATATTTCAAAAGTCATGGAAGTCTGGTGAAGACCCAGTGACTAGAAAAAGGGAAACATCACACCCATTTTTAAAAAGGGTCAATGGGAAATACTGACCAGCCAGCCTGACCCCCGTGCCTGGTGAGATCATGGAACAGATCCTCCTGGAAGACACGTTGAAATATATCAAAGGCTAGGAAGTGATTAGAGATTAGAGACAGCCAGCATGGCTTCACCAAGGGCAACTCATGCCTTACTAATCTGGTGGCCTTCTATGATGGAGTGACTGCATCAGTGGACAAGGGAATAGTCGCCTGCCTGGACTTCTGTAAGGCCTGTCATGTGGTCCCCCACAACATTCTTGCTTCTGAGTTGGAGAGACACAGGTTTGATGGATGGACTGTTAAATGGATAAGGAATTGTCTGGATGGCTGCATCCAAAGTGTTGCAGTCAGCAGTTCAATGTCCAAATGAAGATCAGGAACTCCAATGGAGATCAAGTGGTGTTCCTCAGGGGTATGTATTGGGACCAATAGTATTTAATAGCTTCGTTAATGACATAGTGGGACTGAGTGCACCTTCAGCAAGTTTAGAGGTTACACAAAGCTGAGTGGTGCAGTTGATTTTCTTGAGGGAAGGGATGTCATCCAGAGGCGCCTTGACAGGCTGGAGGAGTGAGCTCATATGAACTTCACACAGTCCAAAAAGGATGAGTGCAAGGTTCTGCACCTGGGTTGTGGCAATCTGCAGTATCAGGCTGGGTGATAAATGGATTGAGAGCAGCCCTGCAGAGAAGGGCTTGGGGATATTGGTGTATACAAAATTGGACATCAGCTGGCAATGTTCACTTGCAGCCCAGAAAGCCAATCATATCCTGGGCTGCATCAAAAAAAATCCGTGACCAGCAGGTCAAGGGAAGTGATTCTCCCCTTCTACTCCACTCTCATGAGACCCCACTTTAAGTACTGCATCCAGCTCAAGAAAGATCTGTTGGATCTGTTGGAGTGCCTCCAGAGGAGGGCCACAAAAATGGTCAGAGGAGTGGAACACCTGCCCTATCAAGAAAAGCTGAAAGAGATGGGGTTGTTTAGCCTAGAGAAGGGAAGGCTGCTGAGAGACTTTATTGCAGCCTTTCAATATAAAGAAGGCTTACAAGAAAGACAGAGAGAGACTGCTTACCAGGGCCTGTAGTGACAGGACAAGGGGTAATGGCTTTAAAGTGAAAGAGGGTAGATTTAGATTGAACGTAAGAAAGAAATTCTGTACCATATATGAAGGTGGTGAGACACAGGAACAGGTTACCCAGAGAAGTTGTGGATGCCCTGTGACTGAAAGTGTTCAAGGTCAGGTTGGACGGGGCTGTAAGACTCCTGATCTAGTGGAAGATGTCCCTGCCTGTGGCAGAGGGGTTGGACTAGATGATCATTAAAGGTCCCTTCTAACCCAAACCATTCTATGATTCTGTGACTCTGTCTGTTTCTCCAGTGATTAACCAAGGAACCTCAGGTTATTAGATGTGCACCACATGTAAGTACCAAAATCTGCCACAGACATGGTTAAGACACACAAAATAACCCCAGAGTTCTCATTTTGCCTTTTAGAAATCAAGCTAGCAGTCACTGACTCTTACTGGCATTTACCATTTTTCATTTTAATTTGACCCATCTGATTCCAGTTATAAAATGGTTTCCTTCCTTTTTCACTCTTGGGAATGCAGTGTTGATCCAAAGACCAGAATGACACCAGAAGTTATTAATCATCTTTGTTTCCTGTAAATGAATATGAATATGACTTTGACCTGCTGTAGTTCCTTCCCTGAATCTGTACAGGAACTGACAAAAAAACATACACAATGAGGCTTTTTTTTTTTTTAACAGGCATTGTTTTAGATAGTTCATTTTTTACTTAATTAACAGCATTAGAGGTAAGATGCTCTTCTAGACTGGAATTAACAATAAAGCTGTGATGTTTCTATTAGAGGTATGCCTTTATAATTTTTGGGGGGGACATCAACAGAAAGCTATTTTTGATTACTTTTTCCTTGTCAGATAAAATGCTATTCTGTTGATCTTACATTTTATATATAAACCACAGAAGGTCATTATGATGGGTGAGTGCTTATCTGTATATAGTTACTCCCAGATATTTTCAACTGCCAAGAGGTAGAATACTGTCATTACTTTGGCAAAGCAAAATGGTAGACATATTATTTCTGTCAATGAGGTGGGGATAATTAGATAGATCAAAATACAACCAAATTATGTCTAAGTTATTATGTCCTAATTCAGCAGAGCCAACAGCCAATAATTCATGATCAGAAATACGGTGTGTCCCACTTTTAGGGATGACCCTTAACTCTTATAATGGAATATTGAATGTTTGCAGTTAGGGTAGAAACAAGCACCTGCATTGTGACCATGGCTAATATGCAACTTTATATAGAGTTTGAATAGTCTTGTTTTTTCCAGTGATTAAAATTTAGTTTAGGATATCATTCAGGTCTTATTTTTCATGTGTTTGTGGTTTTTTGGTTTTCTTGGGTTTTGTTTTTTTCTCCAACTACAGTCCTTCAGAAAAAAAAGAGGCAAATGCACACTGTTGATTGCACACTTCCCAACTCTACTTTGCAGTAGAAATCTCAGAGAATAACTACTTCCCTCCTCTCTGCCCCAGATTTCTGACACTTGCAAATGAGAGATAAAGAAATACAGGCAGGTTTGTACAATATACATATTGGCAAGCTTGGTTTATGTCCTAGTTCACTGGCTGGCTCACTAGAAACTAACAGCTCTTTACTTCTACCAGCTTACGAAATTATTTCCCTGGGTCTATGATCTAATACTGCAAGTTATTTGTGGAGGTGCATAGGATCTGATTTTCCCAGTGTGTGACTGAATTTTAAGGATTTTTTGAAATGTTCATCCCTCCCTGGGATAAAATTAAGATTCTTAACTTATTATATAGAAAAGTAAAGAGGGATTTTTCCTACCAGGATGATTTTAGAGCCTTTCTTTTAATAAGAAGTGCCCCTGTATTCCTGAGCCAGGAAAGGGCTTGAATGTAAGCCTCCAGTTTTATATTAATGCCCTTACATATTGGCTATTGATTAAAAATAGACAAGTACACTTACACACTTCCCCCCACAAATGCACACATCACCTGATTACATCCTTGGTATGTTTTACAGAAAAGTTTTGGTTTTAAAGAACTAGAATTTCATGTTTATTTTTGCTTGTTTTCTCTGAGTGTCACTCTACCATGCTCAAGAACATTTCTTTCTGATGAAGTACCGGCCATATTTATGCCAGTTTGTTGATCTGATTAAGAGGACTCTCAACCTATGTTTAACCTGAATTCTGCTGTTTCTGTTTCAGACATAAAGAAGATCTGAACCCAAAAATGTCTTTTTTTCTCCATAATCTATAGCAGTAAGTTTGGGAAAAAAAAAAAAAAAAGGTTATTATCTTTCATATAAACTTTGCTTAATGGATTTTAGTCATGAAGATTGAAACACTCTCGGTTATCCCTTGTTGAATTTGTTAGAAATAACACTTCATTAATGGTCTTGTGTAATGTACACAGATAAGTATAGATTTGAAAAAAATAAATCTTTTAAAATAAGGCTGCTTAAAATTATTTTTATAAGATCTTTTCCCATTTTTTGTGAACAGTCTTTCCTGAAGGCTTCAGAACTCGGGTTTGTTTCAAATGAATGCTAAAGAGGCTTTCTGACTGCAGTATCAATGATTTTTTTTATTAGTCAAACATGTTTGCCCATCCATGGTGAAAGATTATTTATTTTTGGGGGATAAAAACATACGTCATCTGAGCTCTTTAATATTATGCTATTTTTAATCATGAGATGAGGAAGATGGAAAAAAACAGCAATATGATATCAGTCTCCTGTCAAACATGTCAAAGGGAATGTCAAAGTGGCTCTGAAATATATTACAGCTGTGAATGGAAGAAGGAAACCTAGTCAGCTTTTGGAATGTTTTGAAGATTTCTGTAATTAAAATAGAATATAAAAGCTTCTGGAAACAGTGATGAGAAAATGTATCACAAACAGCAAAGAAAATGAACCTCCAGTTTCTGTTCAGTCTTCATCTTATAAAAAGTGCCCCTAAGATTTTTTTATTTGAGGTTTGCCACATGTTTCCATGCTAAACTACAAATGTAACATGCAAAAGGAGAAAGTGCTATGGATGTGCATCGCTGTTCAGAAAATGTTGAATTAGAAAGTACTGCACATATGCGATACAGCTTTGATAGCATAGTGGTCACTCATGGCAGATAACCTAGATAAATCTAGTTTTAGTACTGGAGTACTGTGGTAGTTCCGGGTTCAACCAAATGCAGTTATGTGTACATATGGCCTGGCTCACATCATCTTTCTTCTTCTCTTCCCTCTTTTGTTTTCGCCTTAATTTTTATCTTCAATGAATATGAACTCTTCTTCAGAATGGCTGTTAAGGAAAA
Source organism: Ibycter americanus (assembly GCA_035590275.1). Lineage (NCBI taxonomy): Eukaryota > Metazoa > Chordata > Aves > Falconiformes > Falconidae > Ibycter > Ibycter americanus. The sequence continues at coordinate 1,875,996 of JAVJGI010000040.1, forward strand.
ATTATGAAATCTTTCATTGGGAGAGGAAGATTAAAGGCACTGAAGCAGAGACTCTAGTTTTGTTTGCAAAGGGGAAACATGCTTTTAAATGTGTGACTTATGAAAGATATCCCCATTAAACTGGAATACTGACAACATCACCTTTTATTTATGAGTCTTCAACACTATCAAGTGTCAGAGAAGGCTGATGCAAGAGAAAGGGATTTTGACATTCTTATTTTCAGTCTGTTTTTTGTGTTTTGCTTAGAAATCTAGTGAGATTGTCTCCAGTGTCAAACTGTGAAAAACAACCTCTAAACTGCATACAGACATGGCTCATGGCTTCAGCTCCTACGTGGGTTCATCAAAAACTTTGCAGGGACCTGACAAAGAACCCTTAAAATAGTCATCTGTGGAAGCAGATCTTGAAGTGAGTCTGTGTACATTAATGTATTGTAAAAACAAGATTAAATCAGTGCTATAAAACACATTGCATTTAAGAATATCAGCTAGGTTTTACCACCTAGCTCAGCTAATTGCCTGGCTAGCCAGTTGATCTGAAAGTTAATAAAGCCAGCTATACTTATAAGCCATGGAGTTTCATCAGCAGTTTCTTATCTAAGGGTTTCAATAGGTTATACTGCAGTTAAACAATTAATAAAAAATAGCAGAAAAGCCAGCAGAGGAATCCCAACAAAACCACAATATTGAAGAAAGCAGAATAAACTTTAACTTCAGCCAGTGACCTGTGATATTCTCTTGTGGGTTACATTCCAAAAAGCAACGTTAAGTAGTGAATGATGAAAAAATGCTGCAGAGGGATGACTTTTATTAGCTTCAGTGGAGATTTCATAAGCTCCAGATTTGCCTTATGGTGTCAATACAAACAGGAACTCCTCTGGTTTAAATTTTGATGCCACAGTGTTGGTTTATATTAGTGGAGAACCTGACCCTGGGTCTCCAGAAGGCTATTGACGCCTCCTTGTGGCTGCAATAAGTTCTACACAGGGAATCTACAACCAAGGGACAGTGTGACGTTTCCCCCTTTGCTACAGTGAGTGGTGCCATAACCTGCAGGATAATGCTTTCCAGCTATCAGTATTTACAATTCAGCACTGGTATAGATCAAGTTAACAGTTATGTGTTAAATGTGATCATAACCCCCACTCTTTTGGCCATATTATAGGTCCTTGTAGCCCAGTATAATTTCTCTGAAAGTGCTCAGCTGCAGATTCTAAGAGAAAAGAACAATTTTGCAAAGAGATGCTTGAACAGAAGAGGTTATGGTTTTTGTATGGTCATGACTGGCCTGGAGAAGATAAATGGGCAATGATAGTTCATTGTGTCTTCTATTGCAAATAGATCATCTGTTAAAATTGATGCTGCAGAAGCCAAAAGTTTGCATGTGCCCAAAGAGTAAGTGAAAAAAATGAGGAAGGAAAGGAAAGCTTATCAAAGCTATTAAAAACAAAACCACCATCTCTGACTCAGGAAGTCTCAGAGTTAAAATGTCACCTCTTGTCCCAGAGCAATTTAATCAAATGTGTTTGTCAAGGGACCTTGCCAAACACTCTTGGAAATCTCAGTACTCATACAGTATTACCAAAAGACATTTAATGATGTCTCTCATGAGGAATGTTTAAAGATTCTTTAGTAAACAATAAAAGCTAGTATCGAAACAAAGTAAGCATTGCTTGGAAAAAGTATCGTCGTGGGGTTTGGGTTTTGTTGGTTTTTTTTCTTCTTTCTTTCCAAGGACAAACAGCAAATCTGTAAGAAGCTGTCAGGCATAGCTACTATCTAAAAACCTTCCATGCTTTTCTAAGGAGCAATGTTAACAGGTTTCACTGTCAGCCATTTAATCTGAGTTCACAAGCTTAACCAGTTTCTTGTCTTCTTCCAGACTTCACCAAGTCAGTCTAGCTGCCACCAGCCAGGAAGCATTCAGGTGCTCTCAGGCTTACAATTCAAGCAGAGATTGAAATGATTAAGGCATGGGGAGATGGCTGGAGTAGCACCTGAGGCTGATGAGTCTGCCAAAGATGAGACTTAGAAAATGCTAGTAAAGAGTGATTGTTTTCATATTTTAAAGGTCATCTGATGTAGCTGCTTGTAACAAAGGTGGTTTAATCACAACAAAATCATGTACAAGATAGCACTGTGTCCCTGCACTATTACAAATACCTCCCAGGTAAAAATAACTCTTTTCATTGTGGGAAAAACTTCCATAAGTTTCTAATTAAGAAATGTATCTTTCTTCTCCTCTCAATACTTGTTTCTCTAATTTGCGTTATAAATAGATGAAAACATTATCACACCTCCATATAGACCTTTATGAAACTCTAGTCCTGCTGAAAACACAGAAATTCACTCATAAATCACCCCAAACTCACTTATCTCAGCATTTTTTTTCCTTCTCATTGTGTTTGGAAGCTATTCCATTACCTCTGAACACTCACCCAGAAGCTGTTAGTCCAATAACATCCATTTCATGCTTAGTCACTGTTCAGGTTAAAGTATTGAAACACCCTTGAGGAGTTCCTTTTATCAAAGAATTTTAGCATGAAAACAAGAGAAAGTCTATCTTATTTTTTATAGAACATTTCATCTGTTTCTCTCAGCTCTGTACAAAGCTTTGTGAGTGAAAGGACCTTGGATCAAGCCCTCAGTAAATGTAGTCATCTTCTATTTGAGCCATGACTCTACTTAGAGGCAATCTGGTGGAGTTAAGTAGGATTACTGGTAAACTCTGCTGTCCTGTGTTATGCTGTTGCCCTCTCCAGCTTTCATCATCTGTGTTTGGCTCAGGGGTCCTTCTTTGGCTTTTCTTGTGAGCTTATCCTTGGGTTTAGAAGGCTTCATGTCTTTCCCAAATCCCATCTCACTTTTTATGGGGAAAGGCCAGGAGTAATCCCTGTCACCTTCTCACATAATGGCCCTGCTGCCTCTGTCTTGGTTCATTGCCCTTGGAGATAGCTGATACTTTTTTTGATAGTAATGGAACAAATTTATAGCAGCTGAGGATACGCTGAGTCTTTACTGCTCAATAAGTATCTCACCAGTGCAATTCAACATCAGGGACCAACTGATCCTTCAAATTGCATAAATATTAACCATCATCTGAGTTTTCTTTTGGAGTGAATCAACTCAACAAAAAAAACCCTAATTGCAGGTTTGGGCACAGTTCATTGCATGAACCCTCCCAAGTTCCAGAATGGGTGAGATGGTATCAGGTTTGTGTGCCCTGGCCCTACACAATCCTCCAACACTCTCAAGCAGCCAGTATAATCTCAAGCTATATTTTCTTCACTACACTGAGGATATCTTTGTCAAAAGAGCAGATAGCACGGGAAAGGGCTTGCTTTCTGGCTCTGAAGGCAAGTGACTTAGCTCCATTCATATTCATATAGTCAGTTCTCTCCCACTTCAAACCAGAGTAGACTCATCCATACAACGTATTGTGAAAAATCCCAAAACATACCTGAGCTTTGCCTGTGAGAAAGCAACTTGGCCTGGGCAAAGCCCATTCCAGGAACTGTGCTAATAATTAATCTGTAGTGACAATCTCAGGACAGCATTCAGAATTGTGCCCTGTCTCTGATTTATCAGTTAAGAAATAGGTGGAGAGTCTGCAGAGAATTTGAAGAAAAACTTGGTAGTATGTGCATTTAAACCCTTTACAGACCAAAATCACTTTTGCCAAATTCTATATAAATCTCTATATGCTTGCCTGGAACTATGTCTGCCCCCAGATATCAGTGCTTAGGAATGTGCTGATATATTTTCCAACATAAGCAGGTGCAGTAGTTTGCACGTTTGCGAACAGACATATTTATTACATCCACAGCCAGGGCATGAAGCAGCCGTTAGATGCCCAGGAGCAAGAATTGTACTTTGAAAGCATGGCACCTATTGCTGAAAAATACAAATGTAGTAAGCATTGATTTCAGTTATTGTGGGAGAGGAGGGGATATGGAAGGAGAGCGAGTACCATGGAGGTGATGTGTCTGGGGGAACAAGGACTATACGTTCTGTCGTAACAGCATGGAGATTGCGTTCAATTTTGTAGAGGTCTGCATGGTGTTTAAAACACTTCTGCTAGAATGCAGCTCATATATTGCAAGATTCTGTGACATTTTCATCTTTCACACTTCAATAAATGACTAACATGAACTTTAAGGGCATAAGAATGGCAAAAGAAACCAGCAGATTGTTTAGACAGTTTTAAACTGTCCTTCTTGACTAACTTTTCCAGAAAACTCATACATCCTTTAAATCTCAACCCTCGATCATAGCACGTCAGTTATTTTTGCTGCAAGCAGTTCAACAGATAAGCATGTTGCCTTCATCCTGAACAGGCAAGTTTGGACTCTCCATTTCTCCCCACAGTGAAGTTGAATTTTAGCTCACCAGGCATACCTTTCAACTTTGTTTCCTCACAGGAGTCAAGAAGTAATTCTCAGAGGGTCATAAACTTTGTAATAGACATAGCAGCTTTTAAATGCCCCAGATTAGACTGTACATTGAATTATGTACAGCTAGAAAGGTCATGCTATTACTATCTTGTAAAACATTTTGGTTTTGTTGTTGTTGTTCCCCCATCAGGAATATAACAAAATCTGCCAATTTTCTCATGGAAGGGGGTGGAAAAATAATAAACAACCTTACAGTAATCACAAAGTCAATGCTTCAAGCACTAACCCAAAATGTAAGGAAATCCTCGGTTCAACAAGACACTTGCACCTCTGGTAAATGGTTTCACTACCGAATTGATGATGGTACTGCAAGGGGATTCTTTTTTTCATGTTTATCACTAGCAATTCTAACTGGTTTGCAAGGATTTCTGCTTGATGATGAAGTTGCCAAGAGAAGGCAATTCTGATTTCAGTGATCCATGCTGTGATAAAATAGGTTTTGCTGGCAATTTTAACCAAAATACACTCAGCCCTCAAGCACTTCAGGAGGAACAGACAAAGTACGGGAAAAGTGTGTGTTCTGATCACGTAGATCTTCTCCAATGTTTCACCAGCTGGTGGTTGTCTTAATCACTTCTTCTTTTCTTAATATATCTAATACATCTTTTCTTTTAAGCTCTTTGGAAGTTCTGCTTTCTACATGACTAGGCTGAGCCTGAGACAGATGGTAACACTGTGGGTACTGAAAAGCAGTCTCTATAGAGAAACCAGCGGTGTGTGGAAGTCGGGGAAGTAACTTCTGCTGCTGTTATTTTTTAATGATTACAATAATATACCTGGGAGACTTAGTGACTTAGTGGTACTTAGCAGCATAAAGGCGGCAAAATGGGCTGGCAAGGCAGTAAGTGAAAGAAAGCTTACTTGCTAGCTTTGTTGCAAGAATTTTGCAGTTACATGTAACAAGAAAAACATTAAGTTAAAGGGATCTGTTTATCTTCTCTATGATATTAGATTGGTTCAACCACAAATGCTTGTAGGAAAAGGGTTAGTGTTGCAAAAATAGCAAGGGGACAAATGCTGAACTGGATGAAAATGATATTTGCTAAATGAACAGTTTTGATACTACTGGATTTAAAAGTTGGTTTTATTTTTAAATGTATGTTGATCTATAGACAAATAATTTTAGTCATTAAAAATAATAAAAATCAAAGGAAACATCATGAAGCAATTCAAATGCATTCTTTCATCCCCTGAAAGTTTTACAGATTTCAGTGCATACATGAGTCAAGATTCTAATTTTAACATCAGTTTTGAAATGGATCTTTTTAAAAATCTCAGATATCCCAGGGTGATACAAAATACAGCAAACCAAAAATATTTATTACTAATTACCTTACTGTTTCTTTTAATTATATTCATTTTATATGTTCTCTTCCATGCTAACACTTGACACACATCATGGACAAAACCTAGTTCTAAACTGATGGAAGGCAGTTTCATTTCATTGGCTTCAGCTAAGTAAATGCCTATTTGCACCAGCTGAAGTTGTGGCCTAGGAATTGCTATATATAAATATAAAGAACTACACCATCGAAAAAATCACTTGTGATTATATTAAACAGGTGGGTGACAAAATAGAAGGACTCAGTAAATTAATCACTGTTCTCAATAGTACAGTCAATAAAGTGTACTACAAAATGTATTGTAAAAAATATGTCAGAATAGGTGCAATATTCCATTATAGTAAAATATATATTTGTGTCATTATGTTTATTTCGCAGCCTTGGATAAAGGTCCCACATTATTCTTATCAAAGCAAACATGAATCAGAGGAATATACACTTGAGAGAGGTTGTGGAGTTGTAGACCAAAGGAGAGAGGAGGCTGTTTCAACAGTTTCAGCTTTGGCTTCTGATCCTGAGCTGATGACACACCAGTGACCTAAAGTTTTGGTGATGCTGGGAAGCAGCACTCTCAACACACCATCACCTCTTGGATCATGACTTCGGTCTGGTGGATCGACACAGCTCAGCCAGTAGAGACCAAATCAGACTGTTAAAGCTTTTTACTCCTGTACTCCAGGCACTACTCTGGGAAATGAGTATATGCAGGAATTGCCACAGAAAGATCTCCATTCTGAAGCAATTATTTTCCTCTTACATCTGAGTTAGTAGATTTTCCTTGGTTATTATAGGCATAATAGCAAGAGGCCAAAGGAACTGTGTGGACACAGCTGTATTAAGAGGAGGCTGCTGCTGTTGTATTCCCAGGGTAAACATGGGAATATGTAACTGTTAGGCCGAATTCTTCTACCCTTTTTCACCAATTTAGATCTCGATAAACTAAATACATTAAGTGACTCATTCCAGATTTCAATTGGTGAGCTATGCAGCATTTGGCTTCTTGTGTGAAAAATATACTCCCATCTGTAATTGTTACCATCTGTTTGGTATTCAGGATGTACAAATGTAATGGAGATGAAGTCATATTTCATATTCTTTTCTCCATTTGGAGGTAAGAATGAAGCTATAACAGCCTGTAAATGCATCTGCTGGTGATAAGATAGTACAGCTGGAAATGGGATGCTAGATTCTGCATGGTTCAGAAAGCTTGTGTGTAGAAGCTGTTATACTGCAGTGTGTGCTTGTATTCTGTGATCCCATGAGATGATTGATGTATCATATAAATGGGGTGATAAAAAAGTATTCTTCCTGGTGTGATGAGAATAGGAAGTGCAAAATGTCAAAAATGCCCTGAAAATAACCATTCAAATATATGTAAATTGCTTAATTAATTGACCTCATTTGCGCTTGCAGATTTTCTTTGCATTTTGCTTTGTGAATTAGTTATTTTTCATTGTACATTGAGACAATATTCCAAGGCTGATTAAACTCTTTAAAGCTATAGGTTAATATGCAATTCTTATGTAAACACATTTATAAACATTAATCAGATCTAAATTACCCATTTTATAAATATTGTTTTGTTCATTTGCAGCTAATAGATGTACTGTCTGTATTTATTCTGCTTTGAGCTCAAGGAGTTCACGTTAGTCTGTAAAAGTTATTTTTTTAAATGGTATCATGCTGTTTACTTTTGCATGTATTTCCAGGTGTCTCAACTGTTTTATGATCTCATGGAGATTATTGGATAAGAGTCTGTTTGGAGTACAAAGACTGAACTCAGAGACTCTCAGTCTTGAATTCTGTTGATGACTGTGGTTGGTACAGAGATGGTGTAACGGGAAAGATTATGCAAGAAGCAGGGTAAGCTGCTCCTCTGGTAGACAGGCAAGGCAAGATGAGCATGTTACCATTCAGTAATATACATCCCAAAATTTCAGTGAATTACCTGCTCTCAAGAAACAGCTTTTACCCTGTGTGAAATGTAAACTAATTCAGCTTTCAGTGAGAGGGAATGGAACAATCCTTGATGCATGAAGTTTAATATCCTCTCCATATTTTCCTGTTAGCATTAGTATTCTAACACTGGATAATTATTATTTTTTCTGCATAAATATCCCATCCCCCTTGGAATTTTATCTGTTTTTTGGCAAACACTTGCAAATACATGGGAAAGAGAGAAATGCATTTTTCTTTAGTAGGCAAAATCCTTTTTTCATTCCTTATTTGAATGAATGCTGAATAAATGCTGCTTCATAAATGATTAATACTACATGGAAAAAGTGAAGGGAAACTGTGGATATTCATTCATTGAACATATGGTTGCATGTTCAATCATACAATAATTCATCCTCTTACTAGACGAGCTGTAAGTAAATTTTTACTGTTTGCATTGGTGCCATACTTTTGTGTGGACAAGAGTTGACAGAGGCTGTGGTCCAGATCTTGTCCTGATGTGCTAGGTGCTGTACAAATGCTGAACGGGAATGTTTCCTGTCATGAAGAATTTAGAGCTTGCATTCATTAAACAGCCAACAGCTGGAGAAAAAGAAGACGCTCAAAAAAGTTAAGAGGCCTGGCCCACAATCATACCTAAAATCTACAGCAGAGCTAAGATTAATGCTCAGGTGTTATCATTCCCAGTGTGATGCCATGCTCATGCCACAGCAGCACAGTGCCTTGTATTTTTACAACATGGAGGTAGGTTAATTATAATTATTTGCCGTCAGCCTATATAGCTGCTGACTAAACCTTTCTGCTGAAATTTTTACTCCACAGGTGCTTGTAGTATCCCTTGGCACAAATACTTTCTACATGCTGCTCACCTCCTTTCATCAAGTCACTGCTAGGGAGGCTGATGAGACTCAGCCTGCTGCTGATTCCTGTGCTGTTTTAGATGTCTCCCAAAAAATTTCTGCTTCACTGTCAGTATCTTCTGTGGCCCAATAGTCTGTTTCTACTCTACTTGACAATTTGTATATTCAAAATAACTTTAATGACTGTGATGCCATAGCCAGTGTTTTAGTGTAATCCAGGTATGTTCTCTGTTCTGTTATTTGTTTTTTAATTTAATTCACTGTTTTCTCGAGAAAAGCAATCAAGCTTGACTGCTATGATTTGTTTTTCTATAAACTCACAGAGCTTATTACTCATAGATCTAAATAGATCTAATACCCTCTGCATGGTTGGGGTTTAATTTTGTCTGTGGGGTTGGTTGTTTTTTTTTTTCTTGAAGCTCATTCTGTTGTGTGGAAACGTTGGAAATTAGACTTACAAAGCAGTGATTACTAGGGTCAAATGCTGGAAGATTGATACCGTGTCTAAATCTCTGGAACTTTTCCAGAACATTTGCAAATAACTGTCAGTAGTTCTGTGCATTTATTAGCTAATTCAACTGAAATCTCTGAATGCACATAATCTTCACAGCTGATATATATTTATTAAGAATTTGGAATTTTTCCTTATGTTCGTTTTGTTTGCTTTTATTCCAAGTCCATAGTCTATTTTATTGTCAAAAATAGACTTAAGTCTTCATTAATGGACTTGTCTTTCTTCTCCCTCCTCCTTTCTCTCCATATATATACATATGGATGTATATATTTAAACATAGACATGTATTTATATTTACACAACCACAGACACATGTATATCTCATACAGATTTTGAAGAAAGAAGGGCTGAAATTGTAGTACAGCCTCTGGGCTATCTGAGGGTTGCTTACAGTCTTGCTTCCTAGACAGCTGTGTACAGATAGCTAAGTAAAGCACTTCTGAAAATCGAAGAAGACATGTCAGGCAAAGGGCTATTCCATTACACTTGGAGATTTCTCCTTTGTTTCATAGCTAACTGCACTTGTCTCAGGGGATAGTCTTGAATTTGTGGGCTTAAACTTATTTACTGTGAAAAGGCAAGCAAAAGCAAAAATTTACCTGTAACAGTCCTTTGAAAAATATAGACCAAATTGAATAAGAGGGAAGAAAGTCCAGCTGAAGCTATGTGAAAGAGAGGATTTCCATGCCAAAGGGTTTGAAGAACAATTTATTATTATATTTTGGTTTATATTCTGTAGGTTCATACTCAAAAGTCTTGGATCTGAGCTCCATTCTGAAAGGGCTCAAAAGCATACTTCATCTGAAATTAATGAATTTCCCCTTGCTAAGTCTTTGTAACCACAAAATCAACTGGCTGGTGTGACTTCCAGGTGACATTGAAAAACCCTTCCTGGAATAAGCATTCCCTGACAAGTTACAGCCAAAATTTGGCATAAGAATGTGCCCAGTATATGGACTCAGGCTGACTGAAAAACAGCCAGAAATTGGCCCAAGATTGCTGAAAGCTTTGCAAATTATTTGTGGTTTGTTAGAAAAATGTTGCTCAGCTGTAGTCATCACAGATGCATTGTAACAACTATACCAAGTGGAAGAGTGTCCTGGGGATGTGGAAAGATGAAGGGTATCTTTTCGTTTTGTATACAAGAGCAGGATGGGAATCTAACTTCCATTTTGCAGAGTTCTAATTAAAGGGACTTACTATTTTCTCGCCAGAACAGAGTGGCCCAAAGAAAGCCTTCTTGAAGGTTCATCAGCTGGTTCCCTGAGACATTTTCTCCAAATGGGTTGCATTTGTATCCAGTGCAACAATGCCACTCATGAGGCAAATATTTCTTTGATGGTAAGGAGCCCTATGAAAATATGGTTATTTTTATATGAAATAATAATATTTTGTTTGAGACTTGTAGCCTGAATCACTGCATTTTTCTTTTAGCATCCTCCATTTTATAATGTTGTTTATCGAATTTTCATCATACATCATTGCAAAATAGGATGAAGACATTTTGTATGTGTGTTTGTGTGCCTTTGGTTCAGATGCCGATTGGGTTTTCTCCTTCATCAGATATGAAAGAAATCCCCGTATAATTTATGAAATACCATTTTAATGGTATTTTTCATGGTTTGTTAAAGAGGAATCATAACAGTGTTGGTTGTAAGGAACCTCTGGAGCCATCTAGTCCAGCTGTCTGCTTGGAGCAGGTCTATCGTCAACATTGGCATCTGTGGACACGGCCAGTTGGGCTTGACATGCCAAGATGTGAAAACTCCATGGATGGAGGGTCTACAGCTACACTATCACCTGCTCTTGTCCTGAACTGCCCTCCTAGTGACGTGGTTTATCTTAGTGTCCAGTCTGAATCTCCCATGCCAGGCTGTTGCCTCTTGTTACATCTCATGGTACTGTGGAGGACAGTTTGGCTCCATCATCTCTGTAGTCTTTCTACATGTAGTTGAAAGCAGAGCTTAGTTTCTCCCTTAACCACGTGTTCATGAGATTAAAGAGTCTGAGCTCCCTGGACCTCATCCTGTAGATACCATGCCCTAGGCTCCCAAGTATCCTTGTAGTCCTCTGCTGGAGCCTCTCCAGTTTCTTACGACAATAATCTTACTGTATCCTATTTCTATTCTTAGCATTCTTATTCCTTGTTTTTGATAAAACTTTCCTACACTGCACTCTGTTTTTTAATTTGATTTGGCTTATCAGCTTTTCTTTGGGTGAGTGGAGAAAAATGGAAAATGAGAGAAAAATGTTGAGAAACACTGTGGGAATTTACTTTAAAATCCAAGCTGACCGACTTTTGAATACTCAGAAAAACCCTCACCAAAACCTACCAAAGAAACAAAGAAAAAGATCCCAAACTTTCCCTGTTAGTTCTCATCTCTGTATTACTACCCAAATTCCTGTAGTGGTCTACTAGTGTGTCTTGAAATCACTATGCTTTCTGAGCAGTTTTTGTTTGTCTTTTAAGAGTGATCCAGATAACTACACTATTAACTTCAGCATACCGAGGCTGAGTGCAAGGAAAAGTTTCCTGGCAGTGAAAGAAGATTATTTAGGGCTGCTTATACTGTTTGGGTCACCTGAAGTTAGACTACACAAAAGTATGAACTAACTTCCCTGTTTCTACACAGAGCAAAGCTGGATGGCTTAAGAGATTGCTTCCAGCATGGACCACTTCAGGGAATATGTGATACATACCAACTGATACATATGGAGATGCTTTTTCTGCAATTGGTTATCATCTTATAAATGTGATATTTCTCTCACCCATACCAGTACTTGAAGAAATCTGTATTTTCATGTTAGCAGCCATGAAAAAGTGTTAAGGTAGATACTCCTTCAGCTGATCATACTCTGAGAGGAGCTTGTGTCAATGTACCCTCCAGTGACCTCATAACTGAAGTGCCATATGTTAACCACTTTTCCTTTTCACAGCCATAAGACTATAATTTCCCTCTGGACTTGACTCTGCTCCAAGGAAGACAAAGAAAGTATACAAAATTTTACTTCATCTTTTTCTGTCAGAGAGGAATCAGGCAGCCAAAGGGGAAGGTGCAGAACTTCCTGGGCTGGATTTTCAAGTGCTATTTGTTGATGAGGCCAAGAGACTCATGTACATGTGCCAGCTGCTTCTTTTTTTGTGTGTGGTCTCCCATGAAGGTTAGTGTTAAGTCCCTATCAGAATCTCTTTCTGTTTAGATGATATGATAGTGAGTGTTGACTCAAAACCAAAGTCAGAGAAAATATAATAATAAAAAATTATTGCTGCAGGAGAAAGGAACCAATGTCAGGACCGAGACCAAGATTGACAATAGAGGTCCTACCATAATTACCAAGGTTAATTCCAAGAAAAAAAGAGTCCATTAGTTCTCTTTGAAGTCAGCTTGGCACAGAAATTCTCCCTTGTATTTAAACAGCAGCCACTGTGAAAGGATCTAAAGAAAGGATAGAAAAGTCCCAAGCAAAAAGTTCTGAATTGAATTTTGGACATTTTATCCTTTGTTTTCATTCTAAGTTTGAGTGAAACCAAATATCTTTTAAGTTTCATGAGTAATAAAGTGGGGAAAATATATCTGAAATTCTAAAACATCTCGATGGACTGATTTTTAGTTTGTATATTTCAATCACATTCACATCTTCTCCTGCTATGTGATCTAATGCTGTTCTATATGTTAATGTAGCTGACTTCTGGAAGTGATTGTGTGGTTGTTGAAATAACTATATTACCTATTTTCCGAACCATAAAGGGCAACTGCTATTGGTAAAGGTTTAAATATTTTATTTCCTCTGATGAATCAGTATCCTCATATGTAGGGTGTTTTATCAAAATAGTCAACATTTTGATAAAAATTATTTTATTATACCACAAGTAGAAGGCTCTTTAATCTAGATGTTCTAGTATTTCACTATAAGAAACAGGAAAGAAGCTGATTATCAGTTAAGCTGTTTCAGTCACTGCTAACTAGCAGATGCCCTTAAATATTTTCACCAAGCCAAACTCAAATACCTCAAATATTTTATGTTGTATTGTAGTATGCCAGCAGTGATAAATGATATTAGTTTGTGATACCATGAAATAAGGTAAAAAAAAAAAATCATTGAATATGTAGGTAAAAATCTGTTATTATTATTCAGGACAATTGTCCCACACTAGAAATCAATTGTACATTTACAATTTACCAGAAGAACAGAACAAATTTGTAAGTTTTCTTCAGGCAACATGCAGGACTCCCTTTTCTTCAGAGCACAGGGGATGAGAAAGATCAGAAAGGGCCACGTGGAAAGAAAAAATTATCTCTGCTGCTCAGGAAATGCAGATGACGACTCTTAATTTTCAATTGGCAGATAGGTGGCATGGGTCAATAGAAAAGCACCAAAGTGCTGCAAAGTCATGAAGTAACCTCTATGTATGTCACTGTAGAGCTATGTATCAGAAGACAATCTTCTCATGTTAAACCTGCAGGATTTAGGATTTCAGTAATGGTGACAAGAAGGTTTGCATTATGCCTCATGTATCTTCCCTCGCCTCCAATTCTTTTCATTTGCTAAGTGAAATTCAGTGCCTTTTGTTATTCTTCTGGCCTGCTGGTTGCCAGAAGAAAATAAAGCATGGCCATGAAGTGCAGCTGTAAAGTCACAATTTGGAGAATAATGCAAGGAACAAGCAGCCAGTGATCAGTTTGAGAAGGTGTGTCTGAATCCATCATTCAGAAGGAAGAACTAAACCTCACAGAAAATGTTTCCATATGGCAGTTAACAGGTTATACTGAATCATGCATTTCCGTTATGTTCACTTCTTTCAGAAAGCAAATTGGTAGGTTTTTGCTGTATACAAGAAAGGCATTGCATACCATCATGTTGTGATAGCTTTGAAGGTCTGGGTTCTACTAATTCCTAATTGGTAGACTGAGGAGAGTCAGAAGGCAGGAACTACACCTCCCTTATTATCACGCATTATTGGCAATCTGTGATAACCTCATTATTCCAGGAGTGCATTGAACTAGTTACTGAACTACTACATAAAAACAGCATAGGTAATGCATGTGCGAGTAGATTGCTTATTTAAGTTGACCTCATCTCCTTCACTTCTCCTGCTTCTCCCCAGCCACTCCCTTCCCACAGCACCCCAGCTCTGCCTCTAATCTCTGACTGCAATGGGGTCCCTATCAGATCACAGCAAAGCTCAGCAGCTCTGAACCAAACTGGAGGCTTGGGTTTAGGTGGCTATCTCTGGAAAGGGAACTGCTGAGGAGCAGCCTTCATTTCCCACAGCATCACTACTCCTTGGGCAGACCAGCCTTGGTGGGCTCAAGGCAAATGTTGCCACATGTGGCAGGGAGATGATGACGGGCTTTGGCAGCAGTCACAGGTGCACAGCAAGAGTTTGCAGGGACTCTTTGGGGAAGTGGAGATGCATCCCTAAGTGAACACTTCTGTTTTCCATTTCTCTCCAGTGTACATCACTCCACAATTTCCGATTTCCTCTTTAAAGATTTAGAGTCATAGCCATATGACACAGTGGAAAAGCCATGGAATAAGACATCTCTGCTGAATAATTTGGTACAGATTTTGAGTACCAACTACATGAAGGAGAGAAAGATCTTCCATTAACTGTACTGGTACAGTTTCCTCTGAAGGCACTAGCAGCTCTGTATGTGTTGATGTGTTGTCCTAAAGGCAGGAAAGGCAAATTTAACTAATTCCATCAGACATTACTTAAAGTTCATTAAAAGGCAGAGCCCAGAGCCTACAGGTTTCTTAAAGTATCAGTGTCCTCTGCCAAGCAAAATACAATGATACATGCAAACAAAGCTGACCTGCTGAGATTGAAGTTGTTGCATGTACAGTCTCAGATTTCTTTGCCTCTTTTTACTGCTATGTAACTTCTGCCTAAGGGACATTTAAAGGGAATGTAAAACTCTGATTCCCACCAGAAAGAAGAAAAGATGCTAAAAGAAAAATTAGGACTGTAGAACTCACAGCCACAAAATGGCATTGTTAGGGAAATCATACCAAGTTCTAAACATAAATTAATTCTTAGAGAGAGATTGAAAGATGCAGTAATTTTATTTCAATGGGGTGATATAAGTGCAACATGAAAATGTCTTGCATTTATGTAACAATTTCAGTGCTTGTGGATAGATTAGGATGTTCTGGCCTTTTCAAAACAACCTACCCACAAGTGTTATGACAAATATTATCATTAATGAGATTATGAAGAGGTCTTTCCCTATTCTGGTGTATTCCACCACATGAAAGATTTTCTTCCCAAAGAATTCCCAAATGTAGAACAATTCCTGCTTTAAATGAATAAATACTCTGTTGCTCGTCAGAACCTCAGATAGGCATTTTTAAACTTCATTTCCAAGGAGGATAAATGGTCAAAGATGGTGAAGGATAAATGCAATTAATCCCAACTTCCTCCACCCCCCTCCACCCCCCACCCCCCTTCATTGTTCCTTTCCACTTTTCCATTCCTTCTTGTATTTTACACTGGAGCAGAAGCTTCTGAATGTTAAGGCAGAATATAATTATATGAGAACAGTCAATAAAACAACTCTTTTTAAAAGAATATATTTCTTTTTGTATCTCCAAAAGTGATAGAAGGTCTTGTGCTAGACTTCAGCACTCTTCCTTTTATTAGTTTTTAGAAGACAATAGTGGAAAACTGGCTTTAGGTGGTCCTCCTTGAGCAACAAGGTTGGACCAGATGACCTCCAGAGGTCCCTTCCAACCTCAACCACTCTGTGATTCTATGAATGGATCTCCAGCAACTACTTTTTTATCTAGGAAAAAGTATTTCAGTAAAAAAAAAACCAGGAAAAAAAAGTGTAACATGTCCTAACTAGCCCGATTTTAAAGCGAGGCCCTAGGACTCATGATGTCTTAATATAAACTTGCTCTGTAAGTCTCATAGTGATTTATTCCAGCTCTAACAAAAATCTTTTACAGCAACTCAAGATTTCTCAGTATTTTTAGAAGAAATTAATAATCTATGAAGCATCCATTTTTGGAAGTACCCTGTCATTCCACCCCCCTATCCTCTTCCCTTCTTCTCCCACAATCCTTTCTTCCCAGCAGAGAGCAATTTCAATTAGTTAGAGCAATAATTTCTTGTAGGCATCAATTAAAATCAGGATAACATGAATTGTGCTTTTCATGCTTGCATGGTAGTTGCTATAACTGACAATTAAGTTGTGGAAAATGGCACTCCAGGGATTAAAACCAAAATAAGCATGACCTGTAAGTTCAGTTTGTTTGGTTTTGCTTGGGGTTTTTGGTTGGGGGGTTTTGTTTGGCCATTTCAAGAAAAGTAAATGGTCCCTTTTAACAACAGTCAATTCCTTTCTTTCTTGCTTCCTAGAATCAGCAAATCAGGGACACAAACTCTCCATGGTCTCCCATTTCTGCTGACCTCCAATCTGACTCCAGAACTAGTTTTGGAGAAAATCTAAAAAGAAATACTTAATTATTTTGTTGTAATAAAGGATGAATTAATTATTCTGTGTTGAGCCGACAGTGAGTTCATCCAAAGCATTTTAGGGGGCTTTAAAAAAAGGACTTTTCTTCATTTTACCAGTAAAACTATGCAGAAATTAAAAAAAACCAAAAAAAACAACAAAAAAACACTAACTAGGATATTAGCTTGTCATGTTTTGGGGAGCAAGGGATTTTTTTGGTTTCGTTTTTTTCCTTTTTCTGGTTAGGATAA
>JAVJGI010000040.1:1892936-1910478 GCA_035590275.1 Ibycter americanus
GCAGCTCCTGCCCCTCCTTCTGCACTGCCCGGGGGGCTGCAGGGCTGCGGCTCCCACACAGTCTCACTCCTCTCTTCGGCTGCAATTCCTGTTGCACAGCATCATCCATGTCTTTAAGTATGTTATCCCAGAGACACTACCACTGTTGCTCATGGGCTCAACTTTTGCTAGTAGCGGGTCAGTGCGGCAGCCAGCTGGCCCTGGCCCTATCAGACACTGGGGCAGCTTCAAGCTGCTTCTCACAGAAGCTACATTCGCAGCGCCCCTGCTACCAAAACCTTGTTACACAAACCCAATACAGGAGGCCACTCAGTGAAAACAGGAGTTTGAGAAAATGTGTTTTAAGAAAACAAGATTGGAAAAAATAGAAACCAATCATTTTTCTTCAAAGTCCTGGATGAACTTAAGACACTTCTTGTTGAAAATGCTCATTAGTGGTTTTGTTCTTTTTAGAAACAACTTCCTAAGATGCACTTTCACTTCAGTGGTAGCTGTCAGCTCAAATGTGCATCTGAAAAAGAAATTGTCATCCTGCTTTTCCCTGCACCAAGTTAACTGTGGGATGCAAGAATGGAAAAATATAAGCACATTATTTAATTTCATTTGCTAACACCACGTATTTCACCTCTTAAGAAACTTGTGGCTCTCTTGGTAGTAATCAAGTCACAGGTCTCAACACATCAATTGAATTGAATTAGATAACAAATATTGTAAAACGTGTTAAAGAAAGAAATGTTGGAATCCAGGCCTTTGCACTTCTACAGAACTAGCTCCTTAAGAAAGCCATAGCTAGATAGAGGCAAACCAAATAATTTACAATAATTAAATTACAATAATTACTATCTGCAAAAAGTCATGAAATTACCACTGAAATCTTCCAGAAAAGGTGAAAGGGTCAACATAAATTTAATCCTGATTCCTATCTTAGCTGTTGGCTTTGATGGACATTTAAGGTATTATAATCCTTAGGAAAAAGATATTTTAATAAAATTCAGGGAGGAGTTGACAAGCAAGAATAGTAGTCTGATAAATTGTAATTGACTGTGGATTTAATATGAACTTTCTGGTGCTTCTACAATTTTCTAGCAATAATTTTAAAATAATGCTGTTAAAAGATATAAGATTTGAAGTTTATTTTAAAAAGCTAAAAGCAAGGATCTTTCTCCCATCCCTTGTAATATAAATAATTTGGTCAATTTTCTTTTACCTTACATAATCTCTTTTTCATATTCGTACTTTGCATCCTTGCAAAACAAGTGATGCTGGTGTACTACTGTTTTGTCTTACTAATGCTAATCTCTTCCATCTATCAATAATGTTTGACAAAGTCAAATACTGAATCAATTTTTTGTCAGAAATTCAGACCTGCACAATGTAGCTGGAACAAAAAATATTTTCATTTCTAAATATCACCTTGGGACAGGATAGTAAGTGTATCACCTCCTTAGTCATCTACTGTGACATGGCTGTCCTATGCCTTCCACAGAATTTGTGCCCTTTTGCAGTTTCTGTCCATGGTGTGTGCAAAGAAATGCTATGGAGAGAAACAGAATGAATTGGAAACAGAAAATTGTTGAAGAGCATCTATGAAAAGCTCTTTTGAGATAGACTTAGTTGACCAAAATCAATCTAATATACAACAAAAATTATAAAATATAATTTCAATAAGAGGAAAAATACTTTTATAAAAATTCTTCGTGAATACTTCATGAAGTAAATTCAATGTAGTCATCAAAGTTTAAATGGTGTATGTTCTGATGGGCACTGGTATATAAGGATTTTTGTGTTTAGTGTGTCCTTCTTGCACTGGAGTGCTGCTCTCCAGCACTTCCATGGGCTCATGGTTGTTCCAGTGTCTACTAGGCCACACCTGATTAAGTTCATTTGCTTACCAGTTCACATCTTCAACTCACCAGTTTTAGTACCTGAAGCTAGTAGAGTCAACACTGGCAACTCCTGTTCACCACTGGCTTCTGGTAGTTGTATTCACATTGCACTTTCACAGGGCTGAAATTCAACCCAATTGCTATCCTATACATCCTTACATTCATCTGTGACTGGCTTTTGTAAGCCTCACACCTGACCTGAAACATCTTCACCACCTACTTCATGGCCTTTCAAAGTGCTGTGTCCAAATCTGTCACGCCTCAAATCAACAGCATTCCCAGTCAGTGAGCAATATTTCCATATATGTTTGCTACGATGACAGTGGTCAGGCAGGATTGTGGCCCTGGTCCATTCCATCCCACTCCAGGAGGAACAGCAGTCCTGGAGGAAAAATCCTTGTGCCATCTGGACTGAAACATTTGTATAGTCCAGAAAACTAATAGGAAGTGCACAACTTCTGGAGCAGCAGTTTAGCAAAATAAGCCAGATACTGGCTTTCACAACAATGTCAACACAGTTTTGGTGTACCAAATGCCCCAGGCAGCAGCTACTGTTCTGAACCTGCCTGCCTGAGTCTTTTACTAGTTGATGAAGAGCTGGTGTAGAGAGAAGTCTTATGTCAAGCAGCATTGAAACCAGTAAATGGTACCATTAGGCAGAGACTGCATCCATCATTGTAACAATCAACATCACCAGATGGATCTTTCTCAACTGTCCAATGACCAAAATGGCATTTTTGTAATCATATATTGTCTGTGCAAAGGGTTTTATAAGTATTTGGATTTTAAATGTTGCCACTCAATCACAGTGCTTGATGGGCTATAATGGATATTAATATAAGTTATGTTGAGTGTGTGGGTGCGGGGCAAGTCACCAGATGACCCCATTTGCCCTGAGCAACGTTGACACCTGCGTCCTTGTCTCAGACAGGAACATTCACAGCGTCAGAAGACCAAAAGTTCATGGCTTTATCATAAACCCCTTCTTGCTCTGAGTCATGTGTTCTACCTGGAAAACACAGGCTCGCACACTCCAGCTGGGTTTTTCATGAAAAAAAACTAAAATAATCACTTGCACAGCAGTCTCCCAAATGCCATATGCATTGTCACAGTCTGCTGCATGTTACAGAACATTTGCTAGCCCAGCAGGAGCCATGCCATCAAAACTGGTGAACAGGACACTTTGGGCCAACTTTGTCCAATCCAATGCTGTTCCAGCTCCCATGAGGGAAGCTCAGGCTGTGATATACTTATTCCTGCCTCATAAGGAGACAATGTAAACTGTGAACGTAAGTCAGAAGGACTGGGGTTTCACCATGTTTTCTTTCATGGTACACCCTAAAACAAACCACTTACCCTTCTTCACCACCTTCACTGTTCCTGGGCTGGTTAGGAACTCATTGTGTGACCACAGAATTTTTTTACATTGGGCTCACTCAGCAAGTTTTCCCTACAAAGCTCAAATGCATTCTTCCGAGGAATAAGGATTCTCTAGTGGTGTTCCCCAATTCCCTGCACTTGCTGCCCACCAGGCTGTCTCTTTACGCTTTCTTTAGTTACTTCCTTTACTCTTGCTTCTGTTTACTGATATAATTACCTTGTTGATCTCTGTTTATCTTCATGGCAGCATCCTGGAAGAAATTTGCAAGTTTGTATTTGGTACGATTTATCTTATTTGTTTTTAGAGATATCAGAGACATTCTATCTAGTTCGTGTTTTGTGCCAGTCTCCAAAGGACCTTCACTCTTCTCCACTCCTCTCTTCTGCAGCAAGGTTAGCGCTCACATCAGCACCAGAAGGTGACTTCTATGAGTGCTAGCAAAACTCCTAGATCCACCCAAGGTATCCACCTAGATATCCCCACTGGAGCTGTCTCTCATGGTCGTTTTCCTGTTCTGCCTGGTCCAGAGCTGCTGATAGCTCCTGGTGTTTGTCTGAGTCATCTCATATTTCTGGTAGGCCAGGGCACTCCTTCCACATAGAAAGTTTTTTGTGGCTTTTCATTGATCCCAGAAGTACTGTCCACAAACCATCCAACCAGAGAAGCAGGAATCTGAGTCTATCTGTGGAGACACATTGGTGTTTGATGGTTTATGCTCAGCATCACATGGCGAGAGGGAAAAGAGTCAACATTGCATCTGGACACAGTGCATGGCAGGATGCTGTGCTGACTGCCTCTGCACAGCCACTAGCTGTGCATCTCAAGCTACCACCAATACCCAGTTCCTGTCCCTGTTTCCCTGTCAAGAAGACAGAGTTGACTTCATCTCAGCTTAGCATAGGAGGTGGGCAAACTTCAGCAGTGTGGCTGACTGCAGGGAGCTTGGGTTAGAGTGCAGGCTCAGTCTTGAGGATCACAACAGTGAGGACAGCCTTTGGGTTATAATTTAGACCTGTCATAAACCAGAGGACCCTTTAACAGGAATAGTGCCCGGGCCACCTGTGGTGGATTAGCTACCTTCCTGGCTAGCTCTTACAGGCCAGGTCTCTGCTGCCAGATCAGAGCCAACAGGGATGGTCTCAGTGAGACAGTGCTTATGATGGGGATTGTCTCAGATAAGTGGTGAGAAGGGCAAGGGAAGACATAGATCTGGACTGTGAGAGTGTGTTGTGGTTTGAATGAACAAAATGACACATTGGAGAAGGGGTCCAAGGACTGGTGGCTATAGCAGAGAGCTGTTGGTGTGCTGGAGAAACAGGCCAGGACACCTCCAGCTGTGGCGGGTGTTTGGGTGACTTGTGCTGGCCTGAAAACCTGCAGCTGCCAGGCACAGCTGTATTCTTCCTAGTGCTGCGTTTCCTTCAGCCTGCCGGTTTGTGCTGCAGGGCTTCCATCTACAGGATTCTTTTTTTTTTATTTTTTCTCCTAGTCACAAGGGAGATTATCAGATAAAAGAACTTGGTGGAGTGACAAAGATTGATTAACAGTGAGGTGGAATGGGATTTTTATTTCTGCCTCCATAAACACCTGAGTGACAGTCAGCTGTGTGTGACTATGGTCTTATCAATAACAGTTTATGTGAGATGGGCTTGAACTAAAACAATTTGTATTTAAACATCCAAATATTTGGAGACTTGAATCTCAGCAATATTAGGTAAAGGAATCAAATGCTGTACTATTTCAGCATCAGGGAACAGCTGTAATAAATAAGCAACGTTTCCAAGAGAGGTGACAAAAGCTGTGCAATAAGATTTGGGGATATTCCAAGGGATAATTCCTCGGACATTAAGGTCAATACGTGAAATTTTGACTGAGATATTTAAGAAGATGGTATAATGCTTATTCAGAACTGATTGCTCTTTTTCTCATGTATCACTTTGTAACAGAGGATTAAGAGGTGTGTGATGAAATTACAACTGCTTTTAAAAGCTGAACAAGGAAATGCTGCTCTGGGGTTTTGGGGAGATCTCTGATTTTTGCAATCAAGGCTCACATTTTTGAATGCAACAGATTATCTATTATTATTATTACAGAATAATAAACAGAGCCCTCACTGGGATCCAAATACTGGTTTTCAGTTAAAGGCTTAGGTAACAAACAGGCTGCAGGTTTTGCAGTTTGGGCTAAGTAGGACCTCCAGAGGGTAACAGTGTCTGTCACTTTTCATTACTATGGACCATATGTAGGGATGAAGCAAGCCACAAGAAACCATTTAGATGATTGCCTGGTGTTTAATCGGTTTTCTGGAGACCTTTGTAAGACTTTCAGCCAATACGGCTTAGAAAGGGTGAAATTCCTTGGTGGAATTTCTCCTTCCACTTCTGCCAGCAAAGCCTTTTGCTCGTGATGCTCCATGTTGCTCACAGACCTGATTGGGAAGCAAAGGCCTACGTACAGTGAAATTGCCATCTCAGGTCAGGCTAGAGGAAAATTTTAAAAGTTCGTAAGAGCAAGTAGGAATTGGACCACATCTTCTCTGCATTGGATAACAAGAGAAGGACAAAATAGAGCTGCATGCACCCATGTGGGTGCTTGCAGCAGAAAAAAAGCAAACATCCCCTCTTCTGAGAGTTTCCCTTTTTGAAATCAGAAGCTTGTCTTGACCCTTCTTTTTATGCTATAAATAAACAAATAAATAAGGCTAGTTTTTCTTCTGAGCTCTGTGTTAAGGGCCCTTCCACTATGAACCTTTGCTGTGTAACTTGCTGAATAAAAACCCAGTATTTTTTATATGCCTTTTTTTTGTGTCATGCCTTCCAGAGATAATCTGTGATTGCCACATAGGAAAAAAAATGTGCATTTAGTATTTATTTTTTCCCTTTTACACTTCTCAATTATTTTCCAATGGCCACTTAACCAGCTCCTTCAGCAAGATTCATTTCTAACCACAAGGTACTCGGTGGGCCCTGACAGATATGACATCGCAATCCCCCTGTGCCAGTTTAGGATGCTGCAGCATCACAGTTGAGATGGCTTCTAACAGAAACTGTGCTAGTGCTATTAGAAGCTGGAATAAGCACCAATGTAAGAGGGTACAAGCGCTTAAAGGCGTGAAAGACAGGCAAGATTTGGCATGAATCTTAAGAAGGGTGAGAGCACTATAATGGAGAGGAAGAACTAGTATGTGAGGAAAACAAAAGATTGGGTAGAAAAAGGGAGAAAAAAGAAAAATATGGAGGAATTCTAGATCACAGGGTTGGGGGGAGACTGGGATTTAAGGAGGAAAGAAGAAATAGCAATATTGGCCAGGCAGTCTTTTAACATTCTCATAAATATATTGCCTTCTGAGGATCCCATTCAGTAGTTTAGTTAATACAATAACAGGGAAATCAGTTACCTGGTTTATTTGGAAAAAAAACATTTTTGTATTCCTTGGATATTACTTTCTCTCTTGTAATGTTAATGTCTGTTCATCACAGAAGTACCTATTCCACAGCTGTTTCCTTTTCTTGTTTTACCTCTTCTTGTTTGCTTAATTGTCTTGGATTCTTTCCATGGCTTTGCATTCATAGTAGACCCTCAACATTTTTGTGGCGATGGCATACTGTCTGAAAAGTGATATGGTTTCATTTTGTGCTGGAGTGGATGGCTACAGCAGTGGAGACAGTGGAGAATCTGGCTCTACTTCAGCGTTAAATACTTCAATAAAATAGATATGTGTGGTTTGTTTATATAAGTATATTTCACTAGTTTTTAACAAAGCAATGGTCTACTCGGCTATGCTGTAATGCGACCTTGGGATAGGTTGGGGGGTGTTTTTCTTCATAAATTGGGGAATAGTGCTTCTTTTCTCATACTGTTGTATGCATGTTTAGAAAGGATAATATTAGAGCCTTTTAAATGTGTTTCTATAACACTGAGCCCTATGGAGTCCTCACTCTTAGCTGGGGCCCCTTGGTGTCATCATAGAACAAATACTGCCAGTGTTGTACTACAACAAGACTATGGAGTGTTTAGAAATTAAATTGAATTGGGGATCTAGTCTTTATCTTTCCCACATCCCTGTTATTACAAGGAAAGTTTAGAAACCTATTTTCAGGTTCAAATTTGTGTGGTTTGTTTTTGGTTTTTGTTTTTGTTTCTGTTTTTTAAATACTAGCTGTTCTTTGTCTGCATCTTTAGAACTGCTTCAGTCCTTCAGCTCTCCAAGCGTTAAGCTGTCCAGTCAGGATAACTTGCTTCATTTTGTTTTGGCAGCTGTGTTGAGAGTACTTTTTGTCTAATACAGATAAAGGCAGAATTTCATGTATCTATTAATTTTTACTTCTGACTATGTGGAATCAAAGACATTTTAGGGGGGTAGCTTCAGGGTCACTTCATGAAGTATGAGGTTACTAATCTAAAGTCTGTGTATTTAGGCAGACTAACTCATATTAGCTTGAAAATAATTTATAAGCCTTTTAGTGTCCCTCTCACTGCCTGAAATTTAGCCTGTAGGCTAGTGGGTTAAAATACCTCTGACATAAAAGAGATGTAAAAAATGTATTGTACATAGTTGTGCTGCACGCATTGAAATAATTTTGACAGATTGGCAAACCCTTGGCAACTTCAGTGAGTTTGGAGACTCTTCCAATGGATTTGATGGAAATGCTTAAACATATTTGAATAAAATTGTGAATGAACCAGTCTCTCATAACTAAAACTGAGCATTTGGAAATAAGTTGAAAGACACTAGGGAGAGGGATTCTTGTACACATATTCACTCCATGAAAGATCTATATGGAAACAAATTACCAGAAGCACTTCTATTCAAGTTTTAATATATAGTAGTTTCTCAGCATCTTGGCTCCAAAAGCAAACTTAAATATTGCACTAGCAAAGATAACTGAAAAACACTGAAAAGAATTGAATCAATGCAAAAAAAGAAGTTTATTGGTGTTCACTGAACACACATGGAAGACAGAAGAGTTCAAACTACTCGACCAGTGAGAGAGGATGAACACCATACTGGCAGAAGGAAAACAAATTCTTCTGCAAGCTGGTTGTGTAGAGGGCAGCAATTTCAGTGAAAATGAGTGATATCTGGCCTTCAAGACAGTGTACAAGTCTCATGACCTTTGCTAAAGCTTGTGAAATCAGTAGCACTTCCTAGATGAAATTTTAAACTTTCATAACAGATAGTAAATAAAACTTGTTTGGTTTCATTGGCATGCTGGAGAAAACTCTAAAGTGAATTGTGGTAATACCTTACTAATCCTATTATTATAGATGGAAAAAATTAAGACAATTGTCTTAACTGACTTCATTTTAAACTCAAAAATCCACAAGAAAATCAGAGATGTTCAGAAATCTATTCCTCATTACCATTGGCTTCCAGCACTGCTTTTGTAACCAGAAGACCACCTAGAATAATTATAATTCTGTATAAGTAGATTTTGTGCAATCAACATTTTATCCACTTGAACAGTGCGTCACTGAGTATATTGCAAAAAAAAGATTCAAGGAAGGGCTGAGATCTTTCCCTTTCTGGTTCTAATAATTCCTGCATGTTTTAAAATCACAAAGGCCTCATTTCAGCTTTGTTGCTCTGCGTGGGTGGAAATGGAGGATTTCGTATTTGCCTTTGTCATTCTGAGTGTCCAAAGATCTTGCCTGGACAAAAAGAGTTATGCTGCCTGTAAGCAATTTATGGGCAAAAAAACCCCAACACATAATGCAGGAAGATCTATAGCTGCATACCATACTAAGTGCAATAGTCCTGATGCATATTATTTAGTGGAAGCCCTGTGCAGTTATACTGAGTAACAAAACTGTGCGTACTCCTTATGCACTGAAAAGGATGAAATGATTCACCGTAATTTATGAATCCATGATGAGTATTTTCATTTTAAATGGACTTGGTATGCTTATTTCCTGTGACATAGTAAAGCTGTAGTAATGGGAGCAGCCTGCTGGTCTTTGCACATCTGATTGTCAAGACTGAACTTTGCTTGTTTTATGACTTCAGTGTCAAAAGTACCTTAGGGGTTGTGATAGGAATGGGTTGCTGACTCACATGAATAGGAATATAATAGAGCAGCTGAAACCTGAAGAGTTCTCTTTTGTGACTCTTAAGTTCTTCTATCAACTGCAATTTCTGGATGTTCTGGTTTTGCATTTCTGGTTATACTGGTTTTAACATACTATGATGTGGTGGACATGTATGAAGAAATGTTTCCTACTAAAGTCTTAACTTTACACTTCTGCATTCTGTAAAGACTAGCTTCTCTCCCTTGTGTTATCCTAGGTATATCTGTATCTGTTAGACAGTCAACTGTAAAGTGCTTTGAGGGAAACTCTGGAGAAAATGGATATGAAGTGATGGGTTTTCCCTGAGCCTAATCTCTGCTCGAGGGCATTTTAACACTGTTACTACTGAGGCAGAAGATGCATATAAATACAAAATATTTGCTCTTTGGACAGCTCAGATATTTGGGCTGTCCTGTAATAATTTCTTCTAGAAGGAATACTATTGACTTCTCAGGTTCCAGTAAATATAAACAGTGAAGTTCCTGTTTAATCTTATGTGATGGATACCAGCAGGCATACATGAAGCCTGCTAAAGCAATGAAATTATCTATCAGTATGCTTTGATTCAGAATGTTTATTAGTAACACTTTCTTTTGTGTTTATGTTGTTATTGATTTATTGGTAAAATGGCAGGCTCAGAACAAAGGTACTATTTGTATAAAACTCAGGTAGAAAATAGCTGTGTTTAGTTTAATATATATTTTTCAAAACACCTGTTAAAAAAAAAAAAAGTAATGTTATTTTGAATACTGAGAGCTAGAACTGAGCAGACACTTTCAGTGAACTTGGTCATAAGGGTACTTTAGAGGATTGTTAAGCAGTTTAAGATGAATGAACTCACAAAAAGTAATGGAAAATGAAAAATATTTTCTGATGGAAAATTTTTGTTTAGAATGCTACTTGTTATTTTTAAAAAGTTACATGGTCATGATTTTGAAAATAACATCTTAACATTCAAGGCATGCTTAAAATGAAAGAAAGATTACTGCAATAAGCTGAACAAAGAAGTTACTTCTCTATAAAGAAAAATATTTTTGAACAGGGGAGGTCAGACTGAGCTTTCTTATTATCATACAAATCCACATTGAAAACTCCTCTGTTTGTGGAGCTCTGGCAATTACCTAGCAAAAGAACACAGAAAGAACAGAAGGTGAAACACAGAGAAAAGGGATTGGGATTAAGCACTTCATAGAAATTTAATTTTCTGGCCATCATGCAGAAGATGGATGCCTGAAGTTGAATTATTTGCGTTTCAGTTAAATGAACCAAATTATTTAATCTAAAAAGGTCCATCCTCCATTCTTACCATTCTTTTTCTGCCATTATTTTCCATGACATTTGCTTATCCAAAACTATACTAAAAGGCAAGATTCAGATATTGTAGGAAAGGCTAGAGGAATTATTCCTGTCATTTAGCTATTCTGATAGCAAAATTTTCCATCAAATAACTTATTTGTGAATTGGTGCCTTCCTATTCACAGCTGAAATCCAGCTGTGTGCAAGACCTCACAGAAGCTTTATGTGTCACTTCCATCTCAGTTAAAATACATTATGAGGACTCATGTGGGACTAGCATGATGAATAGACCATGTTCTGGCCTGCTGCACAGGGGTGGATTTTATCCTTTCTGACCAGCTAAAATGATACAAACCTTAAATAAAGCACATATTGACATTGTAAGACACTATTAAGGTCCACAGTGTGCCATGGTGATGAACCATGACCAAAGTACTCCCAGGGCTGTAATAATTCATTACTGAAATAGCATCCTTCTAATGACTAAGGCTCACTGTGTCAAAGAGCTTGGACTCCTAACCCCAATGCTTGTTATATAGCATTAAATAAATCTCACTTTCTGTTCATTTACCTGCTATATCAAAGGTCATGAATCATAGCTGACATCAAGATCTGGATAGTTATCTTTTAAGGCTCTCCCTCTGATTATTGAATGAAGTTAGTGTTAGGGAAGCCTGGGCTTGCACTCCCAAGGGGTGATAGGTACACATGGATATACTGAGAAATACCTTCCCATTTGCATGAACTATTAAGCCAGTTGTCCCATAACTGTTTTCTTTGAATTTCTAATTCTTATTTTTATTTTAATTTTGGAGATAGATGAATTCTGTTGTTCTTTCAGCTGGACATCCCAGCTACCAGGGAACACAGTCATGCTTCCTCAGTGTATTTAAGGTCCATTGATCTTGAACTTTTTCAAGCTCTACCAGGAAGCAGCATCATAAGAAATGGCTCATCCTCCCCCAGGCACCGCCACTGGGTATTCCTTGGAGCTGAGGGAGGTGGGAATTAGCCCCTTTTAATGAAGGAGAAAGTGGAAGGTGGATGTCTCCTACCCTGGGTCAGTGCTCTAACCACTGCATTAGAAGAGAAAAGTACTTCACAGAGCACTCAGACTGCTCTTCTAAATGGAAAGTGACAGCTAGCACCTTATGAATATCTCAGGGGTTTCAATGTGTATTTGATACGCTCCAAAAATACCCTATTTTAGAAGCACTCAGCTTTCCCAGGACATCTGTCTTGAAAGAATCGGAATCATCCTCACCAGCTTTAGTCCTGGTCCCATAACAGCTCTTTCCTGTCTGCAAATAACCCTTCTTCCCTCATTACAGTCATTGGCAGAAGTGGACTGAATGTAAACCATTGTGTATACAGCAAATGTAAACCTCCCTGACTAAAGTACCACCATATGCCTTTGAAACAAACAAGCAAATAATTACCAAAGTTCTTAAATGTTTACTTGCATTTCTCAGAATGGAATAACCTTCATGCAGAGAAGCAGATGGTCCATGGAAACACATGCATGAAAATAAATAACCCTTTCTCTATCAGTATATAGTAATCATAAAGCCAAATGACCACTGACTTTTGCCTATTTTCTTGAAGGAGATATTAAATTAGACTTGAGTTGACCTAAGGTTTTCAGTCTTTCATGAACTTCATGTCATGTGGCATAAGATTAATTTTTCTTAATAGGGAAATAATTAATTCAGATTTACAGAATACTTGTGATAAGGGTTTTTTACATGGTACTTTGAAACGTAAGAAGGTGCAACACCAGGGTAAAGCAAAGAACTGGATAAAAAAATGGGGAAAATGGGATTAAATAGTAATTTTTCAATACAGCAAGAAGTTAATAATGAACTTCCCTGGGTTTTTCTGAGCTTAATCTATTTAGTAAATATCACAGGTGATGAGTGATGAACTAGAAAAATGTGAAGATGGTAGGAATGTAGAAGAAGAAGAAAAAAGTACAAGGGAATACCTGTACTGACAAGAACAGTTATTTTGCCAAAACTGTTTCTGGTTTGTTGGTGGTTTGTTGTTGTTTTTTTCCCACAGTTGCAGTGTCAAATGTAGACTAGATCAGTCTGGAAAAAATGTCTGAAGAACTAGACTGTCAAAGAGTGTGCAGCTGTTCTTTCCAATAAACCAGTAGTTAGAACATGCCATAAGGAGATGAAATACCCTAATTATTCTATTTCCCTTACAGAAAGTCCAATAATGTGAATAATCTAACCATCAGTCTTAAAGTGTACCTCAGCAAAAAGATAAACTGTTGGAAGCTGAAGGATAACACCTCCATTGACACCACCCCATCTTGTGTCAGGAAGCATGCTCTGATGTCTGCATTTCAGCCACCAGACTGCAACAGGTGTAAATTCACATCCTAGGAGCTTAAAAAGAAAAGTGGGACAGCATCCACAGGAGAATTTAGATCGGTGCACAAGATTGTCTTGATCTGCCTTATAACCAGGTAGTTAGCGCAACCTCAGTCTACAGGCACAAAGCCCCCTTCTCCACATCTTAGATGGCCACTCAGTCTACTGGGCTATTGGAGAGTGATGAGGCTGTCACCTCTCCCAGCAGTTTTGAGTAGCTAACGTTTTATTGGTTTCACTCCTCAAACTGTGTGAGCACCAGAGTATTTCATATGAGGTTCAGTGAGAGTATTGTCAAGTACAGTAACCTGCTCATCCTAAGTTTTCATTTTGGGAAGAAACAATGAAACATTTATATACTTGTTTAAATGCTAATCAGCTTTTGTTTGGCAGCCAGACGGAAATATTAATTATTCTTACAGCCTTAGTCAAGGACAAAGAGCTTGTTGATGAGCTTCAGAGGGACTTCATCTTACATAAATGGGTTATTTAATGGCAAATGAAATTCTGTGCTGAAAAAATTAAAATAATAAAGCACAAGGAACTCTTAAATCACTTGTCAAACCTTGCAGCATTCAAGACTAATAGCAGTAGTTGAATGGACAAAAGCATCTCTGAAGACCTCTGCTTTGTGTTCAGCTACAGTAAAAACTCAAGCATAATATTAGAATGCACAAAAAATGAGATTGAGATATTTCAGTCATATTACAGTGCTTGTCTGCATTCTGCATAGTGCCTAATCCTGTATGATCTCATCTAATGAACTGTGTGGCATTGGTGGAATATTTCTCCAAAAGGACAATTCAAAACAAGAAGAGATTAAAAAAATCAACAGGATTAATAAAGGACATAGAAAGCCCCCTCAGTGAAAAACAAGAAAAACCTTATGAGAGTGTCAAGAAAACAAATAAGAGTCAACCCATTAAGATGAAAAAGTAGAATGAATTTGTATTGGGAACATCTGTTTTCCCTGACCCATGTTACAAAAAATAAAGGACGTTACATGAGCCTACAGTGCACCTTTACATGTTTTGTCAGAACTAGTAAAAATAAATTTATTTTTTCATGTAACAGTCAATTAAATTTGGATTTTTTTTTCCATAAAAAATTTGTTCAAGATATCCAATTTAACAATATTCTCAAAGGAATGTAGACATTTAAATGGCTGCTCAGACTACCCAGATACTAACATCTATAATAGCTTAGTTTTTTGAAGACAGAGAGTAAGTGATAGACACCATTTGAAAGGACATATTTATTCCTAATTGCCTACTGCAAGTTTTCAAGAGTTTCTTACATGTAAGTCCTAATGCTGGACATAGGGCTGCAACAAAACACACCTAGCTTTCATTTTCTTGGTCTTGTTCAGACAGACTTTTCTCTCATATTTGTTTCTGAACTGCAGTGACTTTTACTTCTCTGAGAGTATAATCTAATTACACCTCTTGCAGAATATCTCAGTAATGTTTTTTTCTGAAAGTAATTAACTACATTCTCAACTTTTCCATTTTCAGTCTTGAAGAAAACCAGCTATGGCTCATTATATACCTTTCCCTCCCTTATATTCTTTGGAAATCTGAGGGAACTGTTATTGTCACTACCACACATCTAACTGTTGGTCACATTGCAAATTAGCAGAAGATAGTCACCATCTATTAAGTGAATAGCTAATTTTCGTAAAGACCTTGGTATACATAATATTCATTAGAGCATGCATAAATTGCACATTTAACCATCCAGAAGAGAAGAACCTCTTTAATAACAAAACTGTGAACAGACCTGAGATATAAGTTATTGTATGGAATGTGAACATCTGGAAACATTTAATAGCCAGTAAACTATCTTTCCCTCTTATCATCAGAGATATAATAACATTATAGCATCACCTTGCTCAGCCTCTACCATAAAATTAATTACCTGTGGACAGACCCCATTTAATTGTTCATAAAATTGATCTGACTTTCCAGCTTTTATAGTAACCTATACGTCATCAACAAAAGTGCTTAGAATAAATAAGACTTTTTTTCATCTCTCTGGTATAATCACAAAATTACAGCTAAATGGATGTTCCAATGTATTTTGGCACAAGCAGCAGATATCTCAAGAATACACCAGAACAGTGTACATACCTAGGCTCTTTAGCATCCTTCTGGTAGAAAGGACATATGACGGGATAATTATTTATTATTCTGACACTGTTGAATCATTAAGATATCGCTCCATAAAGGCCAGTGTTCTGAAATAAATGATGTTGAGGAACTTGGCAAAATCTTGTGGATTAAATGGTATGTAGAAATGGACATTCTTAGCAAGTTCACAGAATCATTTATAATGGAAAACAAAATAATAGAGTAGAATAGTACAGTTGGGAGGGACCTACAGCGTTCATCTAGTCTAACTGCCTGACTACTTAAGGGCTGATCAAAAGTTAAAGTATGTTGTTAAGGGTGTTTTCCAAATGCCTCTTAAGCACTGACAGGCTTGGGGCATCAACCATCTAGGAAGCCTGTTCCAGAGTTTGACCACCCTCTCTGTAAAGATGTTTCCTAATATCAAGGCTGAACCTCTCCTGGCACAGCTTTGAACCATTTTCATGTGTTCTATCACTGGATATCTGGGAGAAGAGATCAGCACCCCCCTCTCCACTTCCCCTTCTCAGGAAGCTGTAAAGAGCAATGAGATCACACCTCAGCCTCCTTTTCTCTGAACTAGACAAACATAGAGTCCTTAGCTGTTCTTCATATGACATGCCTTCCAGCCCTTTCGCCAGCTGTATAGAATAGTATATTCACCAGCATATATTGTTACACAAATAAATATTCACTTTTATTAGACCCCCAAAAAAGTGTGCATAGAATTGTTCTAGATAAACATTTTGTCCCCCAAAATCTTGAAAAATCAAAACATTTAAGAATTTTCCTCTGGGGTGAGATAAATTGCTTTTCCTAATCCCAGTGTAAAACATGAGATCCTATTTTATCTTTCTAAAAATTTTGGACATTTTATAATGAAGCCCAAATCACTTCAAACTATTTTATTTGAAAGCAGGAGAAAATGCCAAGTAACTATTTTAAAAATTTTTGGAGATTGATTTGTCTGAAAGAACTAACGGAAACTAGTGTGACTCTTAAAACTGTCTATTGACATCTTCTAATTATCTCATTATTTTCTTTCTCAAGATTATATAAATAGGATTAGTCTTTGACCTACATATTTACATAGTCTGTGTCTCTGATTTTAAACCCTGGTTTTAAAGTACTTGAGCCCAAAACTAGGGAGTCTGTTTTAATCCAAACTACCTCCGTTAGAAAATGTACTACAGGTATTTTGGCTAAAATCACCTATGTTTAAATGAATCATTTTGATACTTTTGATTCAGATACCTTTGCACTCTGTAAGTTATATCAATGTGGAGTTATACGACAGGATGCTGCCAAATGCTTTATTTAAGGCAGTACCTGTGATGGTTTTACTGTAGGTAAAAAGTGGTTGACAGATATAGCTGGCATGTGTATTTTGTAACAAATGACAAACATTAACTGAGGAAAAAGGAACAGAATATCTTTCCCAAGTGCTCCTACTCTGTGAAAGTCATTAATCAAAATGGATAATGAAGAGAGTTAGTACAGTCAAACTTTACTGAATAAAAATTGTTTGTATTCATTACAAGGGGTCAATGGTGGCTTGTAGCTGAAAACAAACAAGTTGAGGGTTGCAACAAATTTTGGACTTGAGGCCAGATTTATGCTGTACTGCACAAGCAGTATTTGCAGTAGTACCCTTTGGCTATCCACACTGTTGCAGCTTTTGGAGCATGGTCAGAGAGAAATAAAAAAATCCTAGCTAGTATAGCAAAGGGAAGTCAAACCTGGCCCTGACCGCGCTCTTCAGCTCATTGCTGAAGGAAACAGGAGAACTTCTCAGACAACCTACAACTAGTCAAGTTGGCTACGTGACAGAATACGATGAAATTCTTCTGCTTCCCATGCAGTCCTGCATGACATTCTTGTTGCTAAACTGAAGAGGCACGGATTTGATGGATGGACCACGTGGTGGATAAGGATTTGGCTGGGTGGTTGCACTCAAAAAGTTGTGGTCAGCAGCTCAATTTCCAAGTAGACCAGTGATGAGTGACATTCCTCAGGGGTCAGTATTGGGACTGGTGCTGTTTAACATCTTTGTTGGTGGCACGGACAGTGGGATCAAGTGCACCCTCTGCAAGTCTGCTGATGACACCAAGCTGTGTGGTATGGTCAATGTGCTGGAGGGAAGGGATGCCATCCAGAGGAACCTCGACAGGCTGGAGAAGTGGGCCCCTGCTACCCTCATGAAGTTCAACAAGGCCAAGTGCAAGGTCTTCATGCGG
This sequence comes from Ibycter americanus, assembly GCA_035590275.1. Taxonomy (NCBI): domain Eukaryota; kingdom Metazoa; phylum Chordata; class Aves; order Falconiformes; family Falconidae; genus Ibycter; species Ibycter americanus. The sequence continues at coordinate 1,910,316 of JAVJGI010000040.1, forward strand.
GTCAGGGCAATCCCAAGCACAAATACAGGCTGGGAAGAGAAGGGATTGAGAGCAGCCCTGATGAGAAGGACTTGGGGGTGTTAGTGGAGGAGAAACTCGACATGACCTGGCAATGTTTTTGCAGCCCAGAAAGCCAACCATATCCTGGGCTGCATCACAAGAA
>JAVJGI010000040.1:1927669-1958322 GCA_035590275.1 Ibycter americanus
AAAAGGGGTGGGGTGGGGTGGGGTGGAAATTACTTCAATCTTACCAATTTACAGTTTAACTAATAAAGGATTTTTCCAGAAGAACATCAGCAAAACCATTTTGCCCATATTTATAAATACAGCCAAAAAAATTTCTTCCAAGAAACTCAGGATGAAGACACTGACAATTTCCCCCCCCCAATTCTATGCAAACTTGTTTTAAAAAAAGCACAACACAACCTTAATTAGTACTCTTATGCAGAGTATAAACCTGTCTGCTTTCAAGAGGTGATATAAACTTCTCTACTCCTTGCCTCCTTCTTGCAATACAATAAAGAATTTTTAATATTTATTTTTTTTTTATTAGAAGAAAAGGAGAAGAGATCCAACTAAGTAAACAGTTCCTGTTAGGGCAAGAAGAAGCATAAAAAGTAATTTCTTCCTTGCATTCCTGCTAGTCAGTACTGAAATTATACTCTTAAACCTTACTTTTAATGCTATTATTAAATCCTTTGACTATAGTACCCTCTTCTATAAGGAAATTATTTCATTTTTCACATCTCCATTTCCTTGCAGCCAAGCAGGACTCCTTATATCTACCTCCCCAAATTAAGTGTCTTGAAGGTCCCAGATTAAGGTCCTATTATATGAACACCATTAGAGTTTCTGCTCTGTGATGAGCTGATTCAAATCATTCTGATATCCTTCTTTCTGCGTTCTACTTTTTCTAAGGTGTGCCTAAAAATACAAAAAAAGTTTGCATGAACAGTTATGCCATTTGGTAATCTGGAAAACAACAAAACCCATAACTTCTGTGGAAAGTTGAGAAATTTTTTTTCAGCTATTTATTCCTGTGAAGCTAGATGCAGACATTATTTATGTCTTTTTTTCTTTTTTTTTCTTTCTTTCTATTTAACTGATAAACACAGCCATTTCAAGTGTAGGCTAATTCTAATTCAAAATCATGGGCTTCATTTCAATGTATGGAGAGGAGTGAAATGGGATATGGTGTGGTGACTTAAGAGCAATTCCAATTTTAATTACTTTCCTTAAATACCCCTTGAAATTCAAACATATTTAAAAAGCAAAGCTGCAATAAAAAGAAGAAATGTTAATCAGAAAACTGGACACCTTTTATTAAAGGAAAGGGCATGTACTCACTAGTTTTGTTTCGTAAATTGAATAATCATGAAACAGTTGAATACTATTTCCTAGTACTGCCTGGATTATTGAGGCTTTTTTCTTACTCTTGAATGTCCCTCTCAGTAACAGAAGTAAAAATTTAGCCTGACTGGTAATATAATGCAATAAACATATTTTCTTGGAAGGGAAGGACTGCTTTTATTTTTTATTAGAGGATTTTTTAATTTTATTTTACTGAAACAATGCAGTCAATTTGTGGAAAAGTCATTGTCATTGCAGATACAAAAAGTGTGGGGCTTCTTGTACACTGAATCATTGGAGTAAAGAGAGGAAAGCCACACTTTCTTCCAAGGAACAGTTTTTTAGTAGCAGAAAAAAAAGGAGGAACTGGCAGCAGCACTGCTTTATACAACACGTGCAGGTCCCTGAGTATTGCTCTTCAATTATGTTTACTTTGAAATCAGTTTATAATTCATATTTGTGTCCTGTATTTGATGTCTTGAGCTGACATTATTTTTATCTACCAACACAAAAACAGAACATTATTGCTTTCCTTTTTTATTATCTTTTTATTATTATTTATTATTTTTTGCATGGACTTTGGCAAGAGGGCGCACCTTCCCCTTGTGTTCGTATTTCTACAAAGAGGAATCCAGGGAGAAGGCAGGAGGACACAATGAAACTGGGCCAAAAATGGGTGGTTTAGTGATTTGGATGGCTATTGTCCCCCTCCATTGGTGACGGCCTTTCCTTTGGCTGACAGTCTGTGCTTTGCACCATTCAGAGCTGAAGAGATGCAAAAAAAATTACCTAAACGGATTAGATCAGTATTTGGGTTCTTACAGTGGCTAGTAAGTTAAAGATACAGCTGTAGATAACTGGAGCACTCATTTTCTATATACTTTGATTTGCAGCACAAGTTCAACCCTCTATTTAGTGAATATAATCAACCGAGTAATTGTTTTTATTTCACATGAGCCTTTCATGGTTTCTTTAAAGGCTGTCTTATTGCCCCAGGGAGTTTGTACATCCTTGCTGAGCTGGAAAATAACCAGCCCACAGGGGAAATAGTTCTACCACAGAAGTTATGGAAATCAAGCTTCCTCCTACATTTTTGCTTTCTGTTTTTCCCTCTCCTTTCCCCAGCACACACTAGCAGTTCCAAGCACTCCTTCATCCAAAGTTTAATGCCAGCTGTCTGCTCTCCTTTTTGGCTTGTGTGGTATGATTCCATCAATCTGGTACCGGCTCATCTTTGTTTTAGAGTTTTCCAGTTATTAAAAAAATAATTAAAAAAAACAATATTCATGTTACCAAATTTGCATGTGTTCATAAAAGAAGGGCAGGCATTTAGAAAGTTGCTTCCATGACTTCTTTCCTTTAACATGCTTTTACATTTTCATCCCTTTACTCCTTTTCACATATGCATAAGAAAAAAAAAAAATAATAAAATTTCTTCTCCACAACATTTGGGAGAAGTTCTCTAGCTGTTTCATGAAATCTACCAACAAGCAATTAGTGGGTTTGACCTCTGGATCACCACATTTGGAGCTGTCAGTATTTTCAGTTATCCATTTCTCAATGACACTTACAACATTTTATTTTATCTATTTATTTTTTACAACAATCTATATGTCATTTCCTATGATGTTCACCCTTGTATGTGAATGTACCCCCTCTTCCATGGGGAGAATCCACCTCAGGGTTGCTAAATCCTTTGATCTCTCCTTGATTATTTGTCAACAAATGGAGCATTGAGACAGCACTACTGAAGTGGGCCAGCTCTACAGAACTCCTAAATACTTTACATGCTACCATGTAAATAAATACGATGTACATGCTACAGTTCAGCTTTGCCTCCCTGCCTGGGAGCAGCAGGAACAGGCTGCTCCACAGGGAAGGTGACCTGGGCGCGGACCGTGGCATGGCAGGCACTGCTATGGTGACGGCAGCCTTTTATCCTTATCAAGTTAGATTTCTTGCGGTCACGGGGAATTCTCATGCAAGAGAATGAAAGAAAAGCTGTGTTTTTACATTCACTGCTAGAGCCTTTCTCAGCTCTTGTGCAACTTTGTGGGTGACCTCTGTGGGCTCGGGAACGGATTCTGTCCAGGTAGCCTGGGGTGTGTTCAAAGCAGAGCACAGCTAACATGCCCCTGTTTCCTTAAAAGCTGAGTCAAGCCCCAACATTTTTCCATCTACTCCTTTGTATCTAAAATACCTTAGAAGATGGATGCTACTGAAAGTTTCCAGCCACAAAATTTATGCCAGACATTTTGGTTTGGGTTGATAGTGATTTCCTGTGTGCATACTGCTGCAAAGCTTCAGGGGAATACTTGTTCCAGTTTTGCATGCCCCTGTTTTGAGCAGTGGATCATGGTCCTGGACAAGACCATATGACTCATGGTGTGCTGTTGTTAATCCCTGATACAGTACTGGAAGCTTCCATTATATGAAACCTCAGGATTTTTTGTTGTTTGCTTTATTTAAATACTTTAAATATTATTTATCCTTAGGCTGCTGCCAAAGTGAAAGTGCTTTTTGTCAAATTTGAGGTCAATAAGAGTGTTTTAAAATAACAGGAATGAGAAAAAACGAATTTTACTGGTCTTTGGAGGAATCTTACTGTGGTTTTTGTTGGATGTTTGTTTGTTTTTTATTATAGCCTTCATATAAACCTTTTCTTTAAGCATCATATAAAAAAATGTCTTGTCCTCAGGACTTAAAATAAATTATGTTAAAAGCAAACAGAATCTTGTGGTGAAATTTAATACACTTCTTTTATTGGGCTAAAGAGAGGTATTTTATTAAATGAGGCTATCTGCAACCTTGATAGCAAGTGAAAGAGTATTGCTTTTGGTAGCAAGTTGGCTGCCTCTTTCCCTGCCACACCTAGGTACATGTAGATGTCATAGGCTGTGAAACAAATTAGACGGTTACTACACTGAGCATGTGTTCATTCATTCTGCTCCTACATTACTCCTACTCCCTCGCTACAAGAAAGACAATGAGGTGCTGGAGCATGTTCAAAGAAAGGCAACGAGGCTGGAGAAGGGTCTAGAGCACAAGTCCTATGAGGAGTGGCTGAGGGGACTGGGGTTGTTTAGCCTGGAGAAAAGGAGGTTCAGGGGAGACCTTATCGCTCTCTACAACTACCTGAAAGGAGGCTGTAGGCAGGTGGGAGTAGGTCTCTTCTCCCAAACAACAAGCAACAGGACAAGAGGAAATGGTCTCAAGTTGCACCAAGGGAAATTTGGATTGGATATTAGGAAAAAATTTCTGCACCAAAAAGTTTGTCAAGCATTGGAACAGGCTGCCCAGGGAGTGGTTGAGTGGCAATCCCTGGAGGTATTTAAGACACGTAGATGTGGCACTGAGGGACATGGTTTAGTGGTGGACTTGGCAGTGTTAGGTTAACAATTGGACTTGATGATCTTAAAGGACTTCCCAACCTAAATGATTCTATGATTCTACACATATAAAAGGCTGCAAAGTAAGATCGAGATATTGGCGACGGCTGTGATGATCATGTTTCATTATTTGAACATTTTTTTCTCTTTCCCATGCAGTCATATGACTCAGGGCAACCATTTTTGCTTCTTTAGTGTCAAAATATAATACTTCCTTTACTGCTATGCAGAACAAGATTCAAAGGCTGTAACATCAGAAAATTAATAAAATACTGATGATTAGACTTCCCCTAACTCACGTAAAAGTTAATTTACAGTGACTAGAGTTAAATGATCTTGTCTTCATTCATACTTCATGGATTTTTCTAGCTTCGGCCCTTTCCATCAGGCTCACTTTCATCCTGTATATCAAATATTGGAGAACACCTTGTTGTCAGTGTCCCCCCATGGAGTCAGCATAAGGAAGTTACACCAAAATGTCACGGCTTCTTCCATCACTAGTGAGTTTTTTCTCTCCCTTCATCTCCTCCAACATGTATATCTATTATCTGTTTGTAGAAGTGAAAACATTATTGGACTTTATTGTCATTAAATCACAGGCAATTACTTTTTTCCATCATCACAAATGAAATATCCTTCCCTTCAAAAAGTCTTACACGGAACACTATTAAGTCTGATATTATTGAACCAATTTGTAGCTCTCAGTGTAGTACATCCTTTTGAGTCTCTGGTGGTTTGTGTGCCAAATAACCATTTGGAAAACACCAGAATCTGCAGTTTATGGTAAAGCATTATTGGTTTGTTATGTGCCTTTGTTATTTGTAATGTGCTTCATTCTTACAGTCACTGGCATTCAAAGCAATCTTGGTAGGTATAGGAACTCCTTCAATATGTCTGTTAAAATGTTTTATGCATACTATAATTGTGTCAGTGAGCCAGAAGCATGCTACAAGTGCCAGTGTTATACGCAAAGCGCTAGTGACAGTTACTATGGAGTTAGCATTTTGTTTAATGATTTTAAAGTTCATACTTTGTTTGCAGTAATTTGGTAAATATCTCCCAACTTATGACAAAAGCTTCCAGATTAATCTGCTCACAGAAAATACCATTCCTCAGCCACTTCTGTCCATGAGAAGAAAATAAATATGGGATTTGTTGATGCTTTGTGAATATTAAAATTTATAGGTTTGTGTTGTGGTTTTGTTTTGGGTTTTTTTAACACACCTTAAAGTTTGGTGGGTTTAAATATGACAAGGAACAACTGAAATAATTATGTCCACAAATCATGTATTTGAAATGGCATGCTGTTTCCACTCAGTGCTGGTGAGGTCATGTATGGAGTTGAAGTCTGCTTGAGGATACCCTGGCAAATTTGATGTTGTTGTTTCTGTTCAGCTCAAGCTGCAGAGACCAATAGTGCAACATTTTATCATTTAAAAGCTGTCTCTCTGCAAGTGTATTCATAAAACCTTTCTCATTTTCTCCTTCTGATCAAAAATGATAAAATTTAATGTTGCATTGCCTTTCTTAATAGAAAAATTATTTTTGAAATAGCAAGGTTATAATGGAAGAAAGAGGCATGGGTTCTAAGGTGAGCTTCTACTATAGAGTGAAGCAATCACTTTGATCAAGGGGGACTGTAGAGTGGATCTTGCTGCTTTGGGATGTTTTGGGTCACATTTAGGTGACCTATTAGAGGTGATCAGTGTATCTTCTGGTCTTTCTCAGTTTAAGAAGGTAGTGGCCAAGACCACATAACAACCAGTTAGACACTTGGTTCCTATTTACTCTAAGAAGAGCAGTTTGAAGGACCAGTTTCTACTTCAGTAATAGACTGCAGGTGATCCAGTCAGGTTAATGAAATGATGTGGTCAGTGTTTTTTGCCAGTGCAGAGCTGACTCAGAGTAGAGTTTTTCAGATTACGCTGTTTAGTTAGTGATGAAGCTTCCACCTAAAAAACAACATTTCTAGCAGCCTTGTAAAGTTAAAGATCTCTGAGACTTAAAGATGCCTGAGACTGAAGCTCTAGTTTTCATAACTCTGCTTGGATTTGTGTTCCTAAACGTTTTTATTACTCAAGCTTGAGTTTTTCTGAATGAGTTTTTAAGAAAAGAGCAGAGGTTTGGTGACACAGTCGACTGCTACTGAAATTTCTAGTGTCTGCAAAGGTCAGCAAACGTTACACTAATAAGTTGTACCATCAGGTTTCCTTTCCATTATTTCCATGCAGCCTGTGTGTGCTACAAAAATAGCACTTTCCACAGTAATTTGGAGCTACTTCTTCAAATCTCAGCTAGCATCAGAAAGAGCAGACAAAAGAGGACAGATTTTAACAGTATCTAAAATCCTTTTGTTTCAGTTCTAAGTGGAAAGTGAAGACCTAGAACAGTTCATAGTCTATTTATTTCCTTAGCTTTAAATATCACACTGCTTCTTGATAAACTCTTCCTACTTCTTCATACTTGAGAAAAATTGAAGCTACTTTGGTTTGTTGGGTGGAATTTTTTGTGACACTGTTTAACTCCCATAGCTCAATGAGGATGCAAACAGAATGGTCTTTATGACCAAACACAACACCCAGGATAAAGAAAGATGTTGTCAGTGACGTTTTACCACTTGCTCATAATTTTTTATGGTCTTTCACAGTACGTTCTGAAAACTTCTAAAACAGGGACCTAAACTGCTGCTAACATCTCCAGTCAATTCACTCTGATCTTGTTACCAAACAAGCCTGCAGAGAATCTGCCAGGCAATTTTTCTTTAAAGTGTTTGAACCTTACAGGCATATTTGTAGTGCCAAAAATCATTACAGAATTGAAAACCTCTTAGTCAGGTACAATCAAGTATGAATCTTGGTCTCTGGGTATATAATTTTTTAGATTTAGGGCATGTTAGTGTTAACAACTTGACAGCTTGTCTGAAACAATTAATTTTTTAACCCAAAGGATCTCTCCTGTCATAACTTTTTACCATTATCATAGAAGTGCTTGAATCCAGGCTGGCAGCAAGCCATCCATTTTGACTTTAACTTACATGACATTACTATTATGATTATTGTTGTTGTTGTTATTATTGTTGTTGTTGTTATTATTATTGTTGTTATTAATATTAGCCTTGTGAAACAGGCACTGAAAATTTGACTAACTTCTGTCTGGCTCACACTTCATTTTAGTAGTAACCTGTTTAAAAACTGTTGTTCTACACTTCAGTTCTTTCCTGTCAGAAAAAAATCCTGCTCATATTTATTATGTGTACAATCAATGTGCACTTTCTTATCCCAAAATTTTAACAGATTATCAACACTTTTCTAGCATGAAATCTTTCCTGTCAGAAAAAAATCCTGCTCATATTTATTATGTGTACAATCAATGTGCACTTTCTTATCCCAAAATTTTAACAGATTATCAACACTCTTCTAGCATGAAATCATGCCGTCTTGCTGAAATGTTTCCCTTCACTCCCTGGTTAAACAACTGTGATAATAAATAAAACTGAGAGCTATTGTCAGGTGGCCATTTGCAACCTTCTCTATTTTCTCAGAGAAATGAATGTGACACTTTAAGGCCATGTCAACTAGCTGAACTGGTGTTTGGATCTTAAAGGGAACTGATGGAAATATATATAAAAACAATTTTCATATATTATATGAGGTTTGCTTTTTTTATTTCTGTAGGGATATTCAAATAATATGATCTGAAATCAGCATATTTCATTGTTCATATTTACTTTAGATCCATATCAGGTAAGTTCACAGACACTCAAGCTTTTAAAGTGTGAGATTTTTTGGAATTTATCCTGCACTTTGCAGGTTTGCCATGATACCACTGCCTGCTTTAGCCTGGGATGTTGTCGTCTTTGAATTTTGACATGGTGCATCTTTTGCATGAAGAATTTATTAAGAAATTACATTGGCCCCATCAAATTGCTTCTGATAAAAACCTTGCTTCAGCTAACAACAGATTTAATTTCAACAAGCACTGAATTAATTTTTCTGTTTCAGCTTTTGAAGAGGTTTTTATTTCCAAATGTTAAACTTAGCAAATTGTTTCAGAAAGATTAAATACCTAAAATAAAATGTTCTAGTTAAATTAACTAAACCTGGACAGTGTTTATTTTCTTCAGCTTTCTGAGATAGCTGTTTCTCATTCTCTTTTACTCATGTCTTCTTATTTGTAATGCAGATTTACCAAACAAGGATGTTGTAAGCCTGAATTCAGAGCTCATTGAGCATGGTATAAACCTACACACCACTAAAACTGGGCAATAATGACACTGACTTAATAGACCTAAAGTGGATGGAAAACAGAGAAGTTGATGCTGTGCATTCCTGTACCACTGCCCCAATCTATAACTTTTTGCTTTGGACATCTTTTTACCTATTACTGTAAAGTCCATGCAGTTCCTTTATCCCTGTGTCAATATGCTCCATGTTGCAGTCCCTAAGGCACTTTTATCTGATTGTTCCCATTCTCCAGTCTTCCTTTCAAACATGTACTGGCAGCCTTCTGGGCCCTTCTTACCTCCTTCAAAATCTGGTTTAAGAGAAGGGAGCAGTTTGACTTGCTGAAGTGTTCACATCCATATTTTTGACTAGCTAGATTTTCAGTCATATTAACTTCCTTGAGATCTGCGAACTTCCAGTGCCTCTAACACACAAACCTCTTGTTAAGGTGCCCAATATGCAGAGTTAGGAACACAGCTGTAGGCATTATGGTCATTATTTTCTTTCATGATTGGCTTAACTAGAAGTCACAGAGGACTTCGGTGGCAAATACAAGCTAAGGACCACTCTCTGGGTCTTGTCTCCTCTGTCACTCTCCTGTTGATGGTGGTAACTATTGGTTCAGGATGATTTCAGTGGCCTTGAGATCAGCAATATTTATCTCTGACAGCACCGAGAAGTGAATTATTATTGATGCTGAGGCAGACTGCATGCATTTGGGGAGGGGGGTGTTTCAGAGTTATACCACCGTTACTATTGGAGAGTTGTCAGACAATATGATTTCTGCTGCATCCTAAGTTCTCTAATTGTTTATCATATTAACCTTGGGTGATCTTGCAATCTCCTGTCTGCAACATTAATCAGCTGACATCATTCTGTGCTCTGAAAGGACATTATCAAATCCAGAGACCAGAATACATTTCCAATGAGAATGGCAGTGAGGCTTGGTGACCTGAGAAAGAGGATTGAAAAGACCTTTACTTTTTATCTTTGCCATATAACCTCAGATGAGTCACTTCCATCTTTGCATCTCCTGTCCTTTGAACAAGAATTGTCTGAGCTAGACTGCAAGCTGCCTGGCACACAAGCTGTGGCTGCTCCTATATACACTTAATACTACTAACACAAGGAGCTCTCTCAGGTGCGGTCCATTCCAGATCCAAGTTGTCATCAGAAGGTACCCTGCTATTCTGCAGACAGGCTGAGCCTAGGCCAGCACTAAAATTACAGTATAGGTGTATGCTACATCTCATCCATCTCAGTGTATTTTAGCAATTATTGTTAATCAACAACTATACCTAAATGATCTTCATTGGGAAGCATTTTCAATAAAAGGTCCTCAAGGGCTGGGGTAGGGGGGATACAGCTGTTACTCGTTTGGAGTTGGGGTTGTTTTTATTATTTGGGGGTTTTTGCAGCTTTGTTTTTGGTTTTGTTTTTTATTTCCCTGAACTGAAAATGGTCATATTTGTAATGTGATCTCACACTTGATGGGAACAAAGGTTGAAGCTCAGTGAAGTTTGGCTAATGAAATATTTTTGCCAGGAAACTAGGCTGCAGCATAATAAATATATAACAAGCAACACTGCACTGGAAGGACAAAAGCATTATTCTTATGACATGCAAATTATTTATTTAATATTTAAAGGAATAGTTCAATAATCCTGACTTGGTTAATGAACTTGTTTTATTGTGGGATGAATATCATGAAAAGTGAAGCAGACGTAACCTACACAGAGATCAATTGCTTGATTTCAGCTGCAAATACAGTATCTTTCATAAATGGTTTAATTTCATTGGATCTCTGGGACAAACTGATGGATGTTTACTCTGTGTACCAGTAACACAATCCTTTCCAGACAATGATGGATAAGATTAAATGGCCTAGGGCTGTCTTGGAACCAGGCATAAAATAACCCTCCAAATTCTCATTATAGAATGTAGCAGTGTGGCTCAAAGAATTTGAGACAGCCACTGACTGATACTTTGCACTCTGCTTTGTCTGGTAAACAAGTCTTTCTACTCCCCAAACCAAGCCTGACCCTTTAGGTACACCAGGAATGCTCAGACTTGTGCCAAAAATCACTGCCATGAGCCATATTTGGGACCTTTCTGGAGGGTCAGTCCAGGTAAACCACACGACTGCACATGGTTCAGGTTTTGTTTAGGGTGTTAGACTGTGTCTGACCTCAGTCGTGGGATGTTTGGGACCATCTGCAGCAGGTCTACAGGGTGTTTGGGACATCTCAGATCTAGGACCCCATCTGTGGTCGAGCTACTCTACAACCAGCAGCACGGACAGAAAGAAATGTTTCTTAAGACATGAGATTTATTTAAAAAAAAAAAAATAATAATCCTACAAAAATCCTAAAATCATACCACACTTGCTGAGATCAAAGAATAAATGTAAAAGCCTCTTTATGCTGGCTTGGAAATTAGCAACTGATCTGACACTTGGTTTAATTTGGGGTGCCTTGACTATGTGACAGATGCTAATTTATACTCGGGGCCTGAGATCAGCACTATGCACAGCAAGGAGGCTTACAGTTCAGTTTTTGTGCAGCAGTAAGCTACTCTGTGTGTGGAGCACAACAGGACTCATGCCGTCAGCACCTACTAAGCAGGCTGCTTTTCAGACTGAGCTGTTTACTAGGAAGGACCGTCAGTCCTTCAAAAACACAAACACCTGCCCCCTGCCCAGAGATAAAAAGAAAAGGGGGGAGGGGGGGGGGAGGGGGAAGAAAAGAAAAAAGGACATCAAGAAGGGAGATAGACAAAGGAATATGCACATCTTGATGGGAAGATTTTACTTCTTTTTTTTTCTTTTGAATTAATAAATTCTTAACTACTGTTACTAGTCTGTAGCTCTATTCGGGCAAAGTGAGGCTGGCAAGATATTCATAAGATAACAGTTACTGAGAAAAAATCTATTAGAAAACTATTCAGCTATGCTGAAGTGGTGAATGGAACAGTTTCATTCCATTAGGCTGCATTCAACAAAGAGAAGTTAATTACTTTCAAGAACTTCTCATACTTCAGTAAAATTTTAGACTAATTTTCAGTTGGATTTTTGCCTTCTGGGGATCCTGTCAGTATTTTCAATTAACAGACTTCCCTGCAGAAGTTCTTCAAAGAAATGGTGTTAAAAATAGAGGAGGGCAAGAACTGCATTTTTCATTTCATGGGAAATACACAATTCCTTTCTTGTTATAAAAAGCAGCAAAAAAAGAAAACAGTCAAGTTTTATGTATAAATTAAGTTTAATAATTCTGAATCAAGTTATACAAAGAAATTCACTGCAATATTTTAATATATTAGAACTGAAATGAAAAATCACTGCAACTGCCCCATTCTACCCCATTAGCAAACTACATTCAAAGTCATCTATCATCCCACTCATTTTTCTACCGAGCAAGAAGTTCCTTGTAACTCTTAAATTGCTACAAGAATTATCAGTGTTTCTGGAGAAATCCTGTACCTTTTATTGATTTTTAACTACTTGTAAGGGTGTATGCTACCTCTGGATTTTGCTCTAGTATTAATTAAACAGATCTTTTTGAAAGCATGAAGGCTTTAAAGTAGTATGTGTAAGCACTACCTGCAGTCCACAATGAAAAACATGTAGTTTGTCTTTGCAGGAGAAATTTGATACTAATTTTAAAATGGTATGTAAGTAATAGATGCTTATGCTCTATTTCAGCATTATACGTTTATCCACAGTAAACATGAACTTTGGTCTATTATATTAAATGATGACACACAAATGCATCAAAGAAATGGATCTTCTGTCAGCCAACTGCCTAGCAACAAATAATGTGTAAGGAGCTGCTGAATGATCCGTGGATCTGGTACATAGGATTATCTTTGTGTGGACAAAAAATATACGTGTTCAGATTCCATTTCCTCATGTTTACAGTTAGCTAATAGGACTCAAAGGCTGGAGATTTACTGGCCTATTTCTGTATTGGTTTACCTGGCCTGCAACATTGGATCTTCTCTCGAGAACAGCCTGCTGTTCTTCAGATTTGGCTTTCATTGAATTCTGATCATTCCACCATAAAAATCTTGATTTGTTCAACAGAAACGCATTCTTTATTCTTGTTTCCTCTTCCTCAATGACCATAAGCTTTCCTCAGTTCTAAGAACTGCCGATCCCATCCTCTTCTTCCCTCTTTGAGTCTTTGTTCTCCAGACAATTATCTTGACCTTCTGTCTTCTTGCCTTCATGGCTTAAATGCAGTGAAATCTTCCTCCCTTTCAACGGAGTATTTGTATCAATGATCAAACCAATCGTAACTCCCAGCTTCCTGTATTCTAAAATTAGCATGTTGGGTCTTACAGATTTTTTATTACTTTGCTGCTTCTAAACAATCAAAAATGCTGTGCTCATAATCCTGGCCTGTTCGTCTACATTTCCTCCTTCAAATACACTCTAAATTACAGGTACATCACTGTTGCATGCTCATTTCTTCCCTGGTTATGCTTTTGACGGAAAGATTCTAAAATGTGCATTTGTAAAGATTTTTACCTAAGATGTTGTCCAATTTCAGGTTATGCAAACTGAAGAACGGGCAAGGAAGGGCTACAGCTTGTGAGATCTGAGCCTCCGGACTTTCAATAAGACAACCAATTACTGGGCATCTGAAAGAGCCTTTGAGTGCTCTTGGATGCTACTCTATCATCTGTTTCAGCCTCCTTCTAAAGGTGAACAGTTCTTAGTACTTTAGCAAATCTGTTGCAGCCAAGCACTAGCTTGAAAGGAGATATATGGACTTTCTTCAGGTGAAGGTACAGGCAGCTTTTAGCATGAGTCCAATATCTCAAAAACATTAACCTTTTCACATCAGTATTTTGGTTTTAGACGATTTTATAAAGACCACATGTTAATATCATCTCAATCAGTGGAACTGATAGGGCTTATTTATTTCATGTGGTCTAATGTGTGGGAGTTGTGGGAGGTTTGTGAGATTTTTTCACAGTTAATATCAATTTTTCAATTAAGTGTTATGGTAAACAGCTGTAGATGAAGCCAATTTGTTTGTATTTTATATTCTCTCTTATCATTTTAAAGAAAAATGCTGCTGTTGACAGCAACAGCAATAAAAGAAGATGCGAATCATATTGTATATAACAGATCTTTTTTACTTTGATCTGTAGGTTTGTTCTGTGTGTGGTGGAAGACAGCAATGGAGGAAGAGAGTCAGGCTAAAAAGAAAACTATTTATAGGAGTGTTAGCAATAAATAAATTCCAATATCAGATCAAGCAAAATAATGCAAAATCGGTTTGGGAGATTATCATGAGAAATGTCAAATCTGAGTTCTCAATAATAGAAATCCTTTGGTTAAAGCAGATCAGAAAATCTCCAACAAAACTTGTCTGACAGAGCTTCAAACAGACTTTTAATGAGAATTGCTTTATACAGAACATTTTAATTTTCTAGGGCAAATCCCTCAAATAGAAGCTGGTGCCATAGACTTTTACAGCATTTTTACTGCAGTTCTCTCATACTTACACTGGTCTGGCCCCTGCAAAACACCTTTCCCATGATGCTCTCAGAGGGTGAAACATACATGATACAATATCTCCTTTCACCCAGAGCAGACACATTGATGCCTTATACGAGACAAATTCATGCTGGGGAAAAAAACCTGAAGTATAAGGCTCCCACTACAGTAAACATGACGTACCTTTAATTCAGTTTCAAATCAAACAGATTGTAATTCTAAAAAAGTTTCAAATTGCCTCTATTTTCTCAAAAATATTTCCAATTAGAAGTCTTTTTCAAAAAAAAATTACATCCAATACTAGATCTTGTTATTAAATGAACAAACAAAACAATCTATAAGAGTTTTTGCCCTAAGCCTGAATGACTTTTAGTTGGTCCCATCAAGAACATGATTTAGAAGAAGGGAGAGTCATTTCTAGTTCTGTGAGGTGACTTGTAAATAATAGATTCTTTGTAACAGAAAATATATTTTTCAAACTGGCTACTACCATCAATAAACTAATTAGCTAATTCAATTCCATTCATCAATACAATGGTAGCATACATTTCTATTGAGAACATTATCTGTATATCTACCTGTCTAGAGGATGGGTTTGGAATTGTGAGTCAACATATCTGGCTTTCAGTCTAGTTTTTTCTTTGAATTTCTGCCCATCTTTAACAATGAGAAAGATTTATTTGTCTGTAGGTTTATTTTATTAGTGCTTTAAAGCTTAAATTTCTAAAGTTAGAAACTTATACTCATATTTAGAAACTGAAGATTTAGTCTTCCAAGTCTGAAACTTCTGGCGTAATGAGGCTTTCACAGTCACAAATTAAGATGGTGGCCACTCAAACTACAGACCATACCTGCCATGTTGCAAACTGAGCAGCTTGTTTCTTCTGTACAGGCTTGTCACCTGGAATATAAAAGAAAGCCAGTTTTTTTGACCTGGCTCATGTTTACCACTTGATATTGTTGCAAGCAATTATGTGGTATGTAATGATACACATTCATCCAACAGTAAGAAAGATGTTGATGCCTGCCTACACTGAACGTATGAGCATATTGGGACCATAGGAAGAGAGAGGTAAGCCTCGCACTTTTTCCTCACTTTACGTTAGGCTTTGTCCTAAGCATGGTCTGATGGCATAACAGTTTAAGCATTACAGGCAAACAAGATGTCTGACTGCTATGGGATTTTGTTTCCACAGGAATACCTTAATAGAATAATAATAAAAAAATATATATTGGCTGATTATTTCTCCACAATGAAACAGAATACTTTGGATATCAAGAGAAATGAGTAAAGGTTAAAATACACCCACTATATAAATGGACAGGGCAGGGAACATGCAGAAAGAATTTTTTTTGAGGGGGAAGGCAACTTCAGAAAGCTCAACCACCAAAGCTTGGGGAGGGGCCAAGTATCACATGGTTCAGTTTTGTTATGTTTTCCCATAAGAAGTCTCTTGGTAACTATAGATGATCTTTGCATCCACCAGTATTGCATCAAGGTGGTTGTATGTGAACAAGTCCAGATTCAGAGGAATTATTACCATGATCATGAGGTGTTTTGCTCATACTACTACCATAATAAGAGGGCCTGCATGCAGGCTGGTACTGACATACTGCAGGGAGCTGTGCTCTGCTGTTACAGATGTAATAAGTTGGTATCTATTACTACAGGCCACTCTGTGTCCCTTCTTACTGCATGTTGCAGTCTTGGTGCTTTATCGTCTGCTAATTGGGAAGCATGTGAAATCCTTCAGATTCACCTCTGCTTTCCGTGTGTATGTGATAGAGAGAGAGTATCTGAATTGGTAATTGGTGACTGAAATTGGATTACCCCAAAAACATCAGATATTTTTATTCAGGCCTCTCTCAGGCCATGTTGAATCACATATTTCTATTAGTAATATTTCAGAAGCTTTTTTGTGTGTGATTTTGTGATGTGATTTTGGCCCAGTACAGCTGCACTATCTCAAAGGGTTCCTGGATAAGATTTAGCAATTAGACCATTCCAGGGATCCCAGTAGGCAGTTTCCAAGCCATTGAGCTCTTCTGGTGACTGACAGTTCATTAGCATAGATGCAGGCCTCCTTGCCAGCTTATCTCAGTGTCTGGGAATGCTTCAGGGTGCACATAGTTTGTTGGTGTAGGTGTAGCTACAGTGTGCAGAGATTTCTCCTTGGATTTCAGATATTTTCCCATCAATGTTTTTAGTGAAATATCTATGTTTTTTGTGGAAAACAGAAATAACCAATTAAAAGAAAATTAAAAAAAAAGTAATGTTTTGATTATTGACTATTCTTCAACAGTAGTAAAATCATTAACTAGAACCATTTGGAATATTAACAAAAAAAAACACGAATAAAATAAGCAAAATTACATTTTTGTGTCTTGCAAACTTGTGATTAAGGTAAATATTAGAAGATTGTGATGCTCTCAGACACTGCAAGGACTGCAGCCAGTTGAATATCTTCAGTAAACTGGAAAAACCCCCATGAACTTTTGACTGTCTTTGTGAAATGAGATAATTCTTCTGTGTTAAGCTTCTTCAGTGTTTTCTTCTTACTCTAGTACTTCGGGTGCATGGGGTAATGAGACCTTTCCTATGTTGTGGTGGAGGAAAGACTTTTACATGACCTGGCTGCAATATGTGGCCCAGAAGTGTCAAATGTGGGTTTGGATTATTGGAACCACTGCATGCGAAGGAGTTTCCAGATTTTCAAAAGTTTGCTCTGCAATATTACCAACATGAGTCAAAATAGCAAATATTGGTCAACAGTAAGGCTCTGTTTTCTCTAACAACTTTCCCACAAGTCTGAGGTCTTCTTTCCAGCTCACATTCAGAGGCTTCCGTTTGGTAGCTATTATTTCACTTATTATGGTCTGCTTTCTGTTCTTGCCGCTGAAGCTTCTTGGCACCCCTCTGGGTTGACTAAATCACTAGTTTAGTGCTGATGAATAAATATCTTAATGTATGGAAACAGAAGAGGTATTAATTTACTTCACTTTTTCCTTCCTACCCTAGAATAACTACGTGTGAAAGTACACTGGGAACATAAGTTCATGGGTGGAAATAACCCTAAATTGGCAGTTGTTGTTATTTTACTTTATCTTTGTTTATGCCTCTCTACTGAAGAACAGACTATATGACTGATGCTATGAGCAAAGTAGATAATAATTCTAAAAAAAAAGCACAGAATAACTGTAATAGAAGTTATTATTTCTCATGTCATAAAATTTAGGATTTCCAGGCATGAGTCCATTGTTCATTATATAAGGTGCTGTACAAATACAGACCTAAGTGCCAGTCCCTATTTGAAAACTTTTCAGCTCTTACAAATGCGTTCATCTTTATTTTCATCTGTGTAAATGGAAAGCCAAGATGACAAGAGGCTTTGTCAATACAAAGAAGACAAGTTAAATTAGGAACAGACAACTCATTGTGTTGAATTGGTGGAGACAAAAGCCATGTGCTAAGTTTACATGCTCCAAGTTTCCTTTCTTGCCCTTAGGATCATTGTTATTGTTGGTGGATGGTAAGGCATCATGCTTGAAGGATACACCAATCCACTCAGAAGTAGTTGATGGATACCTATATTGCACTTTATTGTGTTCTTCAGATACCTGTATGCCACTGTAGACTTCACTAATGTCTTTAGCATTAGTGTAATGGGCCCCTACAGTGTGTAGTAAAGGCACTATGTGGTCCTGTAGTGCATTAAGAAATTTGTTAATTGGCCCCTGTTTTGATAAAGCAAGTAACAGCTATAATATGTCCCAAAATATCACCGCTGAATAGAAGAAAGTCAATAGTCTTAGGTGTCTTACACAGTGGCTCAGGAAACCTAGTGTGTTCATTTTGTGGTCTGTGAGGCAGTAGTTAATTTTCAGCAGTGTGTTGGTTGCTAGGTAGTTTTTATTGTCTCCTTAAACACTTCTTCCTCACCCCCTGCTATATCGATGTGCATTCAGCACAGCAGATGCTTCATTACAGTCCCATGTCTCCAAAGGGTTCTTCTGTGTCCAGAAGTTTTGTCCCATATTTGCTAGGGATTTGTTTTGATGGTGTGATGAACTGCATTAAGGCAAAACTGGATTTGTTGTTACTGTCCTGCTGTCAAGGGCTTTGTCTTTCTTTCTTTCATTTTTCCCTTGCTTTCCTTCTTTGTGAGGCTGTGAATCTGCCACACTTGGAAACCTCACTCCACAGCACACCCCTCCCCAGGATAAGGAGTCTGAAGTGAAGACTGATGGCAGAAAACAAAAACTTGCAGAAGCACATTCTTAAGCATGGATGTATTTGTGTGTTTGGAACAAAATAACAGAGTATGGTTGAGGCTGGAAAGGACCTCTGGAGCTCATCTTGTCTAACTCCTCTGCTCAAATAGGTCCAAACTAACCACGTCCTTTACTTTTATATCAAACTTTTCCAAATTGCCTGTACTCAAATGCAAAACATTCTGACATGTACAGAACAGTTATAGGAGACCTGGCATAAAACAGCACAGTGCTGCATATAAATAGGGTCAAGTCCTCAAGTGCTAAGGTAATGCTTCTGGGGAAATAAAGATGAAAATAGTTACTTACATTTCCAAGATAAGAAATCTTCTAGCCAGTTTTACTGAAGACTTTTTCAAACTTGTATTAGCATTGCTTTCCTGATTTTTCAGGTAGGACTGTAAAATGATGAACATTTATGACAAACGTATTCTGTGTGCCTTAAGTCACAGGTGCCTAAAGACACAGTGCCTGGAGGCATGCCTGGGCTTAGAGTACAAGGAATAAACGAAAATGGAGAGGGGAAAATGCCATAGCTTAGCCATCAACCTTTCTTTAATCTATCCCTCTTTGAAAGGTATGTATGTGTCTTTTCCTCTAAAGCAAGGGGCTCCACAGATTCCTGTATAGCTGAGCCTCACCCGAGCCTACCAACAGTGTTTCTCACTCAGTCGGTTTGCTTTCTCATCCTTTTTCCTTTTGTCCTGGCTCTGTACTGTGGTTGATGTTTCATTAACATTTTAATAACTGAGCCTAAATTAATAACATGAGCTTTTTGTCTCAGTGTGCTCTCAGATCTTCCCAGTGTAGCCCAACCAAATGGTTTGGGCTGGCTGCCCTCAAGTGCCAGCAGTCGAGAATAGGACCTCACTGAGAAGTGAAAGTTCACTTTTTCTAGGAACACCAGTGTATGCTCCATGTCATTAAAACTCAATAAAAATCTCAGTCTTATTAATAAAAAAGCTGAGCTGCTTATGATCTCAGCTTCTCTTTGGAGGCAGAACATCACTGCACCATTCTTCTGAGATATGTAGTGCCCATAACTGTATTTTTTTAAAAAAAGAGAGAGAGAAAAAGAGATATTTTCTTGTATGTTTCTTGCTGCTCCTCTTCTTCAGAATGTGACACTTCACAGGGCAAAAATCTGATCCTTCAAAAAATATTTTTCTTCCAATGCTCAATTTCTTGCTGTCACAGCCTGAGAAACAGTTCCCTTTTCAGTATTTACACAAGATAGTCTTAAGTGCCGTTCCTAAGCAGATGAAAACCAACAAGATCAAGAAGAGTGAACTGTTCAGGTTAATGCTGTTCTGAGAACAGGAACGTTGAACTGTTCTGCCAATCTGAGTTATAAAGATGGGGGTTTGCAGATCCCAGTTTATATTTCCCATGTGTCACACACTGACCATTACTTTTAAATGGCTTCTTATCACAGCTTCTTTGGTTACCTTTTGCACCTCTAGGCTATGTCACAAATAGTAACTTGAACAGTGTCACAAAATGTTCCTGTTCAATCATTGAACTGTTAGAATGGTCCTTGGTATGATTTTAGCTTTGGGCAACTGGCACGGTCTGAATAAGCTTTTGAGAGCAGTTTAGTAGCTTTCATAGACGTGAAAACATTCCTAACCATGTTTGGATTTAGCTATGCAATTTTAGATTTTAATCATGTGGACACATACGATTCTGGGACAGATGGTCTCGGTATCAGAGAATCATCCTGGAAATATTGAATTTACTAATACCAATATTGCTTTAGAGATTTATTGATGCGCTCTCATCCAATTCCCTCTCCAGAGGTCAATGGTTGTGTTTTTGTTATAATTTTTATGTGTTTTAATATAATATGCAAAATTCTGCTGATATTAGGCTTTATAGAAAAACAAATCAAATTAAAAGTAAACCAGTATCCCAAAGAGCTTTCAGTCCTGGAAACTAAGAACACAAGTGAATGAAAACGATAGTGGGAAGGGATGAAGAAGTAGGATGATTTGGGAGAATGCGGGGCAGGAAAATGAAAATGGTACATTCTAGTTTCTTAAGCCTCAGTCACACAGACATCTAAATTTGTACTTAATGCAAGAAATATGAGTAGTTTCTGTAAAATCACAATGAAGTTTATGCTGCAGGAACGAGCCTTATTTGGCACTCTTAGAATACAAGAGTCCCAGAAAATCGATGGTAGAATAATCCCCTGTGATTGCAGAAGGGAGGTGTTAAAACCCTCATAGTAAAGTGGTTTTGGGTTTGTTTTGGCTATTTTTCCCAGAAGCCAAGTATGGTGTAGGTGTTAAGATTATACATTGGGGTTGGAGATACATGGATTCTGGGTTTTGCTTCACTGTAGTTTTTCGTTTTGACCATGAGCATTAGTTATGGGCCAACACAGCAGGAAATGTAGGTAGGTACTTGGCCAAAACAGATAAAACAGTCTAAAGGAGGCGTGAAGGTGTATTAGTTTCTCCAAATAACCAATGAAACAAGGATCTAGAAAGCCACCTTGGACAGACGATACATCTAAACTGGTGCAGAGAAAAGAGAGAGGAGTATACTTAGTTTTGTGGAGCTTAGGTATCCAAATTGGGTTTGCATAACGGGGGCTTCTGCCTACTTGGGAATCATCTCCTGAAAACAGACAGCTGATTGGATAGGGGTTTTTCTGTTCAGAAGATGACCAGAGGAAATAGCAGTGGAAATATCCTCTCAGCTTAACTTTGCAACTCAGGAGCAAGGATGCTTCTGACTTCCAAGAGAGAAAAAGTTCCAAGAAAAGTTGCTTCAGGATGTGACTAGAGAGTATGTTGAGGAACACACATAAGGCATTACCAGGCTGATCAGGGGAAGCACCTGGAGAACAGAGTGATACAGAAAACCACAATGTGGATCTGTACCTAAAATCTCCTGAAGTCCCAGTTTAGGTAGACTTTGAAGTATCAGAAACTTTTGCCTTGGGTTCCCTGTGTAAAATGGGAATAACAGCCTCTCTGAGGCAGGTTCTGTGATATCCACCTCTCACAAGGTTTTCTAAGGAAATACAGGCCACATAAAAACCTGAGTTGAATATACTTCTAGATGATCATGACAAGAACAAGCTTGTCCTCTGACAGCCTTACTACTTTTCATATCTGACAATTATGTCCATCTTGCTTTCTGGATTTACTTTCACTGCTCCATTCATTGTGTCCATCCCTGATATGTTACATACACTTTCTCCAGTTTTACACCAAACTTTTTGCTTGGCGTTTGGATTGACTTCAGCTATATTTCTTTCACAGTGATCCAACTGGCATATCTTAGAGGTGTAGCCCAGAGTCATTCAAGCAAAGAAGCAACAATGAATGAGATATCAGGACCTTTCCTGGGTATCTGACTTCTCCAAGGGAGCATGTCTTCTGCTTTGGTCAGACTTGTCAGTCTCTTTATCCTTGAACTTCTTTTTGAGATTTTGTCTTTGTGCTCTGATGCAGTACCTAGAAAGTAAAAAGAGATGACAATCTATTGCAGATCACTGCAGTGCCAGAAACATTGTTGACACCTACAATGTCTGGTTTGAGCCCCTACTATGAATCAATCATGAAGTGATGAAAATTAAAAAACTCTAAGTGACTATAAGAAGTGTCTGATAATCACCTCTCCAGAAGCATTTCTTGGCCAATCAAATCATGGGAAGATTTCATTTTGAAGACATTTGTTTTCCTTCAGGTAAATAGTTCACAATACTCCTGGATCACACTGTGTCAGAATTTGGCTAGAAATCCTGCTCTGTTGGACTGGAGACATTACCTGCTGAAATGCCATATTTTGCATGAAATACAAAGCCAAACCAAGATTCCAGTCTGTAGCTGTCACTACAGTACTCTGCACTCACAGCAAAAAATACAGCCAGAAATTCAACATTATGGCCAGAATCCAAGTTTTAGCTAATAAATTGTGGCAATGCAAATTATTCTTCAGGTTCCATTGCCTACAAGATTTTTATGCAGCATTACTGAGAGTTATTAGGTGGAGGTGGGTGAAATTACTCTTATGTTTTGGTACCTTCAAATGGATTACAAGTATATAATATGTACAAAATGTGATTTTAATTATCATATGAACTTAACCTTGCAGATTTTGTATAGAATAAAGATAGAAAAAAGAAATCAGAGAAGGAAAATAGAGCTTTTCTTATTGTAACACAAAGATGTGTTATTTAAGATTTGCTGAAGACCAAATGAAATCCTGTAAAGTAGCAAAGCTGCTGCAAAGAAACCCTCTTCCTTGATCTATGCTTTCACAGCCTTTATTTGAATTTGGTGAGGGTGGTATTGGACACTTCTTTGGTAATTTGTTTTCAGATTTGACTCTGGCTTGGGTGTGGAGACCAGGATTACCACTGATACAGTGTACAAAGAAGGTGATGGGGAAGAACCAGTGTTAGAGCAAGTCTTGTTTCCACTGTGCTGTATTTTCTGTTAGAGAGCATGAGGATGAATACTTAGGTAGCAAATGACGAGTTAGAATAGTGGGTGGCTTTCTGGGAAAAAAGTTAATACAAATAACTAAGGTTGTGTGACTCTGACCCTGATGCAATACATGCAATACAAGAAATGGCATCAGGAATCAACTCCTGATGCAATACAATAAATTGCTTCATCTCTCTCCAGTTTTTCCAACAGTGGCAGGATCAACGGCACTATCAAAGCCTTAAGATTCAATGGGAGGAAGATGAAATACAGGTAATTTATCACCCTTATAAGTACCAGCTGAGATTTTATTCCAGTGAGAGCAGAGAGAATTGGTTACACAGTCTTCTTATCACTGTCAGGGTTGCCTCTATGGGAAAGCAGTTTGGTCTAATCTTTTTTACTTTTTCTATTTTGAATGTAAAATTTTTTTCTATGGTACAATCTGTTACTGATTTGTCTCTATAAGAAACCAATATGTTAGTTTCATATCTAACAGGAAATTCCCTTAAAAAGTCAGCAGCTCCATGGGTGTTTACTTGATGACATTTGGTCATGAAGACCATTCTATCTGCATAGTACCTTCAGCTTGAATATCATCGAAACCTCAAGTCGAGCACAAAGGCAAATGTCTTTGTTACAATGCTGTATAAACTTTGACATAAAAACAAGAAAATAAAAACAAAATATTTCATCCAACATTGCAATGCAGAGGGGAGAAAAAAGAAAAAGAAGGGGAAAAAAAAGCAATTACCAGAAATGATTGTGTGTTCAGGACCACTTACTTCATTGGAAAGTAAAATGGGCCATATCCAGCTCAACAAGCGTGTGGAATATATATCAAACATTATGGCCTGACATCTTCTATTGTCCTGGTTGATGACAGCATGTGTTTGAACAGAAAGGTCATGCCCAGTCATGTGTGCTAAGTGTTTAGCTGGTAATGCAAAGTCAACACTTTTTTTTTTTTTTTTCTTTTCTCTTTCTTCTCTCTTTGTTTAGGTAGTACAACACTGATGCAATACTAAGGATCAGAATATTGCCTTGATTTAAAATCCTCAGCTGCAGAATCTTAAATTTTATTTAGTTTCTGCTTCATAGAAAAACTTTCCCCATCAATGTGCAATCTCACAGTATTCCTTTATCAGGAGTGTCAATTTGTCAGTAAGAGTTTTGCTGGTGTAATTCCAGACCCAATAAAAATCTGTGATAAAGGGCAGTAGATATTTTTGTACTTCATATACATCTTCATGTCTGTTTTTGAAGAATCCATATCTATATCCATTTGTGCTGCTTATGCAAACAGAGAAGTAGAAAAGAAAGATAGTGGAGGTGAATAATACTTACTTCAAATGATGGTGGGTAAGAAGTCAAAGAAACAGTCATTTTTCCCCTCCACACTAAATATTTCTCTTGCTTCTCAAAATACATGAAAACTTAGCACTACTAGTAATATAACCCTCTTGGCAGTACAGCTTTCTTTCCCAGAAGCAGGGGAAATGGTGAGCTTTGACATTTGAGACACTACGATCAAATTGAGAGACCATTTGATTTCTGATGGAGCAGAAATTCTATTTTCTCCAATAACAAGTGCTAGATCCAATGAATTATTATGACCTTAAGCAATTCCAGATCTGTCACAGATGCTTGAATAATTCTATGTCCTTATTTCCCCTCCTGTGCTTTGATCATCTCATCAACTCAAAAGGTGCATCTGGACTGCCCTGTACTATGTATTTGTACAATGCTTAGTATAATGCAGTTCTTATGACTAGAATCACAATTCCACTTAAAATCTGAATTATAACAACTCTGACCATTTCTAGATGTTTGAGCTCATGGTATAGTGATGCAGGAGGAGGAGTTTTGGCCTTGGCAATTGTGATCAGAGTTTAAATTAAAATTCAAATCTTCATAGAAAAATGTTCATTTCATCCATTTATTATGATGTCTTACCATGGGAAAGTCATTAGGAAACTTATATCACTCTCAGATCTCTTTGGGTAATAAAGTCTTCTCTTTATCTCCTAGCGATTACCATCTGTCACCTGAACATTTTCCCTAGAAAAACAGGAAAATGAAATTTATTATTTGCAGTATCAGATGGCAGAGTATTGTGTTGTGTTCTATGCATTCAGTTGCTACAGTTTCCCAGATATTTGAAGGACTCAGTTATCAGGGAAGAAATACAATCCTGCCCAAGGCTTCAGAAAAAAAAAGAAAAAAAAAAGTTCCATAGTGTTCAACACTGCTGCTTGACTGTTTTTTCTTCAAGTTTGTTTTCAGTTTTCAGAAGGAAGAGGTGTAATGCAGATATGCTCTGTGGGAGGGAAATAAAAAAAAAAAAAAGAATGAAATTATTTATGCACAAATCTGTTACATAAAACATTGATTATTAGTCATTTCAACTATAAGACACCTCAAATAAAAGATTAGATATTTTGTTAAGGTATTTGAATGTCATACCTAGTTATTTGAGTTAAACATTGTAAGGCTTGACCATTCTTAGGTATTATAGAATACTGAGTTGTGGTCAATGAGACCTTTTTTCCTTTTCTTTTTCTGTTGGAAGCAATCACATAACCATATTCTACAAATAGAAGCCACGTGTTGAAGAACAAATGCTAACTAGGTGAAGTCTGGGGAGCTCCGAAGTAATCCGTCTGCAGCTATATGTGTTTCCTTCGCTTTTGGTGTAGACCACAGCTCTTTCCACTAAGTGAAGGATTTAGCAATATCATCTCAGTCTACTTCTGGAGAAGATTTGGCTCACAGCTATCTCAGAGCCTTTGGTAGATACTGTAGAGCTGGTCATGCTCCTTTCACCTGCCCATTTATCCAGCATAAATTAGTAAAATTTTTCCTACTGTGAACCAGCAAGTGACTTCCCTTGTTTCCCACTTCTATACCACTCATGGTCCTTTATGCAGTTTCTTTCTCAGTGGTACGGGGCTGTGTGCAGAATGATATAACAGAGACAGTTATATTTGGAAGCCTCTAACCAGTGCTGAGCCACAAGTAGTCTCCTCATGAAGGCACAGGTTCCAAACCTTTTCATTAAAGAGGAAAAGCTGGAAGATGTTCTTGGCATGATTTCAACACAAAATCTCTCATAATCCCAAGCAACTGTGTAATAAGTATGCTCAGATCAAAAATTCTGCATGTTAAAGTCTGTATACCTAGTAAGCAGACAAGAAACAGTAGTAGTAGTAATACTAATAATAACAATGACAACAACAACAACAAAAACAGCAATAATGTATATATGTAAATATATATACACTCCAACATTCAGTAAATTTTAAAATTCTATTACTTCTTTTTGGAAGCAAAAAGGACCATCTGCTCAGGAGTAAATCAATACAGGATGGGTTTACTAGGCATAAATTGATCAAAAATGGCTTCTTCAATCAAGCCAAAAAAACTTTCATAAAGTTTTCATCAATAAATGCCACTAAGCCCCCATCAGCTCTCATGCAGGAGATTTATATCCATAGGAAGTATTTAGTCTCATAGATTTGTTTGAAAGAGTAAAAAATAATTATAAAAAAAAGATATTTGTTTTCATTATAATAAAAGCAGAGAAAATAAGGTGAAGATGTCTGAAGAAATCTCCGATATCTTTTCTGTGCTTTCTTTGGTATGTTCATACTCTTGTTGGCAAAGCTAAATATCAAAGCACATCCAATTAGCAGCATAATATTCGTGTATCAGGACAGGCCATCTAACAAGCCCACACTTGTTAACAGAAAGGTGAATATTTGTCCAATTCTGTAGAAAATGGATTTTTCAAAGAAGAATAACAACCCTGCTGTCTGCAGTTACTAGATTTACACTGTGTTTGATCGAGTCAAAGGCCAGGAAAGGGGACTCATCAATGACAGGATATGGTGGGTTTCCAAACTCTTCACTGGAAACCATAGCCCTCATTAAAAGAAAAGAAAAAAAATCTCTGCCAGGCAAATAAAAGATTTTCTGAGTTTTTAATTAAGCTATACAGACACCTCATTTAAAATAAAGGAAGAAAAAGGAAGAATTTAAATAATTACTTTCTATCTATGCCAATTTTGAGCCACGTTCTTTTACTCATTTGACTTGTATCAATATTTTCTTATTCAGCTCAGTCATTAAATTCAGTGGGACTACACAGCAAGGCACTTCTCTTTCTAAGTAAGGGTGATGTATTTTGTCCAATGGACTAATTTGCAGAATAGCATACTGGTCTTTTAAATGGGAAGCAGAATTTACCATATAGATTAATGAAGGACTGAGGTCAAAAACCTCAGTACCAGCAGAGCTGTCAGCTAAACCTGGATACATTGACACACACACAAAACTCAGGAGAGGCTTTGGAAACAGCCAGTAGTATGTAAAAAAAGGGAACAACTTCATGTGTACTTTGAGCCTAGAGCCTAAGGCAGTAACTGAATCAAATCACGTACTAAAATAAATTTTCACTTGATTAATTGTTCTCATCTAGAGTCCTTAAAGAGTTTCTGGTGATGAACAAATCTCAGCATGCACATAGTCTGCGTGAGTGCAGAAAGTTTCTTATATTGAATTCTTGACATGGGCCTCAGAACCAAGATGATTCACAAATTAGACAAGGAATTCAAATGGGAATTCCTCCATATCTATGAGCCAAACTGTTCTTCGTATGAGTGGCTGCTAGAGACTATCTGTCACACTTAGTGAGCCATGCTTTCTCCATTAAGGTGAACTGTGGACATTTTAGCGTGTATTTCATATCTTTTCCTGCAAACATAACTAAATGCTTCAGATTGTTGAACTTCTAACTAGAGAATTGTCTGCTTATTGATGTTAGGTGTGAAAGGAGCTACTCTTTCAGCATAGTGGCCTGCCACATGTTCAGTGGAAATTCTACTGTCTTTGGTCAATGCATTTCCTAGAAATACTGGTTTTCCTAGATACAGAGGGGTCAAACTGTCATTCTTCACATAATGACATAAAACCATGGAAGGCAGATCAGAAAAAAAAAATAATTATGCTATGCTTTATGAATAGTCAGATGATGTGAAGTTACAGGTAAAAGAATGTCATCTGATATTATGGTCATCAGACAGAAATACATTCCTTCAGATGATTGAGTCATCCTATCTAGGGTACATAAAAATTGTTTTCTAAAGTGTCTGTTTCTTTTTAATGACTAAATAAGGAGACCAGAGAAGCAGCTTAACAGTTCAAGTCACTGAGCTGAACCTTACACTAGTGCTGAAGGTTGCTGTCGACCATCCAGGGCTAGCTAGGGAGTTTCACAGGTAGGAGATGTACTAACATATTCAAGGACATAAATTGTCCTTAACATGCATTAAAATAACAAAACATTTAACGAAAATGTATACAGAACACATCTCAAAGGTAGGAGGCTCAGTAAAGTGCTGCACCTTTTGATGACTGTGGTAACTGAAGCTTCCCAATAATTCAACAGCTCTTGGAGTGATTGCAAAGGGAATGAACAAGGGTCAGGTGGTTTGATTCCTCCAACTTTAGAAAAAAGAAATGGGTGGAGATCACCTTCATATTTCTATTTGGTCGAGGAGTAAAATCTGATTTCCCTGAGAACTGGTAGGGCCATTATTGATCCATTTTCTGGGTAATCTTATATGGCAGTTTCATACAGCATAATGTGCTCTTTGGTGGCCTAAACCCCTATTTTTGAACAAAATAAACCACAAAACTGATAGTATAAATAAAGGGAACTACCATCTGTTTCCTTGCTTTAAATAGCCCCTCGTGTGGATGGCAGTGTTTCATAATAAAGTCAAAGGTTTCTCTGAGAAAAAAGAGGAAAAGGGGGGTGGGGTGGGATGGTGGAGAGAGGAGAGAAAAGAAGCCTTCAAGCAAGCAACATCCCTTGACAAAGAACAGTCTGACACAAGGAAAGAAAGAGAAGAAGAAGAGAAAAAAAAAAAAGACCTGACACTATTTTCTTCTTAGTCAGTCTCTTTACCTATATCTGGTTTTAAAAAGATTATTTTAATTACCTACCTCAGTTAATCTAAGATATATTAAGACAGAAAGATTCATTCATCCCACTCATCTAGTCTAAATTTTCCCCTCCCCATAATATATTTCAAAGGATGCAAAGTAAATAGGTTCTTGGTGATAGAATCTAATAGAATAGTGTATACGAGAATTTTGTGAACAGATTATTTTTCAATTAAGTTATCTTTCCATTGGAAGTATATCTGTTGAATATTTTTCACCTTGGCTTTAATGTGCTCCATTTATTTATTTAATGAAGATATGGATGACAATGCATTAATTCTAAATTTTAGTTTTCATAATGGAGTGGTCTTTTCAGACCTCAGCAGAACCCATAATTTCCTGTGCTGAGGGCTGTACAAACATACAAAAAGGAGATTGCTCTTGGTCTGATTAATTTATTATCTAACAGATAAGCCAGACGTAGGATACACCTACATGGGCTCTTGCCCTCTGAGCAGACATGAGCTCATTCTATTTGCATCCAAAGCAGATGGAAATTTTCTCTGCCTGTGCTCCACATTAACTAGAAGCCTCGTGAATACAAATAACAAGGTGTCTAGTCCGAGTTACTGACTGCTGATGAAAGATGTTCTGTCTTAGCTTGTGCTTAGGGTTTCCTACAGCATCTGCTCAGGAGTATAGATAAAGTGAGCTCTAATTTTTCTGAAAAATATTGTATAGATATCTATGAAGAACAGAAAATGGCAATATGGAAGAGACCAATATGATTTTTGGAGATGTCTGGATGGGCAAGATAAAGGACAGGAGTAGCAATTTCTTGGGGAAGAACCAAGTAACTGCAAATTCAAGTACAATGCCCAGTCTCAGGCAGAATTAGTGTGTCTGAGTCTAGTAAAGTTAATCATGACTGAATCATTTAACTCTCGGAGTGAGCATTTGAAAGTCTAATAATTAGCTTTATTAACTCAGCTACTCATGTGTATTCCCTTTAGAGTGAATGGAGAAAAGCAGGCACTCCCAGACAAGTTATCTGTCCAGTCACCTCAGACACTTGAATTATGATGGACTGAATCATCTATGGGCAATGCTTTTCTCTCCCCACTGACTATTGAGAAAAAGACTGCACTTCTCATTTTTAGGTTACAGAACTGTTTTCCCTTGATTCTGAAATGTTTGATGTTTCCTTGAATTTGCAAATTCTCTGTTCTGACCTGCAACTCATCACTCAGCTGCTACAGGACATTATTTTTACTCTCCTTCAAAAACCTTATTTTCTGGATTTTGTTCCTGTTTTCTGCTGCTCTGCTCTGTAGATTCCCAGCCAACAATCTCACCCCTAAGGGGTGGCGGGGGTGGTGGTGGGGGTGGTGGTGGGGAGAAAAGAAAAAAGAAAGAAAAAACAAATAAGAATGGTGAGAAAAATAAAAGTGATTAGAAATCCATTTTACACTCACCCTCACTCCAAGCTGAAATTATCCTGTTCACTGAGGCACAGGTGGTGATTTTCCTAACTTGATTTGGTCATTAAAAATCCTCTAGCCGCTTCAATACTTTCTCCCCGAGGCCCCTATCAGCACTCTCTTCTCCAGTGATTAGAACAGAGCCGATTGGCCTTCTGAACTTATTACAACCCTTTTTCTAATGATCCCATAATGACTGCAAACCTGAGCCTAGCAACCTGACAGATAATGATGTCAATTATGCA
>JAVJGI010000040.1:1975889-2005468 GCA_035590275.1 Ibycter americanus
GTGGAACCGAGTGGTTTTCAATCAGTCCTTTGCAAGTTCCCTGGGGATATATTAAATACTTCTATCGAACCTATGAATGGTAAGAAAATCAAGGCCTGTATTTTTCATGGAAATTTTTTGAGGAATCTGTGTACTGACAAAATGTGGAAGAAATTGGTAGACTATCTTAGACATATTGGTTGGAGAAAATATGGGCTTTTTTGTCATGCATTATGTTTATTGTTTTTAGATTCACCAGAATAGTTGGAAAGAGTGAAGAAGGAAACCTGCTCTCTGATTGCCACCTAAGTAACACAAGTTTTGCTTTGTTTTGTCTTAAAAGTTCCAGATGTTCTTGTTTAATATTAGTTTTATTCTTTGTTTATCTGAGATACCTGTATATTATTGCTGCTGACAGAAAAAGACTGATTTTCCTTACTATGTGAATGAAAACGTGGCCTTGGAAAGGGGGCAGCAGAGGTGCATCCATGGAGATGTCCTAGCCTTATATTTGTTCACAGATTCTCAAGCTTTTCCATTTTATCCTTGCTATGAGAACAGCTGAAAGGCTAAGATCTTTCTTTAATGAACTTTCCATATAGTAAGTTGAATGGGACTGTTTTACTTTGGGAGAGAATGATGACAGCACGGAGTAGGAAGTGCCTCAGAAAAATCTATCAGGCAAGTTTTTATTGGTGAAGAGCTGTTAGTTATTGATAGCTGGACAATAAATAAGGCAGTCAATGTAAGTAATTGCACTGGTTTTGGCTGGCATAGTGTTAATTTTCTTCACAGTAGCTTGTATGGTGGTGTGTTTTGGATTTGTGACCAAAACAGTGGGACTGAGATGCCTACCAGGGTTAAATGTCCGCAGTAATCACGTAAGATACTAAGGAAAACAGTGGAGTAGAACTGCTGCTAGGACTGAGCAGAGATGTTTTACTTATATGGGCTCCCTTTGGTCATCTTTTGTTCCCATCAGCTTTCCATTCAGCATTTTCCATTCAACTTTCTGGAGTACTCAGAGCTGTGGCCAGCAATTGGTTCCAGCTCAGCTCTTGATAAGTAGTACAGCCATTTGAAACACTTGTTACACACAAAGATTATAGTTTCAAAAATCCACAGTGGCAAGTGATGCATTCTCTCTCAGTCATTTCTCTTGTTGCTGTCGCTGTCAATAGAATGGGCTCCTATTGTGACATTTCTTTCCTTTTTCCATCAATCTTTGTCTTAAAAATCGGAGTCAGAGTCGTTACATGTCACAGTCTCTACTGTGCAGTTAAAATAACCTCCTATGGATGCTGAGATTTAACTGCCTACTGGGCCTATGTCAGGCTTTCTAAGGCCTCTGAAAGAACACAAGATAGCAATACAGGTTTCTGGAGAGAGGCTTTGTTCAAACTCCAGTAAAGTTATGCAAGACTTCTATTTTATACTTTGGACCTGATTTGAAAACAAACGCTAGCAAGGGAAATTGAAGATGGCTAGCTGTTGTGAGGTTTTTATAGTCATAACCAAAGCAGTACACAGGGAGTGAATTTGGCTCTTGCTTTCTGTAGAAAATGACTGTTTCGAAATCCATACCTTGAGAAAGACCTTTTCACAAATTTGAAGATCTACCTCACAGTCAAAGAATTGGTGTAAATTTTTAATAGACCTTACTTCTGTACTGTTGTGATACACCAATACAAGTAATCCAGCATGAATAGCAACCCCACAATCCCCAGACTAGCCATGCCTGAAATAATGGGGTAAATAAAAAGCCCAGATAGAATTCTGTTTGCTGAGTTCTGCCTGAGTATCATAGCCTGAATGATGGTATCATGCTGATACAATACGAATTGCTATTTTGACTTTTTGTAAGTTTTCCAGGACAGAGAATATCCTTTTGGTTCTATAAAGTACCAGGTGTGGTGGGACCTGAACTTGTGAATAATAGATCTAGTTACTATTTCAATAGAAATAAATAAAGTTATCATGTTGCAGTAAGAAATCTTAGCTTTTTTTAGTAGAGTCTTCCTCCCATATGATTGATTTCTTTCTAGGTGTCCTGGCATTTGATGTATGAGTCTTCCTTTTTTGATCATCCAGTTTTCTTCTTGTTTTAATGCTCTGGTCATGAGCTGTGCATGCCCATTTGCCGTTGTAAGATTAGACTGAATAGCATTCACACACACACTGAAGAGTTATAATTGTACTCGTGTGAGGTACCCGGACCTTGTATCCAGGAACCAGTACAAATGGACACAGGAGGTAGGGATTAGGAAGAAATAACTTTCCCTTGAGCAAAAGGGAAATGCGGAAGGACTAAGGCTTCAGAAGATGGTGGTTTTCTTGTTTTGTTTTGTTAATGCTGTCTCGAACCCTTAGGTCTCTTCCAACATCCAGAGAAGTCAATGGATTTTTGCTTTTGCAGATCTCTTAGTTTTCCCTTTCCTTGTTACTAAATGATAACTTTATGACCTATTTTGGAATTTCCATCTTCCTGCCCATGGTGATAGCATCTGAGTGTAACCATTTAAAATTGATATCAATAACAAAGTCACTGGTGACTACAGGGTATGGTCAGTTTGAAACTGCTTTAGTAAAGGGAGTTACTCTGTGTGTTCTCATCTCCTATAGGATAATGTTTTTCACAAGAGAACTTTCTGTACATAAATTGTGTGTCAGAAACATAGAAACAGTCCAAGTCAGTTAATGCAGACTATATTCCAGTGGAATTGGGCTCAGAGATGTGATTATCTGATTGAGAATGTCAAGGCATAATCACAGTTTTTGGGTGAAGGCAGAATAAGGGTCACAACGTATAGCTTATTAACAGCAGCACTTTGGATAAAATAACTGGACTATAGAAACCAGCCAGAAGCAGGATGATCCTAACATAATCAAAGTCACAAACCAAGCTTTCAGACCATGTTAATTAGGATTTCTGTTGCTGTAATCACACATGACAGGCAGTAGTATGCTCTACTCATATTCCAGGGTGCATGTGTGCCAAGCCATTTTATTTGTGTGTCTTTTTTTTTCTGTAATAACAATGTTTTCTGCTATGTCTAAGAAAGACCCTTTCTAACTACATATTTGAATCATAGAAAGGAATAAAAGTCATACCAGGTACCTGAAGATCATTAAAGAAAACATTCATGAGGAATGAGGAGTGTGGTTCACTAAAGCACTTGGCTATTTTCTTTCTATATCCAACATTGAAAACTGTTGCAGATAACAGTTTTGCATTTGAAAAGGAGTGGCTTGTAAGGAAAATGCTTTAGTTGAGGGCAAAAACCCCATCAACCTTCTTCACTTAGGAATGTATTCAATATTTTGTCACTTTTTGTTGTCATGCTGCAGGAAACTTCCTTTGCCATGCAAACTCCAGAAAATGTTTTTAAATCTTTACCAGAAATGAAAACAATATGAAATCAGGGGGGTGGGGGTGGGAAATGTGTTCTACTTATTGTAATTGCCTGACTATAATTCTGCCACTGATCCTGGTGTCTCCTCTACAGCCTGCTCACTGCTGTAAGCATTTCTTGTGATTTTTGTTATCTCTGCCTTGCCCTGCATACAGTTGCACAAAAGTCCTTTTGAAGCTCTGCCATGGAGCTTGGGCTCAATAATAAATGACTGAGGTTTTGTCATTTGTATGCCAATATGACAGATACGATAGCATGCCTGCTTCTGCAGCCATCAGATCTGAAGGCTTCCTCAGCCTGTGAGTTGCTATTTTCCCTCAGCTCATATGCCTACTATACCTCTTATTGTACCCCCCTATCTAGCTCTTCAGGGACTCTCTCAACCTCAAGCTCAGTTTCATCCTATACCTTTTCCTTAAGGACTCATCTTTGTCTGCACTAATACCCCTCAGTATGCATTCTTGTTCATCTTATCTTACCTTCAAATGCAGTTTTAGTGTAGTTTTCATATTTCGTTGCTTCTTTACAATTGCAGATTACCTAGTATAAGCTGGGGTGAAGTAAATGGACACCCTGCACAATATTAACAAGGTTTTGAGTTAGGTCACTCTCCAGGACCGTTTCTTTTATTATAACTGTTTCACCTGTTGACATCATAACATGTCATCATTGGAAAATAAGAACCTTCCATGGTGATAGGAAGAAGAAAGGAGAAATAGAAGTGTTTATTATGTAGAGTTAGCTTTCTGATGTTCTTTTTCCTTTCATTAAAAGTACCTGAAGTCCCAAAATGAATGCAAAGGCTCTGTGTGTTTTGCCTTGTACAAACACACACATCCTAAACTGTTTTTCTGTTTTTATATGGGTAGTTGGTTGCCGTGTTGGGGGTGTGTGTGTGTGTTTGTGTTTGTTTTGAGTTTGTTTGGGTTTGGGTTTGTTTTTTTTTTTTAGGGTTGGGGGAATTGAAACAGCTGAGGAAATAAGGAAAGAGGAGTGACACAGAAAGCCTTGCATTTCGAGTCAAATTTGGTTCTAAGGCTGCTCATTCCCAAAGATCTCTTTTATCTCTGCATAGGTCTGACAAGGGAGAGGTGAATTTGTAGACTGTGGAAATACAACAGCAGCTTTTTCCTTACATACTGTCTATC
The DNA here is from genome assembly GCA_035590275.1 of Ibycter americanus. NCBI lineage: Eukaryota > Metazoa > Chordata > Aves > Falconiformes > Falconidae > Ibycter > Ibycter americanus. The sequence continues at coordinate 1,980,430 of JAVJGI010000040.1, forward strand.
CATTGTGCATTCAAAATAGCTTCTTGCCTTTCACAAGTCTCAAAATCTTTTCCCACTGTTTACCTAAGGTTATGCATCTGGAAGAAATCCTTGGCTATCTGGCAAAATGTGTCCCCTTCTTTAAAATTTCACTTAACTGGCCCACTCTAAGCCTTGTATCACAGCATTCTTATAGGTCAAGAATCCACAAATTACCTTAATCATGTAATTAAATTATCAGTATTTGACTCTGTCCCTACATAGTCAATGGGACATAAGTATACACTTAAAGTTAAGGACATACTCAAAAGCTTTGCTAAATCAGGGACACAGTTAATGATGTTATTTCACTCTTACTGTTTAAAAACAACCCATTTTCATAAATCATGTGATTAACAGTACCAGTCTTGCTTTTCTGATGACTGAGAAACCAAGGGCAATTTATTTATTTTTTTTCTTCCCTTTTCCCCTGTACACTTTTTGTACATGTAGAACATTCTCTTTGTAACTGAAGAGATGAATTACTATACAGACATTGACCCTGCTTAATTTTCCTTCAAGTTCAGCACAACACTTCAGTCTTTAAAGAAAAATATTCTCCTTTGAGCTGAGAAATGGCACGTTCATTGATGTTATATTGTCATTGCTCTTGTGGTCACTGCAGTGTTTTTCAGGTCCTTGGCCTTGAGACATCTGCATGGATCATACACTGAGTTATCATTTTAACATTTGAGCTACTTACCCCTTAAGAGGCTACCTGCAGTGGCATCATGATCTAGGAATAGGGAATATTCTCAAAATTCATAAAGAATTGTATGTCTTATACTAAATGTGTCCAATGTTTAGGGTATTTGGACACCTAATTTTTATTACTGTTGTTGTTTTCTTTTCAGAAAGACAACCACTATACTTTAAATGCATAATTAAAAATAATAATAATAATGCAACTCTTCTGCCAGAACTTGACTGGCAACAAGAACTAGGTTCTAACGTGAAGAAATCATTAACACACTCATTAAAGCCTCCACACAGAAACATGAGAAAACTAAAATAAGATTTCTGATGCACAGTGATCTAGTTTTCCCCAGTCTCAACGATTAATTAGTTTAAGAAACAATATTTGTACTAAATGGAGAAAACAAACCACCAACAAGACAGATAAGCAAGGCAACATGCAATACCTAATTTATAAAATTTAACTGCAATATTTTTCAGTCTTTCTCTCTGGGGAAGCAACTACTAGGCAATTTTGTAGCCTTCTGTTTTTCCACTACACCAGAGGTCTATAGGGATCTTCACGGAAGAATCCTATGGGAGACAGTCATGGATAAAAAATTGGTCCAGGACAGTTGATTGATTTTTAAGGATCACTTCCTGCAATCTCAAGAATAATACATTGTGATTTATAGGAAATCAAGCAAAGGCAGCAGAAGTTTGTGCAGATGATGAAGAAGGTCCTGACAAATGTCTAACATAAAAAGGAACCATGCAAGACATGGAAGTAGAGGCAGGTCATCCAGGAGGAATGTAAGAGGCATTTGCTGATCATACAGGGGTGCGATTAGGAAAACCAATGCCCAGGTGAAGTTGAATCTGGTGAGAGATGTGAAGGGTGGCAAGAAGGATTTCTACAGGTGTATCAGCAGCAAAAAGACTAGGGAAAATGTGGATCTGCTGCTAATGGGGGCAGGACACATGACAACAAAGGACATGGAAAAGGCCAAGGAACTCAGTGATTTTCTGCCCCATCCTTTACTGGTAAGACAGATGTTCAGGAATCCCAGGCCACTGAGAGCAAAAGGAGAATCTGAACTAAGGAAAACCTACCTTGGTGGAGCAGGATCAGGTCATTTAAACAGACTGGACATACAATAGTCCATGGTATGTAACAGGACACATCCATAGATGCTGAGGCAGCTCACCAATGTCAGTGAGATACCACTGTAGACCATATTTAAAAGGCTGTCAGATGGGAGAAATTTATGGAAGAAAGCAAATGCCAATCCTATTTTCAAAAACAGCAAAAAGAAGGATACAAGGAATTGCAGGCTGGTCAGCCTCACTTCAGTCCCTGGGAAGGTAACGGAGTGACTAATTCTGGAAAGCATTTTCAAACACAGGAAGGAAAAGAAGGTAGGGGATTGGGAGTAGTCAGCAAGGATGTATGATAGGGAAATCATGCCAATACTGGGGTCAATACCACTTAACCTCTTCATTAATAACTTAGATGATGGGATAGAATGCACCTGCTGTGGATTTGAAGGCAATACAAATTCTGCTGGCATTCAGAGGGACCTTGACAAACTAGAGAAAAGGGCTGATGTGAGCCTGGTGAAGTTCAACAACAGGAAGTGCGGGTCCTGCACCTAGGAATATCTACACAGGTATCTTCATGCCACCGGTAGAACTGTAAGTAGTATACAGAGTTTTCTGGAGGGCATGTAGTTTTGTAAGGAACATCAAATTCTTCAGGATTGAAAAGGGAAACTGAGACTTCAGTTGCTGGAGTTGGTTTCCTCAAACACCTGTGTCTTATCTGTGAAATTAGAAGCTTTTAGATAGAATTACAAATGAAGTAGAGAAGGATTTGCTGCTTCAAGGCTTTGTGCAAAAGAATTCTCCACATTGGTTGATTTGTACTAAATCTTGTAGCTTTACCATTGACTTCAAATTAGTCAGCTGTTGTTTCCTGTTGAACACTACCAGAAAGTGGCAGATTGCTTTGTGAATCCAGATTTTCTCTGTATAGATTTAAAGAGATGGAGACATTCACTTGCCAAGTTAGCTGTATATTTGACGAGTAATTGGTGGAACTTATTAATTGAGCAATGTTATTTTTCCTATCACAGGAAGAAACATTCTTCCTCTCTATATTCGGTTGTGCTGCAACTTTCTTCCACAATTTCTTTGTTACCCTAAGCAAGGAAAGAATAAAGGAGGCACAGATTTCTGCTTGCTCTGTCCCAAACCAGAAAGACAAAACACTGAAGCACCTCACAGAAGCAAGGAGACACTGTTTCAAGGGCTAATTTTCTGATATATTTATGTGTGTATCTATCAATTATATAGCAGAAAGCTCATAAAGAGAGTCTAGAAATGTTATAGCTTTCATTCAGACTTTCATGCCATTGACGCTGGTGGCAGAATTTCTATTGGTTTCTGTGTTGCCATAATGTCATTCATAGACAGGAAAAAGAAAAAGTACAAATTTCCTCTTTATTTGCTCATAAGGATCAATATGCAAACAGACATATTAAGGCATGAAAGATTAATTAGCATTTTCTTTCACCTTGGCACTTCATGAACCAAGATGGATCCTTTCCCTCCCCAAACATATCGTATTGATTTGTCCTAGTCTTAATAAATCTTAAACTAGTACAGATAAGTGTGTGAGAGTGTAATAAGCCTTGGGCTACACTCAGTAAAAGATGTAGGTATGATAAAAAGGGCTTAGAATTTAGGCACCTACTTCCAAAGCTGTGAACCAGAGAGCCTTATGCGCATCTGGTCTTTTCTCTTCATCATCCATACTTCTCTTATTCAGATTTTATTTTGGTTTTCACTATTTTAAACTATAAATACCTAAACTGGTTTTCTGAGCTACAGTCTGGAGGTGACATGTGAAGTTAATTGTTCAGCTAGCTGTCTAAGCTTCCTCCTGCAGGCACTTTGTTCCACAGTAAGGCAGTTATCATAGAATTGATTGTTTTCTAGACCCTTTTTTTTTGGTTGTTGTTATTGTTGAGGTTTTTTTTAATTGGCTTTTGAGACGGTCTTGACCAGCTCAGTAGTTCAGACTTAAAAATAGAGGTAATGAAAAGGAATCTGGATGTTTAAGTCCATTTCTAATTATTCTAGGGAATTTCTACTGATGTTCTGAAAACTTAAAAAAAACTTAAAAAAAAAAATGCAAATGATAATTCATGTTTAGAAACATTTTCCTGTCTTATCCATAGGGAAATTTCACCAGCGTAAGCCACAGTTTCCACCTTCTAAAATGAAATGTGCTTTGTCTGGCTAAAACTCAGTTATGTCTTGATTCTCTCCCCACCATTCCTTAACAGCAAGTTCATTAGAAGACATTCCTAATCCTCTTTTCTGATTACTAAGTATGCATGATTCTGCCTCCTTTTCTCTCCCTAAAGATATTATTTTTTTTGCATCTAACCATATCAGAAATGCTACCATGCTTATATTAGTAATTTACAGATTAACTTCTTTACCAAATAATTTCTTTGTTTCTCAAGCTTTATGTTCTGTGTTATCCTGTGTCTGATACAGTATCCATTCTAGCTGATGCTTTTCCTGTACATTTTGCTGATATGGGTTGTCTGATGCGTTTTAACTTTGTTGATCAAAAATCCTTGACACTTCCACAGTGGGGTCACTATTTTATGTCACTATCCTTTATTCATCTGCTGTTTTAATGAAACTTCTTTGTCCTTAATAGCTTTGAGATCTTAGCCCTCTCTCACAGGTGGTTGAATTTGAAAATTAAGTTTTAAAGAGATTTGGAGGGAGGACAAGGGAATGACAGACAGATAATACACTGGCTGATCATATGGGTTTCATTTTCCTAGAAAACAGGTTGAAAAACATGATCATTTTGAAAATTAAAAAAAATCAAACATTTTCAATAAACCTGAATCAATATTTTCAGTATAGCTTAGAGTATGCATAAAACAGTAGCTGACATTTCACTGGGAAACTTGAGATGTATAACTTATAATAAAATTGTATCATATTCATATATATAGTTATTTCATTTTGAATTTCCCGTTTATTCCTCATTCTAGTCATCTTAAGGTAGACATCTGAAATGGGTTGGATACATTGTATTCTAGAATTGGGCATTTAACACCAGACATATGTGGCTGGACTTGGTTGCTGAAACATAAATGTCTTGTGAAATTTGATATTCTCATGGGTATCCAAAAATTTGTGTGGGGATGATATATATGCACTGAACTCATGACAGTCATTTGTGTCTTTCTGGTGCAGTGTATTGAAGTCAGGAGGATCTGAGAGGCTGCAAGATGCGTATATACAGTCAATGAAATTCTACTGTAGAGGTGGGATTCAGCTAGAGACTCAGATATCTAAATGTATATTCAATTCAGGTGTCTACATGTGAGCCAAGTGTCTAAATTGTTATACTCTAACAGAGATGTAACTAGTACAGTCAGTGAAGCCTTAGAGATACATTTAGCTATACTTGAGATATAACATCTCTCAACTTCGATCTAACATATTTTTTTTAATCTGAATTCTGCGCTAAAAATCACTGTTCGCATGATAGATGCCTAAAGTTTCATCAGATTAATTTTCATTCACATGTCACCACAAATGTATACTTTTCATGGTCTAGGGGAGGTCATTCCTCCTCTGTGTCTATGCAAAGGAAGTTACTTCAAAGGCTGTTTTTTGCCCAGCACAGCCAGCCAGGACTTGTAGCCTCTGAGGAGCCTTTCTGTCTTCGGACAGTATCCAATAGTTCTTCCCAGCTTCCCCAGTATGCTCTGGCATGAAGGTGCCTTACTGTTTTTCTGCTGTCCTTCTCCACAATTAGGTGTCATAACCATAGATCTTCTCTGAAGAATGTATCCCTTAGGAAGCAGCCCTTTTTGTACCTCTTTCCTAACTCACACATATTACAATGAACACAATATAACAGACTTCACTTTCAAATTGTGGGGGGATTCCCTGTAGACATGGAAGTCAATGAATTTTGAATATTGAAATGTCTTTTGTTATGATGCCTACAGCATAACTGTCAAGGGCTACAACTCTATCCCAATTATGTGGAGACTAGATAATGAAGTAATGAATGCCCTTGCACTATTTTCTTGTGTTCTTCTCTCCGTTGGAAACTGTTTCTTACCTTGTGTCTTAGATACAAAACTTTTCAGGGCAGAGCTACCTTCTTGCCCAACATTGGTAGGACATAGAATGCCATCACAGCTTAGCAGAGGGGGCTATGCAAATAACATTGAATAAACCTGTTGAAAATATGGTTTAAATAAATGTGTTTTTGTTATCAGCAAGGCTTTTTATTCCTATGTGTTCTAAAGTTTAGCTGTGTGGTAGTAGTAGTGAATTACTGCACCTTACAGATACAGAGAGGCAGCAGCACTGGCACATCCAATCATGAAAGTATATTTAATGAAAATTATTGCACACTAAGTTGTGTTTTCCCAGAGAAGTCTACAGAGGTCTCGTGGTACCTATAATTGTAATCCATAATCTGTTGATTCATCTATTTTTGATGCTCTGTAGTCCCACTATTCCTTCTAAGGATGCCTAATGATGCCTCTTGCTGGCTGCTGGACTTGACATGTAACACATTTGTTAAACAGCTTTGACATTCACCTCCTCTGTAATGTAATAGGTCACGTTGATGTGGGGTGTTTTTAGCTTTCTACCTTTACAAGACCTGTTGCTTGGCCAACAGACTGAAATCAATGACATCATTACATGCCTTTTATCTGATACGTATTTTTTCGTCTGGGTGCCCTGACATTCAGCTGGCCTGGAACTTGTTTAGCCTCATCATGCTAGTTGGGAATCACTCTTCCCTCTTTCCCCCTTCTCACTTTAATAATCATATTTATTGTTATGTTTCTGTCTCATGGAGGCTTTTGATGTACTTCAGAAGGAGGTGATGTTACTTTTAGCACAGCATTTATCTGGTAGTTTGCCTAGACTCCAATGTTATGTGAAGTTTCCACCTTACCGAGGGGTGGTCTACACTTGCAAAGGCAGATGTTGGCTTATGTGGTCAAGTTTTGAAAGGTCTTCCTTTTCGCACTACTCTTATCTGATCTGGATTTCTGTTATTCTTGTGCTGCTTGGATTTTTTGCAGTACTTTTGTTTGCTCTGTGGCTTGTAAGTCAGGTTTTCTTTAAGTACGGATGACAAGCTTTTGCCAAGGCCTGATTTAGCTCTTAAGTGAATCAAAGCATTCTGTATCAAAGTTGTTTGGCAATTGATAATGTCACTTGAAAAATAAGCAAAGCATAGCTAAAAAATATATTCCACCTTAATGTTCATGTAGAACAGAAACTCAAGGTACGCAAGATGCTCAACTCCATGTATTTAGGATTGTATGAGATCAGCTGTAATGTGCAAACCTGCCACTTGGGGATTGTGAGAAATGATGTGCTAAATGGCTCATTGCCAGGAGCTGTGCATAAGTATTGGATTCAGGTCAATAGTATCTGCAGCTGTTATTAGAGGGCATGGTGAATCTGTGAGGGTGGAGGATAAGGAGAAATTTAGAGCTGATTAAAGGAAATGTCTGACTAGCCTATGAAATTCACAATCACAAGAGACCAAAGGAAAGGTTTGCAATTAAAATTAAGGAGCCTAATTTTCAGTGAGAAAAGAGACTGACCCAGAAGTTGGGATCTGTGTCCTTTTCCAAAACATAGATAGAAGAGACTCCTAAACTATTTCACCAGTTTCTTCTGGGAGCTTTACTAGAGCAGGGCACACTTATGTCTGCATGCCAAAATCCTTTTGGCACAGCTTCTAAGAATCTTCCTTGTGCTAAAGCAAGATCAGGGAGGGTACTTCCCTAAGATACAGAGATATGGCAGGACCTACAGGCAGCCCTGCAAAGGAATGTTCCATGAACAGCAACTGCTCCTGGTGCCATGGGTTCTCACAAATTGCTGTATAGCTGAGCATGCCAGGCTGACAAGGATTCAATAAAAGACACAGTCAACCCCCTAATTCTTCAATGCTATATTTTGATATTTTTGTGTGTTTGAATCAACATAATCAAGATTACATATTTTTCACTAATAAAATTATTTATATACATTTCCACTAGTGAAAATATACGTACAATACAGTGGGCTTTTATTGATTAGTCTGACACATCAGTCCCAAAGAAGGAAAAAAATTATCTTCTGTCTTCCACTTGTCATGTTGGTGTTCACGTAGGTTGAAATATTTATTATTTCTGATTTATGCAGTAAATCATTGATACCATTACACCATAAACTTTAAACTTCTGTTCTTGTATTGAAATCCACTCTTTTCAGGCCAAAGCTTATTTTGATAGTCATTTTTCTCTATTTTTTTATTTTTAAAAAAAATCTGTGTATGAGTTTTCATTTCAAACTATAACTAACTCTAAAATAATGTGATTTGTTAAGATAGTTGAGAATATTTGGAAGGAAAAATGAGTAGCTGATATACTTTGAATATGAATTATGGTTTTTGTTCTATTTCTTGTGTCTGTATCTCTAAGGTAGCTCTCATAATGACAAGGAGAATTTGATCTAACAGGTTATTTTTCTTCCAGAAGTTGTTTTATCTTGATCTTTTCTTCTCTCTCTTTTTTGTTTATTTATTCTTTAATGGCAAAGAAGAGGGAAGATGACACATACACTGTGATTGTCATATACTGCTTTTCATTCTATTTGATACGGAGAGTAAATATCCACTGCATAAACCAAATAGCTGCGTTAAGGCAAATGAAACTCAGAGGAAAGAACCATTTCTCATAACTTCTATAATTATGGAAAACATCTGGTTGGGTCACAGACCATATACTACTCTAGCATACAATGCATGGCAGGTCAATGAGGAAACCAAATACACCATGCCTCTACAGACATAGCTAATACAGCAGACAAGAAAAGCACTTCTTCAGGGAAAAAGTTCAGATACTGGCACTTCAGGAAAGGTGGATCAGATGGTTTAAAATGTTTTGATTGCTTTTTGGCTGGTTGCTAGCTTCTAGAAGGAATCCCTGTGTCCCTGCAAAGAGGGCAGCTGCACTGCAAGCTCTGGAAAGGGCAACATTTTAAAATCGCTAAGGAAAATTTAAAAAGAGAAGGAATTTGCAGCACAGAAATAATAATAATTAAAAAAACACATCAAGAAGGACAAGATTCCATATGTTCATAACATTCCTGACCCATTTTTGCCTGCCTACTCTTTAAAATCTCTAACAATGATGACTATAAAACAGCATTCCAGTGCTTCACAATTTCCACCCTTCACCAGTTTTCCAAAGTCCAGTGTTTGTCCTCCTAACCAGAGCAGACATGACCAAGAGTTATGTCCTTTATACTACCTCTTATATTCCAGGTATGTTTGTCTACTGTCAGTTTCCATTCTTCTAAACTAAGCAGTCATGATTTCTTCAATCTTCATCACAGTTCATATTCTCAAGGCCTCCAATTATTCTTGTTGCTCACTTCAGACCATTGTCCAACAGTCCCACAACCTTCCTGAATTGTTTTGCACAAAGCAGGACACACAAATGAAGACTAATCATGTGAGTTTTACTTTACAGATAGAGAAGTAATTATCAAAGCCCCATGCAAACCAGCAGTGCCAAGTTAGTTTACCCACACAGAGGTGTTTAGAATCAGGTTGACCAATCCAACTTAATCACGAAGAAAGAAGATCATGTCAAATAGAAACTCCCAGCACTACCTTAAGAACAAATTTTTGCCTAATGTTAACTAGTGTAGCGCAATTAAAACCATTCAATGAAACAGTCTTGATTTACAGCAGTTGAAGAGCTTGGTTGCAATTTTTTTGGCAGCATTAATTGTTACAATGGTGTGGGAGATATAGATAGGCCACCTGAACTCAATCCCAGATGAAAGAAATTTGGAAGGAGTGTTCAAAATGACCAGGATCCTCTCTTTATTGTGGCAGTGTCCCTCAAACCATTCAAAGAAATTCTGTTACGAACTCCAATTTCTGGGTTTAACACCATGGCTGTGTCAAATTGCTTAGGTTTGAAGCCTGAAATATATGTGTCAGCCCATATGAAACTTTCTTTAATTTAAAAAATAGTTTAAATCAGTGTTTGAGGAGTGCAGGGCACTCTCTTTGCTTAAAATGTGTTTAAGACTTTCTTCTTGTTATCTCCTAGATCAATAATAGTCTTCCACTGTTAGGTAAACTATAGAGGAAGTAAGCCCTTAATCCCTTGCAAGTCTTTGCATTCTTTTCCAGTTAGTGACACTGCAAAAAAGACAAAGGGCAATAATAACATGTTTGACAGTGTTTGGAGGGTTAATAACTGCTGCAGTTTTGTGCGTCGTTACTGTAACATCTGAGCAGCACAGCCTTTAACATCTTAAGATGCAGAACCCTCAGTGCTTGGAGATCTTCAGGGATGTACAGAGTTGTCCAGTGAGTTCCTGATCACCTAGCAGCAATTTGGAGATGTTTTTAACACATGAGTACATCCAACCTATGGCATCCAAAGCTATATTTTTTATAATATTGGAATTGGGGTGTAAAGGATGGTTGTTGGACCAAGCGATGCAGATTGACATATGTCTATACATGTCTTGAATATTCCTACCAAGAAAACCAGTTAGTTCACTCGAATTATTGTATACACACTGTAAGTGGTAAGTAAAGCAGGTTCACTGGGTAAAATGGGTTCATTTGGGGATAAAGTTCTTACATTCTGTTATGCAAACTGTTGTCACCCTACTATAGTTGGCAGAAGCTATGTGGTTTTACACAAGATAAACAGCTGCCCCCAAGCATTGGCATTTACTAGTATTTATTATTTATGAATATTTGTATTTATTATTTATCTCTGTAGCCAAGTGTTTCCTGTGCATTTTCCAGGAGAAGGCCACAATGCTTGATCCCTGCCCCAAGGAACTTAGAAACTGATCTGTAATTACTAAGAAATGGCTAAGTCTGGCAATTACTTATTTTTTGCAAGAAGCACTGTATAGTCCCCAAAGAACTTCGAGAAGGGAGGCAACAGAGACTGGAAAATTACTAAGCCTGAACAATCAAGTATTTAGCTCCTTAAGTGAAGGGGATGGGGGGTGGGGGGTGCATACACATGTGTGTGTGTTACAAAAAGATAAAATTATTTCTCCATATATTTGACAATTAACACCTTTATGAATTGTTTTGTTTTTTGGGGGTTTTCTTTCCCAGCTAGACCATATCTGGCCCATCATTTGGAAAAGCTAAGTACACTGTGATTGCTAGCATACCCATCAGCAATATACAATCTTCCTTACTTTAAGGTTCAGAAAACAAAGTGAGAGAAGCAGGGAAGTGCTTGGCCCCAGACACTTCACTGTGATCCCCTACCTAAAGAATAGTGAATCTGTGCTCTTATCCCACTGGCACTGGAGTAAAGTCCATGACACTGTTAGGTTTGCAAAGATCATTTGAGATACCCATGGCATTTCCCAAACTATATTACAAGGGGTGGTGGTGGTGGTGGGGTGGGGGGGGAAGGAAGGACTTGGCTTTTAAAATCAGCCTAACTCTTTTGAGGAGGTTCTGGCTAAAGGGACACAGAATCTGTGGTCACATCTTAACCTTCATTAAGTCACTTGCTTGTGACAGAAGCAAACATACTTGTTAAAAGTTAAAAATATTTATTTTTGCAACAGATGGAAAATTCACATTCCCAGTGTACAGGCTAACCCTTCAAACAGATGCAGAAATATGCTAAAGTATGAGAATAAAACCATAGCAACATAGCCAAACACAGGGGGCCTAAATATACTAAATTCTGGTTTATGACAATTGATAATCCTATAATTTGTAGAGATTGGGTCTCATTATATTTCCACTGTTCAAATGTATAAATATAAAAGCATTTTATATTTATACATAAGCATAAAACTCATTGCCACGTATAACCCCGTTAGAGAAGACTAAGAAAACAGTGATTTATTTGGGCCTGAATAAGAAAAAAAGGAGCATCATTCTGTGTAAGTAAACTCTCTTTTGTTTAAGTAATGAGGTCACACTGCACTGTCTCTTTTTCTCATTTCTTACTATCTTTGTTTTTCTTTCTTACTTCTCGTATATCAATACAAAGACACATAAATTGAACCAAACTCTTGATTATTATGGGTGAAATTTTGTAAACAAAGATGTGGGATCATGTAAAACAAAGGCATGAATGATCCTGTGACACAGAAAACAGACATCTCAGAGAATTTTTCAAGGAAGAAGTTAAAAGCTGACAGAAATCAATTTCACTTGGATTCTTCCATTACAAGAACATTTACATATAGTCAACTAGGTGTTAGTAATACTGCAATTTGGGAAAGCAAAGCACAGTATGAGGCTGAACATAAGCAAGGTGGGAACTGATTACTAAAGAAATGTTCAGAAAACTACAGGAATCTCCTTTGTTTTATAAGAGGAAGCTTAGCCAGCAAAGTCATGAGCAATTTACTCATCCCCTATGCAATGTATATCAATTTGTTACTTACATTAATTTATTGTCAGATTAAATAATCTCAAATAACTGGAAAAGTCTAGGATCACATTTGTACTACTGCTTGTCCATATACAATTGGTGGTTTAACAAATGGATGAAGTTTTATCTCCATTCTATAAATAAGGAACTTGGGCGCAGAAAGCTGAAATATGAGCTTATACTGCTGTCAGAATCCCAAAGGCAGACTACTATTTCCCTACACAGGCACATAATTCCCAGTTAGTGTTGTGAGTAAAGAAAAAACAACTGAGCAGTATGGGGTTTGGTGCCTAAATGCTGTTCAGTCTAACAGTCTGTAGTGACGTGTTCTTTACAGAAGTTTAAGCAGTTATATTTAACCTAATATTGGTCTAGCAGAATACAAACTACTTTTGTTATGTTTACATAGCACTTGACTGTGGCATAAACAAATCTTTTGTGATTTATGACAGAAGTTATCCATGAAACTCCAATCATCTAAAAATCAGACTTTTATTGTAAGCTTATTATCAGTGAAGAGGGAGATTAGTATATCCTGAGTGCTAGTCAGTTCAATCTAAATCATCATAAGCTTGTACTTCAGCAATACAGTCACCTAACATTTGCATGCCTTAAATCAGGTGTCTCCCCTCCCCTGGGAATTTAACTTACCTTTTCTAAGTAATTTCATTAATAAACTGCCTTTGTTTCTGGTGGCAAGCTTTCCAACACACTGTCATTCTCCATATTATTTATGTATGCTTCAAGGCTGAATGAAATTTAGGGGAGAGGGTTGTTCTACAGTGCTGCTGTGGCTTCCCTGTTGCATTAACATGGCAAGTGTCAGGTGGTCCTAGCAAAGGGGCTTTTAGCCTTTGGTTCCTGTCCTTTCCACATTAAAATGGCCTCTGCAGCTTCCAGCAAGATTAAGGGAATACTGTTCTATGCACGGTGTAAAGTGTGAGTTAAATAATGCAATACACAAAAATACCTGCCCCTTGACCTCTCTGTCTTTAGTATCTTGATGACATTGCATGAATTTTAAATGTACCATGCCTGTTCATGGCACATTTTCATGCCCAGTTCAATCACAGTCTTCTCAGTTGTCAAGTATAAGAAAATATTCTAATAATTTATTTTTATTTGAGACTACGTTTGTGAAATATCACAAACTATACTATTGCTTTCCTCTGCAGTTCAGTTGCTGTAGCTTACTTACATGGGCATTCCTTCCTGGCACTACCTAAGTGTGTCAGATAAAGCCAGGCTCTCCATTGACTATTATGGGAGCCTAGACAACCAGTGGGACTGGGATACCTGCTTGTACATGCTTAAAGTCACGTGAAATAAATTCCATTTTAGGGCTTGATTCAGTTGCCACAAGGCACATGTCTAGTGCCCTGGAGTACTTGGAATACCAGTGACAGGGCTGGCAAGCATCACACCTGGTATCACTTGGAGGTTCCCTAGGGTGCCTGAAATGCTTCTGTTGGCACATACAATACAGGACATTCTGGAAGCTAGAGGCCAGGAGGGATATTTTGAACATCCATGTCTGTATCTGGGCAATCCTAGTCTTTGTAGTCAGTGACTTAGGGGTGTAATTCCTCTGACCAAATATTAGTATTTACTTTAAGGTTGGATGACTTACACCAAATAACATTGTCTTCATTGACCAGCTCTCCTCTGAGTAAAAAGCAAAAGAGGGACTTGCAGACTATTACACTGTAGATGCCCACATTTAGCCAGTCAAATGTATCCCATCTTAGGAATTTATACATTAGACTTCCAGATATGAGAAGGAATACTCTCTGGTCAAAGGCAGGAGCCCAAAACACGCACGCTGTGGCCGAAGAAAAGGAGGAATATGTTCGTGAGTGTGGTGTTCTGAGGGTATAGCTTGTTATTTATTTTTAATTCTCAGTCCCATTTCCTTCAAATGTCAGTTGAATTTCACTGATTCTCGAATGTGTCTAGGCACCTACTTCCCTACACAGGCACGTAATTCCCTGTTAGTGTTGTGAGTAAAGAAAAAACGACTGAGCAGTACAGGGTTTGGTGCCTAAATGCTGTTCAATCTAACAGTCTGTAATGACCTGTTCTTTACAGAGGCTGCCCCTTTTCTTTGAAAGTATTCTTTCCCCTTTTTCTTTGCAGTTTCCTAGTGAAAGACAAAACACATGGGTCTAACACAAGATTAATGCTATCCTTTCAGTAGACTTAAATAGTAACTTGATAAGGTATGGATAAAGGATAGATACTGGATACTTCCTGGACAATTTTGAGTGGAGGCTTTGGTATGCACCTCTGTGAATTATGTTTGATTAAAGACTGACCTCTTTCAGAAGATAAAAAGGAAAGGGCTTATAGTACAGTGCACATTGTATTTACAATGCCCTAAAAATGGCAGAGAGGTGTCATTAGATGTTTATGTCCTGTTTCTGCAAGAATTCACATACAGATGGACTGCAGTCTCATTGTGTGTGAGTAGCAAACATCCAGCTTCCCTCTTGCAAATCAGAGCAGTCAGGCAGATGTTAACACAGGGTAGCCAGTCTCTGAGATGTGAGGGTGAGAGTGGAGTGCTTCAATTGTAAGGCCAAAATGGGACACATCTTCTATATTTAAAAGTAAGAGTATTCATACTGTAACAAAGAAATCTAGAGTATTCATTAGTAAGTTTGTGATGTACTTACCAGAGGAAGACAGAGATGCACTATATGAACATGAGTTATGTGCACATATATATATATACACACATATAAAAAATGTGTTTGTATATATAGATAGATACACTGTGTTCGTTTTCTCAAGTATCTGTTTTTCAGACAATACAGTTAAGCTCCTGATTAGCAAACCTGACAACAGTTCCTCTTCCATATACTTTCTAGAAGCTGCCTCTAGCCAGGTTTGCATTTTAAATAATAAACAGTAACTTTCCACTCTACTAGCTAAAGCACATTAATTTTTACATGATCTATTTTAAGCAAGTGGGCATATGTAATTCACACTTTTTTTTTTAATAGCTTAGGATTTTCTCTTAAAAGTGTTATGCAAAGATTGCTCTGTGACAGATCATCTGTGTTTATGGTATAAATTAGTGTGAGTGTTATGTTAACCTTTGTAATTATACACCTTTGAAAAAGAAAATTGTGAAATATGAAATTGGGCACATTATAGGAAATAAGTTTTAATGCCTGATCCAGTTGCATATTGCTAGAAATCCAAATTTTTAGACTTTTTTTTAATAACTAACTGTGGAATAGAACGCAGGGATTTGGGGGGTTGGTAAAGGTTATGTCTACTGTTAAAAATAGTTTAAGGTACTTATTCTGTAATTGCACAGACCTCATAAATTTTCTATCATGTGACAAATGATACTGCTGCTGAGACAGGAATTTTCATTATGTTGATTAACTTTTCCAAGACACTATGGGCCATATGCCATTACACTGAATTGCAATTTACTCTTACTCTAAGAGTAAGTTTGTTGATTTTGTGACTGCTCAAAAATTAAAGTAATATGTTGTGTGAGTTGCACTTCACCATTAGTTGATTATGTAGCTGTTACTATAACCAAGGACTATGACTTTTGTTCCAGGCTGGGTATATAGCAGCTCAAGATCATAAACAGCTATTGAACATTTGAAGGAATTTCTTGCACTTCCAGGATATGATCCAAAAGACAAAAAAGGAAAAGATAGGAGAGGAGAGGAAAAAGAAAAGGAGAGGAGAGGAAAGGAGAGGAAAACGAAAAAAGAAAACAAGTCTTACTAGCACAGCAGTGATCTCAATTATCATCACGGGAGTTTTTGCATTCCGTATCTTCAGGAAAGTTCAAAACTTGGGGCCCCCCCCCAAGACTAACCAGACAATAACTCATGTTTTGGGTATCACCATGCTTTTGTTCTCCCTGCTGACCAGGTCTGCAGCAGAAGCAACTTTGAAGCCACAATCGGTTCTGGAAACTCATGAGTGAAACTGTCATTTTACTAATAGCTAGGTGTTTTGCTTGGCCCCACAAGCACTTACAGGCTGATGTAAAGATGAGTGAGACAGATTTTGCACCAAGTTTCTGTTGACTGGTTGCCCCAGGTTCATCAAAGTCTCCATAAGAGAAAAATGCAGTTGAAACTCAGGCAGATTTCCCAAGTTTTTTTGCTCTTTTTACACACTAAAACCTGACTTTCTCTAAACACTCTCTTCCTTTCACTCTTCCCCACCCAGATCTAAAATGATAATGATTATTTGCCCTAGGGTCTGTTAGAAAAAATAACATTTTTAGTTATGTATATTATTTTATTTGTTCTTACCAAAGTCTTTAGCAATTAGATTTCTTGGAGTTTAAAAAATTTGCATTATCCTCTGCAAATATCTTCTTTACATCTATCAGACTGTACCTGTGCCATCTTTAAAGTGCCTGTTGGCAAAAAGGTGTAGATGTCTTGACAAGATATCATTTTGTAAGAACAGCAGTGAAGGTGCTAAATGTTACACTGCAAAAACAAGTAAAAAGAAGATATCAAAATGCCAATGTGATTAATCAGCATAGCACATTTTAATGATTTTGTAAGAAAATGCTAGTCACCTATTTCTATTCTATATCAAGAACTAACAACAGGTATATTGCATATTAACATGAGTTACTGTGGCTGGAATTAGTACAACATATTCCATTAAATGTACATACATGCATTTCAAATCATTGCAAGATCTCCTAAAAATATGAGTAAGATTAGGTCATCTCCACAAAATGAGTATACATCACAGAGCTGTAAAGTTTGGCTACAGTGTGTCCTGTTTCCAAAAACTTTGATCATTGTAAATCGTCAGTTAAACAATATGCTTGTCTTTAAACACACTTTATTGAGAACTCAGCATGTTTGTCACAGATGTCTAAATGGTCCTGAAGAAAAGAAAATGCAGTGCACAGCACTTCAGAACTACTAACACCTGAGGGGAACTTATATACTAAAGTCCAAGCTTTAAATCCTGATTCCACTGAAGATAATGGGAAAATTCCTATTGGCATTGGAAAAGCTGGAATTTTGACCTTAGCTGGAGTTTTCCTTGGAATAAAAAGACATTTTTATACCTATTTTTTAGGCTTCTATACATTTGAGGTATAATCATTCAGAGGTCTGGAAGATTTGGCTTGACTATTTGTTTGCAGAAATGGGTCTCCAAAACATAGGTTATGTTTAAGGCATGTTATGAGAAATTTTGATGAGCTTGAGGGTATATTCTCTGGACACTCATGCACTGGCTTCCCACAGGAGTGTATTTTAGACTAATTTTAGAGGGAACCAGTTGTGTTGAGGGAGAGTGGAATCTCAAGGATATCCTAAAATTCAGAGCATGCTCAAGTATATATTTCTCTAAGCAGGCCCTATAGTACTGTGGCTGACTAATCTTCTATGCCTTATTTGCTGCTGCACAGATACTACAGAGGGGAAAAATAGAAAAGGGAGCAAATAATTAAACTCAAACACCATCGTGTGAATCTCTTCCATGATACCAAGCAAACACTGAAGTACACTGGCTTAATGTAAGCCAGTAACTCATATATAACTTTGTGTTATGATAAGACTGAAAGACTTTACCATATCATATGGGAAACTCCAGCTCCTAACACAATTTACTAATGTTGTTTTAAATATCAGCTTTCATTTAAAAAAAAATTATTGTATTCCTACTGTTGTGCAGAATATAACCAATGCAGCGACATCTGCTAAAGATATGACAAACAAGAACTGTAGCTCACAGAGATGTGAAATACCCTAATTACTCTTAATAAGTTAACATCTCTTAATATATGCTGCCCAAGAGGTACTACCCACAGTATTTTCTCTGGAGACTAAGAAAATCGGGCTGCCATTGCTAAAGTAACATGATTTTTCTGAGATCATCCTGAGGGTAGATCAAGGGTAAATTGTCTCTTTTGTCAGGTATTTCCCAGCTGACTTAAAGACAGCACAGAAAAATTTGCAGAGGGGAAAGGCATACAGATAATGTTGCACAGACATGGGTGTTGTCATGGAAAAAGCTCATGGCTGAAACTGGTACACACCCTGGTTTGTGCCTTTACTGAAATTACTTAATTTTGTATCAACAAACTGCTAATGTCAATATTTCCTTAGGATTATTTTGCAAAATATCATACTTTTATCATATCCAGGAACACTACTTATTTTCACTGAAGGAACAAGTAACCCTTTTGCAATACAGATCAATATTTTCATACCTGTTTTGTGGGATATCGTGTAAGAAATGCAGATTTACAAAAGGCCTATAATGCTCCCAAGAAATTAATTTTTAGTAATCATAGAGTTCATTATTTATATTGCCCATTAATCAGCATATACCTTTTTGTAACACAGGTGATCAATAATCTATGTCTAAAATGCATGCTAACAGAGGTCTACAGCTGATCACTCTTAATTAGGTAGGTGTTGCTGATTAACTCACAATCATGAACTGAAATGTTTAAACAATGTGTTTTCCCTGTTCTTGAATAATCACTGTTTCTAGTAAGTGACTGTGATGAACTGGGCTGCTACTGAATACAACTTTGTCCATGTGTTTTGATAGCTGCAGCTAGGAATGATGTTGGAAAGTGAGGGAGGCAGACACAAACAATAGCATATAGTGATGCAGATTGGAGAAAATGGAGATGAGCAAGCTGGCAAGTAAAATCAGATTTGAGGATGAGGTGAAAAGACTGGGATGTGTGCAGCTTGTGTCTGGGACTATCCAGATATTTTTTGTTTGCTCCTGTGAGAAAAATCAAGCCAAGAAAAGCTGGTTCATATTGCAGAGCTGGCATTACTTAAAGCAAGTACTGTGCTGTTGGGAGGCTTTACTTTTCTTCCCCCCCCACCCCCTAAGGCTTTGTGAGATGCCAGGAAACTAACTGAAGACTAACAGATAAGCTTCTCTTGCAAGTCCCAGGATATCCTTCACTCCCTGTAAAGATAGCATGTAAATAGGGATACTAAGATGTCTGAGGCACTTTTTAAATCTGTAATTGTTCCACTCTTTCATCATGTCACTAAAACAAAAAGCCATGTTCAAGTTGTTGTCTATCTCCTGAGTTGTATCATGACATGTCTCTTTAAAACAAAACAAGACAAAAAACACACCCACAAACCCAAAAATGAAATGTGAAAATTAAAATTAGAAATTAAATGTAACAGGTCACACTGTTACCTGGTAATCTCGGGAAACAGAGAAGAGGAAATGTGGTCTTTTCCAGTGTAGGTACTTCTGTGAACAGTCATATTTAGACTCTGTGTGGGATTGGTGTTCACATGGTTGGCCAAAGGTCTAGTGCCATGAACTACAGCCAAGTTCAGTTTCTACTCTACTAACCTTATATCCTGAGTAAAATTCTTATAAATGTCTTCAAAGAGAGGATGTCACTTGCCTTGGTTTTTTCTTTAGCATTTTGAATAAATGAGGCTTTATTTCCCCCTTCATCTCCTAGTCTTATTTTGGAATCTCTTATAAGGAAATATGGAGCAATGGAACAGAAAGTCATACATTAAGATAATAAAGACCAGATATCTCAGTTAGAGAATAAGAAAAAAAAAAAAAACAACAACCAAACACTTGATGGTTACCAATCAAAAGTTATTCAGGACATTATGGTCAAATATTAAATATGTCACAAACAATTTACGAAGACAAAAATGTAGATGTTTGTTTCAAAAACAGGTTTATTTGAATTTGGCTAAAGATTTTTGAAGAGTGAGATTTCAATAAAAATAATTTGAAAATAAAAGAGCCAATATATTTGTTTTTAAAAAGTTATAATTTTTGTTTAGCAGATAGATTATGCAGAGAGTTTAATTTAGGAAGCCAACATGTCAAACTCCACAACATCTGGCTGTAATTCACATGGAAATTAAATGAAAGGAGAAAAGAAGAAAAGAATTTCAGGAAGACAGATACAGAGTAGTAGTGGGCTGCCATATTAGTATGTTTGGTAGCAACATCTTCAGGACAGTTATTATGTGAAAAACAGTTGTTAAAATAAATATCCTTGAGAATTCAAGGGTGCAGAAACTGTATCCTATGGGTAGGAGTCAGAAAGGGTGATAGCACAAAATTCCAACCAGAAAAAATATTTTGCCTCTCATTTAGAGACTGTATTATTGAGGACAAGATAGCCTTATGCTAACAATCCAGGTCTAGGCAGCAGAAGATATGGGTATGGTGTTCTGGTCTGCAAAATGTCAGCAGGATTTTGTGTTGCTTTCCTTTCTGCTTCTGACACCCGTTGCTCTGGTGCACCAGCTGTCACTTGCTGATAGTCTGATGCTTTTTTTGCATTATTAGGAGCTAAATGCTAAATGCCGTGATTCCAGATTTGCTATTGTATCTGTCTCACAGACCTAAACCCCACAAATACGGCAGTCCTCAAATGTGAGCTTTTAAAACTGAGGTCATTTAAGAAAGCTACAATTAAGGGGATTTTTTTTGTTGTTGTTTTATTCCCAGTGAGAGGCTGTTGAAATGAAGCATATTTGCTTCCAGAGAAAACCTACCAAAGCAAAATTACAGTACTGCTCACTTTTAAATTTCACAGCAAAGCAGCACTTAAGGCTTATTGCAGTGCATTAGATTTAAAACCAATTAAGTACAATGCTAAATCAGTGTAAACCACATTTCTGAATTTATCTACAACATAATGAATAACATCTGCATCTGCAAAGAAAAGATTTATACTGAGCAGCAAAACAAAATGTGTTGACAATTTGAGCAGTTTTCATTCCCTTATGTCGTATGTCTTCATTATTTGGTAAAGCTTTACTATAATCCTTCATTGTTAGAGCAGTAAAAGGGGAAAAACACCCAAATCGCAACACATTTAGGTAGGTTCTTCCTCAGTTCATTTCCTCTTCTCAGCAAAGGTACATCTTATTTACCTCAGGACCTTTTCCAATTTGAAATCTATTCAGGATTTGACAAGGATCACCTTTCTTCAGGTGTACTGGAGGATCAAGGATTATCTTCTGACCTCTGATGGACATTTCTAGTACTGCCCTCTCCAGAAAACACTTTCAGTAAAGCCAGCCTGCTCCATTCATCTTCCTAGATGACAACAGGCAGAAAGTATGACAACGGGAACCAAAATGCTCCAATGCTCTTTAAGGGACCGACCAAATACTACCTTCGACAGAGCTGAGCTTCCTTGCTGTCTGCCTGATGCTTCATGTGTGACCTTTAACACATAAATTATATACTGATTTGGACACAGTTTGAGCAAATCTGTTCTGCAGGGTTAAATCTTAAAACTTGACTTTTTATCATTCTCCGCTCTTAAAAGAATGTAGGAATAACAGTCTATTTTACTTTCCTGGCTTGTAACGCTGTAACCTCTATGTGGCTGCTTCTTATTACGAACATGTAAAGCACTTGAATTAATGGAAAGAGACCTTGGTCTGGATGTCTGAGCCCTGTGATGCAGGAGTAATTATTTAGTGTTTGTGACTGTTTTATGAATGTCCTAGTCATAATGCTACAGACTGTCCTATTTATTGGTAACATACATACTATAATACACAGCAAAACAGCAAAAGCTTCCACTGCTGTTGCCTTTCAATTCTCTGGCAGCAACATATTTCTTTGGGTAAAAGAAGAATCTTACTCCCATTGACTTTTCAATGTCTTTTATGACGGAGAGCATAGAAGGATAGCTGTTCTTAATGGTGATAGGTTTTATGAGACAGAACTACCGAGATGTTACTAGTAAGAAAATATTCATAAGGATACCACTGTATTTTAAGGATTAGCCTTTTGTGTTCATAAAGCAGAGTCAAGAGTTCCAATCTCAAAGAGGCTTGTGGTTAATATTGTCCTTATTTATTTTCCAAGTTGTGTCCTGCTCCTGTTGTTATGGGCCTGTAATCCTCTCATGCTTCCAGAAAATACAGTGCTTGCTGGTGATAATTCAGGTGCACGAAGAATGACCAAAATTGATGTGAAATTTTATTGTAACGCTAAAGTCCTTCATCCCTGGTACTCTTACATCTGGAGTTTCTATTCTTCAGGACTGGGATGTAGCTTAAACTACACAGCAGGAGTTTGTGCTGTCTTGGCATGAAGCTGAAGATGCAATGTCAATAGCGGGTTCATTTAGCAGTCTATTCCTCCTGGATGGCATTCTGTACTGAAAATACGTGACTGAAGAAAAAAGAGATTATGGCATATCTGAATTCCAGGGAGGGGTCTGAATATGAGGGTAAGGTGGGGAGGGAAGGAAGATCAACAAAACTACAAATCCAAACAATGGAAGCAGCGGAAATGGAATTTAAAAAAAATAGCGTGCTATCTACCACATGGTAATGACACCAGTGCTGCAAGGAATACTCTGCTCTACCTCCCAGTGATGGCGTATGGGGCTTTCAGCATAAGTCTATAATACACAGTGCAGCACTGGGCAGACACCCCTACGTTTTCTACACAAATCCCTTCTGATAACATTGGATGCTGCACAGAGGGAATAGCACTGCAGCTTCCAGAGCTGAAGCTAGTGTTTCTGCCCCATGATGCATTGTGCTACACAGATGTAACAGCTTATTCAGTTATCCTGGCTGGCATTGAATGGCATAGTACAACCTTCCTATAGCAAACCATTACAGACCAGTCATGAACCAGTCTGACTGAAGAAAGCCAAATCTACAACAGTGTATCTGGTTCTCACATATCCCAGGAGCTCACTGGTGATGTTAAAGAATTTACCCTGAGGAATATGAGAAGTTTAACTCCATTTCACCAGTGAGTAAAATAAGGCTAGTAAGATTTCAGAGTAGATGCTAACATGCTTGTCTCTCTGGGAAGTAACATTCCTCCATAAAGTCAATTTAATGTTTTCCTCTGCTGGATAATATTCTGTCATAAATATTTTGGCTGACATGGCTGAAATGTGAACATTAGTGACTTCAGTTCCAGTTTGTAGACTGACTTATGCCAGACTATCCAAAATATCTGCCTGAGACCACTAGCTGCGATAACAGATCTCTAGGATACCTGTGTCCTTCTGGAGCTGCAGCCAGGGGTCAGGAAGGATGTTTCACGGCATCTGAAATAACATTGAATACCCACATTTTGGCAAACGGATTCTGTCTACAGTGTCAGGACTAGGAAACCTCCCAGAGGAAGAAAAAGAGGCAAATGAAACTCAGCCAGCTAAACAGTAAAATTTATCAATGAAACTTTGGGGTGGATTTCCTCACAGGACATTGCCATAGGAAGAAAAGCAGTCCCCCTTTCGAAGAGACTGTTTTAAGTGTTAACCCTGCCATGCTGGTTTGTGCTTTTTCCTGTGAAACCTTGTTTGCAAAGCACCTGAGGGGTCTAATGGCTTTCATGAAAAGACTTACACTTTGTGCTTATTCTCTGCAAACGTGCAGTGAGGCCACCGGCCAAAAAAAGCTTTTTTCTTCTGCACCTGAAAGGGTCTCCTGTGGCCTGTGAACAGGTCTGGCTCTCTCTGCTAATCCATTTGAAGCCTTAGTAGGGGCATTGATTCTTTCTTAAGTTTGAATGAGGAGAAGAATTTTACTTTTTCTAGTGACTTTTTTGAATTACACTGTGTTTTATACCACTGGGGCTTAAGAATAGCTTCATTTACCAATATCAGGTAATTGCTACTGCAGCAATTTGCTACCATAGAACTGAGCAGCTGGAACATATTGATGTCTTGATAAAAGGCTGTTATTTGTGTTAATTTTCCCTCCCACATTTTCATTTTTGGCCAGCCAAACATGATATCATGTGCCATTGTTAATGGGTATGTTACCTGAAGCTGTTACAAAAGTCCATGCCAAGTTCATCCCAATGAATTGAGGAGTAATGTAGTTTTAATTTTAACTCCAATTATATCTAGGAAGATTAATTGTTGGGGGCAAATCCTTGCGTGGGGCCAAAAGGGAGTTATAAATCATTCAGTTAGATGATCAGATAATTTCCAAGCTCCTGTGGGTTTCAGAAAATGGACAAGAATAGCTTAAACCTGTCTCTTTCACAAAGAACCGGTAGCTTGTGATAAATTAGAATCTGTCTTTTTCCCCTTTCCAGTGATCTCCCTGGATGTGGGTGAAATGTCCACTAGTGCTAATTTAATTGCAAGTGGAACCCTCTACTGCCTGCAAGTAATTCACATTTTTCAATAGCAGGTAATGGCAATAGTGAAAGTGTCTCCTTGCTATCAGGTCATTTTATTTTTAAGTCAATGACAATGGGACCATTATGTACCAGTTGATGAGAGTTTAATTTGTTTAAGTATAGAAGAGGATTTATTAGCAGTAATATGTTAGTATTACTGTGGCCCTCTACTCATAGCTCTTACATATGCATTAGACAATTTCACCTAATCTAAGCAAATCTAAACTAATCTAGGTAGATGCATAAGTATGGACTTAATTTTCCTTTCACCGAGACAAGTGTTAATTAGAAGACACTTACCAGACCCAAAGCAGAGTAACTTAGAAGAGAATTGGGTCTCATATCTTTTGTCTAATCTGAATATTGTATGAATATGATCATGATTCTAGGTGTAATTAGGGTCATGGAATATGACTAATTGCTTCCATGAAAGTGAACTGTCCCCCTTAGCAAGGCATGCATCTGTGTCAGTTGCTAAACAGCAGGACTGGAGATCATCTGTGAAAAAGCCTCTCTATATTACTGCATAAATGACTCCCATTTCACCCCACTGAAATTTATATGAATTAGAAAGAACCGAGGAAAACCTAGAAACATTGGACTGGGGGTGTGGGTCAGCCCGTGGCAGCCCCTCAGCCCCGCTCCTGCCTCCTGCCCCGTCTCCCTGCTCCAGCGCGGGCCCT
>JAVJGI010000040.1:2005674-2023627 GCA_035590275.1 Ibycter americanus
GGGGCTGCCTCTGCTGCTGCTCCCCCCTCGGCTGCCTCCTCCTCTGCCCGGGCCGCCTTTGGCCCTTGCGGAAACCTCTTTCCCCCCTCCCCGGCGCCCCCGGCTGGGCTGAGGGACTCAGCTGTGCCCTGGGGGGGGCGCTGGGGCCGGCACTTGGAGCAGGTTGAATAGTCTTGCAGAATATTGCAAGAATATATCTTGCCTCTTCTTATTCATGCAATAAGTATTTTGAAGAGTTTGCAGGGTTTGTTTTGGGGGTTTTTGTTTTCCTGGTCTAAACTTCTCTGACTGGGACTAGGGGTTCCTCTAACCTTCCTTGAGGGTTTTTTTAATTAAAAGGTGATGGATGAGTGGGAAAATGGAGATCTGGGAGCACAGAAAGGCCTTGGAAATGTTCCCAGTACCAGAACTAGAGATTTGAAAGGAAGTGCTGGATAGGAAAGCAGTTTTAAACAAGTCATAGAGGTACTGGAAAAGGTATGGGCTGCTTCTGAGGGGAGTGGATCAGTGCACAGTTTATATATCCAAATCTTGTTCAATTCCACTTATTTGAAATTTGATGGACTTTTGTAGACAGAAGCCAGATTTGTCATGATATTTTGAATTTCTTTGTCTATTTTGGTTTTGGTCTTCCATTAAGACAGTCTGAGCAGTTATAATAATGATTAAAGAATGTATACATATATATTTATATATTCCTCTTAAACTAGTCACGCAACAGTACACAAACATACACTTTTGGTTCTGAATATTTTATCATGTGCTTTTCACCTCAGAATGAAAGTTTCTTTCAAGTGTTAAAAACCAGCTTTTATTGGAACTGTTTTTCTTCAAAATTAACTCGAGAGAGGCTACTGAGAAATCCCTATGGCTGGTTTGTCTGTCAATGGTAGACAACTGATGCAGAACTGGGGGCCACATTCTGGTATAATTTACTCTCCACTGAAGCTACTGGATTTATACCTACTTAATCTGGCAAAAAATAAGATCAGAATCTACATACAAATCCTCTTTGCAATGAATATTTTAGCCTTTTTCAAAGATGCTTTTGAAGTTACATTGTTGTGTCTATTCAGTAAATAAAAGAGAAGTTCTTTCTTCTGTGTTGTCATTCCTGTCTTTCACATGATAGTCATTTAAAAGAGAGGAAAGAGGACAAGTAGCACCATCATGCCAGGCTGTATTCCTGATACTTTCTCTTTTTGTTATAGAATGGATTTTAAAGAGCAGCATATTTATTCTGATATAAAAAGAAGCAAAATTACCGAGTGATCTATGTATTCAAACTTTTGAATCTTGGAACATTAGCAAGATACATAAAAATCAGAGTGATTTCTACAGAAGTTCTCAATTTGAAAAGTAAATTGTCTGATGCAATGTAGTAAGATTCTATTTTTGAGTTTTATTTAAAAGGTTCAAGTGAGAAAGCAATACAGTTTAATACAAAATGGCTCTGATTATTTATTTTCAGAGGATAGTTTGTCATTTAAGCACAGATGATCCTAAATAAATAGAGTTCCCTGCTCCAGTTCATCTTGATACATTTAAATGTCTTCCCAGTTACAGATGGATATGCATGAATAACAGCATGGGGACCCCAACACTGTACTTTTTAATTAAAGGCCAATATTCCATACTCATTTGATAGCCAGTTTTTCTTTTTGCCTTTGCCAACAATTTTCTTGTTCAGTCACCTAATATTTGAAGTACCCAATTTCAAGTAGAGAGAGAAAAAAATGCATCTTTTAGAGATAAAATTAATACAAAAATCTGTATTCAAGCAGTCAAATAGACTTTTTTGGAAGCTGGGCTTCATATTCACACCTAAGGACCTCTACTGAGAAGGTGTCCTTTTCCCTTAAATACTAATACTAATACTTACTTCAGTTCAGCTTTTGGGGAATGAATATATGGACATGTGACTTCTACTTCACAATCACCAGAAACGCATCTCCCTTCTTTTTAAAAGGAACCAAATGGAAATAATTTTTAAAAGCTGAGTGTTCTCTTTTCTATACTGAGAAGTTACTGACCACAGCAAAGCAAGTGCATAGTCAGCAAAGACAAGTAGTTTAGAGGATTTCAAAGCTTTGCTTTGTCAAGGAACACAACAGAACAAGAATGTTTTGCATACTGATCGCCCTTGTAAAGCTGACTGGCCAGAGGAAAATCATGGTTTTGATACACCAAAGAATGATACTGTTCCCTAAGGGATGGTGATGATAGTCGTAGCTCTTGCGACAATCATGATCCCTGAATCTAAGTTCAATTTCCTTTTCTTTTCTTATGTTGATACTCCAAGTTAGATCATAATTTCTCAGGCTTCTCCTTCTCTCTTCCCTCTTTCCCTTCCATTCCCTATTCATAAAAGCACCTAACCACTTAGAAATATATTTATCTTTAACTGAAAGTCTGTGGACCGTTTTGTGCAGTGTTCATTCACAGGGATTCAAAACATTTTTTTAGCCATCAAAAAAAAAAAAGGATCTGAGCTGCTACTAATTGATTTTTTTTCTTTCCACGTGTATAAATATGTTCATATTTGTATATGGATCACGCTCTGCTGTCAGTGCTCCACGAGTAACAGAATGACAAAGATGGAGTAGACGGTAACTCTTGAGATCTCCTCTTACAAATATTGCTCTGAATTACTGCAATAAAATACACTGCATAAAGCTGCACATTTGTTTTCAAATTACTATTGTAATCTAAAGAAGACTGGAACAGGTAAAAGTAGATCAGGTTAAGGATTTTGTTCAGATCCTTTGAATGTCTCAACTTACATGATAGATGTCTCACAGCTGACACGAAAGCTTGGTCTGAATTCTTATTTTGTGTGCTGCATTTTGTAGTTGGACAGTATTACTTTAGTCTTAACTCCTAATACTCTTTTTTTCCCCCTTTTCCTGGGCTGTTTCAGGACCTGTCTTGGGTCAAGGTTGGTTATTTTTCCAAGAATGAGTTGCAAATAAGGACAACTGAGAGAAATCCTATTACTTCCTACTAGAGAACTGCAGCCCAGGAATCCCAGTGTGACAAAGTGCATAGAGGTAGAATAAAAAATTCAGAGCTCTCTGTTTGGGATAGCATTCTTTGGATTGATTTATATATTCATAATCCTCTTTGGAGCTGGATGAAGTGTGGCATATGTCTAATAGAGGCAGATAGAATGTGAAAGCTTTTTAAAATGATTAAAATGATACACTAAAATGCTAGGAATTGCCACAAGCATAACTCATATTTGCAAGCATTATAATCTCACACACAAGTCCATACTTCCATGTGAATGAATGGAGTCACCCCTGATCCTGCTTAGGAAGCTCTGATACATGTTCAGGACATCATCCTTCTGAGTCATGACAGGCTGGAAATGGTTCAGAAGCAATATTATGTAAACCAATTGGAAAGTCCAGATTTTCAAAAGCTGCTGTATGAACATCCTTGGCCAATAAAAAAAGCATGTTCCTTTGAGTACTTCTGCTTTGAGTACTATGCTTTTAATATACCTTCTCTCGAAGTTGTATCAATGTTAGCAATCTTTTGACCCTGGTGAGATGTACCTCAAGATGAGAGTTAAATATGGCAAAGATACTTTATTTTCTTTTGCAAATACAGTGCTTAGATCTTTCTTCCTGAGCAGTTTTAAATGCTTCAATAATTATGTTTACATAATTTTTCTTTGGAAAATGAATGAATGAATGAACAAACAGACTTTTATCCTCTTTCTGAACATTTAATCTTACATTAAAAAAAAACCCTATGAAATTAATGGACATCATGGGAAACCTATGGGTTTTTAAAATACATCTCTCTTGCATGATAGTGTGCATCATACATCCTCTGATTTTAAGCCAGCAGATTCAAATTATTATGGCCCTGAGTTAAATTTCATTTTTCTTTTTAGTTCCATTCCACAAATCTCCATATACAGTACTGATTTCATTACTCCCTTTTTTCCTAAATTCCTTCCAGTTTGTCTATTATCTTTTTTTACCCTCAGAAAGGAAAAATCCAAGTATAGAGGCAAGAGGATGCATGAACAACTGCTATAGTTCCCCTTCCCTACGCTTTAGATCTTTAGATAGCTCATAGTTGCCTGCAACAGGCTACAGTAAAATGTGTTAGCAACATTTCTGTGTGTAGACTGAGAAGTTTAAACAGATTAAAAGATACCTAATAGAGCCTAGACCTAAACAGCAAGTTTGGATTTGATTCATTGCAACGGGTGGGAGGAGTTCATTATCACATATGCCAACAGCAGAATTGGGCAGGTTGTTTTGTGGGCAGTTTATCTATGGAAGGTCTGTATCTTCTGTTTCCTGCCCTTCTCACCAAGGAGGAACAACTTGTATTCTTTCTAGTCTGTGCTGATCTAATCTCACTGTTCACCTAAAATCGGTGATAGAATTTGAAGTCCATCCAGCTCCTGATGATTAATTGCAAAAAGAAACAATTTCAGCCTTAAGATTTGAGGATCTGTCCCTGTTAAAATTAAGACACTGCCAAGCTGTGACTTAAAAATTAGTTGTAAAATACCAGTCTGTGAGCTGTGGTTAGTCTGCTTTATTAATTCTACTATGTATTCAGTGATGCAAGAAAAAGACCAGGCTGACCAAACTTCTGTGACTGCTTTGTGTTGTGGATGTATGTAACACAGAGAAAATTGCCAAGCAACACAGTTGTCTAAAAAAGAACTGAGCAATTCAAGTGCAATTCACATTTGAAGAACCCTAGAGTATCTTTTTTGGCCTTCAGCTGTGGCACCAGAAAGGTATGGTCTCTCATGAGCCTTTCCCAGTATCCTGTACGTTAGATACCACAGCTGTCTTACAAAGGCATTAGGTTTAGCCTAGTGGATTGATTTTAAAAGTGGGCACAGTCCACTTTCAAATTGTAGTTTAAGATGGAAGCCAAATCAATACATTTCATCCTGAGTTCTATATATACCATATTCACATCTATATATACTGATGAACTAAAATAATAACATGCCTAATGTGTGTTTATTCCTTTTACTTTAGAAGGTCACTTTGAACTGTATATTTTTATATGAGCTTTTACAATGTGCACAAATGTTTTCAGGTTCTTCCATTATATTTTTCAATTTCTCAACAAAAATACACAGACACACAAAACCAAAGTTAACCAAGTTATAAATACCCACATGGTGCTTAAGGACAAACAATATGGGGAAAAGGATTAAGGGGAAGAGAGAACTGTTGTGGGCTTTTTTCCCCGCAACAAGCAAAAAATGAATACTGTGATTTAAATAGCATTTCTATTGGTGTTTGTTCTTGAAAACAAAACATTCAGATTTAAGGATAACATACTTATTTGTAACAAGAAATTCTCAGCAAGCAAATGACCTTTTCTTATCTGCCACATTTGATGTTTTTATCATCTTTAAACATAGTCTATAAGAGCAACATAACTGGAAATTTCTATGAAAACTCTGAGAGGTTTTGTCAATGAACTTAAATAATAAACATGATCATTTGAATTTTGGCTTATGAAATTTAAACCTAAATAATCTTATTTGAGGAAGTATTTTGTCTATTTTAGTCATAAAATTAAGTCCAGGAAATAAACTCAATAGTTTTTAAAGTTCCTCCTTGTTCCCTAGGGTGGGATGAACTGTACGAGTTCTACTCCTGACAGATGTTGTCTAACATGTTCTTTAAGATATCTAAGGAGAACTCTGCAATTTCCCCAGGGAATTTGTTTCAGCATTTTACACTTCCTCTTAAAAGCTTTTCCGAGGCCTATTCCTGAATCATTCCTTCTTCAAGTTAACCTCACTGCTTCCTTTTTTATTCACCATAGGCACGGAAATCAGAATTTTTTCTGCTTTTGTAGCAACAGACGTTTTGAGTCCATTTACATAGTTTTCATCCAGTATTTCCTCCCTTAATTTGAGCAGCTTCTGTCATTCCAGTCTTTTCTCGCTGGGAATGATTAATAGTTCCCTGGAAACTGTCCTCCTCCAATCTGATTCATGCCTAACTTAAGAGTGAGACCCAAGCTGGAAAACCTACTTCACCTGAGAGCTAAGAACATGTCAGTAGTGAGAGACATTACTCTCTTGCAGGCATTGTTCTTATTTGTGTCATCTAGTATTCATGTAAATTAATGGAGTGTCCATAGGTTAGAACTAGAGTTATGGGTGTTTATCAGCTTGTAAAATCATTTAGCCATGTTTTCTTTTTTATTCAAATAATAGTTATGAGGAATTCAAGGAAGGAGGACTGCTTTTATTGGAACCAAAGAGAGTTTTGTGAATAACTTCATTAATATCCAAGGTTTTGAGAGATCCTTTAGTTCAGAAATTCTGAATACAGAGTTCTGAGGTACAAGAGATCATAACATTTCTGAATATCAGTCTCCACCCTTTGCAAAGTTACATTTTTTCATTCATTACGTCAGTCATGGTCACCTTAATGAAATGTTTGGCTTGCTGTAGTTCTGCATTCACTCTGTGGAGCTACAGCTATAAACCCATATGCCTAAGAAACTTGTGTTGCCTTGCAAGATCCTGTAGTAAAAGCTAAGGAGCTACATATGTTTTATCTTTACACTGTTATTATTTGGAACACATGCACTCACTTCACATAGTTCTGAGGAAATCCTTTCAAATTTAAAATACTAGCTCCCCCTTTGTAGTCTTGTGAAACAGAACTGCAAATGTAATCCTGTCATATTCACGACTGTGGAAAAGTTTCCATTCTTCCTTTGCTGTCCTACATGTGCAGAAAAAGTTGTACAGCATCCATCTTATCTTTTTTAATAATTGTATTTTAAATTATGGTTATTTGTCAAATACTTTTAAACCTGTAGCTGCAGATCTATAAGTACCATGACCTGTCTCTACTGGAAAGGGCTGATGTCATTAGTAAAAGGCCTATATCAATCACTGAGATAATGGGTGTTCTCTCTCCCTCCCTCCCTTTCTCTCTCATCATCAATTACTCTGACTATTTTAGACAAAATATCAGATAAACCTACCTTCTTTTAGCTACAGTGCTGCCATTGCCATCAATGGAATTTTAAATCTTATGTTAGATGAAAGGTTCCTAGGGAGATTATTTTGCAACTGCCAATTAAGGAAAGTCTGATTTATGTAATCTCACAGAATTAGCAATGGATTTAATAAATGTGGTAAAAGTTGACATGCCTGGTACACAGTGATTCTTCTGGAATTAGCTATCTGAATTATGAGTGTTTCCCTTTTAAAGTGACTTACATTAAACATTATGCATCAAAATGCCGATGTAAGATTAAAATAGCCATTACTATTACTGTTAATGTTACTTATCATTTCTAAAAATGCTTTGAAAGATGTTGAAAACATCAGGCCTAGACAGGTACTGAATACCTCCTACTCTTGACAGGAGATATCCTATTATCAGTAATTACCAGAAATGACTCTTCAGCTAACATCTCTTATAAATTTGTCCTTAGAATATGATTCATCAAAATATGGTAATATAATAAAAATACCTGCTACATCCTAATCTTTTGCAGAATGACAAATTTAAGTATAAATTTAAGCATGTTCTTAAGCATGCTTGAATTTAAGCATGTTTATCCACACTTGTGGAGAAACTGTCTGACTTTTCAAGTTGAAGCTGGTGTAGCCCTGCTAGCATTAGTGAGAGAAAACAGGACTATGCTGAGCAATTTTGATGATGCACATCTTTGAGTTCTTTGAGAACTGGGCCTTGCTGCAAGATGAAAATGGAAAACCTATTGCAGGAAATTATCAGCTCTCCTGAGTATCAAAACCCCCAAAAAAATCACTCTGGCTTTCTTGTATCAAGCCTAATCACTTACAGATAGATGTCTTTACCATTTTTAAAGGAACATAAACCAAATGTCACACAATTTCTGTAACGTTTGTAGCACAGTGCAAAAATGCTTTGACCCTAAGTTAACATGACTACAGCCTGGCGAAATACAAATCCTTGACAGATATTTTTTTAAAATGTGAGTAGATCTGAATACATGAGTACCAGAGATCCCACCAGAGTAGGTTTAACTGTTGTATATTCTGTGGGGTAAGCCCATGTAGACTAGCCACAGCAGGAGAGGTAGCTTACCTGGAGGTAGCCCAGAAAACGAAGAAAGAATTGCCCCCTGTGGTTCTTCAGACAGAAATGATGTCTCCCAGGTGAATGAGGAGAAGAGTCTGCAACTTACCTATTTCTCTCTGAATTCAAAACACTGTCAGTGGTCAGGCATTTGCAGGCAAAGAAAACAAAATGCTTGATGATTTCTCACTCTCCTCACCTGTACTTATCTATTTCACAGGAATGTCCTTAGGATTTTTTTTTGATTCTGGGAATATTTTCATACAGTGACATTAATATATAAACAAAGGCACAAGGAAACACTTTTTTTCACATAGATTTTCCTTTGGCAGAGACGAGGCACATAAATAAAAATTTTCCTACATTTCTCTGGCTTGAGTTTTGAGCTCTTCAACAACAGCCAGACGATGGACACCTTTAGCCTGTTGCCCTATGTCAATTCCAATGGTGAGCCAAGATGATCTTTTGACAGTGATATAGGTTGATTTGTCACACTCTAAGGAGTACAAATGTCCTACAGCCGTATCATTTTTCAAGTGTGGTGTACTTACTGGTGAAGCAGTGCTTGACTTTGCTATTGTTTTTATCTTTTGGAAACATTATGCATTGGTAGTAGTCTTTGCAGGTATGCAGAGAAATGCAAAAAATAAAAAAATCCTTTCTGCAGAAGGCTTCTGGAATTCAACATTTCAACCTTTACCAGGCAAATGCTGCTTATCTCTTCCTGATAATGAGTACGTTTGTTATCAAACTGCACAAAGGCCATCTTATAAAACATACTGAAGATGTGTCAGAAATTTGCCATTTGTGGCCTATTGACCGTATCCCACATTGATGTTTTAAACATTTTCTCCAAGTTTAGCTCTACTACTGGTGAATGGATTAATACAACATTATTTCTTATTTTGTTACTGCTAAATGTTAACTTTATTCATATGGCATATAATTACCTTCAAATAGATTTCAAAGCTGATAAAGAATTGAAAGTCTCCTTTTGTCTCTCTCAAAATCTGTGTATATATGTCTGTATAGGTCTGCATGTATTTTTGCAGTATCTGCTGCCATTTAATAGGTTATAAATGCTCCAGTTTGTTATAATGAACAGAAATAAGCCAAGAGGAAGTGTTCAGTGATCTCTGTCTAGTACATACTGATGTTTTTTATTGAAAAAGATATTAATGGCAGCTCCTCAGGATTACAGCATATCTGGAGTTGGATACATTTAGCAATGAATCGGCATTTCCCAGCTAGTATTCATCTTACAAACAAGGGCAGTGGAAAATTTTGATTTGAACATCCCCTGGCAGAATTCATTGATTTTGAGACTGTTGAGAAGAGCTGGCTGTAACCTTAAGTCTTGAAAGTAGAAGACATCTGCCTGGTGAAGTCATTCACTGCTTACCAGAAAAAGGGCATTTCTGATAAATTTCAGCTTGGCTTTTTGTTCACTCTTAGCACAGAAAGTGGTTTTGCCTACATTTTTGTAATGGTTTATTAATGCACTTTGACTCTGGGTGTTGGAGTGTTTTAGTGTTGCTTGATCTGAGTGCTGCTTTTGACACTTTTGATTACAATAGCATCCCACTTGATCATGTCTAATGGTCTCTGGGCTTAGCTGACTCTACATTTTGAGTTAATTTCAATCCTATTTATTCAACACGTCAGGGGTTGTCTTTTTTTTAATTTTTTAATAATTGGTTTTTGCTATTAGGCGAGTTCCTGTGGCCTCCTTTGCTCAGAGGTTATTTATGGAAAGGTTCTTTAATCAATTCAGTTCTTAACACTTCACTTTCTGTGCAAGAGCTGCCACCGAAATCAGAGTTGAAGGGGAAGGCTGGAAGTTTCTAAAGAACGAAGAGGAATGTATGTGTCTTTTTACAGAATTCCCTCTTGATATCTCACTTTAAGTCCACTGACTTTAACAACCAGAGGGCTTTAGTTTGCATAATAATATGATGCATTAGCATAATTCATATTCTACTTTCTGTGTCATGACTACTTAGAATCATAGAATCATTTAGGTTGGAAAAGACCTTTAAGATCATCAAGTCCAACCATTCACTCAGGACTGCCAAGTCCATCACTAAACCATGTCCCTAAGCATAACATCTACGCGCTTTTTAAAAACCTCCAGGGATGGTGATTCCATGACCTCCCTGGGTAGGATGTTCCAATGCTTGCCATCCCTTTCAGTGAAAAAATGTTTCCTAATATCCAATCGAAACTTCCCCTGGTGCAACTTGAGGCCTTTTCCTCTTGTCCTGTCACTTGTTATCTGGGAGAAGAGACCAACCTCATCTGCCTACAGCCTCCTTTCAGGTAGTTCTAGAGAGCAATAAGGTCCCACCTGAGCCCCCTTTTCTCCAGGCTAAACAAACCCAGTTCCTTCAGCTGCTTCTCATAAGACTTGTGCTCCAGACCCTTCACCAGCATCATTGCCCTTCTCTGGACAAGCTCCAGCACCTCAATGTCCCTTCTGAAGTAAGGGGCCCAAAAGTGAACACAGTATTGGAGGTGCGGCCTCATCAGTGCCAAGTACAGGGGGACAATCACTGCCCTTGTCCTGCTGACCACATGGTCTCAATACAAGCCAGGATGCTATTGGTGATTTTTCCACCTGGGCACACTGCTGGCTCATGTTCAGCAAGCTGTCAACCAGCAACCCCGGGTCCTTTCCCCCCAGGCAGCTCTCCAGCCACTCTTCCCCAAGTCTGTAGTGTTGCATGGGGTTGCTGTGACCCGTCCACAGCGTTTCGCTCATCCACTAGGCAGATCATTTTGTTGTAGAAGGAGATGAGGTTCGTCAAGCAGGGCCTGCCTTTCATAAACCCATGCTGGCTGGGCCTGATCCCCCTTGTCCTACATGTGCACATGTGCCGTGTGATGGCACTCAGGATGATCTGCTCCATAACCTTCCCTGGCACCAAGGTCAGGCTGACAGGCCTGTAGTTCCCCAGATCCTCCTTCCTGCCCTTCTTGTAGATGAGCATCACATTGGGTAACCTCCAGTCTTCTGGGACCTCCCCAGTTAGCC
Source organism: Ibycter americanus (assembly GCA_035590275.1). Classification (NCBI taxonomy): domain Eukaryota; kingdom Metazoa; phylum Chordata; class Aves; order Falconiformes; family Falconidae; genus Ibycter; species Ibycter americanus. The sequence continues at coordinate 2,016,796 of JAVJGI010000040.1, forward strand.
AGGACTGTTGATAAATGATGGAGAGTGGCTTGGCAAGCTCCTCCACCAGCGCTCTCAGTACCCTCGGGTGGATCCCATCTGGCCCCATAGACTTGTGTGTGTCTGAGTGGAGCATAGAGTTGTGCATATCTGAGTGGAGCAGCAGGTCACTAACCATTTCCTCCTGGACTGTGGGGACTTCATTCTTTTCCTCCTCATCCTTGACTATATCTTTGAGAAGTGCAATAGTGGAAAGAACAACAGCACAATAAGGGTGTAAAAAATTTCCCAGTCATTTCTAAGGAAAAAAATCTACCCTTACAAAAACTCCTAACCACCACAAAATAAAAGAGAACTGAAAAAAGGGGAATCTTGCCAAGGCTGAGGATTCTTATGAGTGACACAGCAGGAAACAAAGGTTTCATAGAGCAAGAAGGGCAGTATATCACACTTGATACACGGGTGAGAGAACATAGAGACAGAGGTTTTCCTAACAGGTGGATCACAGCTATGTCTTCCTGTCAGTAGCAAGAGACAGTGCTTATGCTTAAACTTAGATCCAAAACACTAAGGGGGGAAAAACTGGACAGACTTCCATGCCAGGTAAATATATGGCTTATTGCAGTCTAGAACCCTCAAAGTTACATTCCAGCCCTCTACTCTGACCATCTATACCATAAAATCATAGAATCATAGAATGGTTTGGGTTGGAAGGTCATCTAGTTCCCACCGCTCCTGCCATGGGCAAGGGCACCTTCCACTAGGCCGGGTTGCTCAAAGACCCTTGGCCTTGAACACTGCCAGGGATGGGGCATGCACAGATTCTCTGGACAACCTGTTTCAGTGTCTCACCGCCCTCATAGCAAAGAATTTCTTCCTAATAGCTAATCTAAATTTATCATCTTTCAGTTTAAAGCCATTTCCCCTTGGCTTATCAATACACTCCCTTGCAGAAAGTCCCTCTCTAACTTTCTTGTCACCCCTCTTTAGGTACTAGAACGCTGCTATAAGGGCTCCCCAGAGCCTTCTCTTCTCCAGGCTGAACAACCCCAACTCTTTCAGCCTGTTTTCATAGGAAAGGTGCTACAGCCATTTCATCATCTTCATGGCCTTCCTCTGGACTTGTTCCAACAGGTCCATGTCCTTATGTTGGCAGCGTCAGAGCTGAACACGGCATTCCAGGTGGGGTCTCACCAGAGTGGAGTAACAGGGCAGAACCACCTCCCACAACTCGCTGGCCATGCTTCTTTTGATGCAGCCCAGGATACAGTTGCTTTCTGGGCTGCAAATACACATTGCCAGGTCATGTTATGCTTCTCCTCAACCAACACCCCCAAGTCCTTCTCCTCAGGGCTGCTCTCAATCCATTCTCCACTCAGCCTGTATTTGTGCTTGAGTTTGACCTGACTCATGTGCAGGACCCTGCACGTGGCCCTGTTGAATTTCATGAGGTTCACATGGGTCCACCTCTCAAGCCGTCAAGGTCCCTCTGGATGGCATCCCTTCCCCTCAGTGTTTCAACTGCACCACACACCTTGGTGTTGTCAGGAAACCTGCTCAGCGTGCACTCAATCCCACTGTCCATGTCACTGACAAAGATATTAAACAGTGCCAGTCCCAATACCGACCCCTGAGGAATGCTACTTATTACTGGTCTCCACTTGGACTTCGAGCTGTTGACCGCAACCATCCAGCCAATTCCTTATCCACTGAGTGGTCCATCTGTCAGACCCATGTATTTCCAGCTTAGAGACAAGGATGTTGTGTAGGACAGTGTCATATGCTTTGCACAAGTCCAGGCTAATGGTGTCAGTTGCTCTTCCCTTAATCCACCAATGCTGTAACCCTATCATATGTTTTTCTCTTAAAAAGATATGGGGAGGGCAAGGATAAAGAAGTTAATGGTTTCTAAAGGGGCAGGAGAGCAGGGTGTACGTTGTTTAGAGTGAAAAAAAAAAAAGGAGGAAAAGTCTTTTGTTAGAAGGACTATGAAATTAATCTGATTCCATATAGTGGAAAATGAAACTTGCAGCCTTTAAACGTGAAAATAATCTAAAAGTGTCAAGTCACATTAAAAGCTATCTCATGAAACAACTTTGGGTTCAGAGAAATGGATCAATAGACAACAGGAAAGCAAGAAAATTCAAAGGCAAGCTGTGAGAGAGCTGGAGTGAACCTTGCCTTGTGAACTGCATGGCATCAGCAAGACAAGATCCGATGATAGTAAGTTGCACTTCCAAAAGGGATTAAATCAATGTGATTTGATCAGTCCTTTAACTTTTTGAGGTCCTCCTGCCTTCTCTTAAAACATTGTCTGCATCACAGGAATGAGGGATCCATTTTTTCTGATGAATTTGACATTGCTGTGTTCCAGCTTTAATCCTCCTTGCCATGCTAAACAGTAGGCTGGGGCAAACCTTTCGTTCCCTGGAACAGAAAAGGGAAGGACAACACTGCAGTTCCAAGCACGTCCATGTAAAGTTGTGAGGAGAGGTGACAGTGGAAAGCTGGAACAGATAAAAACTAGTCACAACACAGGGCAGCCAGTTGGTTGCACTTGTCAGCCCACATGGGTTCATACACAAGCACTGTACAATGCCAGTGTTGTGGAGCTAAGGGTCTGAGGGGCTTTGATGCATCTCTATGAAGCAATGGGTTCTTCCCCCAGGCAAGTGAGTGCACAGGTAAAAAGGTTTCTAATGGTCCCCAATCTCATCGGAAACTAGTCTGTCTTTGTTTCCTCAGGCTGCCAGTGAAACTTGCTTCCATCAGAGCAGTCACACATGAGGCTTTCCACAGATTACTCTTGTTTCTCCCTTCAGGTTTTGCAGTTCAAAGATGAACTGAAATTAGGAGATCAAAATGAAGTAAATTTTCCTTTTGTTTTTAAGACAGGATTAATAGTCTACTGAAGAATTAGACCTGTCCTTAAACACCCTTGATCTCCACTGTCCTCTTCAATTTTTAGGTGGACCAGAAAACAATGTTCATGGCTTAAGCTGCCTCTTCCTGAGTGAGAGGCTTTTGATGCCACAGCAGATTAATTTACTGCAGTATTTCCTAGCTTTGCTATTTGCAATGGTAAGGTAAAATAGTGCAGTATGCAGTAGCCCGTGTCCTTTGGAAACATTGTTCTGTTAGTTCCACTAATGGTTTGTGCTACTCCCTAAAGAATGCTGGATCTTCTGGATGCATTCACTGTCTAAAATATGTCACCCTGTTTCATTCTGGCAAGGTTGACTCTGAAAGACTGGCATAGTTTTAAACAGCTCTGTGGGCAGCAAAGTTTTGCAAGACCTAGTTCCCTCTGATTTGGGTTTACTATGTGTCTGATAGCTTCTTCTGAAAAAAGGAGCTCTTACTTTCTTCCTCTCAGATGAGTTCCATGCAGAGTGGAACAAAGCGGAGGTACAGCCAAGACTTTCCTCAGGGGAAGTGTGAATCTGAGTGTTCTTTCCACAGCAGATTATTTTTGCAAGGTATGTAGGAATATAGTATGTTGAGGGACTTTTACTCTGGCTGCATTTGGCAGATGTTGGAGAAGGGGATCAGAAGTTGTTAGGGACTGACAGGGAAACAGTATGGGTCTAGTTTCCTTAGGAAACCAGTCTAAAATTTCTGTGAATTGTATTTTCATTAAAGCTGTACATTAGACTATCCTAGCATGGAAATTAACTTGTTTTATTTCAGAACTTCTTGTAGTGCAATGTTTTTAGACAGAATACATGATCCTTCTCACAGCCCTCTTTACTCACTGGTTTAGGATAATTATAAGTAAGTGTTTTGGGTCTGGCTGAGATGGAGTTAATTTTCCTCATCACAGCCCTCATAGTGCTGTGCTTTATATCGGTAGCTAGAAAGGTGGTGATAACACACCAGGGTTTTGGCTACTGCTGAGCAGTGCTCGCATAGCATCGAGGCTATTTCTCAAAAATTCCCCCCATCACCCAGTAGGCTGGGGGTGGGCAAGTTCTTGGGAGGTGGCATAGCCAGAACAGCTGACCCAAACTGACCAAAGGGATATTCCATACCATATGACATCTGCTGAGCAATAAAAGTTAAGAGGAAGGAGGAGCAGGGGGTAGGGGGCATTCATTATTACAACGTATGTCTTCCGAAGCAACCACTACATATACTGAAGCCCTGCTTCCTGGGAAGTGACTGGACATCGCCTGCTGATGGGAAGTAGAGAATAAATCTTTTTTTTTCCCTTGCTTCCATGCAGGGTTTTGCTTTTGCTTTATTAAACTGCTTTTATATTGACCCAGGAGTTTCTTTCCAGCTTATTTTCTTCCCCCTCCCTGTCCTGCTGAGGAGGGGAGTGAAAAAGCAGCTTGGTGGACACCTGGCATCCAGCCAAGGTCAACCCACCACAGTAAGTGAGAGGTAAGATAGATATAAAGTAGCCTTTACAGAGTCAAATCAGAATTGGCCTTCTTTCTATTTTATTTTAGCCATCTCTCCCATTTTATTTTGGATGTCATAGAATGGAAGGTCAAGCTATGTTTTGAATCAGGATATAACCGTGAACATGTAATATATAAGAAGAAAAACACAAGGAAAATAACAGTAAGAAAAAGCCTCAGAATATTATGCCTGTTACATGCATGGTTAGATATCTTAAATATGATATACAGAAAAACAATGCAAAGACACACAATCTGGACATGTACTTATAGGGTTCAAGTTTTGACCGAATAAACAAACCTGTTAGAAGTCGTAGTTTCATTGAGGTCTTGTCTTGGAAACATATTTAGTTCTGACAAATAAAACCACTTCTAATGGTTTTGTAATCTGGACAGGACATTTGTTAAGTGGAAGTACTACATGTCTTTCACACCAGGTGAAATAGCCAAGTACCTGAATTACTATCGCCCTATAAACTCCTCTGCTTCCCTTCCCTTCCCTTCCCTTCCCTTCCCTTCCCTTCCCTTCCCTTCCCTTCCCAAAAAATACAAATAGCTTGGTAGACTTTTTAAAGTATCTTGGAAGGGAATAAATATGAAGAACACAAATTACTTAATAAAACTACATAAAAGTAAAAACAGCAGAGAAAAGAGTGCTGCAGATGAACATTCTCCTTGTCCCTAGTATTACAAGATTTGCAAAGGCACTTAACTCACCTCTATTTAAAAAAAAAATCTAATACTGAGAATTCTGCCCGTAAAAATATGGATAAACCAAAAAAAGAAAGGCATCTTTTATTAGCTCTTAAAATATTACATGGAAAAGAATGTAATTCAGAAGTTACACAATTAAGAGACACCGTGTGGACCTTGAGAACCTTGTGTTGGGAGAACACTTATTACCCAAATTTCTCAGTAATGTACCATCAAGAGCCAGGATGAGATCCTTTCTCTCCTCCTTGTGTAATAACTATGGAGCTTGGACATTGTATCCAGTATTTCCCTGTAAGTCTCATGTCCAATGTGGGCAGGGCAGAGGACACAACCAAACTGTGATCCAAACCCAGCAGACCTGTCTCACAAGTGTAGATCACATGGGCAGGATTGCTTGCTTAAATTACACCTAAGAGCCTCAAGCAAAACCAGGTTAAAACAAGATATAACACCAAGGAAATGAAAATCAGAAGAGACAGAACATCATCCCCATTTTACAGTCTGAAGACAGAGAAATTAAATTGTTTGTGGTCAAATGAGGGCAGAGAGAACACCTTTGGCAGAGGCAGAAATAAAATCACAGATCACTTTCTTAAGCATTAGATTAGCCTTTTCTCCTGGCTTTTGCTTAAAGCCATTTGACAGCAACCGACTCAATTATTCTTTGTGATTAATTTCCTGGATATGTAGTCTTTTTTTCATTTATTTTCTTGTGTACTGTTTGCAGACCAAGTCCAGTGTCTATACATGCGTTTATGTTAGTATTATATGAATAGTTTTGTTGAATAATGATGAGGGAGTAGATGATAACTTAGTATGAGATAATTAACAAAAGGTAGGAGCTATCAACCCAGCACAAGATAGTGTTGCCTTCTTACTGGGGAAGTTCATTTTGAATGTTAAAACTAAATAAAAGGCAAATTATAAATACTTCCATTTTGTATGGATCCCTTTCTTTACATATGTCTTTAGATATGCAGGTATGTATATAAGCATCACTATCTATTCATCAAATGTATGAGAACCCATCCCTTTATTGTCCCAGCTGCTCGAAACATGTGGCTAGCAGATTCTTATTTAAACAAGGTCATATTGCAGAGCTGTACAGCATATCAACTGATGGTTGTGTAAAAGCATGGTGGTGGAACAACTAGTTTGAACTAGCACATATCTTAACTTGCAGTTGATAGGTTCAAGTTTCCCATGATAACCTGCAGTAACATTTTGTTCTCTTTGAGGATCTTTGAAAAATACAAAAGGGCACCTAACTTGGGTGAATGTCTTGCGTATTTCTTAAGGTTCCTGCCAGCTAACGATGTAACCGTGGAATATTTGATCATCAAAGACAAAGCTGAATGGAAAAAATATGCATATTCTTTATCATGCAAATAAGAAAAAAAAGATTACAGGGCAAGAATTAATCTGATTGAAATTATACTAAATTAGACTTCAAATTAATTTCTTTATACAGGCTGATAGCACTGATTTGTTGCAGTCAACTGTGAGGTTGTACGGGGTGTGTACACACCTTTGCAAGGTGTCACCATGCTCTTCTAAAGTAATTTTTATCATTTCCAGTGCAAAACTTTTCCTTCCTGCCTTCTTCCCTTCCTGCATGCCCTCCAACCATTCTTTCCTTCCTGTCTTAATAACTTCCCTTCCCTCCCCACCCCAACCCGCCCCACCCCATGCCTTTCCCTTTCCCTTTCCCTTTCCCTTTCCCTTTCCCTTTC
>JAVJGI010000040.1:2023817-2048085 GCA_035590275.1 Ibycter americanus
TCTTTTCTTTTCTTTTCTTTTCTTTTCTTTTCTTTTCTTTTCTTTTCTTTTCTTTTCTTTTCTTTTCTTTTCCTTTCCTTTCCTTTCCTTCTCCCCCGGCCAGCAGCAGGGAATATCATGATCTGCAGGGGTTGCTGGTGCCAGCTCTAAATGTGAATGGTGTTTGTACCAACTGAATGTGCCCATCATTCCAGTTAGCAGAGTGCATCCAGCCCACTCAGTTCAGTTCTAAAGGGAAAGGAGGTTTCCACAGTGTGAGCAAGTAATTACTCTGGCTGACTGCCACCCAGAGCCTCGATTAACCAGCAGCAGCTTCAGGACATTAAATTTACTTGGCACCTATGACAAACAAACAAAGCTGAAGTGCACAAGACTGGACACTTCTTGCACATCACTATCAAGGAGCCTGGGTGCTTGTGCTGTTTAGTGGTTAAGTGGGTACAGATCCCAGTGTTGTGGTATTCCTTGACATTTTTAGAACAGGACCTTCCCCTCTCTTTGTAGGTTCCTGGTTGTTGTGCAGAATCATTTTCTGCCATCTTGTCAGAGGAGCTGTGTAATCTACTGTGGACAATGGATCCTGCTCCACCTTTCCTCCTTCATTCTGCAGTTTTCAAACTGCTTCAGTCTAGTTTGTGGTATCTTAAAAGGAAGTAATGCATGACTTATTACAAGGATTTTCTATTTCCTTAGTTTCTTGCCTGGCACCTGTTAGGGGTCAACAACACTATCTAGTAGCACTGCCTCTCACCAGGTATGTAAAGCACTGTACTGCAATGTAAACCAATTTACTTCACACTCTTCTGCAAAAGACGTGGGGGAATTTCCAACTTGGGCGGGGGGGGGAGAGTCTGGGGAGGACAAAGAAGCCACCATGAGACTTTGCTCATGAGCAGGTCAATATGGAAATACCTAAAGCACAAAACTAACTGTTCAAGCTAGCAGAGAAAAGCCACCTTCCAAGCTTACCAGGAAGACATACTGAAGCACAGATCAAAACACGTCCAAAAACCAATGAGGTTCTTTAGATGTGAAGATAACACTGACATATGGCCATTGTATCCACTGTGAACCAAAGAGTGATATCTGAAATACCACAATGGATAAGGCAAGATGCCTTTTTGAATAAATCAGGAGGAATTTTGAAGAATATTTGTAAAATCGACAAGTTTCCAAGAAAGTTGCAAGAATGTAGTTTTAAGAAATAACGAAGATAGATAGATAGATATATATATATTCAATAGTCAGAATTTTTACTTGGGGTGCCATGTGGGCACAATCCAGATAAATCCATTTAAAAAAAAAAAAAAAAAAAAGAAAAGGCTTTTGAGAGTGTATGATCACTGCCAAATATCTTGGTGTTTGTACTGTATTTTTCTATATGATGGAAGATTCATTCCAGTTATATATATTTCATTGTCAATTGGTTTGATTTTAACCCCCCAAAATATGAAGTGGGTTTCAGCACCAGCAGCTGAGAAAAAGCTACTTCACAGTAGAAGGAAACAGAAAAAGAAGTCCTTAGGCATTAGTTATTTTGTTTTATTAAATTTCTCTAGTACATCTTCAGGGAAAAAAAATAATCTTCATTGCATATCATAAACTATTGGTGAAGCTACTGAGGACAAAGATAGCCATTTCATTGCTGATAGTAGCCAGAATGCATAAATGATACTGTGTTTAATTTTAAAAGTAATTATATATGTGTTCAGAGCTGATTCTACTGATGCAAAGGAAAATATTTAAGGGGGGAATTATTGTTATGTCCTCATTTGATGCCTTTCCCAGAACAGCTAACAGCTCCAGAAACAAAATTCCATTTGCTAAATAATTATGAACTTTAGGGATGGTTACATTAAATAACCAAAAAGCAATTCAGACCTTTCTAATTCAGGAAACTGAAGCTGTCTTCAAAGAACAGCTGTCTCCTATGGGGAAAAGGTAGTAATGAAATTATATCATTAGCACAAAGATTAATATGATTTCAAGAAGATATTCTTGGCCATCAGCTCGATATAAAGACATAGAACTGGAAAGTAATCATCTCACTCCAGAAATAACTCCTGGCTTTGTCAGAAACTGTAACATGTGAGCCGTGGAACTGAATGACAAAGTCTTAGAGAAGACTAAATGCAGAAACAAAAAAGCGACATATTTTGTAGTGGCTGGTGATTGCTCTCCATGGCCAGAAGTGATATACACAACAACAGTCTGATGTAGAAAAAGCAGTATGAAGGGATATGTAAAACACATTTCCTTCAGGTTACCTGGTGAGTTTGTTTCAGCTAAATGCTCACAGTTTATTTCTGAGGAGATGTTAACATTACTACAGTAATATTTAGTCAGACATTGGGGCAGCTACCTACCACACACCAGCAAATGTGCAGGCAGAACAGTCTGTGCTGATGCTGAGATGAGCGTTAGTGAAAAAGGTGAAAACATTGCTGTTTGTACATAGCCCAGCTCCTCACATTATTATTGCAAAGACTGAAGAGTATATATCCCTAAGTTTTGTTTTGCTGTGTAGGTTAAACACTGCTTGTTTATAATTATCAGAAAAGGAAATAGGAAGAACATAGGGGAAAGCAAGAATTTAAAACTTTAACATATTTCAGAGCAGTCAAAGGGGAAGTGATCAAGAGACCTAATAATCACCTGATTTTAAGTAAAAGCTCAATGTGGGTGCTGCTTACACCTTTGAAGTTAAAATAAATGGCTACAGTTTTCAAAGACAAAAGTTCTTCCATGGGGAAGTGCTGTCCAACTGGTAGTAGTAAGGGCTGAAAGAAAAAATGACAGCTGTTCTTCCTGAGAAAGCAGCACTAATGAAAACAGGTTCATGGAATGTGTGCGATACTAACCATGCCATTACTGGACTTTTAGTGGTTATGTCTGAAGAATGTTTTAATGGTTGTATTTAAGGAGCATTTGGGAAATGGTAGGCTTACATGAGAAATCTTAGTTATTGCTTTACATCTTACATAGCTACCAATGTTGTACTTGTAGACAATTGCGCTCTACAAAACCATGTGATCAGGAGAATTTCTTTGCTTTCTGGTATCTTTGAACATCCCTGAAACATTTTAAAGTTTGTTTTTGGGGTTTTTCCCCTAAATTTTATTTTGTATAAACAGAAACATGGAAGTCACTGGTATGCATTCCAAGCAAGTAGAATGTTATTTTGGCATTTTAATATTGCACTGCTTCTCTGCATATTGTAAAACCATAACACTACGTAGAGTAACTTCACCTTTATTTATGACATCATGGACTTGCTGTTATTTCAATCAGCAGAGAAGCTGGTAAATAAGATACTTAGCTGTCTGCCCTCCTTATGGATTTATCAGCCTTATTTAAGGCAACTGAGCTGGAAAGCTGGGGGTTGTTTCTACAGACACTTGCTCTGTGCAAAATGAGACATACAAGCTAAAATTCTCAAAGCAGGCAGCTTGTGAGTTTGAAATGCATGGCACTCATGAACTTTATGGGAAAATGCACAGCTACACTATAAATTTTTTTGGAAGGTGAAAGTAGAAACTCGTGTATATGATAAGATAGTGTTAGAAAAGCCCTTATATTAGATTTTTGTCTGGGCCTTTGAAGTCAAACGCAGTATGATCTTTACCTCTAAGTCAGATTTATATTTACCTCTTACAAGCTCATTTTTTCCCTGCTGTTTTTCAAATATTCGTACTTGCCTTTACTGCATACAAGAGGTGTGTGTGTGTATGAGTGAGACAAACTATTAGTCTTATCTACAAAGACTATTACATCTGGAGAAAAAAAAAAAGAAAAGAAAAAAAGAAAAAATAAGAAGTTTCATTTGGTCTGGGTGATTTTCTGGTAGTTTCCTTGCACATGTTGACACTGGTTCTCTTAGAATGGGCTCAGGCATTCCCTTTAACTGTTGTTTTCAAGAAGTTTAAAAGACTTCTGAGAAGAAGAGGAGCACACAGAAGGAAAAAGAAAACAAAACAAAAACTCAACAAAAAACAAACCTGTACTTAATTTACAGTATTTTCATCTTGAGAAGGCTGTCATATATTTCACCTAATCACCTAAAAAAGTGCCTTCATAACTGTTCTGTGTAACAGGGTTGAGCTGATGGTGCTGTGGGAGTCTTAAACCAGGTTTTCATTGCTGTAGTCAGTCTGAATTGGTGCCTAGATGTTGTTAGAGTATAGTTCCTTGTGTTATAAGCAAAGATTAGAGCTGTGTAAAACTCAGCCTTCACAGCATGTATACAAAGATTTTCCTTGCTCTCCTTACTTGTGGATTCTCTGCTTCCCCAGATTTGCTTTCTGTCTGACATTTTAAGTAGGCTATAAGTGATAGGATAATCACTATAGTAGCTGGGGAGAAGGACCCTTTCACCCCCTTAGGGGTCAAAGTGTCTTCATGACTATAAATACAGAAACTAGGCATCAGAGAGTCCTGAACCAAGGCTCATGCATTTCAGCTAAGGAAATGACAGGGCCACTGAGAACTTGCAGATAACTGTATCAATTGCTTGGGGCATCCAAGAGATAAAAATATTATCACATTTCCCAGGCCTATTAGGTCTATTTGGAAATTTTCAGTAGAGACTGGGTGGTGTTTTCCTCTTTCAAGAAAATTGTGGGTTTCAGGAATTGGTTTTTTGTTGGTCAGAAGTGTGACTTTCCTTCAAAAACTCCAGGTTTTCATCAAAGCACAACCAGATCTTCTAAGCTGAAAGAAATTTTGGGGAAGAAAAAAAAAAAATTGTCCTGGGAGGAGAAGAAAAGGCTGACAGATAATGAAATATTTTCCTCAAAAAATTAAGATTAAGGAGGGGGGGAGGGGGGAATCTTCCCCTTCTCACTCACCTCTTGCTCACCTTTGGAGTATAGCTCCAAGCTCATTCCCTCTCCATATCCCTGAATCTCGTTTTTGCAGTGGTGCCCTGCAGATGGCCTCCATCTTTGGTACTCCTCCATCCAATACAAAACCTAGTGGATTGGCCTGATTTGTGTCTGCTCACACTTACCTGGTTCTGGAAGAAGTAAACCCATGGCAGGAGAAAGAGACACTGATTTTATATCACAGATAAAATTTCAGACACTTACAAGCCCCTGCTTCAAAGAATCATGCTAGAAACTGCACTCTCCAGGTCCTGCCTAGAAAGGCGTCTTTCACAAAGCCCTTTATATTCCCATCACATGGTGGATGGTATCTCATCCAATGGGAGAGAATAAATTTGGGAGGTCTGGGGAGACTGGATGTATTAGTGCTATATGACACTTTTATTCTTATCTAGATCTGAAGTAAAAAAGACACTGCAGTGTCCTTTGAAGTATTACTGTCAAGATATGGGAAAAGATATTTATAAAAAAGTTAAATTTGTTGGAGCAGGGACCATCTGTTTGGTGTATGTTTACAGAGCACCTACTATGATGAGTTACCTGTCTGATGCTTAATATCTTGCATTCTTGTGATTTTAGTAACAGTTAATTGTAATAATTTGTACCTTATCTGAAAACTGAGATGCCTGGGGATTTAGTTAGGGGAAACAGCTAAAGCAAATAAAACCAACAACAGCAGCAACATAGAAACAATTACAGGAGGAAAAATTGAGAACCTCAGTTCATCAGAAACTCTACCCTGAGCAGCACAGTTTTTTTTTTTTTTTTTTTTTTAATGAAAACACACATGAACGCCCACAATGGAAATAAAATGGACTTAGTAAATAAGTGACATCTGGATGAAACTAGCTTTCCAGTTGCATTATGACAAAGCAAAGAAACAGCTGACACTTTGTGTTTTATTTTTGCAAATAACATATTTTCCCAGCACAAATTTCCAGAATTTACCTACATACATATGTTAGTACTACCTAGATAGATAGATAGGTAGATAGATATTGTACTAATTAATTAAGTTAAGAAAATTCATTGTGTTGGGAAGAAAAGCTTTTTTTCACTGCTTAAACTCCTTTATCTTTACTGTGGTCACATCTCCACAGCCTTCAGTAATGTTTGAAAAGACAAGGTCATATCCACTGCTCCCTGAAATCAATGAGGGCCATCTTCAATTACAATAAAAATTACCTTCACAGGCCACTTGACATTTAAAACTTTAGACTTTCTATAATAACAAAGCTGAGGCAAAATCCTTCTCTTATATAAAACAGTTTCAGAGAAAGAAAAGGAGAAGAAAAAAAAAGGTATTTCTGGGTTGGGTTTTAGATTTTCCTCCCAAACCCTAATCCAAAAAAATTAGCAAGAAGAAAAATTCAAAATACTTAAAATTTCCAGTAGAAACACAAACCATGTTATTTTATCATCTCTAGTGCCATTGATTTAAATGTCTATCTATGTATCATTATTTACTTTGAAATAAATGGATAGAAAGTGTGAAGCATCCAACTGTGACTACAAATACTGGGCCAAATTCTGTTTAGTCACGTCAACCAGTTTATCTGAGAACAAGTTTCAGATCTTTTTAGAGAGAAAAAATGGCAGTTACATACATTTACATTGCATCTAAAAAAAAGTTTTTACTTCGCAGATTTTTTGTATTGCCTTGAGTAGGTTGCTTATTTTTCTTGTCATTTCTGATTAAAACAGCAATTCCAGAATGTTCCATGTCTAGACGTGTTTTGGGGCAAGTAGCTGAACTAGTGAGGTTTCCAATTCAGTAGAAGTTCTGCTTCTGATTCAATCGTAATTAGAATAATCCTAATCCTATTCCCATTTGAGTCCAACTAGACTTTACAATAATAGTTTGGGTTTAGTTCCAGTATAAGAAAAAATACTGTTTATTGGTCTGAACTCTTTCTGACTCCCTGGCTGTGAGGAGCACTGTATCAAAGATGGTCAAACACTGAGGGACTGTGGCAAGAGCGAGACCTCATGAGTTCTGAAAACAACCAAATAGTTGTTTTCCCTGAGCAGTGCCAATGCAGAAGAATCTAGCAATTGAGAGAGATCCTTAGAGCAGGAGTGTAAGCAGCACATAAGACTAGAACCAGGCTTATAAACCAGTGTTTTGTATCAGGATGGCAGGAGAAAACCTTTGTAGACTCTTTAAATTCAAGCAGAGCTGAAACTGCAATTGGCCAGGTCCCAAAAGCACCTGATAAACAAAATGAAAAATAAAAACCAACAACAAACCCACCCACCTTTCTTGGCCACCAGAAATATATCAGAAACAAAAGAACAGTCATTACTTGGTCCAGCAAATGCAGCCTTTTTCTTATACATACACAGTTCACTAATATCATATAAAACATTCTTACATACATTTAGACATTCTGAGGAACACTGTTGAATTTAAACTGATTTGAGCAGATGGAATCAAAAAGTTGCTAAAATGCCATCTTTTATTTGGTTAATATATTCTTCAAAAGGCTTCTGCCCACCCATGGAAAAGAGGTCAATTTAGAAATGGAAGCTAATAAAAGAGTGAAATTAGAGTTGGCTTAATGAACATTTCAGAGATACTTTATTACAATGGATCTAGTTCTCATGATTTTCTCTCTAGGTGCTGTTATTCTTGAATAAACAACCTTTAATTTCCTTCCCAGGCTTTTAAAGGAGGATGCCTGCTTCCCCCTGTTGTTTAAAGGATTGTAATTCCATTAGAGCCTAATACATTTAGTTATTACAGTCACTTAAAAAATCCTACATAAAACACTGACTGTACACTTGGTGACTTGAATGATGGTCATTTGAATCCAGAAGATATCTTTTTTAGTCCTTTGAATACCTGAGACACAGTCCAAGTGCAACAGACACACAGAGCACCCAAACTTAACCTAATACCTTATTTTGTCACTATGTATGATGACTTACTTCCACAGATGAATATATTTATATTTTTTTTCCCAGCGGTTCCCAGCCTACCAGAAACTTCTGAATCATATCAGAAACTCAGACCTAGACATGGTCGCAGATTTTGAGGAGAGTGATTTGGAACAGATTTTTCAACCCTGACTTTAAAAAGACTGCTTAATTTCTTTCCAGGTATCTGCCAAATAGGTGGCTGATGGTCTGATTCCAGGCTCTGTTCTGTTTCATTCCTGTTTTGGAGACAGAAACAGTTAACTTTATTAGGTGCTCAAATACTGTGCTAACAAGAACCAATAAACACTTCAGTTTTAGCACTGTGCAAGGCTAGCAGGTCAAATCATGACATAGGAGGATGGTAACCCTTTTTCATTCCTATACATGGCTAGAGGACTGAAAGAAATGCTTTTATTAGATGTCCCACATGCTATGCAATACTGATTAGCAGGTGAAGCATGTCCCTGAAGATGCTGTGAAGAACATCGCCAACATAACATGTAAAAGCCAATCCTCCTTTCTCTCTTTGTCCTCTCGTGAGAGAGATAGGCTCATGTGTAAAGAACATTTCTCAGTGTGAAGCTAAAGCCATTCTCTTGGCCTGTGATTTACAAGGCCTCATAAACTTTTTTTCTTCTTAAAAATGAAAGTATATTCTTGTAAAGTTATCAAAATGAAGAGTTCATACAATTTGCAAAGCACAAGCAATGTACTGTTTTTGTGCAATCACTTTCATCTTACAAGCTTTCCCTGAGGTGTGAGCGATGAAGGCAACCATCCCAGTTCAGTTCTGAGACCATCCTGGAAAGGAAGGGGAACAAGACTTGCAAATAGATGTGGTTGCTCTAGGGCCTGAACTGCAGTTTTCAGAAGCTGCAACTCATTCTGTGAGGCATCAAAGCTTGTTGTCACATACCTTTTAAGCACTAAAATTTCCTCTGTCTGAGGTATTATTCAAAATGTCTTTTTCTGGGCTCAAGTTAAAGAATATCACAATGTCTAGACAGTGGGTATGTGCCCCAACAAAATGTTACTGGCAGGCTATGCATTTGCTTTTGATTTTGACAGTACAAAGAGATGGGTTTTTCTGAGGAAAACTCATTGGTTTTACATGCTGAATGAAGGAGCTGTTTAAAGAGGTTGTTTTTAATTGTTTCTGATGTGTAGCATATTATACCTTTTATAAGTGGAAATGTCAGTGTCTGTAAAGAGAACAAAAGTCTGATAGGTCACTTTTCTCTGCAACCTCTTGCAGCTTATAAAGCTCTCAGACATAGAATCCCACAAATCAAATCTTGAAAACCACTGTGCTAGGTCCGGCTAATAAAAAGAAGCAAACAAACCCCTGAGTGCATGTGTTCAGAGCACAGTGATTGAACCGCTTATTCAAAAAGTAAGAGAATTGAGTTATAAACAACTCATAGGGTCCCACTCTGACCACCAGGCTAAAAAATGTCAAAGTCTTGGAATAACCTTCTTTCGGTGCAGGTAACAGTGCAAGACAGAGAGAATAAAAGAAGCTTCAACCTGAAGGTCAAAAGGAAGACTTTCATGGTTTGGACATTATAAGGGAATAGTTTGCTGTTCTGATGTTCTGATTCAGAAGAACCATACACAAAGAAATGGGATCTGCCTGAAGTAGAGGAACAAGTCACCTGCCTTTAAAAAAGAAAAGCTACATAAAAAATTGTCCTTCAAGTCCAACTGTCCTTCAAGAGAGAAAAAGTGAGTACAGAGGAACATGCAACAATAAAACTGATGGTCTCTTTGCACTGCTGGGACAGAAGCTAAGTTGCCGGCTGCTGTGTTCTTGAAGTCATAGAAACCGTTAGTTAACTGACTGTTAACTGACTGTTAGTTATGTGTGGGAATATATCTGTGTGGTTTCCTCCCTCAAAAATATTGACGATGAGGATGGATAGCATGTATACAGACTAACTATGTGACAACACAGTGCTTGTGTGTGTGATTGCAGTCACTAAGGCAATAAGAATGCCCAGAGGAAGGGGTTGCAGCCTTAGTGAAGTGAGTCAGCCCAGAATAAATGTGATTGCTAAGAGTTGTGGATAAATAAAATAGCTTCTGTGTTGCAGAGCTAGCATAAGTATATCTTTGCAGCTCTGCATTGTACCATATATCTGCCAGTACCAACACAGGTTAAAAGAAAGTAGGTTGTGCTCTGCCAAGCACCCACAGAACAGGTAAATTTGATGTTACATGTTCTTTACTTACAAGTCCTTTGAAAAGCTCCAGAAAAAGACTTTGCTGCACTTGTTCCACACTCATACCACTGTTGAGCTTGACTGCAGTGCATTCAAGTGTATCATAGTTTTTTTAAAAAGTCAGAGCATAAGCTGTAGCTCAAACATGTACAAGGCAACCAGGGAACTGCTTGGGCAGGCATGTTCAGGTAGCTATTCCAAATACAGAGATGCACACCTATTGTTAACAGAAGCCATAGCTAGGGGACTTTAATACCCATGGGGTTCTGGTTGAAACCTCTCAATGCTTTGAGTGGTTCCCTCAGTAATCCCTGTGGTGGGTTAACCTTGGCTGGCTGCCAAGTGCCCACCAAGCTGCCCTCTCACTCCCCCTCCTCAGCAGGACAGGTGGAAGAAAACAAGATCAAAAAACTTGTGGGTCAAGATAAGGACAGGGAGAACACTTATCAATTATTGTCATGGCCAAAAGAGACTCTACTTAGGGAAAATTAATTTAATTTATTGCAAATTCATAAGAGTAGGGTAATGAGAAAAAAAAAACAAAGAAAAGAATCACCATGTCATCATTCCCCCCTTCTTCCTAGGCTCAGCTTCTCTCCAGGCTTTTCTACCTCTTTCCCACCAAAGCAGTGCAGGTGTATGGCGAATGGGTGTTGTGGTCAGTTCTTAACACTTTGTCTCCGCCACTCCTTCCTCCTCACTCTTTTCCCCTGCTCCAGTGTGGTGCATTTCCCATGGGATACCGTCCTTCATGAACTTCTTCACTGTGAGTCCTTCCCAAGTGCTGCAATTTAAGAGCTGCTCCAGTGTGGGTTCCTTCCACAGCATAGTCCTTCAGGAACAGACTGCCCCAGTGTGAGTCCTCCATTGACTGCAGTTCCTGCCAGAGAACCTGCTTCTGCATGGTGTCCTCTCCACCAGCTGCAGCTTCCTTCCTGCTCTGGTGTAGGGCCCTCCACGGGCTGCAGTGTGGATATATGCTCCACTGTGGTCCTCCATGGGCTGCATCACCATGGTCTCTCCCACAGGCTGCAGGGGAATCTCTACTCCAGGGAGCACCTTCTCCCCTCCTTCTCTACTGACTTCGGTCTAACTGTGGGGCTGTTTCTCTCACATTCTGTCACTCCTATTGCACAGCTGCTGCAGAACATTTTCTACCCTTTCTTAAATATGTTATCATAGAGGTGCCACCAGCATCACTGATGGGTCTGCAGCAGTTCTGTCTCAGAGCCAGCTGGAACTGGCTCTGATGTGGGGGCAGCTCCTGATACCTTCTCACAGAAGCCACACCTGTAGCCCCCCACAACCAAAACCTTGCCACATAAACCCAATGCAGTCCCTCAGCCTGTGATCTGAGACCATGGAAGCCTGTTGTCTCCTGATTGTGTCAGTTAGTGTAACTATGTGTGATTTATTATTTTTCCTGTCTGTTGTCTTTGCTTTTATGCTGAATAAACATTAACCAGATACCTTCACAAACATGGTATCGTTTCATCGAAAGACTCACAAAGTTACTAAGGTGAGAAGGGACCTCTGCAGATTGCCCAGTTCAATCCCCTGTTCAAAGCAGGGTCACCTAGAGCAGGTTGCTTGTGGGCACATACAGTCCAGTTTTGAGTATCTCCAAGGGTGAAGGCTCCACAACCTCTCTGGACTGGTCAGTCCTCACAGTAAAAATGTATCTTCTTAAATAGAATTTACTGTATTTCAATTTGTGCCCATTGTCTGTTTTCCTTTCACCGAGAGGAGTCTGGCTGTGAACCACTGTTTTCAAATCATAATAATCCATGTTTTGGTAGAGGTTCCTCAATGTTCCTACCCTGCAAGGCTATTTCTCTTCCTTTTTTGTTTCTCTCCCTTCCCTTGCTTTAATCAAGAAGTTGTCGCAGATGGAATCATGCACTTCACTGGTGAGAGAAAAGCAACAATGTATTTAATTGATATAAAACAGTCAGTTAACAAAGTTCAGTGGTAAATGTGACAGTGATTTAACAAAATTCGATGGCAAGATAAACTTGAATGTTTACTGCACAGAGGACAGGGTCACACAGAACTGTCAGGGAGACCCTCCTGTTGAGTCATGAGGTTCAGAAAGGACCCCCTTGCTTTCTGAACTCCTTCCTTCAGAGTCTAGGTGCAGCTGAATCCACTGCTATTCCCAGACTTGGTCAATGTCTTATGTCTAAAGGATTATATAAGTGCAATCAATCCTTTATATCACTTAGCTAGGCTTTCAAAGTTTAACTTCTATATTAATCACTTACTGAGAATCTATTGTGACAAGGAACCTCTCAACCTTGAGGAGTAACCTTGAGAGGCATCCCTACTCGAGGGGAGATCCTGGCATGCAGCCTTCTGCTGTGCAGGTGAGCTCAACGGGCCCTGGGCTGTCCACTACTTATGGAGTAAGATGATTGACTTATAGTCATGTTTGCATGTCAGCAAGATGCCTGGGCCACTGTTCCAGACAGCCCTTGGCCACCATATTACTGTCTGTCCCCCAAAGTCCAGAGTAAGATGGATACAGCCAT
Organism: Ibycter americanus; assembly: GCA_035590275.1. Taxonomy (NCBI): domain Eukaryota; kingdom Metazoa; phylum Chordata; class Aves; order Falconiformes; family Falconidae; genus Ibycter; species Ibycter americanus. Next base: position 2,036,376 of record JAVJGI010000040.1, read on the forward strand.
CACAACCCCCACTGGTGGTTTTGGCTTAAGGCAGGGTGGCGGGCACATCACCACAGGCGTGGGATAAGTTCTCCCTCACTCCAGTTCTTTCAAGACACATTATTTCTCTACCTTTGGTAGTTCAACTGCAAGGTCTTGAGTTTGGTTCAGGAACTACTGGGTAAAATTTTATCACCTGTGTTATGTGGGTCAGACCGGATGATCACAATAGGGTTTTTTAGTGTCTGAATCTATGATTCTCTTTTTCTCTCTTCGTCTTATACTCTTTTCTCTCTCAGTCTCACATACCTCCCTCTCCTGTTGACCCTGAAAAAGCACAGATTTATTTGTCTGTAATTCTTGTCTGTATCATTTCCCTGTGTTTAAAATTATTACAGTGGGATCAGCTTTTCCCATTCATCTTAGTAGGAGACTGGAGAGGCACAATACAACTGTACTATGAAAGAAGAATGCAGGGAGGGGAAGTATGGCAAAACGCATAGAATCTGTTATTTTAGTTTGACTACTAATTAGCAAAGCAATTTGCAAAAGCAGAACTCCAATATATGTCACTCTCTGGCTCTGTCTGCCTCCTGTTACTGATGAGGCACTTGATTCATTGTGCTTTTTTTCTCTCCCTTACTCTCACCTCCTGTTGTGTGAGCACCAGCTCATCAGGGCCAGTGGCCATTAAGATGTTTCCTTGGTGAGAGTGGAGATGAGATGCCAGAATCTGGAATTTAACCATCTACATACACTATTCTTCCAGGGCTTTTTGTGTTTATCAGGCTCATGGTGTCAGAATACTGTTTAGGACTTTAGGAGTATTTGTTTCAATAGCATCTGGTTTGCTGCCCTTCAAGGGAACTGTCAAGATTTCTTTTTGGTTAACTGGAGGATACAGGCCAAGGACGCCTTTCTTCTGCAGTCTGAATGCATAAAAAAGGCTCGTTCCCTACTGGCAAACGTAGGCAGATCCAGAAATCAACCTATGTGAACCAGTTTACAGCACAGATAATCTTGAGGCCTTGTCAGAACTCACTGATGTCAATGAAAAGATCATTGTTTCTGCTTGCTTAGACATATTAATAAATGCCTAGGTAATAAATGCTAAACCCATTGGGACAGGCACTGTTACCTGTGCTGCAGTAAGGTAGCATACAAGGACAACCTCTGTGGTTAAAACACCTTGTGGGCCTGGTTAAATATTTGAAATATTCTTCAACGGAAAACTCACTTTTCAAAGATTAAATGCTAATTTTGCCTCCCCTCCTCTTAAGGAACCATTCAATATACCAGGATCTGCCTTGTCCTTTCCTAGACTTAGGTCACGTTCCCCATCCAGGAGATGAGATCATACATCATAACTACAGAACAACCATCACCAGAGTGTTTTGCTGATTCATAAAATGCAGAAATTGGAAATATCAGTATGAGAAAACAACTTCAGTGGTGTGGTTTTTCCTCCAATTAAAACAAGGAAAAACCCTGTTCTGAGTACTTTTCTTTTAGGGATTCAGATCTGCAATTCAGGCAGTGCTAAACTCTATGAATTACCAGATTATCCACAGTGTATTTCTGTAAGGAAGCCACAAGATCCTCTTCTTTCTCTAGTGATCAAAATATTTACCTGGAGAATATTTACATATCCTCTAAAGCTTTAGTTTCTCATAGAAATACCTTTTTAACAAGTTTAGTAGATCATCACTTAAATTTTGTCATTTTCAACACTAATTTGTCATTGCTTTTTCTGCGAAAAATGGTCTTGCCTTGGCTCTAACAGGATAGCTCATAAGATGAGGATGGTGTGGTGCAGCTCAGCATACCACTAGAGATTAGAGTCCCTAGAAGGTAAACATAACCATGCTTAAACATTTTTGGTGGTCTAGATCTAACTTCCTTAAGCATTTCTATTAAAACCCCCACTATTATTATTGGTGAAAAAAAGATAAAGGAGAAAAAAGAAGAGGATAGCTGTCACTCACCAATCAGACCTGCCAACTGGAAGAATATTTTCAGTCCCCTCTCCAGTTGTTTTACAAAGAAGGTGGGCAAGATGAATATATTGATAGGTACTATGACTTATTGCAAACACCTTCAAAGCACAGAGTGACCAAGGTTTGATTTTGTGACAAACAGCCATAAGATATGTTGAAGTAACCTTTTGTCTACTACAAATAAGCAAAGCTATGGTTCAGGTTCATCTTCCATATTGTTGTGGAGGAGACCAGGTTTTGAAGATGTTTCCTGGGTCTCATGTCCACTCCTTGGCCCTGTTAGGTCAGTACTTCTTTTCCACTTCTGTTTCCCTCCTGCTTGTTGCACGTCATTACAACTGTCTCAGTCTGGTTTGCATTATCAATAAATTAGGTTCAAGGCAAGCGAAACATATTTGTTGCTAGGCCAGCCTCGAGTCCTTTCTTGCTAACTGATTTTTCTAGGTGGGTCCTGAGACCTTCAATACTTACCACTGAGCCTGTAAAACACATTTGTAAATTATGGGGGGTGGTGGTGGGGGGGGGTGGTGGGGTGGTGTGGTGTGTGTCTTTTACCTCCATTGACAACTTCCTCAATTAAAGCAAATCATGCCAGTATCTTCATCTCACTGTTCCCTTAAAAGTGGTGTGTGGGTAAACACTATAGCAGCGCTGTTCCTGACACCATGATAGGGCATATCAGGGCTTTCTCCAGGACTGCCCTACTGCCAAGCATTCTTGATATAAGCCACTTTTTACCTGCGCAACAATGCATTTACTTTATGAGGTGTGTATGCAACCTCCACTTGAAGAATAAACACTGTACTGAGAAGAAATGAATCCCCTGGCTAGTTCCTCAGTCAGATGTTATTAATACCCCTGCTAGTTCCTCAGTCAATTCCAATGCATAAAACTAAGTATTCATGTGACCTTGGATATTTATTAACAACCAATTTATGATGACTATTCCTCTGTAAAATTGCTAAGTTTCTTGGACTAGTCCTTAAGCCACAGAGCTTCCCAAGCCAGGTCCAGCAGATTTGTAGTCCCTAATGTCAGCAGAGTAAAATATAATCATAAGTGGTATTTTTATATGATTGTGCAAAATACCAAGTACTTGGTTGAGAATAAAGAAAATTTAAATGTAGACAATGCTAGAACTTTATAATAGGGTCACACTGTCAAACATACATACATAAGCACACTGATTTGCATATATATGCACAGAAAACCTCATGCAAATAAGGCATCCATAGCATCCGTCCATCTTTATGTTTCCAAGAAATAGTTTTCATATGAGCCAAACTTGCAGTCAACATTGGAGGCCTTTGGACAAAGATCACCAAAAAAGGCAATAGGAAGTCAGATGCCAAGATTACCACTTGCCAAACTTCCTAGTTTCAAAGAGAGTAATGTGTGTTAGCAGAGACAAAGAGAAAAGTCATGAGTTAAAAACGTAAGCTCATTTATAATGAACATGTAGCATTCATTTCTATCAGTACAAAAGTGTACACAGTTAAAAAATAATCTTGGAAATTTCAAATAAATTATTTTTTATTATGAAGTTGCTTTTATAAACAATATTCATCTTATTCATACATTATTTCATCTGAAAGGGAAACATTTAATCCCAGAGTCTTGAGTCTCCTATCCTTATTAAATATCAGTAATTATCTTCAAGAGGTCCTCTTGACTTCATTGGACCAATCCTGGAACCTCCAGTGGAAATACTGGAAAAAACTTACTCATGAGGGTAGGTTCACTCTTTTTGGTAGGTATGTTTATGTGAGCAGGGTCAGCTAGGCTAGCCTCTAGTCCAACTAAGGGTCCATATTCATAACAGCACTACAGTCATACTAAACTTCCAAGCAATGTGAGTAGTGGAGGCAGGAAACACTTTCTGCATTGTGAAGAAGTAAATGCAAGATAAAAATGAGAGATTGCTCCATGGAAACAAGTATCTAAATTTTCACGCTGTTTGAGGGTAGATAGAGTAACTATAAACAATAACACAATTCAACCGAAAAGCTTTGATGGAAATAATGCCCTGAGTGTTGCCTCTAGCACTATGTTAGAAGCTGTCTGACTCATAAAACACTTATGAAAGGTAATTAGTGTTTCAATTAATGGTCTATCATTGTTCTATAACACTTACACACAAATTATCATTCTTTGCTCTCTTTCATAATTGCTCAATTATAGATCTTTAGAAGCTGTAACGTTTGAAATGGAGTAGAGTCTGTGTAAAATATGCTCAGTAACCACCTCATTTTCACTTCCCAATTACTGTTTTGGTGCCTTACATTCAGTTTTATTTTATAAATTTAGCTGCTGCTTCAACTTCATGGACTTAAAAGGTCTGGAGAACTGGCCTAAGAACCAGATACATCTTCAACAGTGCTAGCTTCGTATTGCAGTTTCACTTCAATCACATTGAGAGTCAATGCTGTGTGTCATTGGTAGCCATCCTGCCAGAATTAGTCACATACCAAGATCTTTTATAAGATCTGCGATACACCTCACTCCACTAAAGGGAGGGTGACACTGGCTTAAAGGAAGTAGATAGTCGCACTGTTCTCTGTGAAGCTGAATACAGCATCAGTTGCCAAGGTTGTCAACTCCTTTTGCCTTCAACAGCCTTTATCTAGCTGACCTCCTCCTTTTCACCCAGAAGGCCTCATGCTATTAGTGCCAACAAGTCTTGACATCTTGTTCCGATCAGGAGCTACACGTAAAATGCTCATGAGCCACAACTCAGTCACCCATGCAACATTCCATCTCTTTCTCTTTACTGTCCATTCTACTACAAGTGTTTTATTAATCTGAGAGAGACTTGTACAGATTCAGGATGTGCTGCCTTTATTTACACTGAATAATAAGCTAAGTCTATCCTGTTTTTCTCAGTGGTTCAAGCATTGTTTCAGCAGTATTGCAAAGTGCATATTAACTCCTGCAAACCTACATATCAAAAGAACAACTGTGGAGCACAATCTTGACGTCCTTTTCAACCAATATCTCTGTGTCTTCATCAGAAACGCCATTTTCTTTGTGAATCAAACAGGATGGGGGAAATGAGAAAGTTTTGCAAGGATTGAATAGCCATTGTAGACAAAAATTAAAATACCTATTATTTCAAAGATACTTTAATTAATTACACTAGCACTGGTGACTCTGGTCCTGCTATGTACTGTTGGATAAACTTGTTTTTGTAGGGGTGACATCACATCAGGTGTCATGGCAAATGTGGCAGGAGGCTTTGCTTTCTCAGCGTGGACTTGTTATCTCAGCAAGTTCAGGCAAAGGTGCCACTCACTTGGCTGCTGAGGGTTTCATAATGTTGCCAATGGAAACACCTGTTTCAAAGTTCTACTTTGGAACTGACCTAAAGAGCAGCGTACACACAGATTGCCCTCTCCCATTCAGGGACTGCCAGCAGCCATAGCATGTGGGGTTACTTTGGGACACAGAAGTTTTATTAGGTAGCACTTCCGTGATGGGGTTATGGACTTAGAGCCTGAGAAACCACCATGGAAATCAACAATTAATTGTAAACTATATTTGGTTGATGTGCTGCAGGCACCCTGTCAGATTTAAAGGGCTTTCTGCAATAGAACTCCTGAATTAGGAGTTTTTATCAGAGAGAATTCCTGTGGGTTTGGATTTGCATTGAGGCATATATTGGCTGTCAGGATATGAAAAGGCTAAGTTTGCTGTAGCAAGAAAGAATTCCCTCCATTTGCCTCAGCGCACAAGCATTTAGAAAGGTTGGATAGGGCATAAGGACTATTCATAAAACAGGATTTTCCATGTTAGCAAGATCATAAAAGAAATTCATCCTTTCTCCCATGTAACCTTCCTAAGAGCCTTCCAAGATATTACAGATATCATTGTTCGCTGTAGAAGGTACTGAGTAGTAAGTAATGTTAGGACAATGTGACTGCTTAAACATGGCTGTAGAAGGACAGCACCAACTGATGTGTAGCTGAAATAGTTGTCAGCTACTTTGCCTCATGCTCTTCTGGAACTACAGTTCTCAATAGATTTGTTCCTCAGTGCAGACAAAAGGGGGAGATTTTGCTCAATTAATCATAGCTGCTTAAAATTTAGGCTTTCAGTGTAAGCAAATGCCATGGGCTCCTTCTATAGTTAATGAAGCTACAGAAATATTTTGAAAATAATAATCACATTCTGTAACAGGTGCCTACAGTAAGCAAGGTGCCTTTGGACCTACCTATTTCCATTTCTTAAGCACAAACTCAGCAGCACTAGTTTAAATCAGCTTTTAGGGGAAACAAATCCCATGTTTTGTGATCAAGCAGCACGTGTTACTCAAGCATGGCAAAACCTGTGTTAACTGTCCTCTGTGATGCCTCCTGGCCATATGCTCCCAACCAGTGATGGGACAGATCTTGCTCTTTTTTCTTGTGGTCTCATTTTTTCATCCAACTGTGTGGTATAACTCTTCCTTCAGTGATATCACCTCTCCATGGGTAGGGAAATTTTGCTATCACTGAGCAAAATAATCCACAGACCTGGTGATTAAAACAAAACAAAAACAAAAAAGGCAAAAAAGCCACCCAAAACAAAGAAAAAGAACCTCCCTCAAACCAATGTTTTAAATTCATCATTTTCTTCCTTCTCTTCATTTTTAACTTCAGATAAAGATTTTTTTCTTGTAGTCTTTGAATTAATTTCTCACTCCTTGTACTGTGGTTTATATTATGCATTTTAGCAGTTTGTCTCTGCTAAAAATAAGTGTTATAATTGTAAATATAATTAGATTTGTTCCACACAATTGCATATAAATGTAATTCCAAGGTGTTTTTAGAACTCCTCTGTTCTTTATTGATGGATTAGTACCAGGGTCTGTTTAGAAATGGTGCTTTTCTCTGAGGTAATGCTATTCATGAATCCCACTTCTACTTCCCCCTTATTTTTGCTACAGTTTCTATCTAGCGTTTTGCTAAAACTGGGAGCATTGGCAAGTGGCTGCCTTGGCAACTGATAGCAAATTAACTTGTGGTTAGCCTACAATGCGTATTTATTCTGGGGCTTTCAACTTTAAATGAAAGCATGGATCATCTGAAATGTGTTTCTTGGAAATGGAAGAATGAACAGCTGTTTCATGCTCTTTCTTTTAAATCTCTGAAAGTTGGAGCTCTGGTCACAGGCACTTTAAATAACATTTAAGGATGGAGCAAATAGCAGCCTGCTAGTCTACTGTGATTCCCTTGCAGAACTGATCTAAGATATTGGAGGTTTAAATGAGCTGGCAGCCTTTAACTCAGTGGTGTGAATTTTGAAATTTTTATTTTCTTCATACAAATGCTATACAAAAGCTTATCATTGACTCTTTTTTTTTTTTTTCCTCCCTTGTTTCTCATAGTATAACTTGGTTCATTATAAACCAGATTTTTTTTTCTTTTGGAAAGGATGACAGCTACTGTTTTTTTACAACAAACATGATTCTAACTTCTAGAAATGAAAGCTGCACCTCTGGGAAAGCAAATCTTGTGTAGGCAGAGAATGAGTGGTGGACTAAGCAATTAAAGCTATTATGAATGTTAATCCAAGGAGCCTGAAAAATTAAATACTCTGGTAGCTTTGGTTTTATATCCTATCCTTAAAAGTGGTCCTGCCTAGCCAGCAAAACTGTAAAATTTCTATAGTCTTATATATATTTGCCCTGCCACAGAAGAACATTCAAGGGAAAGCATAGAAAAGCAGTCCAGACAGCACAATGAATGCAAGAGATTTGAGACCCATTTGGCTTGATACAGCTTGTCTTTGTAGGACCCTTACTGAAGATTGTACCGCATAAATTGGAAGAAGTACCAGGCCACCTGCCCTGTCCCATGATCTCCAGATTCATGGATACCTGAACTCTGTCAGAGATTTTCAGTGTGGTACTTCAAGACAAACTGAGACCAGCATCTCAAGCCTTTTGTTCAAGATGGACCATAGCAAAGCCACATTCATGCAAAGTTTCAAGGACTTAGAAGTCGAACTGTAAAGCCTGGTGTATAAAAAACTCATCTAGGAGTGAGGAAGACTGATCTCTCAGTCTTGTCCACTCAATGTTTACTATGTCGATAAACTAATTATAAAACATAAACATAATCAGCAATCTGTGTGATATTTCATAGTTTATTGTGCTATTTCAACATCCTAACTTGAAGAAGCTGTTGCTTACCTCTTCATCATCCATATCCTCAACATTTTTTTTTATTTCTAGCTGTTAGTAGCCCAGGTCTGGGAAGCCTGGGAAGCATTTTCATCAGCAAGGCATTTTTTTCAGGCTTTTCTGATGAGTTGAGACCTGAAAATCAATGTGAAGTTACCCCGAAACCTAAATCTCTCACCCTCTGGAAATTAAAAAGGTCTAGGTTTTTATTTAATTGCATTTCAATGGAAATCATCTAAACGAGTTATGCATATAGCAAAGAAATTGGACTTTTCAAGATTTCTTGTTTCAGGGCTGCCTGTTTTGGAGATCTTGAAGTCTATGAAGTGCATCCATGTTAGCTCAGCAAAGATGGAGGGCAAAAAGCTTTAGTGTCAGGTACTAAGGGAGATTTTACCTGCAGTCTTAAGAGCTGTCTCAGGTAAATGTCAAGATGACCTCCCCACCCCCAACCCCCAACCCTTTTTTTCAGACAACTCCCCCTAAATGTTATTTTGGCCTGTTGGCATTTATTTGCTCTAGCCCTTAGTTCTTGGAAACACAGACAGATTACAGTGTTGCATGCAGGGATGGTTTTGAAAGAAGAATTTGGGGGCAGACACAAAGAATAGCTGATTTGACTGTGTCCTCCTCACAAGTCAGATAATTCTAGTGCATGCCATGCAGTACAACAATGTGGAGTAAATGCCTGTGTGCAGCTTCATGAGGGAGTACGATCATCCTCTATTTGACATTCATACCACATTCATTCATGCAGTGTCTGAGTACTGCACAAGAACATAAAATTGCTTGTCTTCTGTTTTCTCTTCCTTAACTGTATTTTTCATTCAATGGGGCAAAATCATCTGACCACTATGAAGAAATACAATGACAGTGTTGGTCACCAGTAATTAAATTTCTACACAGTTGTTACTGAATACAAATGATCCTTTTCTTTTCAAAAGGAAATTAATTACGTTTTTTTCTGGAAGGTTCATATTTAATAAAATCCAAACCATTTATATAAGCATACCTGTTTCTTTAATAACATTGAATGAAAGAAATAAAAATGTTTCATGTTGAATTCTTCTTATCTCACCACCCACAATATAGAATATTTTTTCATTATTATCAAAATGTTGTTCTTTCTTTATTCGTGAGTTTACGCTACATAAAATACGTGAGTTTATACATGCATAAAATGACATGTTCAAAACAAAATACTGCAGCCATGCAAAACTGCAATAACAAGATCAGAAGTGAAATTCTGATTTTTTTGTCTTATTTTGGGATCAAACTCAATTATAACATTTATAACAACTAGTAATTTTCCAAGTAATGGATTTTTTAAAGTAAGATTTTTAAGTTAAATAACGATCTCAGTAATTTCATATCTCATGCCACTATGATATATAGTACAGTCTAGTATGTTGTTCATCTGCTTTTCTATTGCATTCCATCAGTTTAATCTTCCAAATGACTGACTTCAAAAGCCTCATATGTGCAGGCCCTGGTCCTCATGAGGGACTTTACCCACCCTAATATCTGTTTGTAGATCAATACAGTGGAGCACAACAAATACAGGAATTTTCCTGGAGTGTATTAATGAAAACTTCTCGATACCGGTGATCGAGGAGTTGATGAGGGGAGGCACACTGCTGGACCCCATACTTGCAGACAGTGACTGTGAGATGATTGAGTTCTGAGTTCAGGATCTGGAGGGGAGGAAACTGGTCAAAAAAACCAGGACCACAAGCCTGGACTTCAGGAAAGCAGACTTTGGCCGCTGTAGAGATCTTGAAAGAATCTGATCTGAATCAGCCCTGAAGAGAAGCAGGCCCAGGAGACCTGGCTTATTTTCAAGGATCACCTCCTCTGAGCTCATGATTGGGCCATCCTGAGAAGCAGAAAATCAAGGAAAGGTGAGGGGAAGCCTGCACAGATGAAGAAGTTACTCCAGCAAAACTCAAACACAAAATAGAATTCTACAAGAGATGGCAACAGGTTATTACCCAAGAGCAAAATAAAGAAACTATCCAAGTGCATAGGGATGGGATTAGGAAAGCCAAAGCTCACCTGGGGTTGAATCTGGTGAGGGGAGTGAAGGGAAACAAGAAGGGCCATACTCTTCTCAGTGGCACCCAGTGACTGAACAAGAGGCAATGAATACAAACTAAAATACAGGAAATTCCATTTAAATGTAAGAAAAAGCTCTTACTATGTAGGTGATCAAACACTAGCACAGGTTGCCCAGAGAAACTGTGGAGTCTTTATCCTTGGAGATATTAAAAACCCAAGTATATGTGGCCCTGAACAACCTGTACCAGCAGATCCTGCTTTGGACATAGGAGTTAGACTAGATGATCTCCAGAGGTGCCTTCCAACTTCAGCCATTCTGTGAATCTGTGAAATAAGGAAAAAAGTAAGACATTTTTTCACAGTCATTCCAGAGCAACAAGGTTTATTCATGTTCCTCTTTAAACTTGTTAGGTTTGTGGATCTTCTAGCACAGAACCTAGCTCTAGTTGTGAAATTCTCCCTACCAAGAAATCCTTTCACCTCCCTGGAGAGCTTGAACCTAATCCACAACACCCATTCACAGGCATATCAGATTCTGGAGTTAACTTGATATGAAGAATTACCCATTATCTTCCAATCTCTATTCCAGCTCTGCTTTTGTTTATGATTTTTCTATTTAACCTTAATGGAATTATCTTATCCATCCTCCTCGTATTATCTTTTTTCTTGTTCTACCTGTTGCATTACTTGTGAGAAGCAAGGAAAATAATCTGCCAAATGTTGAAATATCACGTTTCACAATATGGACCAATACCAGGTCAAATAGTATCTCTTGCAATGGGTTTTCACCACATTGAGAATAATGGTATTTTCCTCTCTGTATCAATGTGTGGTAATCAAATTCTAATGCTAAAAGTTGTAAAGGTGCAGATTTACTGATATTCATGACTACATCATTGCCAAAATACAAGAAAAAATGTTGTTAAGCAACATGCTAAGAAGTAGTATTAATCATGTTGTATACTGTGCGAGTACCTCAGAAAAGTTCTTTTAAAAAAAAATTTTTACAGAATTGAAAGCATTTTAGAACTACCTTAATATCACAGTTTTAAAGCTGTCACAAAACTATCCTTCTAGAATGTCATGTACCAACTCACTTATCCAAGATTTACTGTCATCTGAGGTATGTAATTTTTGAGTAAATCCTCTCATCTGAAGCTTTCTTCTCTTCAGATCCAGTAGCTCATGCATTTCTTGCCAGTGGGATGTTTATCTGATTATCAAATAGCATCATTCTTTATGTTTCTGTGATTCATTGACAAAGGGAAGAGGGAAAGGGAAAAGGAAAAGGAAAGGGAAAGGAGAAGAAGGAAAAGAAAAAGGGACAGGGACAGGGAAAGGAAAAGGGACAGGGACAGGGAAAGGAAAAGGAAAAGGGAAAAGGAAAAGGAAAAGGAAAAGGAAAAGGAAAAGGAAAAGGAAAAGGAAAAGGAAAAGGAAAAGGGAAAGGAAAAGGAAAAGGGAAAAGGAAACGGAAAAGGAAAAGGAAACGGAACAGGACAAGGACCAGGCA
>JAVJGI010000040.1:2048185-2067319 GCA_035590275.1 Ibycter americanus
AAGGAAAAGGAAAAGGAAAAGGAAAAGGAAAAGGAAAAGGAAAAGGAAAAGGAAAAGGAAAAGGAAAAGGAAAAGGAGGGAAAGTAAAAAGAAGGGAAAGGAAGGGAAAGGAATGAAAGTGAATGGAAGGGAAGGGGAAGGGAAAAGAGAAAGCAAGGCAAGGTCATGTAAGGCCTTAAGTCCCTTAATATTCTTCATCCTTTATTGGATGTGAGGGGGAACATTGCCACAAAGGGTGAAGAGAAGGCTAAGGTACTTAATGCTTTTTTTCTTTCTAAGCTGCTTAATGGTCTCAGTCTTTAATAGCAAACCCAGCTACCCTCAGGGTACCCAGCCCCCTGAGCTGGAAAACAGGGACAAGGAGCAGAATGAAGTCCCCATAGTTCAAGAGGAAATGCTTAGTGACCTGTTGCTCCACTGGGACACGCACAAGTCTATGGGGCTGGATGGGATCCACCCGAGGGTACAGAGGCAGATGAGGGAAGAGCTTACCAAGTCACTCTCCATCATTTATCAAGGGTCCTGGCTAACTGCGAAGGTCCCAGAAGACTGGAGATTAGCCAATGTGACGCCAATCTACAAGAAGGGCAGGAAGCAGGATCCAGGAAACTACAGGCCTGTCAGACTGACCTCGGTGCCAGGGAAGGTTATGGAGCAGATCATCCTGAGCACCATCACACGGCACATATAGGACAACCGGGCAATCAGTCCCAGCAAGCATGGGCTGCTGACCTGAAAGGCAGGTCCTGCTTGATGAACCTGATCCCTTTCTATGACAAGATGACCCACCTGGTGGATGAGGGAAAGGCTGTGGATGTTGTCTACCTAGACTTTAGTGAAGCATTTCACACTGTCTCCCACAGCATTCTTCTGGAGAAGCTGGCTGCTCATGGCTTGCACAGGTGTACTCAACGCTGGGTTAAAAGCTGGCTGGATGGCTGACCCCAAAGACGGGTGGTGAATGGAGTTACACCCTGCTGGCAGCTGGTCACAAGTGGTGTTCCCCAGGGCTCAGTATTGGGGCCAGTCCTGTTTAATATCTTTATCAACAATCTGGATGAGGGGATTGAGGGCACCCTCAGGACATTGGCAGATGATACCAGTTTGGGTGGGAGTGTTGATCTACTTGAGGGTAGGAAGGCTCCGTAGAGGGCCTTGGACAGGCTGGACCAATGGGCCGAGGACATCTGTATGATGTTCAACAAGGAGAAATGCCGGGTCCTGGACCTGGGCCACAACAACCCCACGCAATGCTACAGGCTTGGGGAAGAGTGGCTGGAAAGCTGCCTGGTGGAAAAGAACCTGGGTTAACAGTTGGATTTTATGATCTCAAAGGTCTTTTCCAACCTAAAAGATTCTATGATTCAGTGATTATATTATTCTACTCTTGCTTGTTTTTTCTCATCCCAGAGCTACTTGCTATCTGTATTCACAGGAAATTAAAAAGTGACTCTTCACTTTTGCATGATTTCAGTAAATCTTTCTGTTGATTTTTTTGTCTTAATCTGCATCTCCTCTTTTATCATCCATTGTCATAATCATGTAGTAACTAATGAACACTTTCTAATTTCAATAACTGTATTACATCTTGTTTTCTTTCCGCTGACAGCTCTAAGAATAATCTCCAAACACAAAATCTACATAATTCTCCTTCAGTGTTTTATCAGGAAGGTGTTTTATTTTACAGAGTCCAAATAAGCAAATAACTAGTCTGTAAGTACATTATAATTACAGATTACAGACTAATTAGAGAGTTATTTATGCCTGAAGATTACGTACTAATTATACTTGAAGTTATTATGGAAAAACTGGCAACTACTATAGAAGCAATTACTACAAAATTATAAGTAGATGCCATTTGATTTTATGATTATTTGCACCATATGAAATAACAAGTTGCCAAAAATCAGACCAGAATGGTTTGTTGCATCTGATAGCTTTGACTTTTTAATACCTTTAAGTCTCCAAGCATGCCAAGAAACATTTTACAATTGCTTTGCAAAGACACAGGCATCTGAGCACCTTCCCGTAGTACATTAAGTGCCACAACAAACATATGCTACATGGAGTTATTTCCACTCTAATCTTATCCCAGCAGAAAAAAATGTTTGTGTAGTCTCTTCTTTCAGTCAGGTTTCTTTTTCTGTTTTCTTTCCTTTTTTTTCCCCCTTCTTCTTTTCTTTTTTTTCTTTCCCCTAATTGTTGTTTTAAGGTGTCCTCTGGTCTGTGTGCTCATCAAAGATGGCAAGTTGTGCTCTTTTAGCTAGGCATGGAAGTAGTGATGCTTGTGACAGGCCCAGGATCCTGCTGGAGTTCATTTCACAGCCTGAGGACCAGCCAAGCAAAGGAGTGTTTCCTGCACAAATGACTGAAAGTGTCCTTTTGCCTGAGGAGAGTCAGAGCCAGCTATGGTTTTCTATCTCAAGTTTTAGGTGTCTCTCAAAGGAGCCAGACATTCATCTGTTGAGAACATCTTGGATAATCAAAGGTAAAAAAAAGGCCTAATACATTAAATTATATTTGAAAAACCTTTCTGTTTTAATCAACAATGTCTCCTTAATTTTAAAAGGCTGATTTCAATGGGATAGTGAATAAATTACTATATCATTTCAATGCTGAGTCAAAAACAAACAAAAAACTCCATGCTGTCCAAAACTGAAGTGCATGTGTGCATCTATGAATATGTGTTTCTGCCAAATCTTTCATATTTGAATGAGGGAAAATATTTTATACAGCTGAATGTGAAGTAGTTCATAGATGAACATTTGTAGTAAAAATCAGGAGAAGAAAAATTTGACTCTAATGTGCTAGTGGTGGTCCATGATGTTCTTAAGATACTTTTTTAATGAAGTGAGAAATCCAGTTCTCTACTAATTTTTTCTGGGAGGGAAGTCAACCTCATGATCTCAAGTGACAATGAAGCTGTTGCATAAGTTTCTGACTCAAGTAGGATTTAAATATTTCATAGCAAATGGGACAGAGTCATTAGGAAAGATTGAGGGACACTTATACACTTCAGAAGGTTTTATGAGGACACAAGAAAGCTTGTTTCAAACACTTCTGTAGGTTCAGACAGAGGACTTGGACAGTACTGTCCCCAGTAGACCCCAAATCCATAAGCTGGAGACATTTATGGAAGGTGCTGCTCAGTCTTTCCTGTCAGAGCTGTTCTGCTTTGTATGACTATTTTACTGTTCATTCTGCAGTGGTCATGTTAGTGGTCAAGATGCCATCCTGAGGGACAAACTGCCTGGATCTCAGTCCCTTTTTTCAATTAGTATTTCATGCAAAGGAGCATAGCTTCAAGAGGAAGCACTGGAGGTAATGGGAGAAGAGCTGCACCATTTACAGAGAACTAGGACTGGTCCCACACAAGCTGGTCAGCTCTCATTTTGTCACTGGATAAAAGAGAAACAATGTCTTCTCCAGTTCTTTTGTGAATTCAGCTGACAACTATGTTTTTGTTCTCTCCCTTCTACCCCTGGCTGAAATTATTCAGTGAATTAAGGTCAAATTATCAAAGCAGTTTTAAGATATCTGTAATGCCGTTGTTGGTGAAAAAATTATGCTCTGAAAAAGAGTTGTTCAGGTCTGTATTTAAGAGACCTTAGATTATAAATGCTTTAAAAACTTCCTCTTTCCCTAATTCAAAGGAGACAGCGGGAATAGTGCTACCTCACTGTAAAGGGCAGCTTTCTCTTTATTATTCTTTTTGTTACATTTAAGATGATTAAAACATTTTAATATGTTATTCATCCTATGGGTGAACTGATCACTGTCTTTTGTATTACATAGCAGTCATCTCTGGAGGTTGTCACTGAATCTAATGGATCAAGTTTTCAAAAAGTATTCACTAATTTTCATTGTTCCTGCACCTTGGTATTCAATATGAAGCTGTTAAAAAACCTTTAGTGTTTGGAGCAGCAACCAACTACAGCACCTGCTAGAGTCAGTGAGAATGGTGGTGAGTTAGCCCACATTATTGGGTGGTCTTAAAAATATTAACTATATGGGCCAGATTATTAGCCAGTGTAAATAATTTCAAAGGATTTGTTTCAATTTAGACCAGCTGAAAGTCTAACGCATGGGTATTTTCACCTAAGTGAAGTCCTTGAGCAACTTTGGCTCTTTTCAGTAAGTTCTTTTTCCTTATGCCTTCAAAGCTATAATTTTTTTATATATAAAAAAATGAATACATGTTAATAGGGCAAAACTATTTTATGAAACCACAGGGTTTTTTTCTTGACATTGTTATTACAGTAAAATTGCTTATAACATAAGGCCATGTTTATAGAGGTAGAGGTGCTTAATATTATTTCCACAAGCAGTTCATGAGGTTCAGAGAGAGCCTCACAGGAACTAGTCATTTTTATTGTGTTTGGTGCATGTAGTA
The DNA here is from genome assembly GCA_035590275.1 of Ibycter americanus. Taxonomy (NCBI): domain Eukaryota; kingdom Metazoa; phylum Chordata; class Aves; order Falconiformes; family Falconidae; genus Ibycter; species Ibycter americanus. The sequence continues at coordinate 2,052,579 of JAVJGI010000040.1, forward strand.
CCATTTCCTTTTCTAGTATTTTAGACTGCTCACTGTAACCCAGAAATGGTGTTCAGCATTATTAAAAAAAAGAATAATCAGAGACTATATTTACCTTGTTTGAGCTCTGTATGCAAGTCCCCCTGCATGCTAGTACAGAGGAAACCATGTGGACTGGAGTCCTGATACTTTGACAGGGGGGAATTATGATGCTCATTTTCTCCATCTCTAGTGATCATTAATGTTTTATGAAGGGAAAAGGAACATTTTGACATTTGGTAAGGACAGTTTCTAATTAAGGTTTGGATTGAACAAGGCACTTAAGTTCTAATGGGACTTAGACACATGCCTGACTGGAAACCTGCCCTCCCCTATCCCAAATTTTCCATCTAAACACTAAACCACAGAGTCAGGTTCTTTCTCACTCACTCTTCTGACTCCACAAGCTTTCCTCTCAGCAGCCTATCTCATGAGGCAGGCTCAGCAGCTATTGCTATTCAGTGTATGTTGCCAGGTTGTTATACACAATCTACACTACAGGCACCTAGCACAGTTAGAAATAGCATAGAAAATAAAAGGTACTCGACTAAGCAGTAAGACCAAATTGCTCACTGAAGGTGGGTTTTCTACTTATTGGGGAAATATATCAGAATGTAGTTTGCAGGCTCAGCCTTGCAGACAGTGTAAATACACATATGGGCCTTTTGCTGACAATGCTTAAATCAAAGAAGGTGTTTTGAGTTACAGAACTTACTGAGCTACCAACTGAAATGAAACATTTTAAATGATAGCACTGATTAGATTATTCCAACGCAGTTAGAATGAATAAATGTGGAAACTTATTAAAAAAACCAAACAGGTTGTCTGTAAATAAGCTGTCCTGTCTAGCTGTGTAGTTTTCCCTTGTGAGAATAATGCTGAGCATACATTTCTAGCGCTCAGCCTGGAAGATGAATAATGTTTTAGGATGTGGTTTAGGTAACCTAAGTTGCAAGTGTGAAATACGGTATATTGCAGTTGTATAGCATGAGAATCAAACTTCATTGTCGCTGGATGCTGGAAGATTGCACTGCCCTGCTTACTCTTCAGGTTGCTTTATGTTAGCATTTTTCTATGTGCTATCATGCAAGCAAAAAAAGAAAAGATATTGGAGGCCTGTTAATGTGGTAAGGCTTACTTACCTAGGTCCAGGGAAATAGGGAAGACAGACTTTGAGATGAAATGTCAAGATAGACTAAGGCATAAAGTTGAACAACGGTACTGCTGCTTGCTGATGTGTTTTAGGGAGAAGAGTGACTTTTCAGTCCTTTGGAAGAGTTGTTGCTGATATATACCTAGGGGGTTTGTGCAGCAGATATTACCGTAGTTTTTTGTTGCAGACATGTAAGTTCTAGCCAGTTTAAGCTTTCAGACCCAGTTATTTGGATGTGTTTCCCATTGGCTGGCTTGTTGTATCTCTTCTCTCAGAATAAAGATATTTCTGAATAGACACTCAGAGGTATTTTGCTTTTCCCTACACAGATGCCAGCAGTTCTTCAGAGAGCTCTGAATTACTGTCTAGCAGCCTGTTGACTAAAACCTAGCCACTGTGGTGTTCAATTGTATTTTTATTTTTTTTTAAATGTCTTTGAGCTGTTGCATCCTCACTAATTAAAACATTTTTCCTTCATTCCCAGTTCTAATGCCAGTTATATTTAATGTTGTTTTATTATTTTGCCATTTCAGAAATATGAATGGGATATAGATTGGTTTATGGTTTGGTCATTTGTGTGAACAAATGGATCTCTTACAGTAGTTTTAAATATAGTACAATAAAGTGACCTCCATTGTAAAGCTTTTATTTGTGCTAGTGAAAAAGAGAATATGAAGAGGCTATTTCATAAAAAACATTTTGCAACTCTGTAACATTATAATTACATTAGTATATTTTACTATGACATATTATATATTTTTCTATATTATATATTATCACATATATATTATACATTTGATATGTATATATCTATAAACATATATAAAAATATATACATTAGATATATTTTTATATATTATATATTGTTATATATAGTTATATAACATTATACTTAACAGTCTTAGATTATGTTGTTTTCAGGCCATGTGAATGGCAAAAAATTATTTACAATTTGATGCTCATAAGTGACAAAGTCCTCATTTGTCCTGTGAAAAGATACATTCTACAGTCTAATGTTTAAAGGATTAATAGAAATGTGAGGGAGGTTACCAATTCATTTTTATGTAATGGAAGCTCACAGAAGAAAGACAAAAAAAGGAATCTGAAGTTCATATCACAACTAAAGGCCAGAGCGAATGCAGACAGTCTTAACTACTGCAAGATGTTGCACTGTCCCAAATTACTCTGAACAGCTGATGTTAGAAATGTATCATGTTTCCCAAAATGCGAGGATCTGTTCTTCAAAGGCATCTAGTAATTTGGACAAGAAATGGAAGAAGTCAAAAAAGAACTCCCAGAATGTGCTATATGTTCACGAATTTCTAAACATGAGTTTTCTAAAAATCCTTCCCCTTAAAGAATTGCTTGCTGGATTCTCAAAACAGAGAGGTAATGGAGAGTCCCTGCAGACAACATTTGCTTTCTATTGTTTCAACTGAATCATGGCCTTTAAGCCCATTTCAGTTACTTAAGAATATGATTCTCATTAAAGAGTGACATCTAATGTTTGAAACATTTCATAGATTGATTTAGGTTGGAAGGAACCTTAAAGATCACCTAGTTCCAACCCCTCTGCCATGGGCAGGGACACCTGCCACTATATAAAGTTGCTCAAAGCCCCATCCAGCCTAGCATTGAACAATGCCTGAGAGGAATTTATGCTGAAACATTTTATTTTTATTTTATAATTCTGACTGCTTCATCTCAAACACTACAGAAAGTTGCCCTTTGGTAAGTTTCAAATTCTCAGTTTTAATTTTTCGTGTTATAACATAGCATATTGCTTTTATTCTTTTAACTTCTAACAATACTTTTCAATGATTTACCATGTTTTAAGTTATTAGATCATAACAGTATGACAAATCTTCTGGTAGAAAACAATGGCATCAGAAATTTATTCACCATTTCTGGTCACTAGCTTTTTTTTTTTATTGTAAAAATCATCACCTTCAGGTGAGTCTGTTAAGCCACCCACTGACCACTGCTAGCAAAACCACTGCTAGCACAATCGTAGCTTTCCTGTCAGGTGAGTCCTAAAAATTTGGTTTCTGCTGTCTGCTGCCTCTGTAGGAATAATCTTATTGCCTGTATCACATTAATTCAATATTGTGTTATACTCTAAGGACTGTTATGTAATTTGCATGCATACTACAATGGCAACATGTAGCCCTATCTTTTTTAAATCTGGAAGTGATAAACAAAACTGAAATTATTTTTTTTTCATGCAACATAAAATCTGAAGTATCCAGGTATCTCTTCTAGGAAAAAAAAAAAAAAAAAGAAAAGAAAAAATTTTGTATTTCATACATGTAACCCTCATCTTATAAATTACTCTGGCTTGAAGATGTTTATGCCTGCCTGCAGCTCTTCAGCTATAATTAAAAAAGTTTCAGTTTCAGGTCACCCAGTCTGCATTTTTAATCCTTACGGTGTCAAGGGGCTCATCATATTGAAAGATTTTGTTATGAGAAAAAGGATTCAGAACTTAATGCTTTTGCTTTTTACTGTTAGCACCTAAACAAAGGGGTTTTGTTCACTTGTTTGGTTAGTTTTTGTGCTGGAGAGTAAGTAATGGCTTTAACAAGAGTAAAGTGATTTATACAACAAGCATACACATGTGATATGGAGACTGTCCTGAATTTTTTTAGGAAGAAGAAAAAGCAAAAGACAGAGAACTGTCAAAGGGAGGCACAGGAAATTATGCTCAGCTGAATGAAGCCCCTTCTTTCCACCCCTACAGCTAATAAGAACTTGAAGGGAACATTCTTCAGTCAGGTCTTTTACACCATAAAACAGCAGCAGCCTCAGGTAGGTGGGGAAATGCTGCACTGCTAAATCACCTGTGAAGGATGGAGCAAGTACATATTGTGAGGTAGTGCAGAACAGTCCTGCTCTGTGTCTTGGTTTTGACCAGCAGCTGAGCAGGAAAGCAGAATAAGGCAGAAAATGTAGGAATGTCAAAGGAAAAAACCACAAAGGACCTAAGAATTTTCATTAAAACCCTTTCTCCTTCATTTCCTTGCTCAACAACTCCTTGATATTTTCTTTTTGCTGAACAATGCCTGTCAACAGTCGCACTTCACATATATTTGGAAAGCTCTCACCAACTGTAGCCTCAGTCTAGGTGAGAGTCATATGATTAAATTTGAAAATTCACAGTGTAGGTAATTCTGTGAGAAAAAAGTCACAGTAATTCCCTTCAGAGTGAGCAGTGCCCTGGGCAGCAGAAATAATGAAGCTCAGGATCCTTCTGAAATGTATCTTCTTCATCCAGGAGATCTCATCCTAAGTTGCAATTGCTGTATTGATTAGAATTCTAGATCTCCCTCAAATATAATGGGAGGCAGGATGGCAAACTTACATAAAGACAGATGCAAGGGAAGGTGATGGGGAGAAATTTCTGTCCCCACAGTGGCGTCTAGTGCCGCTTTTGTGTTTTAGAGATACCTCATGTGACCACCAGCTGCTGCTCCAAAATAATGTGGATCTGCTTTAAATCCAGTGTCACATTGGCGAGGACCATGCAGAGGTCTTGGATTTCCCAAGTTAACTCAAAAGGCACTACATTTCAATGCTTAGGAAAATTCCCTTACTTTTGGGAAGATGAGTTTGACATCTTATGCCAAAGAAACATGTTCACACCTCCACAAACTTTATATCATGTAGGCATGTAAAATAATGTTTCTGAAAGACAGGGGAACACTACTTTCAGGAATTTCCACATTACACTAACCCCCTCTTCCCAGTCTACTGTGCTATTTTATTTAATTTAATAAAAAAGAAACACAAAACCAAACAAAAAACAGAAAAAACTCACAAATCAACAAAACCTGTGGTAAAATAAAAGCAAAATACTTTTCTATGAGCACAGATACTCTAACATCACTTTGTGACATTAAAAGGAATCTTATCTGCCCTAAAGGAACAGATTTCAAGAAGAAGAAAAAACCCACCAAAAATAAGCTCTTGTTTATAACCATTCAAAAAACAAATGTATCATTTCTTTCTGCTTAACAGGACACATCAGAAAAGCCAAACATTACGAGCTGAGCCAACTGTGGTAGTTGCTGGAGCTGCAAACTCAATTTCTTGACTGATGGAAGCCTGTAGTTAAACCCAGGGCAGGAAAACTGAAGAATTCAATGCAGTATAGAAAAGAAGGGTGAAGAGACAGAGGCAGACAGGCTGCATGTAAAGTGAGCTCTAAACAGTACAGGGGAAAAAAAAGAAAACAACCCCCCAAAACCCAAACAAACAAAGAGGATAAAGAAAAAGGGAAGAAATAGCCAGATGGCCACAAATCTCTAAGTTTGTCAGCTGCAAGTTGAATCATCATAGTCACTTAAGAGCATTGGAAGTGAGTGTGTCAGTGTAATTCACCAGTTGAGAACATTGTCTGAAGGACAGTCCTTGAAGGATCCATAAAAGGACTTTCCTCAAAGTTATTTCCCTGTCTGAATGTTCATTCACAGTGAAAAATGTGACAGCAAAATAAAATAGCATTGTTGTTTATTAATACGCCATTAATTTCCAAGTCCCTAGTTACAATAGTTAGGTACTGCAGCATGTGGCTATGTGTGTATGTCTTTATGACTTTGAAAACACAGAAATATTAACGAATGCTCAAAACATCACTGAGCTGTAATCAATTACTAACATCCTTACTTTACCATGGGAAATGAGGAGTAGAGAGGAGACAGACTTTTCCTGAAGTTGCACAGGGAACTCTGGAGACGAGGAAAAAGTGAGCTGAGCACAAAGGTTAGGACATGGAGCCAGGATTAATGCAGGCCTTTGGAGGGATTTAAATGGTCTTGACTTATCATTTTGGAGCAACCTGCTCAATGCAAGGTCAGGCTGGAGTGACTCACACAGCCCAGGCAGCCAGATTTCTGAAACACAAAATAATTCTGAGAATCCCCACTCTGGCTGTCTGAGCAGTCTGTGTTGTGAAGCTTGCCAAATCAGGAATTTCCTTAGCAAGACTAGAAATGTCAAGCTGCCTGATTAAGTAAATAGTTGCTTATGGAAAAAAAGAAATAATCATCTTTCCACCACAAGAACGTTTTCTTGAAATTCTACAATCTTCATTACTAATCAGTCTTGACAAGCTGTCATCATGGCATCTCTTTGCCCACTATGGACTAGGTGTGCACATAGAGGATTTGGCCTCCTTGGTATGTATCACAGTGACTGGAGTTTAGGCAGAGGACTTGTCTCTTTCCATGTCCCTACTTTGAAGCTGGCCAATGGTACAGTTTTTTGCGGAGAGGGAGGCAGGCGGGTTGCAATTTCTATGGCCTAAAAATAACAGCTTTTAAATTGACGCTGAGGAGGTGGAAAGATATGACAATAGAACACAAGTGAATACTCTGTAAGAAACTGAAAACTGAAATGGAGAGATATGACCTGACATACAGAATCAGCACAACTGGCACATGATTTATTGATTATGGCCTGTCATATGAGAGGGCCTCAGCTAGCTGAAAAGCACTAAGCAAAGTAGTATTTTTCTCTGTACAGAATATGGCATTTGGAAATTGCATACCCTTTACCTTTACAGTGATTACTCTCTCCACACAAAGGAATATGTGGCTTTGCTTTTGAAGGCAGGCATGGTGTGAACTGTGTGATTCTTGTAGTTGTCAGTGCAAAAAGCTGTGGATTATGCTATTGATTCACATAGATAACGTGGAGGGCCAGAAAAATACTTGATGGGGAGCAGATGAGTGCAAAATCTGCATGCATTTGTGAATATGGAACAAGATACTGCAAAAATACAAAAAACATCACCATGAACAAAACTATCCTTTCATCTCTTTGAAATGCACTACTTTTGTCTGCATGAACTTCTGAGTCACTCTTTTGTGATCATACCTTCTTTCATGATTTGGACAGTAACGTGTACAATCTGTACCCCTAACCCTGAAAAATGACTTCAGGGTAATATAACTGTAGCAAAATAGCCCAAAAGAAAATATTCACATAGTGAGTGATCCAACTGCAGCCCTTTTGAAGTCAATGGAAATTTGACTTCCAGAACCTTTGATCTAACATCAGTAAACTGTAGTAAGCTCATCAGAGGCCACCAAGATGCTTGGGGCTGGAACACTTTGCCTGTGAGCAGGGGCTGAGGACCATGTGCTTGTTCAGCCTGAAGAAGAGGTGGCATTGGAGGGACCTAGCAGCAGCTCCCAGTACACTGTGAGATCACGAACAGGATGAAGCCAGGCTCTTCACAGTGGTGTATGGTGAAAAGTTGAGAGACAGTGGTCATAAATTGAAAACAATACATTCAGATTGGATATAAGGAGAAAAACTTTCCCCTTGATGACAGTCAGACAGTACAGCAGGTGGTCTAGGGAGGTTGTGTTATCTCCATCCTTGAAGGTTTTCAAGACCCAATGGAATAGAGCCCTGACCAACTTGGTCTGATGCTGTAACTGACCTTTGAGAAAGAGTTTGGGCTAGAGACCTCCTGAGGTTCCTTCACACCTGAGTTACGCTATGAGCTTCATACCTAACCTAAGTGCTTCAAGAACTCATGTTAACTCAAGCATGTATTAGCGGTATGCATGCTTACCAGAATATCAAATACAGAAAAAAGATTAAAAAATATATACATAGGTTTTTTGTTTTGGTTTTGTTTTTTGTAAGGTAGCTGTACCAGATTTCAGTATTGGAATGTTTTGTTAAAATATAATTGATTTCTGGGAGGGAAGGTGATTATCCTAATGAATAATTCATTTTTTCGCAGAACAAGGCAAACTGGTAGATGTTGGTGCTTAGACATTTGTGTGTATGTGGAATTTAAAGAAGACTGCCCTCTTTCATTTATGGTAATGAAGCTTTCATATATATAACTGGTATCCTAGAAACTATTGCAAACTGGCATTTATGCATCACATATAAAGAAACTAAAACCTTCTTTACAGCTACCTTTTTTTTACTTGAGACAAAAAATAGTGATTTCAGGTTTTTTAATAGGATTTTAAAAATCATTCCAATCTAAGTATTTCTTGGAGTGTAATGGAATGTGCACACTAAAAATCCAGAAACACTGCAAACTCAGAATAACCTATAATATTTTAGTAAGTATTTCAGCATGAACTTGCAGGATATTATGGATCTCCTTGTAAGCTGCTAAAGGGCCAGACTACTGTTATTCAACTTGTGTGCTTAGAATAAGAAAGGGTATCTTACTATCTCACAGTACAATGCACTGCAAATTTAGCCAAAGAGATCTGTCAGGATCCTCAGTATATCTCCACAGGATTCAGGACATTCTTCTTTGCCTCCACAATGCTGTTAACTAAACAAAACCTAGCCGAAATATCAAATATTCAAAGTAATAAGTTTAATTTACTTTCTTAGGGTCTCAAACACCATTTTAATGGAGTCTAAATAAGACTACAAATAAAATCAGCAGGGAAGTATTTCACAGAATGTTTATCCTATAAAATATTTGTATTATTTTCTTTTTAATTTCACTATCATATCTACTTACATGTCCTTCGAAGATTTTTTCCTTTATATCCATTTGAATTATGTAGACCTGCTTTCAATACCTACTATTAGTCTGGAGGCCCTCTGTTCGGATGAGTGATTTAATGGCCAGATCATCTGGAGCTGAACCCTATCTCATATAGCTGACAAATCTTAAATTCCAGTTTTTGAAATTTAGTGCCTACTTTTCTAGCCAGACCCGCAGACGTCTACTAAAATGATTTCTTAGGAATAGTTCTAAAGGATAACCCTTAGCTCCAGAAAGCTGTTTCGAGATGATGCAATTGTGCACCACTAAGTCTTGATACAGAAAATAAAAGTTAAAGAACAGCCATGAGAAAGTGATAACATTTCCTCAGCATTTTCTCAGGAAAGCAAAATGAAGAATAACAAGTCATAGACTCAGCACTGATGGATCATTTTTTGCTGTATAATTTATCAAAGGATTAGAGAGATCCATTAATTACTGTGTCCTTAGCATTTTGAATCATTAACTGACAGGTCTTTCAGACAAGCAGGAAGAAAGTATACACGGGCTAAGAAATACAGCACAGCAGAATACATCCTTGGTATGAAGAAGCAGCCAGCATTATTATCTTCCATCTCCACCTCTTCCTTTATTGTTTCCCATTTGTTAATCTGTGTTTGTGGTTTAGAAGACATTCTCCTCCTTTCCCATCATCTGTCAGTTTAGGAGTTAGAACAGGGTCAAATGGAGTCCTGTAAATCAAGCAGTTTTTATAACTGGAGTTTACAGTTTTCCATTTCATATTTGTTTTGTATTCAGTTTCAGGACTGGTCAAGGATTATGTAGTTTCTAGGGTGTGATGCATTTGGCACAGCATGCTTTAGACTGGCTAGCTATTGCCTCTGCCTATTTCGGCTGCAATTTTTTGCAATGAACTACTGAGCTCCTAGCAGGGTCCTTAAACTAGTAGAAATGCTCTGCAGTGAGAATAATAAAAGCATTGATGCAGATTCTGAGCTAACTGAAAATCACAGGGTACAATCTGAAAGTAGTATTAAAAATGAATACCATGATCCCATGGCTAACAGACAGCCACCAGTCCCTTCTATCAGCCAGCAACAGCAGAGGGATGGCCTAGTTACAGACATAGCATGAAGATAGCAGACAAATTCTAACACTTTCTTATACATTGTTGCCTTTCGGGGCTTTAAGAATATAAATATTTGTTTTAAGAAATTGCAAAAGAGAAAAGTAATTGTAATTTTGCCAGTTTGGGTGCTTGTATGTAGCTCTGGATCGAGATAGATGCATGGCTTCAGAACCTCAATTTGAAAAAAAAAAAATGCCACAATATCTCCAGAATCTTCACCCCAATCTAAACCAATGAACAGAGAAAATTCACAGTAAAAAAATATGGGTCTCTGGTCTGGGTAAAACTGTCAACATCCAGTCATTGAACTGTCATAACCAGTGGGTCAGTGGCTGCATGGTTATCAGTATGGTGTTCTGAGAATAATATATATGATCTCCCTGTGCATCTTCTCTGTGACTCTCATCTCCCCTCAAGGTATTATTGGAATCCACAATCCAAATTAAATCAGATTTGTTAGAGACAGACTGCAAAGATATTAGCTCCTGGAAATGTTATGGAAAAGGTGTTTGGAATATGCCATTGGGAAAAGCCTGGGAGCTCGACCTTTGTTTGGCAGCCACAAGACAGGCAGTTTGAATGTCCCAGAGAATCTGTCAGACGTCTTTATAAATGCCAGTGAGTGCAACCAGAGTACACGATGACATGGGAAACCAGAGTTCCGTCTGTTCCAGTGCTCATGTGAAGGTTTGAGTACCATAAAGAAGAGATAAATAGGCTGAAGCAAATATGTTTATTCCTCCTGGTCAGCAGAAGGAAATGAGGTCTGTTGCCATACGTCTGAGAGGACACAATCATGCATTTTAATAGTACTTTAATTACAGAAATTTTAGAGGCGCTCAGAGGCAATTCCATTAGGCACTGTACAAGTATATAGTCCAAGATATTCTCTGCTTGAAAGTGTTTGAAAAACAAAGAAGTGAGAAAGGGCAGTGCTAAATAGAGGGGGGAGGGGAACAGGGTGAGAGATGGAGACAGGCAAGGTTACATTTAGTGCACTACTAAATGATGTCTCTTTTGTAGTGAAAAAAGAGTAACTTAAGATATAAACATTACAACTAATGAACAGGAGAGGAACTGAATCACATAGAGACAGTCAAAAATTGAAGAAGAAATCTGTACAGAACTAGCAACTTTCCCCCAAATACCCAATTCTGGTTTTAAAAATAGATTTGCTAGCAAATGTATATGTTTTGGTTAGGGATGTATGGTTTCTCTTAGAGCTCAGAGTCTGGATGAGTACACAGGTTTGTTAAACCTGCATGTTTGTTCAGATCAAGCTTTCAGAATTCATTACATTCCTGCCACAATCACTAAAATCACTATAAAATTTTATTAAAACGGTTTAGAAAGGTATGCCTGCCTAACTGCAGAAGGCTGAAGAGTAAGGAAGACATGCTTATCTACACGACCCGATAACTGTATCATTCCACCCAGTGTTATTTTAAATATTACTATTACATGCTCTAGCTTTAAAAAGAGAACATTTATGAAAGTGTGACTTTTATTTTATGTCCTTTCACTCCAAAGCAATGCATCTCCCACCAAAAAAAAAAAAAAAAAAAAAAAGAATTACCCTTTCAGACAAAATTTCTACAAGGAAAAAATAAAGCAATAACACAGTGAGTTTTATTTTATTAGTCTGAAACCATAAGCACCAGCCAGTATGTGGTATACTATTTGAACCAAGGGTATCAATTGCTTCTGCAGTTCAGTGACTCACTCAAAGGTTTTCTCTCAGCAGCACAACTACGCTTCCCTGCAACATCATCTTGATCTTTTTCCTTTATCCTCTTTCTAGTCTTTAATCATGGTTGGTCTGCATAACCTAAGAAAATAACTTTAAAGATCCGCCTAAAAAAAATTCCTTATTCTGTTTTGATTGTCACTCTGTAGTTTGCCAGAAGCCTGACCCTGCTTAAATGCTTGTAATGTAACTCCTCCTGAAAAGAATGATACCCCCATATGTACAGCTGAGCTCTCCTCACTTGTTACCTGTAAAATATCTGGATGGGTGGAGCAGAAGAGCTATAGTGACAAAGGTTTTTTGATTCCTTAGTGTGGACAGCACAGTTCTCTTGAAAAGACTGAATTTTCAGAAAGAGTCAAGCCCTCACCCTGATCTCTTTGGTGTCCCAGGTTGCACAGCCAAACAGAGAAGCATCCAATCGTTTCTCAAAATGTAAAGACACTGAGTTTTTCCATCCCTGCCATTTGTCTCCTCCTGTTTCAGTAGATGCTGAAGTTACACTGTAATCCATAGTAGCACAGTGTTTTTCTTAACACAAGCAAATTTGACCTGTATAATTCTGTATCAGTTAATGTATTTGCCTTTAAATTGCACCAAGACTAATTCACAGATTCATTTCACTTCACAGATCTCTCCTGAGACTCTAATCATAGCTGCATATGATTTAGGGTCAGTCTTTTGCAGAAGTTTTAGTCTCACGTAATTTTAAAAGACAATGAGCAAATCTTAAAAAGCTGTCCAGCGAACATTTAGTAATTTCTTCCAAATCTCTGCTGATGTAAATTGAGATGGTGCCATTGATATGAAGAACTAAATTTACATCCACTGAGAGTATAGGCCTTGTAATTTGCTCTTTGTTCCCTACTTTATGAAAGTTTTCCCAGGTGCACAATTCACAGGTTTATCTCTAGTTATAGAATGACCAAATAAAGGTCAGAAAATGCCATGTCCACAGCACTGCTCTGAAACATTAACCACTTCCTGTTCATGTAGTCAACAGCTTATAAAGAAATATAGAAATATATTCATATATTTAATGAAAACTTACAGAAGGATATTCTACAAATATACCCTTTAACAGGTGAAAAATGTCTTTATGAAATTAATTTCCTAAAGCTACAATGGAGAGTGATTAGATTATAACAAATGCACCTGGAAAAGTATGAATGATTCAAATGTGATAAGAATTGAATCTGTGAGAAACTGGAACCCTCATCAGTTAATAGACTTCATTTCACTGAATTGAACTGAGCTTCAGTTAATTTGAAGTCCATTCACCAAAACCTATCATAGCTTGGCTGTGATGGAAGCATTTTTATCACAAGATATAATGCAGTGAAATTCTAGGATTAAGAGAAATAAGGTGAAGGGGACTATTTGACACACACATTGGCATACATTCCAAGGAAAAAAAGGTTTCAACAACAGCTTTACTGAATTTACACTAATAACTTGTCATAAAACACAGGGTCTCCATTTGGAGTTCAGGCTTTGCTGTGCTAGATACTATGCACAATTATTTCCAAAAGATGGTCAGTACCCTTGAAAGTTTACAACGTTAATTTAAGATTAAAAACAACAGTTGGATAAAACAAACAAATCTAATGAGTGCAATCTGTTTCATTTATATATATATATATATATATATATAAAAAGAGAGAACAGAGAAGCAACTTGATTATGGTTCATAAATACCTCCATAGGGAGGAAATAGTAGGTACTTAAGCTGTCCTCCATGTAGCAAAGAAAGGCATAACAAGGAGCAGTTGTTAGAAGTGAAATCCAAACAAATGCAAATGAGAAATCAGTCAGAAAATCATGGTAAAAGTTATTAGCCCAAGAAATAAAGTATTGAGAGGAATGACAGGGTTTCCATCTTTTCAAGCTTCCCAGCTAAATCTGAAAGGCAGTAACAAAACAAGGTTTTGTCATACAGCACTTAGCTCATTGCCACACAGATTTTTGCAGACAAGTGTGAGTTTGTGGTATGCTCCAAGGCAGTTAGAAGCAGTGCATGTGTATTGAAAGTTATTTGCCTAATTTAAAGTAGAACACCTCTCAAAATGTGACTGCAACGAGCTTGCATCTGTTTGCAAAAGACCATGTGGAGTCACTTGTACAAGTGTGATAAGGTGGGATTTTACTATGGGCATTAAACAGGAGCCAGACCAGGTGGCAGCTGAAATAAAAATTCTACAAGGTAACAGTCAGATTAGCAGCAATAATGAGGGTTATCAACTACCCATTTGTGACCAATGTGAAACAAAGCTGAAAAGGCATGCTTCAGCTATTTTAGTCCTTGTGAGCAGCAATATTTTTGTGCTTTGAAGATGAACCTTCTGAAGGAATGCTATGAGCTTGTAAACTGGCTTACATCTCAGTCTTTGATAAGTTTTAGTTTTGTCCCAAAATCACAAGACTGAACATCTTGGATGGTTTCAAGCACAAGCCTTAACACAGCCATATCCCTTTCCCCCTGTTTTGACAGTGGTGTAGTATAATTGGCCTTGGTCTTGGTATATAGCATGAGATGTCCAAGATGACCATCAAAATACCAGTGGTAGCTTCTCAGGTTCACAAATTATCTTCTCCCATTGTTAGAAACACTTGTGCAGTTGTGCTGCTCAGAGGTACAGTACATGGCAACATCACAGCATACCAGTTTCTGGAAAAATGCCGTAAGGTTCTCTGACAACCTGAAAAATTCACACAAATAATTTAATTTTCTTTTGTTTTCAGTGCAGACCTTTCCTTTAAGGTTTCCTTTTATCCCTTGTTTTCTTTTTGTTTCTAGATTATCTTTGAGGTGGCTTACAGTGTCTCTTTCTGACTGATTTTAACATTTGCACACGGGTTTGGAAGAGACTGTTTTGGAATTTACAGAGTGGTTTTTCTACTAAAAAATGCAAAAAATGCCAAAAATAAAACCAAAAAACAAACTCAAATCCAAAAGATAAAGCCATCTGTAATTTAACAGGCTGATGTCGCTGATGTCATATAGATAGGTAAAATACTTTCTCTACGCCTTTATATTTCCTTCCCCCAATTTGGTCCTACCATTCACATATCTTCCTTCCATAGTCCATTCCATGTATTTGGGATTCACACTTGAAAACTTACTCCTAAATGGTAATTGAAGATTATAACTTGTCTAACAGATACTTTTCTCCACTGTTTACTTAAAATGTCACAGGTT
>JAVJGI010000040.1:2069748-2087330 GCA_035590275.1 Ibycter americanus
CATTCTTTTCCGATTGTCCTCCCCATCTTTCTGGGTGAGGGGAGTGAGCGGGTGGCTGCGTGGTGCTTGGTTGCCGGAAGGGGTTAAACCAGCACACCCCCACACACACACACTTAACCTCAAATGCATAAGCCAGAACAAGAAAAATGCAAATCCTCCTCTGCTGCTCTGCCATGGCCCAGCAATCAGAAAGGAGAACAGGTATGCCCTCCAAATAAAGCATTACAATCATATTGTTGTGAAATTCCTCCAAGTTTCATCTGTTATCAGCATCTTAGCTCAGATGTCAGTAGCTGAATTTATGCAGAAGATGCCTTAAGACAGCTCATACATCTCTCAGTAGCGCACAAACTATTGTTTCAAGTAGTCTTTTGATATGGAGATCTTATAGCCCTTCCAGTTGAGACCCCAGGTCTTCCAGTTCCTGAAGAATGCTGTAACTACTGAGCTGTTATGCAAAAGATAGCACAAATCTCAGATTTTGGGTTTTAGGAATTTAGGATTAACTTTTTTGAGAGAATTAGTACCACTAGAAGGTGATGATTCAGCTTAATTACGAAACAATTACTTATCTTCACTGAATATAAAAGAAGCCTTGGTTGTCTGGGTTCCTAACCTCAAAGAAACAATGCAGTAATGCACATTAAGTATGGTAGTAGGGCTCAATGGCCTTGACCAGCCTTGCCTGGACCCATCACCTGCACCATCTCTGGGACCAAAAATACTGTTTAAGCTTAGGCCTGGTCATCCAGTCTTTGTCTGGATTTTCCTGTATTGTTGGTCCTCCTCTTTTCAGCCTTGCCTCTGGCCCTGTGTCCCACATGGACGTCAGACCTATGCAGTAGGCAGCTTGCCTCCTGGGTAGGCTCCTTGTATGTGCCTTGTAACTCATCTTCAGTACTGTCTTTGTCCCTGTATCATGGATGTACCCTTGGACCTATGTTTTAGCCTTGTCTCCATTCCTGTTTCTGGCTTCATCTCCTTTAGTTCCTGACTGGGCTCATTGGATAGATCCCAGACCTGGTTTATCACTTGGTATGTCTGCCACTGCTGCTGGACCCCGTTACCAGCACCTGGCGGGATGCACCCCATGGGTAAAGACACTGCATGTGCTGGGCTCACCTTTGGCTCTTGGCTCCATGACCCTAAGGGAGCAGCTGGACCTTGTTGCTCACTGACAGGTGGATCTCGGTGAACGTTACATGCATTGCCATATCCTGTGCTGAGTGTGGCCAGAATGTGTGAGCTGTGGTCTAGGCAAGCCTAGCAAAATGGGCTTTTAGGTGATTTAGGCATCTGAATTTCCAGATGGCCTGAGTTAGGTGCCTAGATGCTTAACTCCACCCAAAGGGTGGTGACTTAGTGTCAGCCAGCAGCAGGGTATTAGGCATCTAAAGAAAATAGCCCCTAAAAATAGAGGAGCTGGAGCAATCCAGTCTCAGCAATCTTTAGAGCACACTCCAACACACACATTTTGTCTCTGTTCTATTTAGAGTACCTTTATTTTGCATTGTGGTTTTAATGTTTATTTACCTTCTGGATCATAGCGTGATTTTCCACTCATTTTTCTGACAATCTCCTGTCCTTTAGATTATAAACTTTAATGGAGGAATTCATGTTACAGGTGTGTCCAGCATTTACGATAATAAAGACCCGCTTTCAGCTGGAGGTCTGTAAGCACTACATTAAGAGGTTATAATCATGCCAGAAGCGGTGATGATGTCTGTATAAGTGTTGGTTTTGGTCTGACTAATGATTTTTGCAAGAACCTGGAGCAACATTTCAGTTTTCTGTGCTTCATACTTCTATGCTAGCAAGGGGGAAATCATATTTACGAGTGCCACAGGACAACACAAGATAATAAAGCTTTCTGAGCATCATCTATCACATAAGCCATGTCTTTTAGAAAGAAAATATTCCTCGAAGTGTGATCACTCAACTTGTGGTTTTAGCATTTTGATGGAGAAAAGGGGAGTTGTATTAGCTGCATTTGTACAGATACTCATATTCACATATGAATCCACACCTATTTATGACTGGAGTTTTCAGTTTGAAGGGCAAGAGAAATCTGGTACAAGTGACAGAATCTGATCTTATCTCTTTTTCTCACAGCTGCTGGAGGAATTTGTAATGCAAAAGACACAGGTTGAAGCAGGTTGGTATATTTGGGATTCAGCATTTCATTTAAAGCCTGCTCCCAGAACTGCTGTAATGATACTGGTGAATGTTGATTTCTATTAAATACACTGCAAATATGTACAGCATGTTCTGTCCCTGGGAAGATGCCACTATGAAGAGATATTGCAGCTGAATTGCCAGAGAATTCAAGTGTGATGGGGAGGGGGAGGAGGAAGGAAGGAAGGAAGGCACAAAGAACAAAATGTCCCCACAGCCACCCACCAGGACACACTCCTAGTGAGATATGAATCAGCAACAGCCCAGGAAGCCCTGATGCCTAAAGGGGATTATGTAAGAATCTGAGATAAGTGGTGTCACTAGCACCTTTGGGTATTTCTCAGGCATTTAACTGTGTCATCTAACCTGACAATAGATACCCTGAGCTCTCCTCTAGTCTATGGAGAAAGCCAAGCAGCTGCTAAGGGTGATAACTTTAATAAGGAACCTAGAACAGACAGGGTTGTAAATTAGGCATCTCAGGTAAATGCTCTTTGGGTGTGCCAAATGCAAGCCCTAAGCTTAAATATGCTGTTTCAAAGTTTTGTGGACCGCCCTCTACTATCCAGCCATATTGATCATCATGGTCTCCTTGGGAAGGTACAATATCTTCCCCATTCCAATATTATGTTGCAAAGGATAGATGTCAAAAGCATAATGATTAGGCATCATTACCATAACGATAAGACATTACAAGAACAATAATAAAACAACAAACTGTAAACTATTCACTAAAAAGGTACGCCTCTGCACTTTTACTGACCTTGACAAAATAGGGACTTCTGTAGAGCCTTGAGACACAAGAATCAGCAGTTTTTATTGCTGTCATCTACTCGGTCAAGTCAGCGGAGATCAAACTGTGTTCTCACACACTGCTGTCTGTTAAGTCAGATATTCGACTAGGTCTCCGTGGCTTGTGAGTATGACCCTTTATAGATCCTTTCTTCCTGCACTGGGAGGTGAAGAGTGATTTAACTAGCCAGATCAAGTGCATGCAAAACTGATCACAACTAATAAAACACAATTGTCGGCACATATTTCTGAGAAGGTAATCATAATTGTGATATTCAGCTGCTCATTTTGCAACCACATTAGGACTAAAGAGATACTAGTTTGTGTATGATTTCCACGTCAGTACTATAGGAGCACAGGGAGAACAACTTTCAGTAGAACTTTAGTTGCAAAGTCACTTAGTTTTTGTGATATTTAGCATTCCCTTTGGGGGCTATCAGACAACATCCCCTAGGCTCTAGAGATGTCATGTGTGATACTGTGATTCCAGTTTGCTTCTAGGAATGGCTAGCCTATACTCTTGAATTTGTCTCTGACTGTGGGCAGTATAGACAGGAATAGGAAGGAAGAGGAACAGAAATTAAATGTCTGATCAGTATTACTGGAAGATCTGTGCTCAAATGTGGCACAACCATGTGATTTCACTATGCGATTTCAAGCTATGTGGAGCTCAACCACAAGTACAGCTTCAGTAATTTTGTAGAAAAGAGACAGTTATAGGGTTTATCGCCTCCGTGGTCAGTAGGTATGGGAGCAAGGTCATAACTGTTGCATACTGAAGACTGCTGCCACTCACCATTTAAGGCAGCCAATTTCTGCAATGTTTTTGGTCTGACAGCAGGCTCTTTAAGGAGATGAGCAAGAACATCCTTACAGAGAAGGTGAAAAAAACAAAAGCCTTTAGGCACTTGAGAGAATTTGCTTATTTATCAGAGACAAACATGACTACAGTTGGTAAAACAGAGGAACTTCAGTGGAGAGAGGGAAGAGGAAGACAACACAGGTGGAAGTGTCAAAGGAAGAAGTCTAAGAAAGTGTCACTTCACATGGACATTTCTATCCCATGTTGTACAAGGTGTGATACAAGTTTTTGCATAGTGGTCATTTGTAAGCAATACATGTTGAAACATTGTATCAGCTCAATGACCTAAAACTGGCTGATATTTATACACTCAAAATTATATATCTCAAAGGCAGGGATTTCTCATTCATGGTTGTCTATACTCATGCTCTTGTCAATGTGCAGAAAGGCTATATAGAAAGGAAGAGTGAGATTAAATCTTTAAACACAAAATGGAAGACAGAACTTATATTGTTTGATCCTTTACTCTCAAACATTTTTTTAATTATTATTTACTTTGATTCCAACACTTCAAAACTTTAAATTTATAACAAACTTCAGTGCTTTGTTTAGTTCTGTCCAAAGACTGACAAAAGTGAGATGAAATGAGAAATTATTTTTTTTAAAAAGCCTTCCCTTTATCAGTGTATATATTAGCATTTTAGTAGTTGTCTTGCCATGGCTTTAATAAGATATTTGGTAAAAGCCAAAATGTTAAGTTACTAGTTTTAATTGTATTCAATATCTATTTTGAAAATAGTATTAAAGGCAGTTAAAACCATTTGAAATGAAAGTCATTAGGCTGAAAGTACCAAGATTTGTACAGACTCCTGGAAGTATTGGTTTTCTGATCAGTACTCTAATTCCTTGCATATGACAGGTCAGACTGTAGCCTTTTTCAGATTCCTGAAATCAGAGTGCTATCTGTTTGCAAACAGCATTTCCCCCCCCCCGCTTTCCTTGTTGTCTGCATGTTCCTTGATCAACACCAAAGTTTGTTTGAAAGGGGAAGTTCAAAGCTGCTCAGAAGATTTGACACCCGTTCTATTTTAGTTTTTAAATATATCATCAACTATTCACCATGGTTTCAGAAATCCGCAGTAAATGTCCCCCCTTCACTATCCATTCTCCATTTCTTGCAGTTTGCTATAATCTGGTGTGTAAAGCTTCCAAAAGTTGTGAAACAGCCTATTTTGAGAGAACTTATGAGCAGGAACACATTAATGGGTATCAGGTGCAGCTATGAATTTAATGAATGGTTTGTTGGAAATCACATTAAATAGCAACATCCGCCTGCAGATGAGCTCCGCAATGTCCTTATTTCAAGCCCAGGCAGATGGAGGATTTGCAACGCGCTTACTGTTTTCTGGTTCATGCAGCATTGCTTGCTTGTAAATACATTCACAATCATGCTTGAAAAGATTTGGAGCTTGACTGTCCAGCCTTTTATTTTTGTAGCTTCCTCTTCAAAGTAATGAGTGTAGGAAGAATGTAACAAGGTTCATCATGAGAATTAAACTGATTTGGGATTTTGTCCTGCTCCAAAAAGCCCCACAACTTTTTTTTTTTTCTCTCTCCAACAGCTTTAGCCTGAAGAATGGGAGTGAAAGGGAAACTGTCAGGTTCCTTTTAAAATTCTCATTACTTTCTTATGTTAAAGTGAATTTAGAAATTGGAAGCAAGGACAGGTAGCCTGGGAGGACTACAGAGAAATTGTCCAAGCAGCCAGGGATTATATTAAGAAAGCTAAAGCCCTGATAGAATTAAATCTGTCCAGGGATGTAAAGGGCAACAAGAAAAGCTTCTATAGGTACAGTGGTGACAAAAGGAAGACTAGGGAAAATGTGGTCCCTCTGGAAGGAAATGGGAGACCTGGTTATCGGGGACATGGAGAAGGCTGAGTTACTCAATGACCTTTGCCTCAGTCTTCTCTGGTGAGTCTTCCAGCCACACAACCCAAGTCACAGAAGGCAAAGACAAGGATTAGGAGAATGAAAAACTGCCTGCTGTAAGGGAAGACCAGGTTTGAGAACACCTAAGGAAACTGACGATGCACAACTCCATGGGATCTGATGACATACCTCCACAGGTCCTGAGGGGACTACAGATGAAGTGGCTAAGTCACTATCCATCATGTCTGAGAAGTTGTGGCAGTCCATTGAAATTCCCATGGATTGAAAAAGGAGAAACATAATGTATGGAAGACCCAGGAAACTACAGATTGGTCAACCTCACCTCTGTGCCTGTCAAGCTCATGGACCAGATCCTCCTGGAAACTATGCTAAGGCACATGGAAAATAAAGAGGTGATTTGTGACAGCCAATATAGCTTCAATAAAGGCAAATCACGCCTGACAAATTTGGTGGCCTTCTGTGGCACAGTTACAGTGTTGGTGGATGAGGAAAGAGCAACTGATGTCACCTACCTGTAAATGTGCAAAGTATTTGACACTGTCCCACACAAGAACCTTGTCTCTAAACTGGAGAGACATGGATTTGATGGATGGACCACTCAGTGGATAAGGAATTGGCTGGATGGTCGCACTCAAAGAGTTGTGGTCAATGGCTCGATGTCCAAGTGGACACCAGTGATGAGTGGCATTCCTCAGGGGTCGGTATTGGGCCCAGTGCTGTTTAACATCTTTGTCAGTGACATGGACAGTGGGACTGAGAGCACCCTCTGCAAGTCTTCAGATCACACTAAGCAGTGTGGTGTGGCTGACACACCAGAGCAAAGGGATGCCATCCAGAGGCACCTTGGCAGGCTTGAGAGTTGGGCCCATGTGAACCTCATGAAGTTCAACAAGGCCAAGTGCAAGGTCCTACACCTGGGTCATGGTAACTCCAAGCACAAATACAGGCTGGGCAGAGAATGGATTGAGAGCAGCCCTGAGAAGGACTCGAGGGTGTTGGTTGAGGAGAAGCTCAACATGACCTGGCAATGTACATTTGCAGCCCAGAAAGCAACTGTATCCTGGGCTGCATCAAAAGAAGCATGGCCAGAGGGTTGTGAGAGGCAGTTCTGCCCTGCTATTCCTCTCTGGTGGGACCCCACCTGGAGTGTTGCGTTCAGCTCTGAGGCTGCCAACATAAGAAGGACATGGAGCTGTTGAGGTGAGTCCAGAGGAGGGCCATGAAGATAATGAAATGGCTGTAGCACCTTTCCTATGAAAACAGGCTGAGAGAGTTGGGGTTGTTCAGCCTGGAGAAAAGAAGGCTCCAGGGAGCCCTTATAGCAGCCTGCCAATACCTAAAGGGGAGCCTACAAGACAGTTAGAGGGACTTTTGACAAGGGCATGTAGTGATAGGCCACGGGGGAATGGCTTTAAACTGAAAGAGGACAGATTTAGATTAGGTCTTAGGAAGAAATTCTTCACTATGAGTGTGGTGAGGCACTGGAACAGGTTGTCCAGGGAAGCTGTGGATGCCCCATCCCTGAAAGTGTTCAAGGCCAGGTTGGACGGGGTTTTGAGCAACCTGGAAGGTGTCCCTGCCCATGGCAGGGGGATTGGAACTAGATGATCTTTAAGGTCCCTTCCAACCCAAACCATTCTATGAATCTTCATATTTAGGGACCAGAAAGGGGAAATGCCACATCAGGTATCAAGACCAGTGACTTGTTAGCTTATAGCAAGTCACATCATATGGCTTCTTCAGAGCATTGTGCAAATTAATTTTTAATATTGTTATTCAAAAATATCTCAATTTATTTTCATTTTCAGCCATTTGCAATCCAAATACCTCCTATGTATTCATATATTGCTGTCTACTGGGGAATGAAGAGGCAAAAACACTTTCCCAGGAAATTGTTTGTATGGTAGATGAGTGGATAGACTGGACTAGCAGTTAATGCTTTACTCTCTTAGACCCTCCCAGGGATACAAAAGGAGTTAATCCCTCATATATTGGGTGAACTGTAGGCTTTTTCTCTATGATTTAAATAAAAAGAATAACACAGGAAAAGTAAGAGCATATTGAATACTGATTTTTTTCTCAAACATGAGGAAGTCCATTTTGGGAATGGGTACAAACAAGGACTGTTTATTAACGATATCCTGATCCTAAATGGCTTCTGAAATTTGCTGATCAGTAACTGGACCAAGTTTAACTGCCTATGTATAACTGTCCTCTCTTTTGCTCTAGATAGCAAATTGGACCAAGTTTTTGAAGGACCATGTTATTACTGAGTTGGTGAGATGAGATTTCACAGAGACATACAAAAGCAGTAAAAAGGTGTGAAAATGTTCATTGATAAGATTATACTGATTAAAACACAGAATATAAGATATCTTTCTATAAAATTCAGTTCCAGGTAGAAAAAATAGTCTTATTCCCAATCTCACTCCTACCATGTTAACATAGTTTCATTGACTTCAGAACTACACCCAGTAGACAAATAGCATAAATATACAACACTATTGAAGTCAACGGGTCTCTGATGACTCACATCAGTTGGAGCTGCAGTTCAGCTTGTTGTTTGCAGAAATTTCCAAACTTGGAAACTCTTTCTCACATTTCTAGCAAAGTCAAAATAGGTCTTTGTGAAATAACTGCAGCAAACAGTAAATGGTGTATGAAATGAAATATCTCATCCATCCCGTACATGAAGAATGTGCAGAGGAAGCTTTGCTGCTTTCACCACGCAGTTTCAAACAAGTCCCTGATGCAGAACCATCATTTGCGTGGAGTAATGTGAGGAAGGGGGTGATGCTGTCATTCTTATCTGCTGTCAAGTATGGCACTTCCATACAGAGAGTTTCAGATTTTATCCCTTCCTCATTTTATGTAATAAATACCATCCTATATTCTCTCAAGCAACTTCCATTGAGTTCAATGGGAGCTGAGCCTGCATTACCAGGGATCTATTCATGTCTACATAAATATTTTACTGTAAGTTATATTTTTATATACGAGAGATCTGATCTCTTAGCACATGTCTACACTATATAGTGAAGTGATGTGTTAAAGACCCCTAAGCTTTCCATCAATAAACTGCCATATGTAGTGTGTTGACATACAAATGTATTGTCTCAGGTCACAAAATCAGTACTGATTTACCAGCTTGGTGGCATGTCTGAGCTAATATTGCTTGGAAGATATTGTTTATGCAGCACCAGCTCTGCACCATGTAGCACTCACATCTTTCAGAAAGTCTACGTTTCACCTTAATACCTCCATTTTGAGGTTAGTTAACTGATTCATGCAACTTATCTAGGTTTTTTCACTAGGTGGGTCCAAGTAGTAGTTAATCTTACTGAATATAAACATCTCTCTGAATAGCTTTTATGAGCTTTATCAGAGTAGAAGGAGCCTTGTGGACTGGTTTAAATCATCTCAGTCCAGTGAAGTTAGGTGTGGTGAATGCCACCTGTATGTAACAAGTAATTCAACAGTCATCGTGAGATTTCAGCTGTGTACAACCACGAATACTACAAAAGTGAAAAATGTTATTTTGATTCTGTACCAGGAGAAAATGAGTTCTAGTAAGTTCTGAAACAGAAGAAAGCCACAGAAAGACTGGGAAGCTTCTGAAAAAGACTGTTTCCAAAACTTCGCTCATTTTTAGTGGCATGAAGTGTCCATGTTGTAATGTGATAGGCAAATGAGCTTTGCAGGTTGCTTAATGATTTTGAAAACCTGAACCTGCAAATTTTTGACTCTTTTGTTGGCATCTTTGCTATGACAACCATGTTTGACCCACACAGGATAGAAGTTTAACCAGGATTGTGCAACCATTCTCTGCCTACCTCAGTAAGTTTTTCTCATCATAATATTATGGATGGGCATGGATTAGACTCCATGGTGACTATGTGGGGACTGGTTTCCAGTAGCACTCAAGCAGTCAGCAAAGCAGCTCATATTCAGAGTATGGGTGTTTAAGCATCTCCAAAATTCATGCTGTTTTGATACATCACATCTCTAAATTCTTAGCCTTCTCTATTATTCATTTGACTGTGAAGGTCTGCTTGGCAGAGATGTTGTAGGAAATTTAGCCATCAGGCTTGGGGTGCTTCTGAGTTCCAGTGTGCTCTTCCTGAAGCTTTGTCAGAAACAGTTTGCTTCTCTCTGAAAGCAGGGTGATTTGATCACTCTTGGCACTCACAGTTTCCCCTGTATATTTTGTTTTGTTCCAAGAATGCCAAGAAAATGTTCTTTCTTTTAGAAAATAGTCTTCTCTCTGCTGAATTCATATTAAGATATCCTCAGAGGGCTTTTCTGTCACCTTCTGTAGGTTAAAACAGCAAGATATCCCCCCTTCCTCTTCCTGACTTTGAGGAACATCACACTGGGTTGCCTTTTAAAGCTTTTGGGCTACAGTCTGTTATCTACATGCAGTCAGAATCATGCCAAAGAGCAGCATCTAAGAGCCTAAAAACTGCATTTGCTTTTTAGTAGGACAGAATCAACACACAAAGTTATTAGATATCCTCATTCTCTACCACTCTGTAGGATATGTGAATATGGCAGCTGCTGCTGTGAATTCTGTGCAGTGTAGACACATTCAAGAAACTAGCTTGTAAGGCAGAAGCAGCCATTTAGCCTGTCCATTCCCGAAGATCCCACAATTTTCTGTGTTGTTTGGTCCAGTCTGCTTGGGTCACAAGCCAGCTAATGTCAAAACAGTTCATACATATTTTTACTAGATGATAAGTACTGTGGCACAGCTAAGATTCATGACACTGGATAAGAAACAGAAGTTTTCCATATCTTGTGTTACTTATTTATCTCAAGAATATGTATCTATCTACTTACAAAAGGGATGGAGAGGTTGACAAGCTGATGTTGATATGAGCATCATGTCAGTTGGCTAAAGCAAGAGCTCCACAGAGGAGGTCGCATGAAGTTGAAGAGTTCAAATGTGCATGAAGGAAAAGCACAGTGACACAGCATGAGCAGGGGAAGCATGTATTCTCCATCCCCAGAGCAGGCCATTGCAAAAGGGAAACTTTTTTCCTCTTCCTACATGTGGGAGTTTGCAGGGGCTTTGACACACAACAAAGTTATCGTGTGTTGATCATTTACCAGCTGAACCATAGTGACTGCTTGTGGTGAACAGGATATGCTTTGACTTCACTTAAGCCTCTTTTACTTTGTGCTACAAGACGTGAAATTACCTTTACTGTCTTTGTGTTGGAGTGAAGATCTTTCTTACAGTATTTAGAGAGGAGTTTCACTTAAGAATCTCTCATTTACTTTAGTAACTAAAACCAGACCATGAGATAAGGTCACTCACTATGAGCAGAGAACAGATAACCCCTGTCCTCCCACTCCTTTGTGATAATAGTTTCCTGACCCAGCAGCCAGACCATCACTTTCCCAAATTTGTGTGCACTGGAAGACACACACAGGGAAACTGCTGTCAGCTCAATGATGTCCTTGGGGCTCTTACTCTTGGTCAGCTTTTAATACCATCTCAAATACCTGCCCAAGAAGATAGGAAAATAAGGGTAACATTGCAATATACTACAATAACGCATGACACTATCCATGCCATCCAGACACAGCAAGAGGAGAAAGAGCACCGCTAAGATATGCTTTCTTACAACTCATGACAAACGAGTGGAGGGGGGGGAGTGAGGAAAGACAGAGAAACATTTTGTTCTGAATTGCCATTTTCAGAGAAATGGCCTCTACAGTCAAAGCATTGATCCAATTTGCCAATGTTTAGATGCTGCAGAGGACACCAGAGCAATCAAAAGTTTAAAAAAAAACAAACCAAAAACAAGAAGAGAAAAGTTAGACTGAGCATTAAGGAAAACAGAAAAAAAGAAAACACTTTGAAAAAGAGCTGCAGTGAATTCCTAAGAGAAATGGTGGAAACTCCAAAGCATTCATTGTACAATTTTCTTCCTAGCCAGAACAGAAAATATACTTTGGAGAACAATTCTTCATTGTCAGGAGAATTAAGTATGTTACCTACTATATCCTTCCTACCTCAGGTTTCTATGAATATGTGAGATAAGCCAATGGAGGAAAGATATTAGCTTTCAGCGTGCCGCAGCAGCAGAGTAACATTAATGCACTTCTGTTGCTAAAGACCTAAAGACCAAAGATTTTATTTTTATTTTTTTTCCTCCAGGTGATGGAAGAATTCTAGGTGACAACAGCCTGTGTGAAAAAAACTGAGGAATGTGTAGAGAAATGTAGCTATACTACTTTTGTTAACTAGTGTTCCCAATTCCAGCTTTAACCGTCAGGTTTCTGTGACTATAGCTAGGGGAATACCTGTGCAATTACTTTAGGAAATGTGTCTGCTTTTCCTAAGCAGCAGAGTACGTTCATGTTTCTTTGCAACTTTACTGTAAACTTTAATCTTCATGTTCATGTACGTCTCTTCAAATACCTTCAAGGCTTTCCCCTTATGCTACTTAATGACTACATTCCTATTAAATCTGGCATTTCACTGTTGTTTCAAAGAGATTGAATATAGATTCTTTTATACATACCTTGAACCTTTGATATTTGCATCCAAGTGTGTTCAACGTATATCACTGTATTTACAGAAAAATCTTGTATAACACCTTATACGAAAGAAAGAAAGGCTCAGATCAGAATCTTTTATTCTCTGAAGAGGTTTTTTGCTTTAAACACTATCTTTTTCTTGTTTACTTAGAAGGTTTGCAGTCATACCTCATTTCAGCAGAAATGATAATTGAGAGGAACTGGTCACTCTTGACAGTAAAAGGATATTTCATGTGGTCCTCCACAGATCTCTTTTATCTCTACTCTGTCCCGAAGAGAAATAAACAAAATCATACAGGTCCAGCCACATGAATTTCAGTTCATCAGCAATGTTGGAAAGGAAGTAATATCTCATCAATTGGAAACAGTATTAAAAAGTCAGAAAAAATTACAATGCATTATCCAGGCAGCCGCACTGAGAGCATAAATGAAAGATTAATAGTTCGTATGTTTTTCATTCTGGTACATTGACATCTTTGACAAAAGGGAGGGAAAATATCTTTCTGCTAAAATTAAATAGTGATTTCTCAGTCAGACAGCTGCACTAGATTCTTAAGGGGGTTAGTAATCAGGCAGAGATCAAGACCTACATTTTCCTAGAGTCTGCTATGCAATCACTTCCATTGTGCAAAATGAGTCGAAGGAAGCAATTACATGTGTAAACTCCTTTACACACATGCTCATAGGTTTTATTTTTCAAAATATTAGTTCCATGGAGTTATTGGTGTGGCTTTACTAGGAGAAATACTGTTTCATTTGAGATTTTGAACTAGATAATCATAGAATTCATTTTGTTTTGCCTGTTTATAAGTTTTATTTTACTTCAATAAATCTGGTTATGGATGTGGAGTATGCAGTTGAGTAACATACCTTTTAAATGGCTTAGGATCAGATTCATTCAGGGCACTTCAGGTTTTTTTTGTTTTGTTTTAGTTTTACAAGGGAAAATATTGATATTGTAAAAGCAGAGTGTAAACAGGTTATATTGCACTTGTCTAAAGAGCAGGGCATGCCTCCATGCACGTAGGAGTAATTGTGCCCTCTCCCCTTTGCCAGCAGTGATGTATCAAACCTCTCCTGTGCACCCCCAGGGCTGCAGCACAGCTGAACATTGCTCTAGACACGGGAGCACCCTGAGCAGACACTCTTTTGGGTCAGAGCTGATAGTACACTTTGCAGCTGAGGTTGTCTAGGGACATTATAACAGACCCCTTGTAATCATGAGGTACCAGGCATAAGCCTGTTTTGGAGAACACCTGGATTCCTGTCCTTGATGCTATACTGCAAGAGGGTCACTGTGTGCTTACACTTATCAATTCCTCTTTCTCTATCACCCAGTAAGTACAGCAGCAGGTTCTCCATTGAAGGTGGGAGGGAAGAATAGACCAGAATTGTACAACAGTCACTTTGTGATGCCAGATTCAGTCCACAAACTTCTGCTTGAAAAGTCCTGCTCATTCTCACGGGCTAGATTTAGGGAAGGATCTGGGGGTCACTGCAAAATCTGGGGCCTCTACCTCTGCCCCAGTGTTGTGACTCTGACAGACTGGAGCAATCACCCCCACATCTTGTTTTAAACAAACAGGTGCCAAGTTTGGCCGCATGGGAGACAAGGACCCTGGACCATCTATGTTCCATCACATCCCAGAAACAAGGTGTTAACACACACAGTCTTTCTTTGTAAAAATCATCTAAACCCAATAGACTATCAATGTATTTGTACCTAAGCACGAAACATTGTATAGTTTTCAAGTACACAGTTGTAGTTGCCTGCCCATCACATCTATCCATAACTAATATTGATTTTGGGTACAGAACAAAACTCCCTACAGCAATGTATAAAGTCACTACATAAAAGAAACCTCTCTGTGACCCTAACTTCTTTGGATGTATCTGCAGATCTGAGATTTTTGCATTTTTCTACATAGTGATTCATTCCTCTATAATGATATTCCTTTTGTGGAGTGCCAATGTATAATTAGGGGTATATGTTGTATATCACTGTGTTACTCTTACTACAAAACATGAAGGTTCAGATCCGTTCCTGTAAATCAGTAAAGCTCCATTAAAATCAATAGAGCTGCAGTGATCTGATGCTCTTGTGCATCTTAATTTCATTATTTTCTTCCTTTCAAGTAAACCAAATTACTATTTCTGAACTCAGATAACTTGTTTTTCTTAGATTTACCACCACAATGTAAGATTTTTATAAAAATAAATAATTACAGAGAATAGCTACAGTTAACAATAGAAAGATTAAATATAGAATTTTATGCTTTGGTGAGAAAAAAAAAAGCAACTGATATGACATCCTGCTCTAATTAAAGTATGTTGATCATGGGAACAGATTTATTCAAATTATACTTTTTATATGTAAGTGCCATATATAACAGATTTTAAAATATTTCTGCAGGCATGGAAGTAAGGTAA
Source organism: Ibycter americanus (assembly GCA_035590275.1). Lineage (NCBI taxonomy): Eukaryota > Metazoa > Chordata > Aves > Falconiformes > Falconidae > Ibycter > Ibycter americanus. The sequence goes on from JAVJGI010000040.1 coordinate 2,084,449, forward strand.
TTGAAGTCCCCCTTATGTTTCAGTTAGCGTTAGCCAATTCCCATTTCCTAATGCCATATAAGAAACTATGTTACAAATAAAAAGCTAAGTGAAAAAGCTAAGGTACTGATTTTAATCTGCAAGGATGATTTTAACACTATGAACCCAAGGTGAATAATGGGGGCTTAGTATCACAGGCTGTTTTCTGATCTGGGAGATTTCCAAAGAAACTCTGAAACTTTTAGTCATTTGTACTCCCTTTGGCACAGTCTCTGCTAAAAGGCACTCAGCTGTGTGTGTATGTGCTGGATGATGTGGTTAGGAAGTTGGGTAGCAATAGTATCAAGACAGATAATTTTAGAGTCATATCCCATTGCCCCAGAGTTCGCCTGAAGTAGTCCTTCCATGGATGTCAGTAGACTTAGAGGCTCTCAGGTCTCAACTCAGTTGCTTAAACAAAGGCAGCTAATGTAATTTAGAATCATAGAAACGAAAAATCATCAAATGATTAAGGTTGGAAAAGACCTTTGAAGTCATCAAGTCCAGCCATTAACCCAGGACTGCCAAGCCCATCACTAAACCATGTCCCTAAGCAGAGCATCCACATGTTTTTTTAAACACTTACAGGGGTGGTGATTCCACCACCTCCCTGGGCAGCCTGTTCCAATGCTTGACAACCCTTTCAGTGAAGAAATTTTTCCTAATACCCAATCTAAACCTCCCCTGGTCCAACTTGGGGCCATTTCCTCTTGTCCTATTACTTGCTATCTGGGAGAAGAGACCGACCCCCACCTGCCTACAGCCTCCTTTCAGGTAGTTGTAGAGAGCAATAAGATCCCCCCGAGTCTCCTTCAGACTAAACACCACCAGTTCCTTCAGCCACTCCTCATAAGACTTCTTATCTAGTCCCTTCACCTGCTTTGTTGCCTTTCTCTGGACATGCTCCAGCACCTCAATGTTCCTTGTGAAGTGAGGAACCCAAAACTGAACACAACATTTGAGGTGCGGCTTCACCAGTGCCAAGCACAGGGGGACAATCACTGCCCCTGTCCTGCTGGCCATGTTCTTTCTGATACAGGCCAGGATGCCGTTGGCCTTCTTGGCCACCTAGGCAAACCAGAACCCCCAGGTCCTTTTCTGTCAGGCAGCTTTCCAGCCACTCTGCCCCAAGCCTGTAGCGCTGCATGGGGTGGTTGTGACCGAGGTGCAGGACCCGGCACTGAGCCTTGTTGAACCTCACACAGTTGGTCTCAGCCCATCAGTCCAGCCTGTCCAGATCCCTCTGCAGAGCCTTCCTACCCTCAAGCAGATCAACACTCCCACACAACTTGGTGTCATCTACAGATGTCCTAAGGGTGCACTCAATCCCCTCATCCAGATTGTTGATAAAGATATTAAACAAGACAGGCCCCAATACTGAGCTCTGGGGAACACCACTTGTGACCAGCCACCAGCTGGAGGTAACTCCATTCACCACCCCTCTTTGGGCTCAGCCATCCAGCCAGCTTTTAACTCAGCATAAAGTACACCCATCCAAGTCATGAGCAGCCAGTTTCTCCAGGAGAATGCTGTGGGAGAGTTTCAAAGTCTTTTCTGAGGTCCAGGTCAACAGCATCCACAGCCTTTCTCTCATCCACCAGGTGGGTCATCTTGTCATAGAAGGGGATCAGGTTTGTCAAGCAGGACCTGCCTTTCAGAAACCCGTGCTGGCTGGGCCTGATCACCTGGTTGTCCAGCACATGCTGTGTGATGGCACTCAGGATGATCTGCCCCATAATCATCCTGGCACTGAGGTCAGTCTGACAGGCCTGTAGTTTCCTGTATCCTCCTTCCTGCCCTTCTTGTAGAAGAGTGTCCCACTGGCTAATCTCCTGTCTTCTGGGACCTCCCCACTTAGCCTGCAGTATTGATGGATGATGGAGAGTGGCTTGGGGAAGATCTTCTGCCGTCTCCTTCTACCCTCACATGGATCCCATCCGGCCCCATGGACTTGTGTATGTTCCAGTGGAGCAGCAGGTCACTAAGCATTTCCTCTTGAACTATGGGGACTTCATTCTGCTCCTTGTCCCTGTCTTCCAGCTCAGAGGGCTGAGTACCGAGAGGATAGCTGGTCTTAGCATTAAAAACTGAGACAAAGAAAGCATTGTGTACCTCAGCCTTTTCCTCATCCTTTGTGGTAATGTTTTCCCCTCCCTGCTCACACCCAGTAAAGGATGGAGATTATCCTTGGCCCTCCTTTTATTTCTAATGCATTTGTTAAAACTTTTTTTGTTATGTTTTATGGCAGTGGACAGCCTGAATTCTATCTGGGTTTTTGCCTTTCTGATCTTCACCCTGCATAATCTCACGACACCCTTATAGTCCCCCAAAGTTGCCTGCCCCTCTTCCAGTGGTGGTAAACTCTCCTGTTTTCTCTGAGTTCCAGCCAAAGCTCTCTGATCAGCCAGGCCAGTCTTCTCCCCTGACAGCTCCTCTTTTGGCACATGGGGACAGCCTGCTCCTGTGCTCCCTTCTTGAAGAATGTCCAGCCTTCCTGGACCCCTTGGCCTTTCAGGACTACCTCCGAAGGGATTCTCTCAACCAGGCTCTTGAAGAGGCCAAAGCTGGCCCTCTGGAAGTCCATAGTAGCAGTTCTGCTAACCCACCTCACTTCTCTGCAAATCAAAAACTCTACTATGTCATGACTCCTATGGCCAAGATAGCCTCTGGTCACCACATCACTCACCAGTCCTTCCCTGTTTGTAAGCAGCAGGTCCATCATATCCATCACCCCTGGCTGACTCATTGACCAGCTGTGTCAGGAAGCTACCTTCCACACACTCCAGGTGTTGCAGCACTACAAAACTAGCTGGCTGCAACAAGGCTTTCCCACACAAGGTTCCAAAAGTTCATCTACTGTCCGT
>JAVJGI010000040.1:2087430-2147086 GCA_035590275.1 Ibycter americanus
TTATCCACATCAGCCAACCCACCACCCCAGAAGCAAGCCCACAGCTGTATATTATCAATGTTGATTAACCCTCTACATCCAGGAACCTCCTAGCCTGTTTCCTCTCCACTGTGTTGCATTTCCAGTGGATATCAGGTTGGGTCAAGTCCCCCACGAGAACAAGAGCTAGTGATCTTAAGACTTCTTCCAGTTTCTTGTAGAATGTTTCATCTGCCTCTTCATCCTGGTTGGGTGGTCTACAACAGACTCTCACCAAGATATGTGCCTTGTTGGCCCTCCCCCTTGTTCTTACCCGTAAATACTCAACACTACTAACACCATCATTCAGCTCTAGGCAGTCAAAACACTACCTGACATACAGAGCTACCCCACAACCTCTCTGTTGTATATCCCTCATGAAGAGTTTATAGTCATCCATTGCAGCACTCTAGTCCTGTGAGTTATCCCACTGTGTTTCTGTGATGGCGACTGCATCATAGCCTCCTTGCTGCATGATGGCTTCCAGCTCCTCCTGTTTCTTTCCCATGCTTCGGGCATCAGCATAGATGCACTTCAGCTGTGCTATCAATCTCACTTCCAATCCTGACATGCCATCCCCAGGCTCATCCCTAATGAGCTTGGTTTTATTCCCTTCCCCCTTCAAATGTAGTTCAAAGAAAAGTGCTTGGGTATCTGACACATCTAAATAGTACTAGTCAATATGAACCCATGACTTTCAGGAGTGACAGCTGAGTCTGGGCTTGTGGGATCCCCTCAGGCACAGCAAATGGCACTAAGTGCCTCTGTATGGGCAACTGAATCAAGCCCTCAGGGCTGAATTCATTATCCCCAACTAGACTTACACGATGTATGTTTCCACATCTGAGTTAGTCTCCCAGTTGGACTTTTACAGACAGGAATAGGTACAGTGCATTTGATTTATTTCAGATGTTTACATGGCGATGAGATGTCTTGTCCCCAGTTCCCTTGACTGGCTCTAAAAAGATTTCAGAAAACTCAAGTTACTGTCATCTTCAGTGTAGATACCTTGGCTTGATGCAGTGCTCTAATTACAAACATTAAGGGTCATCTGCTATCCTGCTTATAGCTGAGTTGCCTAGTAGCTCACATCAGTGCCCATTTCATAATACTTTCTCTGTTTACTCCACAGAATGCCTTTATGTGCTGTGGATCTACCTGCTTGCATGATTAGTGTCCCATAAACCTTACAAATCTAATTAAACCAGAAGTTGTTTATGACAAATTTAGACCTTTGACTCCGTAATTTTGAGCACTACCCAGTCTGCCTACCCACGTTTTCTCTGATAATTAGTCACAGTCCACCACAGGGGGAAGGTCCTTGTCGTTCCATTATTTCACAGCTTCCTGCCTCTGGCTGAGAAGAAGAAAGGCATGTTGGTACCATAAGACATTAATTTAAGGCAGCAAGCTGGCAACTGGAAGCTTTCCACTAACTTTTATGAACTTTGGACTGGAATCATAAAGACAAAGTCTCAACAAACACCTTAACAGAGAAAGTGATTTGCTGAAATAAATCATACAAGGCTGATCAATGGTTTCACACTGTTCACATGACCCTGTGTCCCTTCATGTTTCTCAGTGTGATGCAATCTCTTCACACTACCCCATGGGTATGGGGAATTTGACTGTGTTTTGATTTCTATTTGAGTTGTGAATCTACACTTCTTTGAAGTATAGGTCTGCTGTGGGTTGGCCTTGGCCAGCAGCCATGCACCCACACAGCCAATTGCTCACTCCCCTCTCCCTCCCACCTCCCCACAGGATGGGGGAGAGATTAAAAACAAATGTGAGAAAGCTTGTGGGTCGAGATAATGACAGTTTAATAAGTGAAGGAAAGTTAAAAAAAAAAAAAAAAGAAAGAAAAAGTAAAGAAAAAAAAGAAGTGATGCAAAAGCAATCACTCACCAACCTCCCACCAGCAGACCCATGCCCAGCCACTCTCTGAGCAGCAGGCACCTTGGAAAGCAAGTGCCCACCTCCCACCCCCTTCTTCCTGTACCCCAATTTTTATTACTGAGCATGACGTTACATAGTATGGTATAGATATTTGGCTACTTCAGGTCCACTGTCCAAACTGCATCCCCTTCCCAATCTCTTGCCCAATCCTAGCCTACCCACTGCGGGGGAAGAGTGGGAAAAGAGAAAGCCTTGCCTTTGTGCAAGCACTGCTCAGCAATAGCCAAAACACTGGTGCGCCATCAACACAGTTTTAGCTGCAAATGCAAAATACAGCCCCGCACGGGCTGTTATAAAGAAAATTAGCTCTATACCAGCCAGACCCAGTACAAAGTCTAATGTCATTGCCTTCTTGGGGGAAGGCAAACTCAGGAGTACTGGAGAACAGCATGGTTTATCTATGTGCTACCACCTGTTGAGGACTGGACACAGTAAAGGGCTGAAGGGGTGAAAGGAGTGGAGCAGTTCCAGAATCACTGTGAACATCTCATCTATCTGTAGCTCCCAAAGCAACTCAACTGTTGTTATTAAGGACTAATTGTTGATTTCCTGCATGGATAGTCTAAAATGAAAAAGTAGTCAGATATTCTTTGTCACTTCAGATCAGATTCCCAAGGGCAGAATGAAGGTTGCATTGGATTATTTTCATATTGTCCATTTTGGGGGGGAATAGAAAAATAAATATATAGGTTTTCTTATTAAAATGCACAAATCTTTCATTGTGCAGTCTAAACCTTTTACCAGGCAACCAGAATTTTTCTGCTTGTTTGGTATATGTTAGATCCCTACCCACTTTGATTGCACATCCTTTCCCTCCTGCTCTAAATAGACAGAGATCATCACTGCATTTTACTGAAGATTTGCCAAAGAGAAGGTGCTGGGTTTTATGGGAGGTGTTGGAAAAATGTCAAAATATAGGTTGTACAGAAGAACACTCAACTTTTAAATTGTTTTAGGATTTTTTTCCCCTGAAAAGTGTCATATTGGCACAAAAAATATCTTTCTGTGGCTGTTAGTGTAGACCAGACACCCAATTAGAACCAAGCTGGTACTCGGTCCATCAGTAGTTGAAGTGTTTTGTTTGGAAGCTATGGCCTTGCATTTTGGTTTTTTTTTTTTTTTTTTCCAGTTGAAGAAGATATTGTTATCACACCATGCAAGCAATGGCAGTGCCAAATGTCCCAAATGTTGTTTTGCTTGCAGCCTCACTGACACTTATTTAATTATTGTCTCATTTCATTTAAACTACATACTGTAAGAACATTTTAGTACTTCAAGCCAAAGACAACACTTGAGAACATTTTTATCACTTATAAATAGAGACTCAGAAAAGGATAGGGACACCTGGTTGCATTTCTCATTTATTATATAGTTAAGTTAATTATATTACTTAATAAAAAATATTGTGCATGAAAACATTGGATGCAGACAGGAGGTTTTTGTATAATAACCAGTTTTTCAAAATACATTGGTTGCATACTGATAATCTGGCTTCTTCTTCTGGGCTGAGGAAATAACTGGAACTGGACATTACTTTTTACAAGATTTATCTTCATCTTTGCTTGCATGATGACAGTAAGTCAGAGGCTGTAACTGGAATCTACTGTGAATGAGTCTGGTCAGGGTTTCTCATTATTATACAGGCTGAGCCAAAATGCTGGATTCAGACATTTTTATATTTTGGTGCACTTGAAATCCCCATTGCTATGCATGTTTCAACATGTCTTCATCTTTAGCGACTTTTATGAGCTCAGTGGAGAAAAAAAACCCAACAACTGTGTTTGTGAACAAGTTACTGTTCTTCTCAACTGATTAAAAGCAATTTTCTGTGATGTCAGATGTTTGGTGACAACTTTAAGACAATCACAGTTCCTCCTTGCCTGTCCCCAGACAGTATATATCATCAGCAAAGAACTCCATGCTAACTTTGAATGGGTCACCATGCCCACATAGCACTGTGCAATGCTGGGAGGAGGTGTTAACTTGTTCCCTTAAAATGCTGTGGGTATATAAATGGGAGATGGTGACTGAACCAGTAAATCCTTCCTCTCAGGGCATTGTCAATGTGAGTACTGTACTAACCTGACAAGGTTTCACTGCCTTTTGCTGAAACAAAGTTCCTACCAGGATCCTGTGAGTCCTTGGAATATGTCCCTTTTTCAAGCACCTCTCTATGCTTGGGAAAAAGTTTCTATTTTGTCTATTTTTTTTCTCCAAGTCACCGATGCATTTGTCACAAGACACATAGGCTGAAGCACAATTACAGAGCAGTATGCCAACACATCAACCTGAAATATGGAAAGTGCTCTTTCCCACCCTGATGGAGAAACAGCAGATGAGAAATAAACATATAAATAATAATAAAAAAAACCCTATCCAACTCAGGAATAAGAAAATAGAGGATTCATAGATGACAGTTTAGCCCTTAGAAAATGGTGAAGTTTCACTAGGGATACACTTGGCCCAGGAGGAGTAATTGTAATCCTCAATGTAAAAGAATTATTATTAACTTCATCTGAAGTACTGATGAAGTACAACTGAGAAAGTAAGAACCAAAAGCAAAATATAAATAAATATTTTCATCTTAAGAAATAAGACTACATTTGGCGAGACCATTCATTACACTAATTCCTGCATTCCATTCAGTTTTTGTATGTGTTTGTCTGCTCCTCTTCTAGATCTTTTATTGTCTGCGTTAAGGACACAAATGAAGGACTGCTTACCTGTGTCAGCTTTTCTTTTGGGCTTCCCAAGGTGAATTCAAACTAGTGTTTTTCTGTAGTGTGTCTGGTTTTCACTACTGGTTTATTTTATGTGTGGGACACGTCTCGGTAAACAGAGCTCAGTGGTCACTTGAACTGTCAATCTTCAATTTATTAGAATGTGATCAAAAGTTTGACATCATTTGGACAAGAAAGGTCATTCCCATGCCTTGTATCTATTAATGAAGTACAGCAGAGCTCAAGACAGATATAATTATGCTGCTCTGCAAGATGTTTGTGAAATTTCATTAGTGAAGTCTTACCAGTTTTCAAGGCACTCAAAAAAAAAACCCGTAAAAAAAAAAAAGGTAATCTTATAACTTAGTTAAGATTTTAAAAAATGTATACAGGCTTTTTAGAAGGAATGACAACTACAAGTTATAAAGCACATCAGCCATTCTAGAAAGAACTTACCAGGGGCCTGGAAATAGAGAGACTGAAATGAAATGTGTACATGTTTTTAGAGGGGAGAGGATGTGCCATGCAAAACAGAGTCAAACTGACCTCACAGTTTAAGCTATTTGAACATGTGAATGGCAAAGGTTTTGTCATATGTCTTTGCACTAGCCATCAGTATAACCAATGTGTGTCTCCACATCATGCTGTACTGCTTCTCCCCCCAGGACTGTGCTCCTGGATGGTGTTTAAAATAAAGGAAATGGTACACTATGTTGATCCTGAGAGAGACTGTGCTCCTGGATGGTGTTTAAAATAAAGGAAATGGTACACTATGTTGATCCTGAGAGAGGCTTGAATTCAGCGGAGAAATTACTCCTTCTTGGCTAACAGAGGTAAAATAAATGCAAGAGAGGATTCCTGGGATATTTCTAAGTCAATGACAGAGTCAAAAAGACTTGTGCCCAGCTTTTTCCCAGAAGAATTGTCTTCTCCTATAATGTGACATTTAGTCTTTATGTGAACTTTTGCTAATGTGTCAGACTGCAGAAGATTGTATGAATATTTTGTCCCCAAGGCAGAAATCACACCCAATCCTTCCCTAATGTAATGTAATTAATTAATGTATTGCTTTTTATCAGAAGAATCTCTGGCTGGTTTGCATAACTACAGCTGGGTTCATATTTATCAGAAACCTCTCTAGAACAGTCACAAACAAGATCTGCTTTCCTAAACCCACTGTATCTCATTATGACAGTGGAGAGATCATGCCCTGGTGGTGCAGTTCATGATCTTGAGGGATATAGGCCAGGCAGAGAGCATAGACATGACCCTGAACCTTAGGAAAGTGAACTTTTAGTTGTTTAAAGAACTAGTAGATGGGACCCCCTGGGAACCTGCTCTCAATGACAAAGCAGCAGAAGAGAACTGACAGCTATTTAAGGACATTTTCCTTAAAGCACAAAACCTCTTGATTCCCATGTTCAAGAAATAGGGCAGGGAAGGCAGGAGACCAGTGTGGCCAAGTAGGTACCTCCTAGTCAAACTGAAACACAAGAGGGAAATGCAGAGGCAGTGGAAGCAGGGACATGCATTCTGGGAAGAATATAGGGATACTGCCTGGAAGTGTAAGGGTGGGATCAGGATAGATAAGGCACAGCTGGAGCTGAATTTGGTAAGGAATGTGGAGAATAATAATAAGGGCTTCTACAGGTACATTAGTCAGAAAAGGAAGACAAAAGAAATTGTACCCTGAGGATAAATGAGATGGGGGAACTGGTGACAACTGACATGGAGAAGGCTGAGGTACTCAACAAATTTTTTGCCTCATTTTTCACTGGAAATTTCTCTTCCCATACCTTTCAAGTGGGTGGACTGCAAGAGAGGGGCTGGGGCAATGAAGTCCCACCCATCATTGGAGAAGATCAAGTTCAAGACCACCTAAGAAACCTGAATATACATAAATCCATGAGACCCAATGAGATACATCCCAAGGTCCTGAGGGAATTGGCAGATGTAGTTGCCAAGCCACTCTCCATCATATTTTAAAAGTTATGGCAGTCTGATAAAGTTGCCCAGTGACTGGAACAATGGAAATATCATGCCCATTTTTCAAAAGGGTGGAAAGGAGGACCCTGGGAACTACCAACCATTCAGACTTACCTCTGTGCCTGGTAAGATCATGAAACACATCCTCCTGGAAACTACGTCAAGGGATATGGATGACAGGGAGGTATTTATAGACAACCAACATGGCTTCTACAAGGGCCAGTCTTGCCTGACCAACCGAGTCACCTTCTATGAAGGAGTGATTGCATCAGTGGACAAGGGAAGAGCTACAGATGTCATCTATCTGGACTTCTGTAAGACCTTTGTCAGAGTCCTCCACAACATACTTCTCTCTAAATTGGGAAGATATGGATTTGGTGGCTGGACTGTTATGGAGATAAGGAATTGGTCGCGTGGTCACATCCAAAGAGTTGCAGTGAGCAGCTCAATGTCTGCACGGAGATCAGCGACAAGTGGTGTCCCTCAGGGGTCTCTACTGGGACCAGTACTGTTTAATATCTTCATCAGTGACATAGACAGTAAGACTGAGTGCATCCTCAGCATGTTTGCAGATGACACTAAGCTGAGTGGTGCAGCTGATCTGCTTGGGAAGGGATATTATTCAGAGGGACCTTCACAGGCTTGAGGAGTGGGCCTATGTGAATCTCATGAAGTTCAAAAAGGCCAAGTGCAGGGTCCTGCATCTGCGCTGGTGCAATCATCAGTATCAGTTCAGGCTGGGTGATGAATTGATTAAGAACAGCCCTGCAGAGCAGGACTTGAGGATATTGATAGATAAAAAGTTGGACATGAGCTGGCACTGAGCCCAGAAAGTCAACAGTATTCTGGTCTACATAAAAAAAAGCATGGGCAGCTGGTTTAGGGGGGTTATTCCCTCCCTCTACTCTACTCTGATGAAACCCCACCTGGATTACTGCATCCAGCCTTGGGGTCCCCAGCACAAAAAAGACATGGACCTGTTAGAACAGGTTCAGAGGGCCACAAAAATGATCAGAGGTCTGGAACACTTCCTTGATGAAGAAAGGCTGAAAAGCTGGGGTTGTTCAGCCTGGAGAAGAGAAGGCCACGTGGCAAACTTATTGCAGCCTTTCAATAGTTAAATGGGGCTTATAAGAAATTCTGAGAGAGACTTTTTCCAAGGTTTGTAGTGGTAGGGCAAGAGGCAACAGTTTAAACTGAAAGAGAGTAGATTTAGATTAAATATAAGGAAGAAATGTTTTTACAATGAAGGTGATGAGACACTGGAACAGCTTGCCTGGAGAAGTTGTGGATGCTCCATTACTGAAAGTGTTCAAGGCCAGGCTGGGTGGGGCTTTGAGCAACCTCATATAGTGAAAGATGTCCTTGTCCATGGCAGGGGACTTGGACTAGATGACCTTTAAAGACCCCTTCCAACCCAAACCATTTTATGATTCTGTGACCATGCAGTTAACTACTCTTTGTGCCTGCTTGCCTTTGAGTGCTCATTCACAGATCTAGGGTTCTATATGACACCTCTCTTAGGGCACAATCTCTGTGTTTTAACACTAACACAGAGCACTGCGTCACGAGGGCTGTCTCTGAAGGGGATTGGCAAGTGACTCATTAACTTGTCGTATGTCATAGTCACATGTAGGATGCTACATATGGCCAACTTGATTTTGAATCACTGAGCTTACAAAGAATACAATACCACAGCACTAAGTTAAGTCAACTTCAGGGCATCTCTTCAATACAAAGAGAACCTCAGCTGATACAACTGTTCATGCTTTCTGACTGTTCTTACTAGAAAGTTTGGTCTTATTTATAAAGCAGTAACTAAGCATTTATGAGTGCTCAATTACATTTCTTGCACCTCTGCAGACTCTCTTTGTGACTTTGAACAAACCTTTTAGAAAAATATGTTTAAAAATATTGAACACCTATAGCTGTAAAGTGATGCCTAGTGATTTAAATGGGACATGGTCATCTTTGAAAATGTCCCAGAATACCAGATACCTTATTTTCAAATCTTTCTTTTAGTCTTTTCGTTCCTCAGTTGCTTATCAGTAGATGGGAGATAAGAGCACTCTCCTGTCTCATGGCAGAAAAATCCATCAGGATTGTGATATTTTTTCTATATCCATATAAGAAATATGAGATTAGAAAGTTTTAATGCAGATGTTAGATGGACAGAGGTATGCATCATTCTTAGTATCATCTGAAAAATCACAGATTACAGTAGTATTTATTTTATCATAGTAGGACAACTCTGAAATATCCAACGTGTGTATTTATGAAATAATATATTTATATAAAAAGAACCCTCCTGTACTCTAAAACCACTATTTTTGGCAAGAGTTCTCAGAAGCAGATGTATTCATATAGGTATACATATATAATAAATGGCACACTATAAAATCATAAGCATATAAACAGAAAATCACAGCTAAAATTACATCAGGAAGTGGGAGCGGCATCTAGTAACACAGATCTAAGAACAAACCAACAAAATACAGATACAATAATCTTGTCCTAAAATAAGGTTATTTGCCTGATCAGATGTTTCTGTCTGTAGCTCTTTCCCTTGGCTTGCAGCATGCTGAAGCAAAAGATTAGTATTTTCTTCTACCAAAGACTACAAATCCTTCTGACAGTGAAATCCTTATAAAAGAGACGATCACAAATATGGTTTTGCCTAATTGGTTCTAATGCTGCTTGTGCAACTGCAGTGTGCCTTTGTAATCGTTATCTTTTCATGAACAGAACTGAGCAACACATGGAAAGTTTAGTGAAAAAGGCTGTTTTGTAGGATAATAACATATCACAGCATCCAAACTTGAAAGTAATGCCCTTTAACACGTCAAGATTCATCTGTCTAAGTCTGTCATAATTATAACTACCTCCATCCTTTTCATTTGCACTAAGTGCCCAGCAGAAAGCATCTCTTCTATACACTGTGGTTCTTTATGCAATTGTTGTTTTTGCTCTGTGATCAGTTGTTTTGCTATTTAAGTGGCAGCTTAATACATATTTCTTGACTAGCCTTTGTGTATGTTCGTGCCTGTGTGTTGTGTCATTTACTGTAAGCAAAGTGAACCTCTCCTACAGACTGAGTCATCCTGCAGACAGCCTCTTTTCCTACCTCCATACAATTCTGCACCAAAACAAGACTTATGTTGCTCATCAATCATAAAATCATAGAATCATTTAGGCTGGAAAAGACCTTTGAGATCATCAAGTCCAACTGTTAACCTAGCACTCCCAAGTCCATCACTAAACCATGTTCCTAAGAACGGCATCCACGTAGTTTTTAAACACTTCCATGGATGGTGATTCCACCACCTCCCTGGGCAGCCTGTTCCAATGCTTGACAGCCCTTTCATTGAGAAATTTTTTCCTAATATCCAATTGAAATCTCCACTAGCGCAACTTGAGGCCATCTCCTCTTGTCCTGTCTCTTATCATCTGGGAGAAGAGACTGATCCCCACCTGCCTACAGCCTCCTGTCAGGGAGCTGTAGAGAGCAATAAGGTCCCCTCTGAGTCTCCTCTTTAGGCTAAACACCAGTTCCCTCAGTTGCTCCACACAGGACTTCTCTAGGCCCTTCACCAGCTTCACTGACCTTCCCTGGACATGCTCCAGCACCTCTACATCCCTCCTGAAGTGAGGGGCCCAAAAGTGAACACGGTATTCAAGGTGTGGCCTCACCAGTGCTGAGTACATGGGGACAATCACTACCCTTGTCCCGCTGGCCACACTGTTTCAGATACAAGCCAGGATGCTATTGGCCTTCTTGGCCACCTAGGCACACTGCTGGCTCATGTTCAACCAGAACCCTCAGGTCCTTTTCTGCTGGGCAGCTTTCCAGCCACTCTCCCCCAAGCCTGTAGCATTGTGTGGGGTTGTGACCTAAGTGCAGGACCCGGCACTGAGCCTTGTTGAACCTCATACAATTGGCCATGGACCATTGATAAAGCCTGTACAGATCCCTCTGCAGAGCCTTCCTACCCTTCAGCAGATCAACGGTCCCACACAACTTGGTGTCATCTGCAAATTTCCTGAGGGTGCACTCGATCCCCTTGTCCGGATTGTCAATAAAGATACTAAACAGGACTGGGCCCAATACTGAGCCCTGGAGAACATTAGTTGTGACTGGTGATGGAGAATACAAGAACAAGGAGGTAGGAAATTGAGGGGAAAGTTCAGTTATTATCTTTTGCCTGTTTCAGAATATCGCATGAGTTGGACAAATTTGCTGATCTGATTGAAAGCTAACCCAGAAGAAAACCCAACAAAAAAATTAGTTTTGTTTTGGAACAGTTAGTGATTTAGTGATCCTACAGGAGCATTATCACTGGAGCTACATAAAAGACAGGACTGGTGTGCTTGTGCAAGGTAGGGAGAGAGTAGGAATTGCCCTTTTGGAGTTAGTTCCTATTACAGATTGATTCTGCTGGCCGTAAAACCACAGAACTAGAGCAGACTTCACTTCATAAGCACAATTCTGTGCTCTCTCTATAATAAGCAGCAACAGGTATTTAAACATACATTTCTCACATACAAGTATTTTGATCAGATTTGTCTTTAGACCTTGTTGGTATCCTAGTTATTGCTATGATGTTTAATAAGCTATTCTCTATGGCTGCATTCTTGAATGGGGGCCACTGGATATTAAAGGAAAAGCTCCCCAAAGTGACATCCTATGTGACAGGCAGGTTGGCCTGATATTAGAACACATGGTTTGACCTGGAAAGACACTGCTGCACTGTGATTTTACAAAAATTGCTTTCCCTTTCTTACATTTTAGCTTTGACAGCTGTAAAGCAGAAATAATTATATAGGCTTCCTCTGAAAGAGCATTCTGATTTGTAAGAACAAAGCGTGCTCTTGGAGAAATGTGTATTACCGACAGCAATTAAGCCTTGCTGGACTTAATGGAAGCGAGAAGATCTAGGGATAAGCTGGAGATGAATCTCTTTTCTGTACACCACTTTGTTGTGCGCATCATTGATGAAATCTGGAAGAAAGCATCATTAGGTAAATAAAGTGCTTAATCCCATGCCCACCTGTAGAGTTATAAGAGGTTCTACTCTAATAGTGACATTGCCTGCATGGTAAGGCTTGTCACATATGTCAGCAAGGACTGGTGACAAGCTGATTATAAAAAACTGTCTTTGAAATGGGTGAGAAATCTGTTTGGGATGGTTAGAATGTGGTCAACAACAGTCTGCCCTGTATTGTGTTCCTTAAAAGATATGCCATCCTCAAAATTTCTTCTTGTAACTTCCCAGCTCATATCACTCCCCACCACTGGACAAGTTGCAGATTCAACTGAACACATGGGAAAGCTGAATAACAAACAATAAAGTTAACAGTACATAAAGCAATTTGAGGCAGTAATAAAGCTGCTGGGATTTGATGTAAATGGCACCAAGTTTGTAGCAAATGTTATGAAAGTCTGCTTACATCAGTTGTGTTGGGTATCCATTAAATGCACAAGATCTTTTTCAGACAGCTATGTCAATTCATGTCAGAACAAAGAACAATAAAGCAGTGGATTCTTAAAAGTTGAAGCTTATGAAATAAAATTCCAGTGAATTTGGTCTGTTGAGTGTTGCACTGTATATTTTTAAAGACTAAATGCAGACTTTCTGATGAATCGTGACAAGTTTATTTCTTCCTTCCCCAGCACAACTAAAATAACCAATAAACACAAAAAACTCTCCTGCAAACATTGTGATATTATTTTTCTTCCACGTTTTGAAAGCCTGACTTTTTGATGCACAATTCATTATTTATTTTATAGATGGTAGTAAAAATAAGTAAGTAACTAGCTAACTAGATATGTGTCTCCTCACCCCCAATATCAACAGAGCTGTAAGCACTGGTTTACTTGAAAAAATGTTTATGGCTTTTACGGGATGTTTTTGGGTAAACTTTGCAATAGTTTTTTAAAGGATCCTGAAAAAATGTTACACTGCCACATTTTTTTGATGTTCCTACATTGCAATGACTGGAATTTCAGGTGAATACTTATTTGGCTTTGTCAACAGAGCCTTTTATCTAGAATACCATCATTCTGGGAATTAAAAACATATGTATATAATGGCTAATTCCCTTTACAGACTACAATGACTGTATTTATGTGATGACATATAGAAGCTCTAAGAAGAATAGCCCTATGAGAAAAAAAATCAAACATTTTGCCTCTATTTTACACACATAATACCACATTTGCTGGAGTACTTTAAGAGCTCCTGTATTATGTTTGTAGTGTGCTTCATAAACTGCACTAAATAAAGCGGTAAAGACTAATGGTAAGCAGACTAGATTGCTATGGAGAGTAGAATGAGTTGATCCAAAATTATTTTATATAATGGGATAAGGGACTTGAAGACCCACAAAGAAATGAGGAAGGGGTGGATTGGGCTGGCAAGCAAAGTGTTCAGTGTGGTGTGGAATAAAGAGACCTTGAAAACAGTAACAGGTTTGAAGGAGCTCCACCCCAAGAATATGCATACCAATAATGAAGTGCCTACAGGACATCAATGTGTGAGAAGCTCTCATATTTTTTCAGGGAAATCTCCATGACTGGGGGCCCATCTGAAGTGCTTGCATACTAATTCACACAAGGAGGGAGACGGCTGATGTCATGGCAAAGCCACTCTTGATTATCTTTAAAGGTCATTATGATCAGGGGACGTTCCTGAGGACTGGAAGAAAACAAGTATCACTCCTGTCTTGAAGAATAGCAAGGAGGATCTGGAGAAATATGGAGTGGTCAGCTTTATCTCAATTTCTGGAAATGTAATGGAGCAAATTCTGCTGGAAGCCATTTCCAAATATATGAAGGGGAAGAAGATAATTGGGAGCAGTCAAGATGGATTTATGAAGGTAAAATCAAGGCTGACTAACCTGATAGATTTCTACAAGATATCTGTCTTGGTGGGCAAGGGGAGAACAGTAAATGTTGTTTATCTTGAATTCAGCAAGGTGTTTGACACAGTCACTCATAACACCCTTAGATAAACTATGAAATAAGGACAAGATAAATGGACAGTGAGGTGACTGAAAAATGAACTGCTGGACACAAAGGGTTGTGAACAGCTGCACAAAGTTGAACTGGAGGCCAATTACTCATGAGGTACTCGAGGGATCTGTACTGGATCAAATACTGTTTAAGATCTTCATCACAATGCACCCTCACCAAGACTGCAGATGATACAAAACTGGAATGGGTGGCTGATGCACCAGAGGATTGTGCTGGCATCCAGAGACACCTGAAAAAGCTGGAGAAATGGGCCGACAGAAACCTTATGAAGGTCAACATAGGTAAGTGCAAAATCCTGCCCCTGGGAAGGAATAACCCCATGCACCAGTACAGCTTGAAAGCAGCTTTGCAGAAAAGGACCTGGGGGTCCTGGTGGACACCAAGTTGCATGTAATTCAGCAGTGTGACCCTTCAGCAATGAAGGCCAGCTACCTCGTGGAAGGTAGAGCATTGCTAGTAAGTCATAGAATCACAGAATTATTTGGGTTGGAAGGGACTTTTAAAGATCATCTAGTCCAACACCCATGCCATGGACAGGGATTTCTTTCACTAGATGAGGTTGCTCAATGTCCCATCCAACCTGACCTTGAACACTTCCAATGATGAGGCATCCACAGATTCTCTAGGCAAGCTGTTCCTGTGTCTCACCATCCCCATTGTAAAAAAATTCTTCCTCATATCTAATTTAAATCTACTCTCTTTCAGTTTAAAACTGCACTGAATCCTGCTGGCTGTGTTGCAGATGAAGATATGAAATCGTTTTTGTCCCAGTACAGACCCTTGAAGGACACAATTCATTAGTGGTTTCCACTTGGACATTGAGCCATTGATGATAACTCTGGATGTAACCATCCAGCCAATTCATTACCCATCTAACAGTCCATCCATCAAATCCTTCTCTCCACTTCAGTGGCAAGATTGTTGTATGGGACCATACCAAAGGCCTTACAGGAGTCCAAGCAGATGACATCTATACTTCTTCCCTTGTCCACTGATGCAGTCACTCCATCATAGAAGACCACTAGATTAGTCAGGCAACAATTTGTCCTTGGTGAAAGTCAAGGGAGATGATATTGTACCTCTGCTTTAGTGAGACAGATCTAGTGTGCTGTGTCCAGCACTAGTGGCTGGACGAGACAATCTCTAAAAGCACCTTCCAACTTCAACTATTCTGTAGATCCATGATTCTTTAATGTGAACTTTTACTGAAAATCAGCTTATATAAACATAATTTTCTGTGGAAAACTATTCAAAGGAGTAATGAAAACTGCATAATGATCAATTTCAACATAACAAGAACATGATTAGAAGACTGCTGATATGCTAGAGTTCTTTTGTAGAAACTCTAGTGATTATGCAAAGATGATGTTACAGGAACTTATGAAAAATGCAACACAAAGAGATCTTGGAAACATCAGTAAGGCAAAAAAATAATATAAAAACTCACTGAGAAGAAGCACGAAGGCAAAGGAAATAACACTGCATTTACCTTGGGAAAATGCAAGTTAATAAACTTAAAGAAAATAGTATGTTAAAAAAAGAGAGAAAACAGTCAAATAAGAATGTTTAAAAACCTGGAGTTGATAATAGATAAAAAGTTAAATAATTATCATTGATGTGGGAAGCACTGTTGTAACAAAATAGCAGAGAATAATGTGATTTTCTGCTGCTCACTCTGAGACCTTGCATCACAGAAGAAACACACCTGGTGAGATAGCATCTGGTATGCTCATAGATACATGGATTTTGAGGTCATTTTTATCTTTTAGTCTGATCTCACTCAGCAAGAAACTTTTGAGTCCTGACATCCAATATGTTGTGGTTCAGGTTTCCTCTTGAAAACTTTCTGGAATTTCAAATATCAATATTGTCCTGAACTTTTTGGGACATGAGAAAGAGCCATCAGTTCAGATGGTGATCACATATTGTGGTTTTGTTCTTAGCTCTCAGAAAACAAGGGGCTTAGCATCTGGAAGAAGAGGTGGTGCCAAACAGATGTGTTCCTGAAAAGAAGACGGGGCCGGGGGAGCGGGGGGAGCGGAAAGAAAGACAGAGTTCAGAAGGAAGAAGGTGAAGGTCCTGATTGGAGGAAACATCCTGGAATTGGGAGGAGGTCTAGGAGATAGAGGAGATGCATGGGGATGAGTCCCTGAGAAAACCCAGGGACCTCAGCCAGTAGCATGGGGACTGGGGACTTTGAGCAGTGGTGCAACTTGGACCAACAAAACTTTGTGCCTGAGCATCATGGACCACCAGTGACCTCCTTGCAGGGGAGGGGAGTTAAGACCTGGTAAGCATAGTGCTGCAGGGCAGAGTGAGTGAGTGAGATAATCCAGTAGAGAAAAACTCCTACTGTGTTGCTTCTTAAATAAACCCCAGTATCCAGATACCTTACAGGTTGTCATTTACTCTTTCTTGTCCATTACATAATACAGACAAAGAAAGGAGAAACTGGGCCTTCATGTATGCTGAAGGGTTTGCAGGACAGATATTTTAAAAAAATAATTAAAAAAATGTAGCTCTTTGCTCAAGGCAAGAAAATCAGCCTAACTTTGGAAGCTGCTTGTAACTGCTGGGTGTCAGTTTCGCCTTACATATTCTAAATTCCTGCAGAGCTCTTGGAACTTAGTTTTGCATGCCTTAAATCCACAAAGTTCTCCTTTTGCAATCCCACAAGAGTTGTGTTTTTTTCCTCTGTAGATAGGTGTAGAACTAGAAAGAAAGATTAATTCCCTGAACTGGGATACATCTTAATCATCTTTAGACATAGACAGTGCAGATACCTACATTTGAGTTAATTGGCTGGGCTCCCAGAAAAGAAAACCAGAAACTGTAGACTTTCAGTTAATTTGATTTATATTAGAGGTTTCCTTTAGTAATGAATCACAAACTATTTATTTATAGCCATTAAAATAAAGGGAACCTAGAAAAGCAGGATTATATGAAATATTTGCCTTGGGAATATATCAATATTAGCTTTATATTGTAGTGGGATAACATTCATAAGCAAATGATACAAGATGGATCATTTTGGTGCACTGTACAAGGAGTGACTTCAGTGTGCATCAGGGGCTCGAATAGGTCCAGTTAACTGAAGACAACTGGAGGTAAAACCTTGTATCAATGTACACGAAATGTATATCAGTGTACTCAAACCTCTCCTGGCACTAGTCCATCTGACCTCACTGACCTTCATTAACTATACAGTGCTTGATTACTCTAATTGCTTACAAATTGTGCTTTATAATTTCTGGTTTTTTTCAACTCAGTGATGTACAAACCTACACTGATCTCACTGTTCACTGAATCCTGTTATGAATTTTTCTCTGCACTCACCTCATTATAAGATGCAGTGCCAAACCCAATTTCTTTACTAAGCTGAATAGACTGAGCTCCTAAAGCTTTTCAACATAAAATATGATCCTCAGAGCATTTATAGTGTCCTCCTGCCATCTTTCTTCCACAAGTATTTTTCTGCATCTTTTAAAAGTCTGAACTGTTGGGGATCTTGACAGCACTGTGTACAGAGACGGGCAATTTTCTTATTTTTGTTTGACAGTCCTGCTTTTTATACTTCTGAAGATGATTTTAGTCCTTTCTGTTTCAGCACTTCACTACTAACACATATTGATGATATTCTGTTGTTGAACAAAAGGGTTTTTTTCCCCCTGACTTACTACTTTCCACTGTAAGGTCCCTTACAAGTAAGTTCAGCATGAATTTCCTGATCTTGCACATGTCATGAGCAGCTGATCATCGTAAAACAATTTTAAGATATTTTAGAATATCCTGTTGAAGAAGCATGTCTTCTTTATTATTTATGTCACCTTTTTTTTCTTTCTTCATCTGTAAATATTTAAATATAATTATTGAGATCTTTACTGTAAGCATTGTAAATTGGTTAGTTCATGGATGACTCTCCTTTAACAGATGTTACAATGAGTGACATTAATCCATTTGGTGTTTTATTTGTTCCATAGAAAGTAAAATATTTTGTAGTACTTTCTCAAACACCCTGCAGAAATTCAAATGTACTACATCAATATGTTTATCTTGATCATATAGGTGAATAATAGCAGTACAGAATGGGAAGAAACATTCCATGTCATTGAATACAGTTTTATTTTATCACAAACAATGATGTTATGTAATATATTTTATAGACTGCTCTATAGAAAAACAATTATGTTTGTCTGACTACTGCAATTAGCCTGGTGTATCATAACTTCATTACTGTTATAATTAAAAGCCTTCTTCTAAATTCTAGCCTGAGCTTATTAATTATGCTTTCTTGTCCCACAAGTGGCCTTTACCTCAAATAGTTCTTCTCTGTCATCTGGATATTTAGCCCTAGAGAGGGTGCTATTCAGTTCCAGACATATTTCTAACTAAAGTATTCTTATTTTTTTTCCTTCCCCCCGCCCCCCCCCCAGGTAAACCAAACCCAGTTCTTTGACTCTTGGGATAGCAAAACAGTCTCATTGTTCTTGGGTTTTCATAGAAATTCTTTCCATCTGTTATACTGTCAACAGGAAAATTAGAGGTTTATTTGATGAGCCACATGTATAGCCATTAATCATGGGGATTGTTCCTTTGTGTATTAGATAACCATTTTATCATTACACTGTTTTCTCTGGGATTGAAGTCAAGCTAAGCAGTCTTCAGTTTTTGCAAGATCTGTCTGTCTTAAAAATATAAACACTGGTGGCCTTTTCAGACAAGAAGTCCCATAACTCCATTTTATTTATTTATTTATTGTTTGTTTATTTATTTAATACTGTTTCTTGTTCAAGAAGCTCCTCAAAATAGATCTTATAAGAAAAAAAGTTTCTGTATTTGAAAATACTGAATTTTGGCAAACACTGCTTATAACCACCTTTATTAGAAATGCTATGCTTTCTCTTTCATTCACACCTCATGCAAAGCAAAAATATATACTGAACATTTTTCCACATCGTGCATCCTTACCTCTTACATTTCCACTCAAATGTAGCAGTTGATGCATACATTACTTAGGAGCTCACCTTCATTGTCATATGCCTACTTACTGGGCCATGACCCATGATTTTTACTGGGCCATTTAAACTTCAGTGATTGTTTTGTTTTCTTTATTAGCTGCCTGCATTACATTTTCTATTTGAATTCATTATGTTCAAGTGGTTCTTTTTACATATACTATTGCATATTAAACTAGAATAGTCATTTTCACCTCTTCTTTTAATCAAGACTTTTTTCATGTAAAGAAAGAGTCCCTGTGTTTATGAAATCATGGCTTCTTGTGCATCCAATAAAATGTCCTTGAAGAGTTTACAATGTCCATTAACACTTCCTGCTTTAAATTTATCACTTCATATAAAACATCATTAAGAATTGGGATTAAATTTATCACTTAATATAAAACATCATTAGTGTTAGGACGTTAATATGAATATAATATCTTGAATTCAGAGGAAGACTTGCCAGTGCCTGTGGTAAGTGATTATAATTGGTGAGCAAATCCTAAGAGTTCTGTAAGCATAATGGTGTCCAAAAGCCCAGATGGTTTTTGTAGATGCAGACAGCTTTTATTCCTTACCAACGTGGCCATAGCTGATATAGGTGACTAATCCCACTAGTCTCACCCAGCAACTGGACCTTGTCTGGTTTCTTTTGTTATTTCAGAGTCAGCTCTCTAATTTGTCACTGTTCCCAGTTCTTATCATGGCTTTTTACAAGTGGCCTCATGGATTTGTTGCTAAGTCCTGTAACTATTTACTTTAAACTTGCTGCTTTCTTGAACATGCAATTTTACCTGTATTGCCAAACCTATTATGACAAGATATTCCTTTTTGAAAAGGGCCATATCACTGCAGGATAAGACAGCCTTTCTAATGGTAAAGCAGGATGTCGCTGCAGAATGCAGTAAGTGCACAGTCAGGGTTCAGTGAAGTCTAGGAGGTTGTCAACACTCTGAGAGGGAAGAGAAAAGAAACAGCTTTTTATACAGGAACAGCCAGGTTTGTACTTCTCAGGAAAAAACATCGGGTGCTAAAATATTTCTGTGTGAATCAAAATATGAGCTGAGTGTACATAACGATGCCCAGAAGGTATACTATTTCCTCACCAAACTGTTAGAAGAAAAAGACTTGTTAAATGAAATGGCTTAAGATAATAAACAGGGGAGAAAAAAAACAAACAAACAAACAACAAACCCTGTTCTTTACAGTGACAAAGTTGCATAGTATCAATATCATTGGAAGGGACCTCTGGAGGCACCTGGTCCAAGCCCCCTGTTCAAGCAAGGCCATCTACAGCCAGTTGCCCAGGAATGTGTCCAGACAATTTTTTAAATATCTCCAAGGATGGAGATGCCACAACACCCCTGGACAACCTGTGCCAGTGCTCGGTCACCCTCACAGTAAAAAAATGTTTCCTCATGTTCAGAAAGAACCTCCTGTGTTTCAGTTTGTGCCCACTGCCTCTTGTCCTGTCAATAGGCACAACTAAAAAGAGCCTGGCTCCACCCTCTTTGCACCCTCCCTTCAGATATTTATATGCATTAATAAGATCCTCCCTGAGCCTTCTCGTCTCCAGGCTGAACAACCCCAACTCTCTCAGTCTTTCCTCATACGAGAGATCTTCAGTCACTTCAGTCTTTTTGTACCTTCACTAGATTCTCTCCAGTACCTCCATGTCTCTTGTACTGTGGAGTCCACAACTAGACTCAGCGCTCCTGATGGGTCTTACCAGTACCTTGACTTGCTGGCAGCGCTCTTCCTAATGCAGCCCAGGAGACTGTTGAGCACTTTTATTGCAAGGGCACACTGCTGGATCACATAAAACTTGTTGTCCAGTAGGACTTCCAGGACCTTTTCTGCAAAGCTGCTTTTCAGCTGTTAAGCCCTCAGCAGGTATTGCTGCATGTGGTTATTCCTCTTGAGGAGCAGGACTTGGCTTTTTCCTTTTTTAAAATTTATGATGTTCCCATCAGCCGAGTTCTCCATCCTGTCAAGGTACCTCCAAATGGCAGCAAAATGTGTGAATGTGGAAATTCATGGGTCTGAATCAGGAAGGCAGGGATTTCAGACCAAAGCCTATAAGACCAGGTGACTGCCATGCATATTTCATCTCTGACATTTTCCTTCATCCAGTGATTTCATATTCAGACACTGAAACCAAAACATTCTCATGAAAGGCTTCCATTTGACAAGCTGTGTTTGCTGATAATTAACAGCTCATTTTATGTCTTCCAGACATTCTGCATTCTTTTCTTTTCAGGTAATGAGTACATATCTACTTACTGCCTAGGTGCAGAATGAAAGACATCTGTGCTCCTAGTTATAGTAGAGAAATTTCTAGATTCAAGGTCACAGGTCAAGAAAAGCATTAGCTCCTCAAAGGAGGCATCGAGGCAGTGCAGGGAGAACTTGAAGAAATATCATCGTAATCACTCCATCTGGCGACAAACACTCTGTCATTTGCTGTCCTAATAAGGAACATGGTGATTAAATATGTCTAAGCACTCAGGCTAGTTGTGATTTTTTAATTAAAAGAAAAGCAAATTGTTTTGATTTTTTATCATAGGAAAAAAATGTATTGTCAACCCTTGTATACAGACACAATTCAATGCAACTTCTGACTAAGCATCTGAAGCAGAAAGGAAAAAAAACCAGCATGCCCTTGTTTAGGTCTTTCTTCAGAAACACAGAAACACCTGTAATGAACTGCATTTGCTAATGTATGGTATTTTATGCAGCGATATTTTGGGCTTATTTTTGCTGGATTTGAAAGTACCCATACACTGTCATATTGGTAGGTCCTTTAAATATACAGGTGTATAGCACAGACCTTACAGATTCAGGTCCTGGGAAGAAGGAAAAGTATCAGATGTTGAGGAGTGTTTGAGGGCTCTTAGTCTGCATATTTGCAAAATCTCTCACTGCAAGAACTAAGTCCTTCTTTTTTCTATTTTTCTTATTTTCTATTTTTCTTCCTTAAAAAGCTGCTACAAACCATTTTTGAGAGAAAAGGATAGTATGCTGGAATGGACTTTTGGGGTGAATCCCACACTTCTCTACAGAAATGTTTGAAGCAAAAAAAGTAACAGCAGTGCACAAAGTCAGACAATTGTGTACACAGTTGAATATTAGTATTTGTTGACAGCTATGTCAAAGCATCATGCCTGCTAAAAATGGTCTAGTGTGGTGCCAAATCCCATTAAAATCATAGAACATCCCCTCTTGATTTCAACCAGATACTTTGTGTGTAGTAAAAATACATCCTCAGAAATATACCTATCTATTACCTTACATAAAACTTTGTTACTAACCAACAGCAAGAGTACAAATATTTCAACTCCAGCAATTCCTTTTGCCCCAGTGATAATATGCCAAACCTACCACAGGTAGTGGTACTCAGAATTTCTTATAATCTCAAAAGTGTCTGATGATCTACATGAAACAAGTTTGTGGATCAGCTCCACTACTTATATTGCATTCATAGTCACGATTTTTTTCCAAGCATGAAGTCTAAGCACAGTGTAGTTAGGACTCAGTCTTCCCTTATCTGTACGAGAATCTTTCACCATACTGTCATGGAAACATGTAAGCAACAAAATACTGTCTCCAGCCTGAGACAGTTCTTAAGAAGCACTATATTAATTCATTAAACAGCAAAAATAGTACACATACTTAAAAAGAGAGAATAAGGCAAGAAGAGAGAAGGTTGTCAATACTAAAATATGTCCATTTATCCTGTGGCAGTACTTTGAGATGTTTTTCGCATTGGTTGCTGTACCCAGTTAATCCTGTTAGCTGTAAATGATGAGTCAAGTTGACAGCTTGGTCCCTATTTATGCTTGTATTTTCTTTATGCTCAAAGTTTAAATAAATGTAATTTGATGAGGATGAATAAACCCCTCAGGCTTTTTACTGTTACAGCTCAGGAAGAGGCTATTTTAAAAGGAAATAAAAGAATGCAAGCCAGAATTACCTGAGAGCAAAACAGAGCAGTTCTAAAATCCTGCATACACTACCTACCAAGTAAAAAGTGAAATGGAAAACAACCTTTATAATAAATGAATCCACTGTCTAATAACTACAGCTTGGTCAGCATCACAAACCACCTGGGCAGGAAAATATGGATATTTCTGTAATATGGTATAATGTTTGTTAAAGAAGATGAAGTAACAATGGAAAATATCCTTAACAGATAGCCTGAATATGAAATATCAGCAAATTTACCTTCCACCACTGGATATTCTAAACAGCTACTTTGATCATTAGTGTAATATGTCTTAACTTGTCAGTTTATGCTCAAGATACGATTAAAACATTGGTGAAAGCTTTCCTCATCTCCTCTCTCCTCTCCTAGTGACCGGACAATAGGCAATGGATACAAACTGAAACACAAAACATTCCATTTAAACAGAAGAATAAACACTTACACACACTTACACACTTACACACACACACACATCATGAGAGTGACTGAGCACAAGTAAAGGTTATGCAGAGATGTTCTTGAGTCTCCATCCTTGGAGATGTTAAAACCCCAACTGGATAAGGCCCTGAACAGCCTGCTCTAGTTGACTACACTTTGAGCAGGAGGTTGAACTAGGTGATCTCCAGAGGTGCCTTCCCACTTCAGACAGTCAGTGATTGTGTGAAGAAGCTTCAGTAACTCCTTTATAACATGGAGTGAACGTGCACACAGATATAAATATGTGCCTCGACTGACAGCACAGTTTTGCTAAATTCTTGGAATAATCAGTCAAGAGACAATACAGGAACTCAGCAAGTCTTTAAAAAACAAATTTATATAATTACTACTGAACTAAATCTCAAGAATTAAAGCTGGAATCAGGAACCCACATGAGAGGTGCTGTGCAAATCATTTTATTTGGAAAGCTGGTAAGACAAGGCATATTGCCAGATTAAGTCAAGAAACTTAATATCAAAACCCAATGAAATACGATAACCGGTGATCTCAGCACACCAGTGATCCATCTCTTCCTGTGCATTTTATAACTTTTAGAGAAAAAGGAAAAAAAGAATTGGCTTTGCACACAGCTCCTCCCAGCCATGAAAGGCCATTCAGGTGAAAACACAACCATAGGTCATCCAGCAGTGGGTAGGAGTTTGGTCTTACAGGGTATGGCAACCAGAATATGAACTGTGAACTTAGACCTAAGGACACAGTTCAGCTCCTTTAAGTCTTATTTGC
Source organism: Ibycter americanus (assembly GCA_035590275.1). Classification (NCBI taxonomy): domain Eukaryota; kingdom Metazoa; phylum Chordata; class Aves; order Falconiformes; family Falconidae; genus Ibycter; species Ibycter americanus. The sequence continues at coordinate 2,111,350 of JAVJGI010000040.1, forward strand.
TATTTACATTATTGGCTGAAGTGCCAACTGAGTTGCAGGTCCCAAGGGACCTATGTTTGGAAAGAACATGATGATTTCAAAAGTTGCATTTGGACGTGAGCCAAGTTTCTTCCCTGCCTATGCCTACGCCTCCCAGAAGTTGGTAAGGGGACTCTGGGCTTGCACTGAGCCACTGGACTGGGCTTTGTACTTCTCCCCCAGCACTGATCTGAAACGATCTGTGAGTATGCCTGTGTATAAACAATGTGACTGGAGGAAAGTCAGGGCAGGCCCTTGCCTTAACTGACAGTATAGACACAACTTCCTTGGGTTGACTCCTTGAAAGTGGGATTTGGGAATGCAGTGGGGAGGAGAGAGAGAAGAGGGCTAAGGGGCACTGAAAATAACTAGATAATCTTTGATGCTGTCAGAAAGGTTACAGGGGTCTCCATGACTCCTGGAGGATTCAGTTCTTTCCAGATGTATAGTATCTGATACATCGCTCAAGACTGTAGAGACACCAGTGACGACCAGGGAGGCTTCTGTTAGCACAGGGTGATATAATTCTTGTCAGACTGACATTCATTCTCACTTGCTTCCCCCTTCTCTCAGCTGAGAACCAGATTTCAGCAGAAACAGAAAATGTAGAGGAAAAAGAAATAAGGAAAGGAATATAAAGCTTTCACAGAATCACTGTGCAGATGTTAGCATCTTAAGGGTATTCATAGAAGTTCACATACTTTCAAAACTTTCTGCTGAAAGATAGATGACACCTAGTCTAATAAGCACTGGTCTCTAAACGGGCATTCATTGATTTTAATCTTGTTAAATCATGTCCTAGTTACTCAAAGACAGAAAGAAGGGAAGAATCCAAAACACAGCTCAGCAATAACCAAATTCCCCCAGAGATTAAATCAACAATTTTACTGACTTCTCAGGCTAGAGAACAGGAGTTTAAAAGAATTTAAAGGACAGGTAATGAAAGCTGTTGTGTTTTACAACATGGTAACATAACAGAAATAAGTAGCTGCAGAGAAAGTAGATTTTTAAAGGGAAAATGTGGAGAAGACCTTGGAACAGGGGTGAGAAAAGGTATTCCAGTAAGATCTAAGCTCTCATGAAATCCATTTGCTCATAAAAAGATATGATGCTGTATTAATTTTTGGAGCATGCTTATAAATTGCTTTGTAAGGCTGAAATTGCCATCTATACTCCAACTACTAAGTCTCCAGTCAAAAAGTGGTTTCGACACTTTTCAGAGAGAATACTATGGACCAGGAAAATTGTGCAGTCCAAAAGCAGAAACGGTCACCTACAGAAAGAGGGAGGGCCTGTGCTGGAATTCAGAGCCTGGCAAAGTGTGCCAGGCTGCACCCTGTTCCCAGTCTTGCCAGTGACTTAAGTAGTTCAGGGCAAACATATCTTCCTGTTTCCTGCATTTGTAGAATCACAGCATCATAAATGTGCTTAGAGCTTTAAGCCATCCAAAGTGACATCATTCCTAGCATATAGAGATAGCATCCAAATTTCACTGCAATTAATACCACTTACGATCCGTGCTTTGGGTGGAGTGAAACGTAATCCACTAATACTTGTAAATTGCTTCAAGATTCTCAGATAAAAGGCAGCAGGAGAATGTAAAACATTATCCTTGTAAGTGACAGCAGAGTGTACTCTGGAAGGAAGAATAACAATAAGATCATTGGGTTAAACTCTCCAGACTCAGAGGAATTTTCACTTGTTCCTCACAGCATCTCTTTCCCAAGAGCATGTCTCTGTAGCAGCTCTAATCCTGACAATAAGCAGTACTGACTCCAGATGAACACGAGTGCATCATAAGGTCTCCTCCTTTTGATCCTGAGCTGGAAGGACATTGTTGTACTGAACTTACTTGCTGAGAAATTACCCTGTTACTTATATGTCTCTCCATTTCTGTGGCAGTGTCCACTGACATTTTAGAAAAGGCGGTGGTTAATGCCGCTCTCTTCTCCTGGAGGCAGTAGTCAGCTCTTGGATATTGCAAAGGGAATGTCTCCTGCTACACATGGCTTTGGCCTTAAAAATACCAAGGAATTCACTGAAAATTCATCACTGTCTCTCTGCATAGTTCGACTGCCAATATTTTTAGGACAAGCCTGCTGACCCTTTACTGCTTTTAGCCCTATAGCATATGCCATGTTAGAAATAACCATCTGGAAAAATCCCCTCCAGACAACTGGCCAAGACCTGAATCAACTGATTTGTATGTCCCAGTCTTAAGCTGACTGTCAGGTGCATACCGTATGACTATACCCTGGATTAAACACTGTGTAATTTAAGCCTAGGGTCTGGTCCAAAGAATGCAACTTTTAGCATAAGACTTGGAGCCTTGATTTAGCTGGGGCAAACATAAACAGAAAAAAACATTGCTGACAAAAGTTACTCCTTGTATCTATGGATTACTGTGGAATGCAAAAGTGACTTTAAAAAGATACTACATATGGCTGTGAGGTTATAGAATATAAAGTCATGGCATTTCTTTAGTACAGTGATTGATACTGAGCACAGACCATTTTCCTCCACAGCCCACCAAATAACCAGGTGTTCATAGGGTTATCTTGTACAGCTTATAAAAGTCTTGTTATGGTCATAAAGAAGGATAAAGTTCATTAGGAGAGAAAAAAAAAGGCAGAAAACGCTATTATTACACAAGCATGGTTATTTCATAGTGTCATTTTGGAATATTTAACCTAGCAAACCCAGTAAGTAAAAAGCTATTGTACCTACCCATAAAGACAAAATTTGGATGTTCGAGATGAGTGTCACTCCAGTGAGTCTTGTGTTTGAAATAAGAGACCTTGCCTTGTTAGGGCGAGCAGAAAAATGTCCTTCTGTTTGGCACTCACACAAGAGTCAGCTGCTTGTGTACCTTCAGAAATCTACTGTGTCTCATCTGAGAATTGTAGTAAATTGTTTTGATAGTTTGCAGCTCCCATATTATTCCCAGATCCTTGTCCCTGCATCTCTTTTTGTTTGTGCTTGCCCAGAGAACAGGGATTGTCTGAGACTACACACATCAGTGACCTAAGTAGAAATCATCTGTCTGTGAAGGGCGATAATCATCCACCAATAAAATCAACATCCCACCCTTTTCTTCCCCCTTCCTTCCTTCCATTTTTCCTCTCAAGTGAGCAGCTCAGTCACTCCCAGAGCACAGTAACAGAAGGAATGAAAGACACAGGAATTACATCTGCATTTACAGGGGGGCCGATTTTCACCTAAGATGCAGCATAAAGCACTTGCAGCTTGTATAATGGGCATTCAATTTCATTTGTAAATGTACAAATAGTTGCCATTTTACTGCCGAATTGTCAGGGAAAAGACCTACCCCAATCCTGGCTGTTTCTCCTGTCATTGCTAAAAGTGGAATTACTGCTTTCCTTTGCCTTAAGAGTTGTCAGGAGGCAGGTAGAATTGTCTAACACCTTCAGACAGGGAATGTAATGCTATCTGCTGCACACATCCAACTGACTTTAGATATGTAAATTAGATTTAAAATTTTTCTGTCAAATGTTGCCACTTGGTCAAGTGGTCATTTCAGTAATGCAGATTTTTATTAAACAAAGCTAGTCAGAGTGCATAATTAGAACAGAGCAGAAGAGAACAGAATAGAATAGAATAGTTCAGTTGGAAGGGACCTACATTTTCAGTGGCCAAGGTCTGTCAATCTCCTTTCTAAGCTTCATCAGGTCTGTTTTCATGACCACTGTCAGGTACTGGCAGCGGCCCACTTTTTTCTTCAGGATTAGGTTTTGACTTTGTGGTATTTCCTTCCCTCCCTCAAGTATATGTGGAGGAATGGCAAAGCACAAAGTGTCACCACAAGTCACAAGTTCTGTTTCAGAAAAACTATCACAAGATCACTGCTTGATATTTTAACACTGTTTAATCTGAATTCTACTGGCATGTTTATGCTTGCCACATAGCAATTGGAAAATGAGGAAGAGTACACAGACATGGCAGGATCCTAAATAATTGTGTTTTCTTACTAGATATAAGCACTTTCATGAGTCTGTTCTGCATATAATATTGCTGTAATCTGCAGCAGGAGGCAGTGACACACATTAGATGGTTCCCAGAGCCTTTAATTGACAAGTTCTTTATCCTTCATGTCAGAGAGCAGTGAAAGGGGGCTGGCTGCTCTGCAGAGGAAGGGGAGCCATGAACCAGAAGTGACAGCCAGGCAGGCAGGGCAGTGTTCTTGCAGACAAGGGGTACAGTCCCACAGTACCCAAACCAGAAGAGCAGAGCAAGTCTGGTGACAGTAACCAGTAACACAGTAACAGAGTTACACAGAGCAAAGATCACCACATTAGTCCTAATGATGTCAGGTCAGAGTTCAAGCCAGCAAGTCAAGATCTGCAGATTGCAAGGCCAGGCATGGACATACCTGCAATGTAGCTCAAACAAAGACCAAGGGCTGGAACTAAAATGCAGTTTCCAAGCAGGGCAGAGGGTGTAAGCAAGGGCCTGGGTAAGGCTTCCCATAGGGCTTTCTCACAGCTTAGTTGTTTTCACCAGTTTTTCTCTAGGGTTACACAGCTGCATCATATGAAGGTTGACCCTGAACATAAGCAGCTAACTCCCTAGGCTGGAAGGGAGGAGAAAGAGTTTGTGGAGGAGGAATATAGAAGTTTGCAGGGTGGCCTGAACAATCAGAGCCTGCTAGTTCACTCAGGGCTCTAACATTCAGTGTTCCACCTCTGACCTCAGAAAACCACCGTTAACACTATCCTCATTTTCTTAGACCATGAATCTTCCCTACAGCATTAAAAAACAGGCTATCAGGCAAGTAGCATTAAGCTGTATTTTGACATAGCCATTAGGGGTTGAGGCAGCTGCTGCACTGAATGCCTGAGACATCTGCAGGAGCTGGCAGATGTGACAGTGGGCTTGCAGAAAACCTGCAGCAAGAGGCCAAGCATCATGCAAGAAGACATTTAAAATGATGCTAGAGACCTACACTTAGGGAGTTGAATCAAGCAGTTTATCAGGATCATCAAGACTATTTTACCTGTGTTTAATTAGATGATAACTTTTGCTGCAGATTGGCATGCATAAGGCTCCCTGTGAAGTGGAAAGTCATGCCTTTTGAAAATGTGCTGTGTTAAGCAAGCTGTTAGGGATAATTGTAAATGGTAATGTCTCTGACACTTATATGACCCATTAGCTTGCCTGGCAGAATAAAACCCTAATGTCAAATTGTGCATGTGCTATTAAGAAAGCATTTTTTCCACGGTCCCTAGACTCAATGCCCCATATTGAAAAAGAATAATAAATTGGTGTGCTACAACTGGGCGTGTGCAGACAGGTTGTGTGTTTTGAGATAAAGAACTATCTATGCATCAGTGGTATTGTTCACCTCAATTATTACTACAGCCCTGCTGATTTTGATACCTAGAATGCCAGTGATAAAATCTATTACCTCATTTAATAACTGAGATTGACAGATGATCAGAAGAAACAACTAGTAGTGAAGAGCTCTAAAGGAAATTCATCTGGCTGAGCATGAAACTAGTTTCCAATGAATGCTAGAATGATGAATGTAAAGTTGTTTTGTTTGAAGGAGAGTCTGAGATGCCAATTTGCAGAGGAAAAAACACGTCCTATTCCTCAACACTGCAACAGATTTGGATCAAATACCTCTGTAAACACCCCCCTCCACCTTTTTTTTTCTGCACACATTGATAGACGAGCAACAAGCAAGGAAGTCTGAAAATTTTCATGGAGGAAATTTAAACACAGTCCCCATTTCCTTTAACTTGCACATCAGTGTTTGGCAGGTGTATGTCTCATTAAGTCTCTCTGAAACCAGCATCACTGCATCAGGGAACAACTCTTCCTTCTCATTATATACTTATAGCAAGTTTATAGTCTATGCCTCTACTGGTAGGGATTTGTGTGTTTGTCATATCTTGTAAACACTAATGTAAATAGCTGTAAAGTTTTTGCTTACACTTGAACCACTATACAGACAGAATTAAGGTGATATTTGAATCAGTAAGGCACAACATATTTTTTCTTAGTGGACCAGCTTGTGAAGCTGACTATAGGTATAAGAAAAAGAAATTGAAAAATGTTTAAAAGATTGGGTAAAAATTTGCTGCTTCATCTTCCCTTTCCTGTCACTGTCCCTGCTTTCCCTCTCACACATACAATCATTACCACAGTCCATAAAACAAGACGGATATTTAGGGAAATGAGAGCATATAAACCAGACAAAGACTGATTTAATGCCTCAGAAATCAAAATGTTTTAAAATGGCAGAAATTTGGAATACTTAAACATGTCAAACAAGTGATACAAGCCAGAAAAATGTCTACACAGACATCAACTATCCTCTGACATTTGCTAATGTTGGAGGTTGTCGAGTTCAATATTGTGGACAGAGTTATATACTTTTTTTTTTAAATGGCATATATTGTTATGAACCTCAAGACATAGTTAGAGGATCATTTGTTTTACCAGCTCAAATCACTTCTGTTTACCTCTCCCCTCTCCATGTGATCTACTTATTGGGATCTCAGTCTCCTTTCAGTATATGCACGCGGATGTGTACATCCCAATGTAGGAAGTGTGAACCTAGTTGGAAGACTCATTCAAGTTAACAATCAACTTATTTGCAAGGTTATTTGGCTATGTGTGTTTTAGATCCTGATCACAATGTAGATCAGTACAAAGAGGGGTTACAGCAGAGAGGAGAATGAGTGTTAAAGAGTACATCTAGTGATTTGGTATCATGATTGCCAAAAATAATGCTTCTTGAATGATTCCTTAATGGAAAAGTAGCCAGAAAACTTAATTTCATTGCTTATATTATTGCTCATATTATTCTTCCTCATTTATTTAGGGCCACTGGCTTTCACACACACAACATTGGTTGTAATTTCAGTGCATCTCTCACTATTTTTTTCTGGAGTTAGTGAACACAGAAACAAATAAACCTGCTACTTCAGTGTTTTTAAAGTGACACTCAAGAGGGCTGGTGAGTTAAATACTATTTAAGTACCTACAATCTCACATTCTTTGATCAGACAGTGAAGGTGGCTTAAGAAGTTACTACCCCTTAGCTGCATTTTATTGCCTCCCTGCTATGCATTATTACAGGACTAGCAGAGCTGGCACGCTATGACATGGACTTACACTTTGGCTACCTCATTTCACGGAATAGTTTCTATATTCTAAATAAAAGTATCCTGAGCATCTCTGAAAACCTAGTTACTAAATTCCATCCCTCCATCTGACCACCTAATTTGTGCCTTCACAGCTGGAGAAAAAAAGATCACTGTATATCTATTGGACACCCAAATGTTATTTGGTGTTCTTTCCAACAAATTTCAAAATAGCTGCTCTTGTTAAAAAAATATCTCTGCCTCCCTCCGGCTTACATGAATGTTTCTGTAGTGTTATGTACTCTGTAAATACAAAAAGTGGCACTTGTTTGGAAGAGAAGAACCCCTCTGGTCTCTGCACTCTTGGAGGTTTATGTGCTATTTATTAGGCTTCCGGGGAAGTCAGTACAAGAGACAAATCCCAAATTATCTGCTCAGGAAAGAGAAAGACAGAGAGGAGTAAATGAGGCAGGGAAATGGCCCTTGCACAAACTCTCACAGGAATCTTGTGTTGCAGCCCAAGCGTCTTCAGCCTCATCTCCACTGAGGACACCAGCCAATGATGCTTCAAACTGCTTGCAGCCCACAAGACTGTCACCTTTTTCATTAAGATGAGGATAACGATGGCATAATGCAAGTCCTAGTGATGGAGCAGAAACTGCTGAGAAGGGATCTGGCTGCTGCTTTTTTAGCTCATCCAGATCTCTTAATCCTCTCTGGCATTCTCACTCACCAGAGGTGTGATGGTGGCCAGCAGGATATAATTCTTGATGATTTTCTCTGAATAACCTTTCCATAGGTCAGCCTTAGCAGAGATAAGACTGTCTCTCTAGAGAGACAACCACTGATATATTTGGATACTTAGCAAACGTGCTGTCTGAAGCACCTGTCACTGATAGCAGCGGAACACTGGTGCAGAGCTGCTCAAATTATCTCAGGTTCAGAATGATTTTTCAGTACTATCCACTTTGCTGTTTTTTCTCAAGAGGCTTTTCAAATGTCATATCATCCCTGCTCTATAGTACAATAGTCTTTATGTTAAAACTAGCTATAAAAATCAGCAAGCTCTACAGGGGAATGCAGGCTGTGCACATTTCACAGGGGGGCAATACAAAATGAGAAGCAGTCAGTTACACTCTTGTTGTGGCAGTGAGAGACTATTATTTAATTTTAAGAATGGAAGCAAACTAAATGACAAAAATGTCTTCAAGGAGAAAAAAAAATATTTGTGTCTCTGCTGGCTATTTAAATGAAGACAATCTGTGGTATAAAATTCTGCATCCACTGCTTATCCATAGAGGTTTGTACTGTGTCAGACATCTCAGATTGAGTAGATCAGCACATCCTAATGAACTAAATCTTAAGGCTGGATGCAATAAAGAAATAAAGAAGATAGGACCTGCACAGCCTAGGACCTGCCTCTTGACCTGCCTGGAGAACACTGCAACAGTCAGCCTGGGTCTTTGTGTAAGGAGATTTGGGGGCCTCAAAATGACAACCCAAACAGTCAGACCCTGAGGAAAGAGCAGCTTTGAGCAAGACAATGTGAAATACTGGTGCCAGAGATGATTTAAAACTGATATTCTTCTCCCAAAGGCATATAACTCATCTAGCTGAAAACTGGTATCTCAAACTGAAGCAAAGGTAGCACAGAACTGTCCTCCTGAGAGCTAGTGTCTCCTTCTGCTTTTCCAGAATAAAAACAGACTTCATCCTCATGCTTAAGAACTTCATGGTTTGAACAGTCATTTGGGATGTGTGGGAGGATGAAACTCCATGCCATTTTTAGGCTGACAGGCTCTCAAACCCTACACACATGTCCCCAGAGAATGCCTTAACCATTAGGCAACTTGTATCTGTCACTGATGTTGAACTAAGGGCACTTGGGACTATCACATTATTTGAACCAACAAGAAAGAAATAACGTGGGGCGTAAGATGGTCAACCCTTATATTAGGGCCCTCTGGGACCAAGGTATTAATTAATAAGTAAAGTTTAAAGAAAAAAATTATGTGCAAGTTCCAGCCTATTCACATCAGCATTTACTGCCCTGTGAAGTTGCCCTATGTCACGCAGTTGCTGCCTTTTGATGATCATCCTGAGCTACCTCACTGCTACATTCCAAAGAAACGCCTCCTCAGGAAGACAAGACAAATCTTCACAGGCAGAATCAAAACAATTTAGTGACGTGATCTCTGTGCTATTGGGGATAAATAAGTCAGCTTCTGTAAGGCCACTGATCCTGTGGAAAGTTAGAAGGCCCATTCTTGTAGTGTTCTCTGCTGAACATCTTTTAAAACCATGGAAGAATGAGATACTTATTTTGCCTGGGGATTTTAGCATAGTTTTGTATACCAAAGCAGTGGGTAGTTCAATGTGTGAGAGTTCTCTGGAAAAAGAAAACAAAGAATTACCCTCCAAGTCCTTGGTTTGCATCATTGATGTTTGAATGTGAAACTGTGGCATTGTTTATTTCAATGCCCAAATTCCAATCACTGTTAGTGGCGACAGGTCTTCATCCATGGGGAATTATGCCACTGATTTACATGAGAGTTTTCCTAACCTTTATACTGAGCTGTGTATTTTTTAATCCATAAATACATTTATATCGTTTTCTTCAAAGCTAGAATATAATCCAAAGGGAAAACAAAACCTTTTGCCATGATAATTTCTTTTAAGAAAAGTTGTCTTCCTGGGCCTATTCAAATGATCACAGAATAAGAGGTTGTCTGGCAGAGTATAAAATCACATAAATTGTTATGCCTGGGTAGGGACTCTTCTATTTACTACAGGATGAAAAAGTAAGAACTAAGACCTCAGCATGAATGGGGGAAAAGTAACTTTTCTTCCTTTCAGTATGAACATCCTCAATTGTTTTTCTTCTGTATTGATGAGCATATGTCCAAAGAATGTCATGGGAAGGTTTGGTAGGATACGCTTAGATACATCTAGGGTCTAAAATATATCCATTAAAATACTGGTATCTCTTTATTAGTAAGTATAATTCTTCCTGTCTGAATCTTTTGTATGATGTGTAAATCTATTGTAAATAGATACAATGCTGACATTCCTCGAGGGGTTCCAGTTCTTCCAAGTTAGGCAAATGCTCTTTCATTTCAGCATTTGTTTACATTCAGGAAGATACCTCGGTGAAGTGTTTTAATACTGAATAACGAAATTCTGCAATTCCTCACAGCTAACAAGACAGACTGCAAGGACATATGTGAATCAGCTGGTGGTAAAATAATCCCTCTCCTGTTCATTTAAAAAATATTTTTTCCCCTAATATGGTTCCATCACCTTCTACCACGAATAAATTATCACATCCCAAAGTACAATCTTCCTCTTGTTCCTGTTCTTTTTATTCCTAATTGGTCATTAATACAGAAACAATTTCTGTATGGAACAGTTTTTGGCATTTTAACTGTAAGAGCAGAAGAGATGTTAAATATTATCAGGTGTTACTGATTTCCTACCAAGGGTTCTGAAACTCTCACAGTGCTCTCCCCCAAATCCCTGGTCTTTCGAGGTGATAGAAGTGATGTGTGACATCATCTCCTTCTAAGGTCAACAGAAGTTGAAGGCACTCCAGTTTTCACATGGTAGGGGCCTTACACTCCAAACAAATAAACAAAAAAGCAAAAGAAAACATCCCCACATGTGTACCTTGTCTTCTGTTCATACGTAGGTCATGAGCAATGCAAGACTCCTGGGTACTTTTCAGAAAGGGAGATGTGTTGCAGTTATCTTTCAGAGGAACGTAAGAATGCAGTGGTTGAATAAAATAAATAGTGGTGACACCAGCATTTTGTCTCAAAGCCTGTTAATATCAAATGTTCTAATGAATGTTTCCACATATTCCACATACTTTCCAGCTCTGGAAAAATCAGCTCTATGGTGATAGGGGTAAATTTCCTTTAGAAAATGACCACAGTGGTATGGATTATGTAATGATTATGGGCAGCAGGAAAAACTGGAACCTAATTTTTCTTTGCTAATAGACTTCGCCACCACCATTGCAGCATACCCATAGAAAACTTAAAATGACAGTTTAATAGCAAGGCTGATATTGATCTACAAAGAGAGAGGTTGGAAAGTCTAAAAGAAGCAAAATCTCATTTGTTTCATTAAAATAGTGCTATACTGACCTCCCCCATCCAAAAAAAGGGCAACATTAGTCAGTATCAGTTTACAGTCATTTTTCCACAAGAGTTGATATTTCTGCATTCTAGCATGCAGTCCTTTCAGAAAGATTTTTTCTTAACATTTTTTTCAAACAGAAATAAAAGAACCCAACTCTTTAAAGAAGTGTGAACATACATTAGTGAGGCATTTCATCTCTTTTTTATCACAGGAGACATGATTCGGGGTGTTCTGTCCTGGGAGATAAGTTCCCTGCGTTTTGTTCTGGCAGTTATTGTCAGAAACCTGTGGCTTCTTTACACACATTTAGTACTTTAATCTGTGGGGTTTTCTGGTTTTGTTTTTACTGAATACTGAATAAAACTTCATTGCTTCAGATACTAGAAAACTGCAGGGTGTATCTAAACAAGTTTACTTCCTATTTAAAAGATTCTCACAATAATGTAGGCTACAAGAGGCCAGATAGTCCAACTTCTTGCTCAAAACAAGTCTTATGGCCTCTTATTGCCTCCTGTCCTATCGCTGCACTTCTGATAAAAGTCCCACTCTGTTTTCCTTACACCTTACCACTAGGCAGATAAAGACAAAACACAAGATCTTCACTTAACTTTCTCTTTCCAAAGAGAAAGCAACAATTCCCACTCTTTTCAGCCTCCCCTCATATCACACATTTCCTTTCTAGTCTGATATTCATCCATGTGTATTAATGTATATTACATTACATCCAAACTTTGATGTGAGGCTGTCCTGGTTTTGGCTGGGAGAGAGTTCATTTTCTTCCTGGTTACAGGAAGCAGCTGGTACTGTGCTCTGTTCTGGAGTTAGGATGAGAACAATGTTGATAACACACTGATGTTTTACTTGTTGCTCAGCAGCGCTTACCCTAAGTCAAGGGCTTTTCAGTTTCTCACACTCTGTCAGTGAGGAGCTGCACAAGAAGCTGGCAGGGGACACAGCCAGGACAGCTGACCCAAACTAGCCAAAGGGATATTCCGTACCACAAAACACCATGCTCAGTATATGAACTGCGGGGAGTCAGCCAGGAGCCACCAATTGCTGCTTGGGGACTGGCTGGGCATTGGTCAGCAGGTGGTGAGCAATTGTATTGTGCATTGCTTGTTTTTCTTGGGTTTTATTTCTCTCTTTTTTTGTTATCTCTATTATTATTGTTGTTGTTATTACTATATTTCAATTATTAAATTGTTCTTATCTCAACCCATGGGTTTTACCTTTATTTTTCCAATTCTCCTCCCCATCCCACTGCAGGGGGATAGGGAGTGAGCAAGCAGCTGTGTGGTACTTAGTTGCTGGCTGCGGTTAAACCAAAACAGGAGTAAAATAAGGTTTTATTTCCAATTATAGCTCCGTGCATGAGGTATACATTTCACTAGGCCTCTTTGAATGGACATTTTCTAATGTAAGCATCAACTATTTTTTTTTTCCCCAAAGAACAGGGAGAGTTGACTATTTCAACATTTCCTAAAAAAAGTTATTTTGACTTGACTAAATTGATTTTAAAAGCAAAATGTTTGCATAAATTATTACATGGCATTTTATTACAATTGATAACTCTCTTGGTGAAAGAAAAAGTGTTAACAGTTGAAAAAATGTAGCAACATTTTGGAAAACAATTTCAGAAATCTATGGCATAAAAAAATAGTCATCTAATTAAGGTCATGATGATTTTTCTCTTTGCACTATTCTCATCATATTTATTACAAGACCAATGAAAAGGAAGTATTATTTAGACAAAACTGCCAAAGAAAAAATTCAGTAGTCTACTATGAAAGCACATTTCTGAAAGAAAAGTTGGGAGAAAAAAAATCCATGGTTTAGAGTTGGTTTCTAATTATTAAATCAACAAAACAGTTCCAAAGCCTCATCATTTCGGGATGTGACTATGAATAAACAGTTGAATAGTTACATCCATTCTTATTGTTTAAAACATATATTTTCTCCTAAAATTTGCTGATTTGTGATATCTGCAAACAACTGAACTGTGCTAAATGGGTATCTCCATACATAAGTTTTAAGCAACTTACTAGCCAATTTAATCTTCTTAGTATTAAAACTCACAGCTGCTGCAAGCTACGTCCTGCACCTCCTTTAAGTCTGTTGCTGCAACTCTGTGTTGGGGACTAAAAATGTAATTCCCTTAAAACCTCAGTTCCCAGTTCTCCATGCTGGAGAGGACAGCACCTTGTAAACCCCTTCTGCCACCTACATGCTCTGTTTTCTTCACAGTTACAGGAACAACTGAGCTACAAATTGCTGGAAATTGAGAAGTTCTCCCACAAACTGAGTTACTTTATTCTTTTTGTGATATCACCTTTGTTCTCTAAGCTTTTGTTTTGAGCCATTGTCAGCAACGGGTTGTAGTATTAAATGGTCAGACACAATACAGCTACTCTCATTTTATAATCCCAAATCACTGCCAACAGCAATGCAGTTTGGATTACATTTCTGGTTTTAAAGCTTTTGAGGAAAGAAATGTGGAGAAAATAATAGGAGTCTTCTATTTGTACTGCCAATGACAACCATTATATAACTACACAAAATTATCATTTGTTATCAGTTTCTTGGCAGAAGTACACAAAGAACAGAATTATCCTAGACTTACTTTGGATTTACCGAGAGCAAAATTGCATCTTCATTTCACTAATTTGGTTTGCATGCATCTTTTAAGTTTTCATACTGCTTAAACAGATAAAAAAAAGGCTGGCTGTATATTTATTCATTAATTTATTTATTAATTCAAAATACAGCCTGTTTTCATCTTTTGTTTTCTTGTACATAGAGAATACTGCTATATCAAAAAAATACTTTAGGCCATATTTAATACTTGGAACAATTATTCACGTGAAGTAATATTATCTTAAGAGAGGCAAGCAACTTCTTTGTTCAAAAGGTTTCTGCCATTCAGCCTGTATTACAGAGAATGCACAGGGCATCAGTGATAATGACAGGGCTGCTGCAAAAGCCATAGATTATCAAGGTGAGTGTGTCCCCCAGATAAGTGGTGACTGATTAGTATTTTATTGGCCCTCTGTCAACTTCATTTATGTTTTTTGAAAATTCTGTTTAGAAAGCAAGGTTTGAAATGCTGGATTTAGAAAGCTAAGTGTTAATCAGGTTAAATTAGACATTTAACTCTAATTTAAACAAATATCTATATATCAAACAGCCTTAGTGTTGCAATTACTGATTTCAGAAACATTCAGATATTGGTAGTTTTCTACAACAGAAATTAATTCCTCTAATAAAATAAGTCCCCAGCAAAAGATGCTGTCATGATGTATATGCAGAGATTAGCTAGAAACTCCCTAGCAATAAGCCATTATTATTTACCAGTATGGATTTTGAGGACAAGCTTTTCAAAGCCACTTAGGGGCTCAGTATGCCCAATTCTCATTAATTTTATAGGTGATTGGGTATCCAAATCCCTTTGGAAAACTGAATAGCTCATTTTCTGAAAGTCCAACAGGCATCTATGTCTGGATATTACCTCTTGAGACCACAATTTGTACATGCCCTAGACACTTGAAGAATTATTTTTCCCATTAACTTTTGATGTAGAAAGTCAGGACATGACACTCATGCAATATGTATATGAAGCTAAAATGGAAACTTTGATCTAACAAGTCGTGTGCTATGAGCAAAGATAAAAAGTGAGCAAGGAAAAGACAGGAAAGGATTTTCCTTTCTGGAATATATTTTATTTCAGGGCAGAGAATCCTCTATTACAAGGCAAAATGACCCCTGGACATTAATACAAAAGCCATAAAATTACTAGTAAAGTCTAACTTTGTTCATTTTCCTGTTTTTCTCCCAAAACTCCACACTAAATCCATGAATTCTTATAAATTTCTTACAAAGGTGTTCTTAAGACAAGTTTTTCTACCTTAGAAGGGAGAGTTTTCTTCCTTGCCTTTATCAGGAGATATCCTGGTATGAGTAAAAACTAAGAGTTGTAATGCTAATAAAAATTTCTAGCAGATCTCCTATATTTGACTACTGTTAGCAGTGATAGCAGTAAGCTAGATTGCAGGCAAAGTACTATATATTAAAAATAGTGATTCCTTAGTATTAGCTTTTTTTTCCTAAAATTTCTGTGTTTGTAATTGCTGTGGTTTTGGAATAAAGCAATGTTCGTTTCAGTGGAGCAGGTGATTAATGAGAAGTAAGTGAATAGTATATTACAAAAAGTAGAGGTTCAATAACTGATTGTTACATGCTTGAAAATGGTAAGATTATTTTATAAAATCATACCATTAAAAATAATAAAGGCAGGGGTTTAAATCATGTATGGGCATTCTGGGAAACCTGTAAGTTTTTTCTCAGTTATCTGGAATGTTGTTTGTTTGGGTTTTTTTCTAAATCTCATGCAGATATTTGTTCATAGCAGTTGGTGCTTCCAGTAAATCCTTCTGTGTTGATAGGCTTCAGTGCCTTGGTTATAGCCTAAGTCCTACCCACAAGCTGTAACGTGGCCAGTAAAGAACTGGCCATAGTAGATGGCTTAATGAAGGAACTTTTGCCTGGATCAATTAAGTATCAACCAACTTGTCTTTCTCCATGACCAATCTTGTTTCTGCAGGTATCCATTCTCTAAGACCATGTTCATGAGATTTCCAGATTGACACCCTGCTTAACCCCACAATGACACATCTCTGTTTTTCCCATCATGTTCAGCTTTGCATCCACACCAGATACTATACAAACCTGCAGAAGAAACAGATTAATTTCTGAATGAATCCAGGCTTTTGACTCCAATTTGTGGTGCCTGCAGAGTGGTTATTGGAACCTGGAACCACAGAAAAAAAGAATAGGAAAAATGAGAAAGGCTTCTCTCTTTCTTTTCCTTTTCCTCTTTTTCTTTTCTCCCCACCACCCCCCCCTAATCTGACTATAAGCACTTTGGGGCAAAGATTGTTTCTTTGTTCTGTATTCACAAAGAAATCCACGTCTGCCGAGTATTCAGCTTCTGCGCAATTCTTTGCCCATGGCAGGGTATAAAGTGCTACTCTAACCCATGGTGTGCAATGGCTTCCTATCTCCCACACAGCACATCAGTTTGCACACATTTCTAATCAACATCTAATTTTGGTTAAATTTCTGATTCCCTCCTTTGGGTTTTTTGTAATGAGATTGTGAGTTACATTGGCATAAGGTTTATACTTAAAATGTATCTATATGGTAGAACCTCCTAGGTAGTTAACTGACAACAGGATTTAAAAAATACCCAAAACAAACAAGTAAAAAAACCCAAAATCTCCCTATTTGTTAGACATCTGAAGTCTTATTTTTTAATTTCATCAGCTATAATCAAGGAAAGAATCTAAATACTTTCCACTCCCAGCAGTTTTTTTCCTTGCCTCTCTTTCCACAGATTAAGAAGCTGGGTGTGATTATTACATTGTTCTTACTTTCCTTCAGTACACTGATGTGGGAAAGTGGATAATTTTACTTAATAAAATGTCTGCAGTTCAAAATTACATTCTTAAGTAATTCCTTCTAAATTATTTGGTAAACCTCAGAGCTGTTGGGGAAGATACATACTTTAAATATAGAATGAATACAAAAGTTAAGTGTTAATGAGCTGTTCTTATTTACCCACCCATATGCACGAATGCACCACTGGAAGTGTGGCAGTAAAACTGGTATTCTTCACACATCTTCATACAATTTTCTTCAAAAGGCCCAAATCTTGAAGGGTACCCAGTTACCTTTATCCACATGCACACAGTTTGTTTAAAAAGAGGTACAAGGCCTGATGGGATCTTAACAAAATAAGTGAATGAACACCTAAGGGCTTCATTAGTAAAAGGATTTTAATAGATGAAGGAACCTAAATTTTCATCTCAGGCACCGAAATGTAAAATTGACTTCCTATCAGCCAAAGTTCATACCAGCAGTTATTACTTCAAGGTCCATCCTTAAGATCATCCTTTCATCCTATTCACCTTGAATTTATCAGAAACACATGAAGGTAGATATCCCAAGCTTTTTCCCAGTTACCAGGGAGAGGTTCCTTCAGAAAGTGTTGGAGACCTTTTTTTGACTGAAACACCCCATACAGACACTTGCAGATTGCAGGGTAAGCCTGAAGTGCGAATAGATTCCTGTCCTACTTGCCAGAGGGAAGTGTTCAATATAGCCTAAGTGCAATCCACATTTAGAATCTCAGGTTTTCTACAGTAAAGCCCTAAACCTGCAAGTTTCAGTGCCTAAAGTATTTGTTTGAAATACCAAAGACTTGCAGATCTGTGGTTTGCTGGGGCAACCAGTGGAGGTCTGCTGGAATACCCAAATGGACATAATGACACTTGATATTAAAACATGCCACTGCCACATGCCCCTTGCACTTTTCAGGCACCTAGATTTTTTTGTGCTGGTACTGAGTATGTATGATATTCCAGTTCCTCAACACTGATGAAAGAGCCATTTCACGCAATGAAGGTTTATAGATAACAGGAGACACAACACAAGATGTGTGAGTGTTTGAGAGACATATCCTGGTGGACCAGCACCTGGGGAGCAGGCAAGATACCCCTCTGCTTCAAAAAACACTGGGCAAGAGAATCCTGCCCTCCGTCTCCTTTGTCCAGACATGAGATCTTCAATATTCAGCTCACATTAAGACATTCATGCTTTGGTACTTATCATCATACTGAATACCACCCTGAACATATAAATACCTCATTCCTTCCTGGCTAAATCCAGTAGCCCAACAGAGGCAAGACTGCCACAACTCCATGCCGTCCAAACAATAGCAGGACTGAACATGTGCTCCCCAGTAGGAACTCACACACAGAACACACATATACACACAACACATATATACATGACCAGCCAAAGAGATAACAGACACATTTAGCACTCACACAAACACAAACAACACCCCATGGCCTCATCTCGTTCTTCTCACTGTCTGATCAGGAGAAAAGTACTTTAGTGAGAGTGTATATCTATCACACACATGTACAATGTGGGTCCCTACAACAGCTGCTCTCAGACACTCAGTCTGACCAGTAGCTGCCCCTGGGTCCCAGTCCGTGCACCTGCTGGCACCTGGGCATTTGAGCCCCAAAGCCTGCAGCCTCACTCCATCTGCTGATATAGATACCCCTTGTTCACTGCAAAACACATACACTGGGTCCCTCCAGCAGCTGTGCTTGCACAGTCCATCCAGCAGCTGGTCCCAGACCTTCATTCCCCCTTCTGCACAGACACACACACAAATGGGTATCTCAGTTCACCCCCCTAAAAGGTAGAGCCTCTCCAGGAGCTCTCCTGGCCCGCTTGGTCTGTCAGGTAGCCAGGGCCTCCAGGTGCCTCATCCTGACACACACACACACCCCCTGACTCCCAGCTCTGCCTTGATAATCACCACAGCTCACACACTCACTCACACACCTGAACTCGCTCCAGGTGCTGCACCATGGACACACAGGTGCCATGACAGCAAAATGGATACAGATACTGAGAGCTGTCAGTGTCTGAGGTGTCCATGCCCAGGCGCTGGCAGTGGGGCTGTAGGGTGGTCTCTATGCAGAGTAGCCAAGGGCTGCCCTGTGCCAGGCACAGGCTGGTTCCAGCCAGTCCCTGCCAGCTCCAGTGGCCAGGAGCTGTTATCTGTTTCAACCAGCATCATCTCAGTAGTTTTTTTCGTAAAGCCTATATTCTAGAAGGCTGTTTTTACTGACATTAATTACATTCCCGTCTTTTAATTGTCCATAACATGACACTTGAGTGATAGTTTTCCAACTTTAACAGGCTTACAGTCACCAAATCAGCCCATATACTCTTTTGTTGTTGTTGTTTGGTTGGTTTTGAATACTGGGGAAATGTTTATATTCTCCAAGCCTTCATAGTGTTCTATTATTATATTCCTTAATAAATGTCTAACTCTGGTGTATCCAGAGATCTGCTCAATAAACTCCCTAAGTTGCCTTGGCATGATTTTGGACGCCTCCTGTTTCAATGGAGATGGAGAGTGACTTCTTCAATTACCAGTAATTCAAAACAACTTATGTGGTGCAGTAACAGGTTTTTTTCCCAAATATAGAAGAAAACTTCTGGGGTTTCTTAACAATTATTTATAATATCACCTGTAACTAATACAGTTATTTTCAGAATTTTTCTCATATGCAGTCTTCTTCATTGTTTACTTGAGCTCTTAATTTTCCTTTATGTGTTTAGCTTTTCTTATCATCTTTTAGTCTTAATAACTTCTAATTTATATCAGTCTGTGCCCCTTTTCTTCCTTTTGATAGATATTGATTTTTATTTTCCAATTATTACCTTAATTTTTTCAGTAGGAAAGGTTAGGTGCTGTCTTCTTTACAAATATGGAATCGTTACTTCTAAAGTAAGTAACAAAATAATCTTAGAAATTCTTTTCATAAAGGTCCATTTTTCAAAGATACTCTTGCTTCTTTTTTTATTTTTTGTCTTCCATGTCCCATTAATTTTCCTTATCTTGAAAACTGAGTTTGTCTGAAACGCCATATATAATTCATACAGACAAGCTAATCACCAGCCTGGAAGCTGGTCGTTTCCTAGGAAGTGGTGGTGAGGACCACGTTACAATCAATGAAATGAAATAAAAGTGGTTGGGACTATCTTTTATCTTCTTATATTAAATATAAGCAGGTTATAATCATTGGTCTCTAAGCAACAGCCAGATACTAATCCAGCAATTAATTCATCTATATCCATATAATGAGGTCGAAAATTGTGCTAGCTTGTGTTAAATGTGATGCCTGTAGTGTGTGGGAAAAAAAGAAAAAAAGAACCCACCCATATATGCACATGTTCAAGAACTCTAATGACTAACTACTGCCTGTGTGAAACCTTTAATGTGTCTCCAGAATTGAAATCCTCCTTAGTAACACAGATACTTTTTCTGTAACATACAGATATGAAAAATAAAATGCTCTGACCTCTGTGTTAATTTAGGAATCTTGAATAGGCTGCATTTCTATTCTTTGTTATTTAGCCCTTTGGTCCCTTAACATTGAGGTCCCTGGACCTATGAACCCTGAAACGTGCTGACATTGCTACTACTGAGTGCCACAATTTCTTCTCCTCTTCACCTTTATTTTTCACTTGTTCAACCCTCTCTGTCCTTGCTAAAGACATTATAAGCAGAGCTGGCAATTCCAGTCATGTAAATTAGCCCAACATCAACATTACAGTAACTCCAGTTACACCTTTCTTTTCTCAGAAGGGGGACAGTCAAGTCTGGTTCTCAGTTTTGTACCACAGATATAGAAGCAACCAGGGGAAAGTGGGAAACTTTGTTCCACTGTGTCTGTTAGAGCTATTTAGTCTGCATCATACAGATTTTCATTTTTACGCAATTTTAATCTAAATTCAATCTGTTCACTCTGGAGTAGCTACGCTTCAAGTGAGAGGAAGTCTGCATATTTGCCTTCCTACAAGATGTAGGCCATCCCATACACGTAATGCATTAGCTCTGGTGCGAAAAGGCTCTTGCCATCGCTCCTTCATTCGTCTTGTTGAACCACTGGCATAAGCTGGCAACCATCAGCGCTTAAGAAACCCATGTTCAACAAAACTAGACTTTCCCAGTAATATAAAAGAGGAATTTTTAGTCTTAAGCACACATGGCTAGCTATCAGTTAGCTCCATGAGGATGTTGTAAATGCCCTATGGCATCTTAAATGGCAATAAGACACCTATGGTCGGTCAAATACATTGCACCCCAAGGAAAGAGTCAGTATAAGACTTGCATTTAGGTCACTGGTTACACATTACATCACCAATGGTTGGGGTTTTTACTTTTTATTATCCCCATCTCCATCCCCCAGTGATTATAAAATTTCTTAGTAGTATATAGCATAACATATTGTGTGTACATACATATATATATGCTTTTTATTGGTAGTACATTGTTTCTTAATAGTACAAGTGAAGATAAGATAAGAATATACTGAGAATATATTCACGTTGCCTGCAACTTTTACTTACTCTGTTAAGTTGCTGAGAGTATTCAGGTGGAAGGCAGCTGTGCTTTCCTGGATATAGCTGTGATATAAGAAAAGGCTGTAATTCCTGACTGCTCATTACAACTCACAGGCTCAAGACTACATCCCTACAAAATCTACAGAATACTTTATTTTAAAGTCCTCTCTAATTCATTGGTAAAATTATCAGTTTTGTTGAGACTAAATAACTGTTGTAGTTAATCTAGCTCATTTTGCTGGAATTCAATCAGGGACTGCTCATGAAAGTTTTTGAGGGCTAAGTGAAAGGGTTGGTGACATGCAGGGAAAAGTTAGTGAAGAAGGGGTAAAGACAGTAATCTCTTTTAGCCTAACAGATCCTGAAGTGAATGTCTATCAAGGGTTTCAGTTACCAGGAAACAAGCTGCAAATGTTATACATAATTGCCACACAAACTACACTGGAAGTTACAAACCACCACCTAACAAAAAAAAGATAAATGTGCCCAATTAGCACAGCTGTGAGCTCCTTTGCTGCTGTTCAAGACAGCAGATCCTTTTTAACACTCTCTTTTCTTCTTCCTGTTTCTTAGATCCCTTCAGCTAGAATTTAAACTTACCTTGCAAACTCATTAGGACAGAGCAACGGTAAAAGGTCAAAACCAATCAGGGGAGTCTCTGAAGTGTTTTGTTTTTCATCTGGTTCCATATGGTATTGAACCATTGGCTTCAATGGGTGCTGTTACTGCTAGACATTCTATATTTTTGCTTTAGACACACATTGCCAGTTATCTCTGTGTTCTCTTCTGGATATTCTGGGCACTTTAATGCTTTTTATTGATAATATTCAGATTGGTCTCAAATCAGAAAGAGTTGAGAAGACTCATCATCTCCTGCTTCAGAGTATAAAAATTTGGTTTTGGCGTATCATTACAAATCCCAAGCAATTTGGGCAGTGAATTCACATTGTCAAATGTGGAATTTACTGGTTCTTAAATCCAAAAAGTAGGAGTAATTTAAAATAGTCTTAGGCAACTGAAAAATAGGTGTCTAACTGAATCAACCATATTGACTCCCTCTGCAGCCAAAGAAATATACCTCCAGACAGCAACTAATTCAGTTTAACTTATACATTTATTTTAGAATGGAAAGAGTCATCCTGTGGAGCTATCCACCTCCAGTTACTATAGAGGAATCTTGGCTGTCCATGTTAGATAGATACCATGAACCTAACCTTGAGTTTCCTTGTGTATCATCTGAGATAGTCCACATGGACAGACCTGGTGGTGGATAACTGCTTCAGAGAGAATGTACTCTGGACTGGAAGGTAAAGTCACATATTGGGTAAGTTTGACATTGACAGACACCTCTGGGCTGTCATCAGCATTCGCAATAGATATCTCCAAGAAAGACTAAAAAGAAAAATTTAGTATCCTGTCTCACTGTTTGTTAGGGTGAATGCAGCTTTATTTAAACATTGTTAGAAATGCACCTCGATGTTAGCTACACCAATGGGATTTTTCTTCAAGGATATTTTTAAATTTTATTTTTCAGAGAAAGTAGATAACTGATAGAAGCACAAGGATCTGATGTGCAGTTCTAATAAAATATGTCCCCATACAGAACTGCCACATACTTCTCTAGAATATTAAACTGCTTCTAGTTTTTATGTGCTATTTAAATTGACATGGAGATTTGTGGATATTCAAAGCGCAGAGACTATAAAAGGACATTCATAGAGATGTAGGATAGGAGGGGTTGTTTTGTTTGTTGTTTGTTTACTTTTTCAATTTAAAATATACTTTTGAGCTAACTTGACCTCCATCTAAGTGCATGACCACCTTACTAGATGCATGAATTGCTTACCTATGTTTGAAAATACTTCAGTTCCGTCTTAGCCCCTTCATTTATGTGCACAGATTTAGCACTGCTCTCAGTAGTTCCTTCTTTTGTCAGATTCTGATTTAGAACATACAAAAGTCTCTGGAAATTCCTGTTCCTCACGTGTAATTGAATGAACTCTAAGGTCTTTTAGAAATGTGTCCTAAATTACTAGATTCTAAGCACTTTGGAAAATGAAAGCGTATGTAAATT
Organism: Ibycter americanus; assembly: GCA_035590275.1. Taxonomy (NCBI): domain Eukaryota; kingdom Metazoa; phylum Chordata; class Aves; order Falconiformes; family Falconidae; genus Ibycter; species Ibycter americanus. The sequence goes on from JAVJGI010000040.1 coordinate 2,134,687, forward strand.
GCATATATTAAACTTTTGTTTAAATGGAAGAAAATTTTATAGTTTAGTGTGTTAGACCAAAATTCCAGACTCTTTATAAACACTTAAAATTACTGACTAGTTATTAAATATTAAGGACTGATCACTTTAACTTAGTGTGAAATGAGATCAGGTATCTTTTCCTGAAATAAAGTATGTGGAACATATTGTCCTCCTTGTAAATTCTAATTCCAAAAATGTCAGTTATTAACTAATGCTGGTTTTGTTCATTGAATATGAACAAACTGTTCAAAATGTTCCTGTACTTAGAAGAATTTTTAAACATACTGTTTAAAAAACATTTCACTTAGAGGGCAGGTGTGTCATGGTTAAAATGTTCTAAACTGTATTTACAAAAGTCTCCACCTTCTCTCCTGTTTGAAAAAGTTAGCAACATAACTGCCTATCAGTTCAGATTCTTCTGAAAGTCAGGGAAACATGTTTTCAATCCTCCATGCAAATCCACAATTCCACCAGTAGGTGCTTCTACACTTGTGGCTATTAGGGAACTCTGAAATGGTGCTACAACAAAGGAATCATTAGACTTTAGTGAAACCCCTGCAATATAGCTGAAGAAAACAGAAAAAAATCTGATCTAGTGTTTGAATCGGATCTGAAAATTGCAATCAGTTTATTATTATTTAATAGTTCCAGAACTACAAAGAATTGAGGACTTATCCGACCAATACAGACATCTGTAATGTAGACATCTAACTAGCTACCTGGCTACCACATCTGAATATGGAGAAAATTTCTTCACATCTGGCAGTGAAGAAAAATGAACATTTTTAGGGAGCAAGCCAACTATCCTGCTCTAGTTGTTCGTTATACAATGAAATAGAACAAACATTTGAAGTACCAGTTTTCTTCCTTGACTAAATTATGAATTTAAGTAGTAAGCTTAGATACACATCTTTACGCTGTCAACTCTTGCAGCTGATTCCCCCTCAGTGGGTAGGATTTATCCTATCCATTTCAAGGTCTTATTTTTAGATAAGTTTTGTCACAATTTGGCAGAACTGTGCTCTCTCCATTCTCAGCAGAGTGACTTTTCCTGGGATCTTAAATTTTTGCCTGTTTAAATCTACACAGAATGAATCCCACCCCTGATGTTGATTTGAAAGCTATTCAGGTTCAGCCGACATTTCTGTCTGAACTGAATTTGAACCTGAAATGCAAAGAAAATTTTAAAGGGGTAGATCTAAGCAAAGAAAACATGATACTGAATTATGTTGACCAAAATTACTTGAATATAGGCATTTACTTTGGGCTTTATTAAAATAGTTGCTTTATCATTCGACTGATGTAAATTAGGATTAACAGAACTTTACAGAAACCAACAGTTACATGGATTTATGCTGTCTGTGTTATATCACAGAAAAATATCTAAAATACACAAATAAATTATTGGGGATTTAAAATGGATTGTGTGGCTGAAATTTTCCCTCTGTCACAAAGTCTGTGACTATTTTTATTATGGTGATCAGTATCTGACAATCATCTCCTATTTATTGTATTTAACTGTCCCTTGAGTTATACCTTTTGTATCTTTCCCTAGAGAGATCCCTTTTACTTCAAGACATGTAAATGAGGTTTATAGGCTTGGAGTTTCACTGCTTTTATTTGCTAGTCAATAGAGATACACCTTGAGAAGCAAGTAAAATATAAAGTCAGTTTGATTTTTGGAGGCTTCTTTCTCTACAGTGACAGGAAAACAGTGACACAAGTAAGATTCTACCTTTTATTTTTCAGTCAACTGCCTCCAGTTCACAGGGGCTAAATTCAGCTTTTGCGCCTGCCATAATAGGAGTTCCAGTTTGGAAGTTCAATACGCCTCCATAGTGGTATAACCATCTTAACAGCACAGGACAGAATTAATCTGTTCTGTTCACAGGCAGTTCACATGAACTATCATCTTTAAAAAGTATTCTTTCATCTGATGCTGCTCCATTTTAAGACTGAGATTGGTAGGCTTGTTTTTCAGTTGTGTGCAGCTCCATTTCCTGCTGACTTCTTTTGGAGTTAAATGCACTCCAGTCATATTATTAGGGAGCATTATATGGTATCACTCAAGCCAAAATGGAATACCTGGGCCGAAAAATATGGAACTTTATTTTCCAGTGACTCAGTTTACCCTCCTTATGAAAAGAACTGAGTAGTAACATATTTCTTTTTCACATAAATGATAAAAGCTTGAATTCACTAATCCTTGCAGTTGTGCTTAGAGGCCATCTGGTGGAAGATGTTTCTTACAGAAGAACAAAATATTTCCTTGTTTATAATTTTTTCTTCTATATTGTGAATAAAAAAAAAGAAGTATATTATGCAGGAATTTAAGTGCCAGCTGCTGAAATTCTAAGTATTCTTTCATTTGATTTCCATGGAAGTGAGATGCGGTCCGGTGCTGGGGGTAGGGGCGGGGGGGGGAGCAGAAAAAAACTCTGAAGTAGTCACTCATTATATCTTTTCTTTTGTAAATAAATGTAAAAAATAAATTATCATTAAAAAGCATGCAGAAAGTAGTCAGGGAGTAATTAATTACCACTATGAATCTCAGACTTTTATTTAATTAAGCACAATTCATGATACTAAAATTATGCACTCTTCCACTGTTAGAACTCCTTAACCACACATATTCAACAAAAATGCTAAGATCAGGAAAAGCAACGAAGAACAGAGCATTACAATTAGTGAAATGGTGTTTGAGCATCAGACCAGTATAAGAATAGTATCAATGGTCACTATACCACAGAAACAGGGAAACAAAGACTGTTGTATCTGAAGAGGTTGTCTCATCAATCTGGTGTGTCGAAGGAAGAGCCGCACATCCTTTGTAGGCATCTTTGTCTGATTTATTCTTAGTACTTCTTGTTACGGAAATTTTGTTCCAGGGACTTTTCCTGTTCCTGACATTAGAAAATTTTGTTTTCTTGTTTGTTTAAGCAAACATCTGTCACCTTAAAGTACACAACTGTTTTCACCTGGGTGGCTGTTCTGCCTGAGTGAGTGAATTTGTCTCCCTTAGAGCCTCTACCTAGTTCCTACCAATAACACCACACACACTCTGGATTTCCATCAGTCTAAGTTGTCTGGAGGAGACGTTTGGCTTCTTAGAGTTTGTTCTTGAGCAGGCAGCCCTTTTTCATCTGTGGAGAAGATGCTGAGACACACCTGGAACCTTGCTGAATGGATGTCTGGATGGTCGCATTCAAATAGTTGCAGTCAACGTCTCGATATCCAAGTGAAGATCAGTGATGAGTGGTGTGCCTCAGGGGTCCGTACTGGGACTGGCGCTGTTTAACATCTTTGTCGGTGACATGGACATTGGGATTGAGTGCAGCCTCTGCAAGTCTGCAGAGCACACCAAGCTGTGTGGTGCAGCTAACACCCTGGAGGGGAGGGATGCCATCCAGAGGCACCTTGGCAGGCTTGAGTGGTGGGCCCCTGCAAACCTCATGCAGTTCAACAAGGCCAAGTGCAGGAACCTGCACATGGGTCTGGGCAATCCCAAGCACAAATACAGGCTGGGCAGAGAATTAATTGAGAGCAGCCCTGAGAAGGACTTGGGGGTGTTGGTTGTAGAGAAGCTCAACATGACCTGGCAATGTGCATTTGCAGCCCAGAAAGCCAACCGAATCCTGGGCTGCATCAAAAGAAGAAGAGCCAGCAGGTCAAAGGAGGTGGTCTCTCCATCTGTTCTGCTCTGGTGAGGCCCCACCTGGAGTACTGTGTTCTGCTCTGGGACCTTGTCCTGGTTTCAGCTGGGATGGAGTTAACTTTCTTCTTAGTATCTGCTACAGTGCTATGTTTTGGCTCTGATGTGAGAACAATGTTGATAACGCACTGATGTTTTTAGTTGTTGCTGGGTAATGTTTATACTAAGTCAAGGACTTTTTGGTTTCTTGGGCCTTGCCAGCCAGAGGGCTGGAGGGACACAAGAGACTGGGAGGTGACACAGCCAGGTCAGCTGACCTGAACCAGCCAAAGACGTATACCATACCATGGGACGTCATGCTTGGTGTATAAACTTGGAGGGTCAGCTGGTGGCGGGGCAGGGGGATCGTTGCTCGGGGACTGGCTAGGCATTGGTCAGTGGGTGGTGAGCAGTTGTACTGTGCATCACTTGGTTTCCTTTCTCCCTTTTCCTTTGGATATTATCCTTTTCCCCACCTTTCCATTATAACTGTTGTTGTTGTTATTATTATTGTTATTGTTGTTGTTCTTACCTTTTTATTCTGTTTAAATTATTAAATTGTTCTTATCTTAGCCCTCGAGTTTTACATTCCTTTCTGATTCTCTTCCCCACCCCTCCGGGTGGGGGGGAGTGACCAAGCAGCTGAGTGGTGCTTGGTTGCCAGCTGGGGTTAAACCACAACAGACGTCCAACATAAGTAGGACATGGACCCGTTGGAGCGAGTCCAGAGGAGGGCCGCAAAGATGATCAGAGGGCCGAGCAGCTCTGCTAGGAAGACAGGCTGAGAGAGCTGGGGTTGTTCAGCCTGGAGAAGAGAAGGCTCCAGGGACACCTTGTAGCAGCCTGCCAATACCTAAAGGGGGCCTACAAGACAGTTAAAGGAACTTTTGACAAGGGCATGTAGTGATAAGCCAAGGGGGAATGGCTTTAAACTGAAAGAGGGTAGATTTAGAGTAGATGTAAGGAAGAAATTTTTCACTGTGAGGGTAGTGAAACACTGGAATAAGTTTCCCAGAGAAGTTGTGGACACCCCATCCCTGGAAGTGTTCAAGGCCAGGTTGGATGGGGCTTTGAGCAACCTGGTCTAGTGGAAGGTGTCCCTGCCCATGGCAGGGGGGTTGGAACTAGATGATCTTTAAGGTCACTTCCAACCCAAACCATTCTATGATTCTATGATTCTAATCATATTTCTTCCCACAGCACAATTACCCCGTCATTGTGCATTTCTCTATTTTTTGTTAATGAATGAATGAATAAATAAAAAACAGCCTTAGACAATAGTGATGCTCCTCTTATTTTTTCACTTGCTTGTCTTTTGGGGTTTCTTTGATGCAGACCCATGAAGGGGGAAGGAAATCCAGGTTTAAATTCAGTGTAAGCAAATTACTCACAAGATCATACTTTAGCCACCAGACTTTAAGATGACTTGAGGATGAGAGAAGGGTCCTGACAAAGTTGTTCACCGTGCAAAAAGGCAGTGCAGAGTCTTTGGGAATGAGGGACAATGTCATTGGGAATATCACTCTTCCACCTTCCAGCTGGACACTCATTTTCCCTCAACTTTTTATACTTTTTGCCCAGGTACAGCTTAATAGAAATCTTGGTTCTCTGACTTAAGTAATTGCTCTAACCTTTGTGCTTTTTTTAGGGTATGTTTGGGTTTGGGTTTGGGTTTGGGTTTCTTTGGGGGGAAGGATTGTTGGCTTTTTTTTTTCTCTTTTTTTCCCCCCACACAGACAAGGGGACAGTTTGCATTACCATTAGTTTCTGCTCTATGTATGCATAAAAAGGTATATTCCTTGGCTGGAATAATCTTGAAATAAAATGCATACCTACATACCTTTCAGATATTATATGTTGCAAATGGATGGAGTAGCAATTTAAATCTCTTAATGACATGCCCAGTATAGCATTGCAGTATTTTAGACACTGTCAGGAAACATATCCTGTTGTTAACCTGTGGGGATGTTGTGAGATTTCCCACTGTACATGATGTATTTTCTTCAGCCTTGTTTGCCAGGACTTAATTTTCCTATACACAGTTAAAAAGGCCAGGTTTGGAGTCCTTCTGTAAGAAAAAAGTCATGCAGTTCATCAATGTAAACTCTCAATTCTTGGTACTTTACTTATGCTAATAGCAAAGGTTTCACTAACTTCACTGGATATGAAATTAAGCCTTCACTTCCCTAGAGTAATGAAATCAATGTTTCCTTCATCATGAACATGTCTGATTGAATTAATTAGATATAGCTTGCTTTGGAATTCGATCTGCATTCTCTTTCATGTTCTTAATTAATTATTTGCAATCTGATCCTCTTTTTCTAGTTTTAGGGGTTTTTTTAATTGATTTGTGTTCAACTAACGTCCATCAAAGTGTAAACTTCACTTTGTCATACTACATGTGTCTTTTCTGTACGCTGTTTTAAATATTTTGTATTGTTTGAGAGTTTACTTTGATTGTTTTTCCATGCATAGTGTCGTTTATACAGTTTATATTCTTTAAACTCCATATTATTTTCACAATTTTAACTGTATCTGGCCATTTTACCTATTCAAGGTGCACTTTTTAAGAGAGAAGACTGATTAAGGAAATATGTTTGTTTTGCTAGGTTTTTTTCTGTTTGCTGCCTGATGAGATGAATAAGAAAGTATTAGCGAGAAAATAAGTATCAAATTATGAACAACTCACTTTCTGTTATGATATTTTAGATGAATGATCACTTGTTCTAAAACTCTGCAATATTTCTGAGCTTTCTGAAACTTAACATGAGTACTTAGCATGTACTTGGGGAACGAGGTTGGTTTGTTGGTTTGGGATCTTTTGAAACAGTTCTATCATAAAGCAGGTATTCCATTTTGTGCAAATCACCTCATAAAACTCTTAACTGCACTAGTGAAGATAACACAAAAAGTTATTTGTTTTCCATGACAGGCTAGTAATTACATGACATCAGCTGAAGTGAACTGGAAGGTTTTAATTTTGTTGTATCACAACACAAAGGTTTTACCTCTATGGTCATGAAGTGGTTAGGCACCATGGTGGGGGACTCTATGCAAAGTGCAATGTCAGACAGATTATGACAGATGCAATCATAATGAATGGGAGAAAGGACAGGGCTGAAATAGAAATAGTATCCATTACCCTAGTAATACATTCTAAAATTACTAAGTGCTAGACTGAGCTTAATAGGCTATGAAACATTCTAATGATCAATGAGTACATAAATCTAAGTGAATTAGGAAGTCCACCTAAATCAACCTCATAACCTAGTATTGACAAATTATTTTTAAAACTTAATTTGAAAGATAATTAAGGCTGCTCAGGGAAGATTTCATCACTGTGAATCCATGGCCATAGGTGACTTACAATTCCCTGTAATAATCAAAGACAGATTTTCTTTGGATTTCTAATAACTGCTTGAAGTACTTTGTAGTTTGCCTTCACTTATTTCCATCATATGGAATGAGAATACAGTGGTGGAATAATCACAGCACACTGATGAATACAGGTTACGGATTTCAGTATTTATTTAGAAATTATTTGCGGTTAGTAGAATTATTTGCAAATGTGTCAAAAATAAAAAAAATATTAAGGGAAAAAACCAATTAAGACACAAATAACAGCTTTTGGCGTGTTTTTATATTTCAGTGGCTTTTGGTTACAACCAGTATATCAAAAGGAAGTGCTAAAGATTTGAATTAACCTCAGAGCTTCATGATTCATTCCTTTCATGCGCATACTTTAAAATGTTATCAGTCTGGAAAGTAACTGCCAGTTCTGGAGATAGTATGTTCTATCCTCAAGTGGTTAGAGTATTTAGCATTTATCCTTAAGTTAGAGGATTTATATTAGCATGAAAACTATGCCATTTAATATCAGTTGAGTGTTTTGTGCGAAGTCTCCATTAAAATTGAGTTCTCAGTTTGGCAAAGGCTGTCCTATTCTCTGATGATGATCTCCAGTGAAGGCTACCTACCTAACACTGCTTTCTCTGTTAAGACAGTGGTTAACAAAATCTCTGCCGTTAAACAGGAATAACACAAACCTACATATACACAAACAGGAATAACACAAACCTACATATACACACATCTGCACACACAGTGAACTCCTTCAGTGATACAATTACATATGGTCTTTGTTTCTTATTTGGGCTAGGGGTGGTTTGCCATGAAAGATAGCTAATACTGGATGTTCTCCTGTTCTGCTCACCACAGCACCTTAGTTGGATAACTGGCACCCTGAAACAGTATAAGAACCTCTTACTGACAGATGCCACTGTCATCTGAATCTAGTTCCTGGACTTTGCCTTTCTCTTCTCTATCACATTCTGAAAGTCATCTTTTCTTCATTTCCCACATCTTGTTTCTTGTACTTGCTTGAAAGACTGAAATTGCTCATTATCTGCTATAAATTGGCTTCAAAGGAATTATCTCAATTTATACCAGCTGAACTAAAGCCGTGAATGGCTATAAAATGCAGTTCTATTTTATTGTAAAGTTGGCTTGGATTTAACCTATTATTTTTATTTCACTGCCAAGTTCTCTTTCTCCCCATCATCTTGCAATAAAAGTATTTAGTAAATAAACATATTAAGCTCTAATAGTTCTCCTTAACTTAAAAAACCTATATATTTATTGTACCAAGTTCATATCAGCCAGACTGGGTAAAGTATGTTTGAAAAGCTATCAAAGCAAAGAATGTACAGTGTTAGATTACTTGATAAAAGCTCATATGCAAACCCATGAAGGAGCTCAGAGAGGGCAGGAGGGGCTGACAAGTAACACCTGCCTGCAGCTACTCCCAGGCCCAGCCCAGGAGCCATCATCCCATCATAGGCCCATTTGCAGAAGCCCAGAGGAGCACTGAAGCACAATGGCAGGGGAAAGCCCAAATTAAGGACTCTGGAGGAAGGGACTCCCTGTCTGGGACCCTCCCAGGGCTGTCCTAGGAGACCCTCAGACTTGCTGTCCAGGTGTGAAACTCATCATGATGAGTCATGCTAGAGCACCCTTTGGACTGAGAGGATTTGCTGCCTGAAGGTATGGGCCACATCATGGGATGCAGAGGAAGAGTATTTGGGGATTGTACAGGACTTTTGAAATATTTAGGGATCAAGGGCAGGGAATGAGTTAGGCAACTGTAAGCTGTGGTGTGAGGTTACAGCCCCGTTCAGCTATGCACACAGTGCACAGTTAAATAATACGCATGTTCTACAGATCGTTTACTATTGATATAACTCTGTAGTCAAGGCATTTGAGCTCGGTCGTAATCCTAAAAAGAGCATACAGTTTCTTAAAACTGTTTTGGCTGTATTAAAAAAAAAAAAAAAAAAAAAAAATCCTCCTGGGTCACTTTGAGTTTTCCGGTAGGTTTGACAGATTGGTTTCTATTTCATCTTGATACATTCACCTATTTCTACATGTTGCTATTGTTTTAAAATCTTCAAACCTCCTTTGATGAAGGAAATGCCAGTCAGTTTGAATCAGGATCACAATAGATCTCCTTAAAGAAAGAACAAATCTGTCAGTGAAGAATAGGTGGAAATAGCATTTTCTAGCACTTCAGTTTAGATTTTCCTCACAGTACTAAGCAATGTCTCTCAATAATTTAGCTGACATTTAACTATAATATTGTTAACTGATAGATGTAATTACAATGCTTTCTTTATATCACAAATCTCTAGTGCGTAATATAGAAAGTCACTGAATGGTGTAAAATACACAAAGGACTTTAACTGAAAGTTATGAGTTCACGTAAACGCTGAGTTGAAATAAGAATATATTTAAAAATTGTAACAAGATCTACTTTTTATATTCAGTCAGGAAATGGGACTGCAAGTTACCCAGATGCACACAAGTATAGCAGAAGAGTACATGTGATGAATCAGAACTTTAGGTTATACACCACAGAGCAGCACCAGTGCATCATGCTGATTTATACCCTCCAGGAATATATCTATATAAAAAAGGCCAGTGCAACTGATATAGAACAAAGACCTATCTGTTTGTTCCAGAGTATTCTCTATAACAGTACCTAGAAAGTTTGATGAACTGTAGCACTACTCTAATCAAAATGTCTGCAGTGACATCTAACTAAAGCTGGTCTTACATGGAATCAAATTCCCTCCTTCAATGTTATGGGGTTCAATGTGATCATAGAAATTCAGACTAAACATTTAGAGGTTCTGTTGACAAATATTTTGGATATTGATATTCTATTTCAGATATTTGAAGATTCTGTTTGTCAAGTATTCTCTTGCAATTTTCTTTTTTTCTCATGACATTCCAAAAATAGTATTTTCCTAACTAGTCCTAACACTAAAATCTAAGGAAGATCGGATTTTAAATTCTTGAATTACTGTATGGGTTGCCGTGCAAGCAGTGATGAGATTTTGTTATTCTGATCACCTTTTCGTTAAAAAATATATTGAATATTTAGCCAGCTGTCAGATTATAGAAATGGCATAAACTGACTTCCGACCTATTATTGGCTAATTTAAAGAGTTTTCTTGTGTTAAACTTTCATATCATGTTCAGTTTAGCTTTAAAAGTAAGGTGCACATAATAATACTAAAGAAAAAAAAAAATCCTTTTTTCTATCAGCATATTTCTCTCAATGACCTTAAGTGAACTGCTTGGTTTAAAAAATGTTGTGATGCCAACTATGGTCACCAGAAATACATATAAAAATAAATACATAATATGTATATGTATACATACACAGAGAAAGAGGTATGTATACATATTTCAACTGGATTCATGAAAAGAAAAAAAAAATATATTTGATTAATATTTTATCCTGGCTTGTTGTTTATTGAGGAATAATGGTAGAAGGTCAAATCACTATGGTTGCTGTAAAAGGAAAGAACTGGAGCAGTATCTGTAGATAAGAAATCCTGCAACCAGCACTTCAAAGTGAAGAGGGCAATAATAAAGCTATTACTTGAAGCCTTGAACTCTAGGTGGTCATTAAGTTGTACAATTTTGCTATGGAAATTAAACTTGAATATATTAATACATAGATATATGTGTGTGTGTGTGTGAGCTACTTCATAATTCCTGTAGAAAAAAAGTCCGGGATTTCCTACTAAATAATTATTATCCATCCCGATTATTATAATATTTTGGATTAGCATCCAGAATGGCTGGACATTTTTTTCCCATCAAAAATTATCTTGATGCTAAATATGGATTTTAAGAAAATGCTGGAAGTTGGAGGGTTTTGTGCAAATCCATTTGGCATTAGTCCCATATAATTTGATTCTGTTTATAAACCCAAAATGCAGTGTGTACAAGTCAGCTAACAGAGCATATAAACTTTTTTACCATTTTTCATCTGTGCAGTTATTTATACTTCGAGAAGGAAAGGCAAAGATGATGGATAAAATAATAATAATTACAATAATGATTTCTCTTTGCCTCTCTTTTCTTTCTTCTTCTTCTTTCTCATTCCCAGTCTTGTTCTTGTTCCCATTCTCGCTCTTTCCTTCCTTCCCCACTCCCTTTCTCCCTTCTTCCCTTCCTCCCTTCTTTTCTTCTTTCTGAAATGCAAAAAAAGAGGGGGAAAAGGGGAGTGGATTCCTGATCTGTAGAAGTGTTCAAGGCCAGACTGGATGGGTCTTTGAGCAACCTTGTCAGTGGAAGGTGTCCCTGCCTCTGGCAGGGGGGTTGAAACTAGATGATCTTTAAGGTCACTTCCAATCCAAACCATTCTATGATTCTATGACAACCAGCGGTTCCTTCCAGCCTCAACAATTCTATGTTTCTGTTATTCTGTATGAAGAAACATTATGGTCTTATTTCTGTGTCTGCATGTACTCTCTTATTAAGGGAAATGTGATAGATTTGCTGGAATTCTTATTCTCAAGGTAAAGTAGTTTGACTTGGAATAATTTAAAATGTAAAAATAAAATTAAAACCTGTGGAAAATGAATGGAAAAGTAAAACATATCATCAAAACTAATTTTTGAGATTAGCAAAATTCACGTTTTCAAAAAATATTATAGAAGATGACTAAATAATCTGAAAGTAAACATTAACATTTGGGTGGATCCTAAAAAACCCAGTCTGAAATGTAATTTAATTATGTTTTCCCCTTCTCACAGAAATGTCTTTTGTGGCTTTTCCCAAATTTATTTTTCTTCCCCTTTCAATTCCACACTTTTCAGATCTATTTGCACAATATTCCTTCGCTCTCAAAGATTAGACTAGGCTGCTTAAAAAAATTCCAAAAATTCAAAAACCTTTTTTTTTTTTCCTAATTGTTTTTTGGGGGTTGTTTTTGGAGTTCTTTTTTTGTTTGTTTGGGTTTGGTTTTTTTATGATCTTGAATAGCTGAAGATGATCTCTGTAGAATCTAGGGAATTTTTAAATTAAACATTCTTTTAATTTAAAAAATGCATCTGTGAGTCTACTATCTCTCTCAATGACTTTCTGTTTAATAAGGGTATGTCTTTCATTTTCAAAAAGTTTAGTATTTATTTGGAATACCCAAAGACATTGCAGTAGTAGAAATTGTGATTGGTAAAATTTACTGTCAATTTTATATGATTATGAAAGATCAATTTTAAACTGGGTTTTCAAAATAAGTATCCACTCATAATGTGACAACTGTCGTGGTTTCAGCTGGGATGGAGTTAATTTTCTTCTTAGTAGTTGGTGCTGTGCTGTGTTTTGGCTGTGATG
>JAVJGI010000040.1:2151238-2162090 GCA_035590275.1 Ibycter americanus
ACATCACAGCCAAAACACAGCACAGCACCAACTACTAAGAAGAAAATTAACTCCATCCCAGCTGAAACCACGACATAACGTATTCAAGAAAAGGTAAAAAATGCTGTACAGCAGCTGTGAGAAAGGAGTGAGACAAATAACTCTGCAGACACCAAGATCAGTGAAGAAGGAGAGGGAAGAGGTGCTCCACGTGCCTGAGCAGAGCTTCCCCTGCAGCCTGTGGTGAAGACCAAGGAAGCTGTAGCCTGTGGAGACCCCATACTGGAGCAGGCTCCTGGAATGAGATGCAGCTTGTAGAGAGGACCCTGCACAGCAGCAGGTTTTCTGGCAGGACTTATGGCCCCTGTGGGGGACCCACGCTGGAGCAGTCTGCTCCTGAAGAACTGCACTCCATGGAAAGGACCCATGCTAGAACAGCTCTTGAAGAACTGCAGCCTTGGGAAGTACCCACACTAGAGCAGTTCATGAAGGACAGTCCTCCATGGGAGGAACCCAGTGCTGGAGCAGGGGAAGAGTGTGAGGAGGAAGGAGCATTGGAGATGAAGTGTTATGAACTGACTGTAACCCTTATCCCCTGTCCTCTTGCACTGCTTGGTGGGGAAGAGGCACATGAGTTGGGAGAGAAGTTGAGTGTATGAAGAAGAGGGTGGGGTGAAGGGAAAGAGCTTTTAGTTTCATTTTTATTTCTCACTAACCTACTTTTTTACTAATTGGCATTAAAATAAATTAATCTTCCCAAGCTGAGTCTGGTTTTCCATATCAACCCAACACACAGAGTTATTAACAGTCCCATTCTGCAAGTCCAGATCCCAATTTATTTGCTGAAACCTCTTGTGAAAGGGAATTAAGGCAATTAGTAAATATACCCCTTTGTAATTGTGTTAAGGTATATGGCTACAAAGAAACCAAGGAGTTACCATTTGTTTCCCAGAGATTCGCTTCCCTTTATTAGTCTACTGCTTTTAAAGTAATTTTGGACAGTTTAAGAAAGTTGGGGTTTGTGGGCTTTTTTTGACTTTTCAAGCAGCAAGTAAAACCATAACTAGAAACTCTAATGGAGGTGTTTCTTTCAGACTGAAAAATTAAAGATTTTTGGCTCCCAGTCCTGTTCTGTACTTCCTGGAACACAGTTCTCCCAGTTTACGAAGAAGTTTCGTATCTTACAAAGCCATAATCATGCACTTTAAAAAAAAAAATAGGAAGAAAGAAAACCTGCCTAATTAATATAAATGCAAAAGATGCTGGATTGCCAGCATCAGTGAATTTGCTAATTTGGTACGTACAGCTCTCGAGGCACTCTCTCTTACAGAGAAATTAATTCACTCCTTGTTCACTCTTTGGATAATCTATTGGTCTATACAGTTGACTGCACTGCAAGGTAAAGATAGTTGATAACATCCTGCAAACACTGGAAGACGTGGTCTTGCTTTTCCCTTCTGCGTGAAGGATCAAGTTTTAAACACTTGACTTCTCTGGAGAACCTCCTACTCATAAAGCAATATGCTTCTAAAGCAGAAGTATGGCTTTTCTAAGTATCTGATCACTGTACCTTGACATGTATAATCTCTTAGATGTCAGAATAAACTTAGCCACAACAACGCCGAGTTTCTTGGCATCAGCAGGAACAAACATAGGTTAATGCTGTGCATTTTTAACAACAAAACCCCTGGAACATTTATTAGGGGCCTTCTTCAATATTTATAGTACATGCAGATTCCCAGCTCTGGCATACTTTTCTCTCGTAGACAGGCTTTGTGTAATATGTTCATATCTGAGTTCAAAACAATAACCATAAATATTCCAGAAAAAATATTATTCACATGGGGATATCAAAGATAATTTCCCTTGTTCCCTCTTGCCTCTTTCTTCATTCTCTGCCACATTCTCCTATACACTGCAATGGAAATAATGATTTTCTAGATTTATCAGTGTTTTCCAAGTAATTGCCTCTTTTTCTTTTTTTTTTTTTCTTTTTTTTCTTTTTTTTTTCTTTTTTTTTGTAGCTGACATGCTGTCACAGGCACTCTTCATCTGGTACATCAGTCAGTTCCTAAGGCAATGAACATCCGCCAGGTTGTATTTGCCAAGTGGAAGTAATGAGCTCACACAACAGTGTGGATCCCAAGCAGGAACTTCCTCTCACTAAACTGCATTAAAAAGGGACAGATTTTCAAATAAGTCAAATCAATTTGTTTAAGCCTCTAGATCAGATCTTTAGCTGAAGGGTGTGAGCAATCAAGATGTCTGAATCACCATCACAGAGGTTAATCCATGACACAGACAAGATATCATAGTTTCAGTGAACTCACTGGGAAGGATCACCAAGTTCCTCTCCCTGATTTAACTGTATTGACATAAATAAATTACATCTAGGCTCCCTTGGACAAATCCATTTGTTGACAAGCATTTTCAAGATTAAATTATTCCAGGCACAATTAATATGACTAAAACTGCAGATAGTACCACTTTTAATTTATCTAAACCTGATTATTGTGGGGTTTGGAACAAAAGACAAAGACAAAAAGAGCAAACAAACAAAAACACAACAAAAAGACAAGGAAATAACTGTATTTAGATTCTACATTCTAGCTTTAAATTCAATTCTACTATGATAGAACTTTCAATTCATCTCCTCAAGTTGAATGTTTCCCAGGTGTTAAGAGTTACACCCACAGAGGTGGCAAGGATCACTCAAATTTTGGCAGAGCTGTATGGCTCTAAATTGATAAAGGATCCAGAAACTAGGTTTTCCCTTTTAAAATCCTTGAGGTATTCAGTAATTTAGAAATATTTTGATAATGTCTGAAACTGCCTCTGAAAGGACAGATTGCATGAAAAGAGTGTCATCTGCTCTCTTTTTCAATTTTTTGCTCTCTATGAAGGCAGCAAAACCACCCACATATTTTTCTAACACCTGAGTGGTTATAGTGCTCTGATTTAATTCCATCCTTATCTCAAAGGGTATCAGATTTAAAAATCTCCATTTCCAGGAATGTATCTTAACCACTGGCTTACACGTTTTCCAAAGACAGAGCATAATTCATCCCTTCAGTTATTGCTGTTACTCTGCAGAAAATAGTTTGGACATGGTGGTGAGAAGACAAATAAAAGTTCTCTGTCTCTAAGTGATTAAAATAGTCACTTGAATGTGGGAAGTCTGGGAGTTTAATCCATACACCCAGAATTTGGTTTAGCCTGTACTTTTTTTATATGTATGTTTACTTAAAGCCTTCATTCATCTCTGAAGTAACAAAGATTGGAACTATTTGTTGGTTTGTTAAATTTTAAGCTCTGTTGCTATTATCAGCCAAATCATATATGAAAAATATCATCTGAGTAAAGGGAAGAGACCAAAATTCATGCACCCTCTTGGAAAAAAAAAAAAAAAAAGAATTATCTTAGATTTCTTTGGTTTGTGTTTTTTGTTAGCCAGCAAGCAGATACTGGCTAATGAACTAATGAACATACATACGGCTTTAAATCAGCTCTGCAATGAGTGCTGTTTCTTGCCTTACCGGAGAAAAGAGGATGTGGGAGGGAAGCAAGAGTAGTACGTCACTGAGAGAACATTCTGGAAAGTGATGGTGTTAAAATGCTAATCTAAAAATAGAGGGCAGAAGCTCTTAGAAAAACAGACCTGGTGTGTTTAGGTAATCTACAAAATAATTATTCATATTCTATCAATTGGATGAGTAATATAAGCTAGAGAAGCTGTTTGCAAGAGAGAAGTCAAAGCAGTTTTTCCTCTTCTTGAAAACTGAGAAACTTGGATAGTCAAGTCATATTTCTTTTCTCAATGTTTCATTCATTTTTATTCTTTACAACAGCATAAATTAAACAAGAGGGCAATAAAACCCTGTTCTTCCTTCTTAGATCTCACAGCAGACTACTTTACAGACTGATAGCAAGACAATGCTTCAGCAGGGAAGTGATACCATTTTGAATATCAGAAGTGAAAGGAATAAAATATTGATTTGCTTCATCTGAGGACAGTGTTCTAGGTACCAGTATATTGCATGAAAAGACAGTTGCTTTTTTTAACGTGGATTATCCTAAAGTGGAGGTCTTTGCTATATTTTTGATGGATTACAATACAGTAGTTTTGATGTTAAGGCTTTTGGATGAGACACAAAGGGAGAGACTCAGTCTGAATCCCTAAATTTGGATATCTGTAAAGGCATTAGGTGTATCTAAACTCCGTTTCAGTCAGTGGATATCATGTCAGCAGGTTTAAAATCCATTCAGATATTGAGCTAACATGGGCTCAATTCTGTTACCTGAAGATAGGTATCTGGTGCCTTTTAACATGCCCTCAGAAATTTGCAACATCTGCACAGGACTCAGATTTAACACAGGAAGTTCAAGAGACGCGCGTCCTTCTGGATCAGACTTTGGGGAACACAAAAGATGCACAGGGCATGTCAAATGGCATGAGACACATGTTTAGTATAGGAATCATGTCCTATGTGCCTATCTTTGGGTGATCTGAATAGCTCACTAAGCTCTAATGATAGTAGTAAGTAGTACAACAGTAGCCTATGCAGACACAGGCAGGTAGATCAGGCATTCAGCTACTTAAAGATAAGCATCCAGTACCTTATAAGATACTATATATCCTGGCTGGGCTCCAGCTGCTGTTGCAGAAGGACATAATTCTTCTGCATGTATTGAACATTATCTTCCAGCTCAATATAAGTGTCTTAAATACCCAAAGGTACCTTTAGCAACAGATGAATCCTACATTTAGGCAATTGAACTGAGAATCTACACTGAAACTAAGTCACCTCTTGTTATCATAGCTTGAGTGGGCTAAGAACAAAAAAATCCTAAATTTCTTATAGAAACAGAATGTTCTGCAAGAACCTTGAAACGAAAGTACAAAGGAAAAAACAAACAAATGATGAAATAACTCCAGCATTAGGTGAGGATTATAACTATTTTAAGGGTTGTACAATTTTAAGAAAAGTACAGTTTTAAGGATCATAATTTTGTACTTGGCTACCTAATTCTTTAATTACACATTTTCTGCAGCAGGTTGTTATTATGGCTGAATATTACTTAGCATGGTGTCGCTCTCAGATGCAGGGTCTGTGTTTTTTCATAATAGAAACAGCTCATAACAATAACAAATGTATGCACTGCTAGAGAACATAGCCCACTGCCTGGTAATGAACTTTATATATATAATCCACATGGTTCCAATGCCAAAAGCTCATATATTGAGAGTTAAAAAAATATTGTCCTGGTTGTGCCAACAAATTCCCAAACCTGAGGCCATTTTCTTTGAAGAGGTATCCTTCTGGGTCAGAATTCAAGACACACGTCTGCGCACATTTCAGTGTCCAGGTTTAGGTATAGTGCCTGTTGGGAAGACAGCCCTGTCTTTTCAAAGTACACAACTCTTGTTTTGGAGACATACCTTGTCAGTGCTAGCCTTGGACTAATTATAAATATTTATATTTTCAAGAAATGGAAGAGTGGTGCCAATAAAGACTTGTGTTTTGTCTTATTTTTCAATATTTCATGAGTAGTATGCAAAAGCTGGACTGTGCTGTGACAGGTAACATAGTCCCCTTCTCAACACCTTGGAATTCAGTACCATGGAAAGCTCAAAAAAATCACAATCATATTGTTGTAATGTTTCCATTTCAAAATCATTCTCCTTTGTAATCAGGCTTGCAAAAGGAGGTGCTCTAACTGGTTAGGATGTAATCTACCTTTTTCATTGACTAACTATAGGCAATGAAGAGAGCTCATTTTTCCACAAACAAGAAATGACATAGCATTTTAAGGTTAAAAAGGCTTTGGGCTTGGGCTTCTTTTTTTTTTTTTTTTTTTTTAGATTATTTCTAATAATCATTTAGGACAATGGAAGTCTTTTCAGGCTACAGAACATGCATCTCTCAAATACATTCCTTTATAGTTACACCTAACAGAGTTTGTTCTACTTTTATTGCTCTACACTGTAGAAATACAGTTTTCAGGAAAATATGATCACACAGGTAAAGGTAGACTTCTGTGTTTATATATATATATATACAGGTATCCATGTCTCAAATCCTTCCCAGACTCTTTTATGTGTTCAAAGGCACAGTGCCATAATATTGTAAAGGATTCCGTAGCCCCTCTCTCCTAAGTTTTCCTTGTAGCAAGGTTTTCAGACTAATGGATGTAGACAAGGATAGCACAGTGAGGCTTGGACAGCAAAACTCTGAAGTTTATTTAATTGTAAAGTGATCCTCTTACATTTGGCATAGGGTTTATTTTAACTGCTGCTGGGGTCGAGGTTGTGCTTCTACCACCTTCTGTGAATCAAGGTTGAGAGGAAAGTTTGATTACTACTAAAATTGCAATAGGAAAAGTACAAGACTTTAAAATTACTTGTATTCACAGTTATATTGTTGGTGGACCAGAAATCATGGACAATACACAAAAGAATTCATTAATGAAGATGAGACTTTTCTTTTGGGGTAAGGGGTGAAAGCCAGCTAGAACAAAGATGTCCTGATGCCACTTAATCACTTAAAACACTTCCAGTTTCACATTTCTTAGTGTGTCTTACTTTTTTTTGGTCTTCCCTACAATGAAGAAAAGCAGGAATACATTATTCGAAGACCAAATGGACATCAGAAGTGGTCTGATGTCTGCTTCTTTTTTAATGCACTAAAAGTAAAATTGGTGTCTGCAATGATATTGAGAATCAATCTGGAAGCTTGTTTCAACTACACTAAGATACCTGAGTTGCCTGTCACCTGTATGTTATGTCTAAGCTGCAAATGTTTCTTTATGTTGGTAATTTATTTATGTACAGAAGACACAAGATTAGTCCAAAGTTCTTGCTCAATAAGGAAATGAGCCAGCCTAAAAATGGGTCTCTGGACCATTTCTGTCTCCATGTGGTCCTCTATATGAGAGCAAATATACGGCTGCAGATAAGTTTCTGATATTACCAGACATGTTGCACAGTAGCTGGCAGAATTTCCAGTCTCAAGACAAGGAACATGACAGTGATTTGCAAACACATTGCAGAAAGAGTTGGGGGCAGTCAGAAGGGAAAGTAATCCTACATTAGTTTTCAGCAGAACTTCTCAGCTCTAAGCATCTGCTGCATATTGAGCCTAATGCCTTGCAACATAGCCGGTCAATGGGTATGACCTGAACTGTGATGTAAACCCCAAGCCTAATAGTAGTGTATATATAATTACATCTATTTTTTACACAAAACCTGAGAGAAAATAACTTTAAATTTTACTGTGATCTTCTATGAATCATGCCATTACACGTTTAATGAAAAGGGTGTTTATATATTTCAAATAATAACAAAGAAGAAATGGTTACAGTATCAATAAAGCAATAAGAGAGATAATATTACTTGTATATGTATTTATATACAAAAACACATATATGCATATACAAAGAGCCTAGTTTCATCCTGTATTATATTGTGTCCATAATTCCAGTGTGTACACTGAAAAAACCCTTTTCCATTGATGATTTATCACCTCTATATTATGCACTTATCTTAGACAAATTGCTCTTTGGTTCCTGTATTACTCCATACTTTGCCTATAGAGCAAAGATGCAACTGGGTCAGCTTAGAGGGTTAACTTTAATATGATTCACTGCTCAAAATTAATTATCCTTATTGGACTTACATCCTGGAGACAATAAGAACATTATGAAAGCACGGACAGTTGCAATGGGCTCTGAAACGCTGGAGCCCTGCAGTGAACACCAGCACAGTGATACCATGACGCTTGATCTGTGTGGCCAGTTGTACTCTCACAGGCCAAGGAAAATTACCTTCTCCTGTGGTCCCTTGACTGCAAAAATGCTTTTGAGTCCTGTGATATGAGTTTAAAAAAAGGGTTTGGCTTGACATTTGACATTAAAATACCCCTTAACTGCCTGTGGAATTCATGGCATTTTCTGTATCTTTTGTCAGCTTCTCACACTTTCATTTGTCACATTCAACAATTTCTCGTCATGTCCAGCACTTTCCCATGTCCTGTTTAGTTTAACCTCAGGTCAGGACCTAATCAGCAGCCTAATCATTTGCCTGCAGCCTGAACAAAGAAATAATCAGATCTGAGGCTACAGGCACTCACCACCTCCAGAATCGGTGTTCTTTATTGTTGTCAAATTCTGGGTTGATGTGTATGAGACATAAATGAGGTGAAAGTGTTTAGCTTTTCCTAAAGAGGTAGATGAATGGAGCTTAGAAACTCTTATATCCGTACTATGATGTGAGTGAACATAAAACCTGCTACAGAGCTTTAATGCATATTGCCAACAGCAGCAGTTACTACAGTTGCCTTGTAACTTGTAGATGAGTCACATTCTTGCAAATTGCCAGAATTGTAGGAATGTACTTAATTCAATGATCATCTCATATATCTGCTTGAGTTGGAACATTCTGTCTTCAGCTATTATAGCATGGATTTTTCTTGCAGAATCTTAGGAAGCAACGTACAATTTGTGCAGATATTAGAAAAAAAGAAAAAAATCCTCTAACAGATTGGATTATTCTACTGAAGTATTCGACTTTGGATCATATAGCTTGCAAACCATCAGTCTTTAGATATTAAACTATATTGTTTGTTCCTAAGAAATTCCCAAGTAATTTGATTTGTTTTCAGAATCTAAGGCTCAGAAAGACAATTTGCAGTTCACCTTTTACATTACAAGGATAATAAATAGATTGTTTTGATTAAACTTAAGATCTTAAAGCATAATATGTCCTTCATTTAGAAATCAGAAGCATTTACAAGATAATTCTGGACAGCCAATGTTGTCTTTTTTTTTCTTTTTTCTTTTTTTTTTTTCCTTCTGTCTCCACTTTCTTGAAGGTCATATTTGCATAACAGTTCAGGTTGCCCATTCATCCAATAAAGATAGATTTCAGTCAGGTTGGAGATACAGATACCGACACCAGAAATTTCTACACATCTTAGAGAAATATTAGCCAGATAGATTTATTTCTTCACTTTTAAAATTGCGTTGATATTTATTACGGTGTGTAATGACTGAATTATATGGTTGGTTGTTTCCAGGTATTAGTGCAATACGAATATATTAGTAGTCACTTTCTTACTGCAGTAAAGTACAAAAGCAAATGATATAAAACAGATTGAAATGGTGCACTATGTATTTACAACATCCTATAAATTAACACCCAGCAAGTATGGAAAATATAAAGTAGTATGTAATGCTTCTTAACCTTGTTTCAACAATTGTGAAGGGCAGTTCTGCCCTAGCTTCTCAGTGTCTGAGAAAATATGTAAGGAAAGCTAATAGGCAGTTCTGTTTCTGTGCTCATAAAAAGCTTTGTATTGATAAATTAGGAACTTTATATTGTGTCCTTGCTCTGTTCAATAACACTCATTCGGTCAATTTATCATTGAAATTAAATTCGGTCAATTTATCATTGAAATTAAAGGAAATGCAAAAGAAATGTATGTTACAGTAGAAAGAAGATGACTTACCAAGTCTCTGAAATCATGAAATAAACTGACTTCTTTTAAGAGGGTTGTCATCACTTTTTGAGCTTTAAAACAAGAAAGTTCAAGGAGTTATTTTTGTGGCAGCACAACAGAAATTTGAGTTGTTACAATCTGAGTAGAGATGTCAAAATTAATAGCATTAATTGATCTCTAATTTGATGTCTCTATCCATCAATGTGACCACCGCTATAATGGATCAGTAACATGAATCATCATGTTTCTACTATTATGTCTTTAAGTATGACTGCCACTTTTTTCAAGAGGAAATTTGTGACATTTTTTACAAAAGGAATATAAATTAATCTGGCCCTGTAAAACTAATGTTGAAGTATTTTGCACTCTACTACCTGTAAAAAAGTTGTTGCTTTTTTCAAAATAATTGTTTTAAAACTGCCATTTTGTAACACTATCAAATATCCTCCTCATACACTGGAAGACATGTGAAACAGATCTTCTTTATCTGCCTTTTCTGGATCATTTTTTATTTAAAATTTTTGAAGATGTTACTGCTATCTGCCTTATAGGTCCTCGTTTCATTTCGTAAGCAATTCTAGACTTTTCAGTTCCTTCTGAGAAACTTCTGGGCCACTTTTAGCTACTGTTTTCTCTTGAGATCCCTCTAATTCTGGAATACAGCACTCTGAAAAAAGGTGGCTATTCAGCATCTGAACTCTTCTTACACCATTATGCTTGCTGGTGACATGAAATTCACCTAAGTGAAAAGTAGATAAATGCTGAATCTGAAAATGAAGTTGGGTGAAACGAGCTGGATTGTCTAGTAAAATAGAGCCATTCTTGAAAATACTAATTTATCATATATATTATAACTACTTTAATATGAGACAACTTATCCATCTAGTAGAAAGCAATATGAGCTTATTTACATGTGAGGGGGATTTAATCACTGAATGAAATTGCTTGAAAAGGATTCAGGTGTTATAATTAAGAAAATTGTCTGTAGTGGCTTTGACCCTGGCTGGACACCAGGTGCCGACCACAGCCGCTCTATCACTCCCCCTTCTCTCAACTGGACAGGGGAAAGAAAACATAACAAATAGCTCCTGGGTTGAGATAAGGACAGGGAGAGATCACTTACCAATTAACATCATAGGCAAAACAGACTAAACTTGGGGAAATTAATGTAACTTATTGCCAATCAAATAAGAGCTAAAAATAAGAAATAAAACCACATCTTAAAATACCTGCCCCCACCCCTCCCTTGTTCCTGGGCTCAACTTCACTCCCGATTTCTCCCCCTCCTCCCCCTCAGCAGCGCAGGGGACGGGGAATGGGGCTGGGGTCAGTCCCTCACACGCTGTCCCTGCCGCTCCTGCCCCTCAGGGGGGCTC
>JAVJGI010000040.1:2169723-2183439 GCA_035590275.1 Ibycter americanus
GATGAGAATAATGTTGATAACACACTGATGTTTTAGTTGTTGCTCAGTAGTGCTTACCCTAAGTCAAGGGCTTTCCAGTTTCCCATGCCCTGCCAGTGAGGAGGTGCACAAGACGCTGCGAGGGAGCGTAGCCAGGACGGCTGACCCAAACTAGCCAAAGGGATATTCCATACCATAGAACGCCATGCTCAGTATATAAACTGGGGGGAGTTGGCCGGGAGGGGCAATTGCTGTTTGGTGGCTGGCTGGGCATCAGTCAGCAGGTGGTGAGCAATTGTATTGTATACAAATTCTCTTGGGTTTTATTCCTCTCTCCCTCTCCTTCATTAAAATTATTATTTTTATTGTATTTTATTGTTATTATTATTACCATTAATTTTATTTCTTTATTACAATTATTAAACTTATCTCAACCCATGGGTTTTACCTTTTTCTGACTCTCCTCCCCATCCCACCATGGGGCAGGGAAGGGGGACTGAGCCAGCAGCTGCGTGGCACTTAGTTGCTGGTTGGAGTTAAACCATGACATACTTATAGTCCCATCAGTTTAGATACTCACACAATGGCTCTGAAAAATGATGCGATAAAATGATCTGTTAAATATGTAAAACGGAAGCAAAAAAATGCCAGGGCTTCTGTGTCAAGTTCAGCTGTTACAAACTTATATTCTGTTGGATTCATAAAACATGGAAAGCAAATGTAAAAGTCCAGATTTAAAAGCGTCTAAAAATACAAGAACCTTCTGTGTCATGAGTGATGTTTCTAAGGTCAGTTTGGTAGATGCTCTTATCTTCAATCCTCAAGCCTCACCTTGTGTAGAGTTATCATACCCTTGCGTTACTTTTCCCAAAAGACTGTTAGCCAAATCCTGCTACCAAAAGTAAAGTTTTTCTTTCAGAGGACATGATGGTGTCCCATGAGTGTAATGATAGCAGTTCTAGCTGAGCTCCCAGGGACTACTACAGAAATAGTTATCCTTTGTAACACAGGAGAAGAAACATCATTAACTGGATGACGTTCTTTGCATTTCCTTTGCACACTTATCAATAATCCAGTAATGTAAAAAGCAATGGGCAACCAGACTTGATATCTGATGCATTCCTTTAAACCATATTTGCTAAACAGAAACTGAACTTTTCACAGAACCTATATTTCAATAATGAAATACAACCATTTGGATGGCATACTCACTATCAGCACATCAGCCATCTGTCTGAAAATAGTGACATTAAAGCAAAGACTGTAGGTGATATTAGAAAAAGCACATGTTATCAAAGACACGATTAAATTATACTTTTTGTTTGTTCAATAAAGAGCACTGTCAGCTGTTGAAATAACCAGGAGCAAGAAGTTGTTTGACGCTATGCATACTGATCTAGAACTCAAACACTTAACACTTTATTTAACGTAGAAACTGATATCCACAACACATCTAACAACACGTATTCTTTTACTTTGCTTTCTCTTTGTTCTTGCAAATTCTTTTTGTGCAGGACCTCACTTTCCACATGGTATTTGTTGTTCAAAATTCTTAAACACCCCACTGAGTGTCTTTAAATCTAAGGGAACACAAGCAACTTGCTTCTTCCTTTGTTGGTACTCTGAAGGTAAAAAGTTTGAGGGGGTGGCTTTGTCTGCCACTCTGTTGTATCATTTGAAGTTGTTCAAGGGTTTCTCTTCTTTATATTGCTTAGTCGGTGGTTCTTTAGCATAGTGAATTTGTGATGTTTCATCCTTCATTGGGTAGTACCACAAAAAGCTTTCAAAAGCATTTAATCATTTGAAAATGGCTTAGGTGCCTTTATATTGAATACTGGAATGGATCAATACTAATTTATATGAGCTAAAGATCTGCTTCATTTTTGGTCCGTATTATATGCATTGCCTCATTATGTTATTTTGACATATTTAGGATTTGTATCCATGTGATATATCACTTTCCTGTGAGGATTCATATTGCTGAAGGTAGAGGTGGAATTGTTTTAAGAGTTTTGTAGACCATCTAGTCATATAAGTTGCTAGAAAAATGAGTAGGTTTTGCACTCAAAGTCTACATGTAAATTAGAAAGATAAGAAAAGAAGTGAAGCGTTATTATTTGGCATTTTGGTTTGGGTTTTCTTCCCAAACAAAATCAGGAACAGAGCAAGAAAATGGCATTTCAAGGACCTATTAAAAGCATAGGGAAAAATGGAGTGCAAGTCCCTCGGATCCTACATTTTCACAGATCCTGCCTATCATGAACCTTCAGATACTTTTCAACCACACGTGGATTCATAACACCAGTATGGAATAAAACAGACGTCTAGTTTACATATTATGGTATGACTAGGGATGGCAGCCGCAAGCCCTAGCACATATGAACTGAGGATTTATTAGATACGGACTAGGGTTCACCTCTTGAAATGTCATGCTTACAAACATCACAGAGCTATTGGGTCACAACTAAGACTGGGAACGGAGAGTAGAAACACTTTCACCTAACTTCAGCCATCTGAAAATTAGATGCCTGTTTCAGGCATAATATCTCTATACCCTATAGGTATGAAATCCAGCCCCATTAGAAGATAGTCCCTCTGTGCATGTGACAGCTTTCTCCAACACCTGCAGAGTTTAGTCCAGTAGCTTAGCTCAGATATCTAAGTTGTGTAAGTGGTTACAGTGAGATGAAGTGAATCCCATCCCAAAAGCAGAAAGAGAGAGACAGGCTTCTTAAATCAGGCCTTACCTGTGACTGTCTGCACGTCTCTAGTCCTTTCAGAGAAACTGAAACAAGATTCATGTAAGTCACCTGTTTTGCTTTGCCCTATGGGGCACTGAGGTGTTTAGATACAGCTTAGAGAAGGTTAAGAAAACTACCACCATTGTAGTACACCGTACATGACTGCCCAAGAAAATGTGACTAAGTCAACTATGGAGGAAGACCTTTTTTCAGCGGGTATTCTGTAAATGTCTCGGGATCAGATCAAAATTTCCAGTGTGACTATTTACCTCCAGTGTCCTGTACAGAACTGATGATCTTCCTTTCTTGACTTTAAGCAAACACTATTTTCTGTTGTATCTTATTTCCACTTCAGTCTTTTGCAGTATGTTCCTATTTCTGTATCCTTTCTGATTTGAACAGTAGAGCTTTCCTCAAGAGCAGAAACAACTTAGTTGGTGCCACATTCAGAGCACAGGCACACCTATATAAATTCAAACTAAACCACCAACGTCAGCAGGGTTACTCTGAGAGTAACCTGATGTCACTCTGAGGTGTAATGCTGCTCTACATCTAATTACAAGAACACACTTTGACTGGTTGGATTGCAGTTGCTTTTATGGGGAACAAATACACCTTGTTCTTTCTACTTAAGCAGTGTAATAAAAATAGGATTATTAGAACTGTGTCAAGTTGTTATGACAACCTGAATTTGGGCCCTGAAAAATTGTGTCTGGTTTCACTCGAGTATTAATAAAAGCTTTCCAGCTGAGGAATGCTGCTTAAATTCTAGGTAGGTGAAGTCTCTGGAGAGTAGCCGGTATTGTCAAAACATGTAGCAGTCATGATGATTGTGAATAGCAGAGACTCATTGTTCTGATAAAGAACAGTAGGAGAAATGGGCAACACTCAAGTTCAGCTTCTGCACTGGCTGAGTGATACATGAGACCACAGCTCTGCTGGAGGTGGGTTGTTCAAATGAGCTATTAGGATCTTCTAGTCCTCCCTCCCTAAAATTCAGCCTTCCTCCCTCCTGACAAGTTTCAGGGAGAATTACTGCCCTCCCTCAACTGCATACTTTATCATCCATGCTCAACATTTTGTCGCTCGAGGCCAAACATCAGAAGATGGTAGGAGGGGCCTGGAAGTTCTAGTAACCCCACCAAAGAGAAAAAAGAGGTCAAGAGGCAAGTCTTTCTATTTCTTCTCCTTGTCCATGCTTACACTTTCTGCCACGTCTCCAAAACAGTGAGCAAAAAGCCAGCTTTGTATAATCCCTGTAGCTGTAGTAGGAAGAATTCTTTTTCCCTTCAGGGTAATATACTAAGATGAACAAGCAGTCAGAGGGCAGGAGGTCCCATATTTGTCTCCATCTTTCATTCAAAAAATGTATATCTGAGATCTGACCCCTAAACTACTGAACATTAATACTAGGTAAACGGCACCTTCTTTTGCACAAAAACTTTTTCATTGGCTTAAAATTAGTATTAGGGCACCTAAATACTTATGTTAAATATTTTTAGATTTGCATCAGTTTTTCAGTGTATTCTGAAGCAAAATAAAATAAACCAATATTGGAAATATTTACTTTGTATTCTTTAACAAAATATTTAGGATTTAAGAGTTTAAAACAATCTGTTTTTCCTTTGGCTAGTATTGCTGACAAAACTGATTAAAAGGGTTTTTTCTAAATTACAGTATTTCATTTGAAAAAAGCACTTCCCTCATTTTTCATTTTTCTAATTAATATTATTTTTAGCTATAGCATGCATTTTTGGTTTTGAGCTGCTGGTGAATCAAAAAAGTATTGTTTCCCTACTTCTATTCATGAGCCTTAAGTATTAGATTTTACTGCAATAATTCAAAATAAAACTATCTGGCTTAAGTTATTGTAAAAATTTTAGTGACCAAAATGATACTGGAATCATAACATTTTAAATATAATTTCTGTCACTTGAAACTAAGGTAATTACTCTACAGGAATATAAACCCAAAAAGTCTGGGGTGAACAAAGTGGTTTCAATACAGGTCTTTACAGAAAAGTTGTTTTTTTTCACTGAAAGGAAAACTGTCCTCTTTCTGGTTTGCAGTTCTGAAATTTTATACAGAATACTAAAATTTCACATCTGTTTGGGATAGCCAGAGTGACAAAATTTTAACAGGCCACCCTAATGTGAGAGCATTGCTTCAACAACAAAACCAAGCCATGTTCAAAATGACAGGTTCCTATACTTTCTGAGTTTTGAAGATGTGGCACTGAACTACTGTATAAGTGAAGATGGTTGCATGAAACTTGTTCCTCCTGATTATTGTACCTGTGGAATCCATGGGAGACCAAGAACAATTTACTACGCTTCTGCTCTGTGCAGCATAGTAAATTGTTTTCACCATACACTGAAGTTGTTTCCCATATGAAGCATCAAAAGTCTTTGCTGATCCCCAGACTATGTTCTTATGGGGCTACTAGCAGATCCTGGTATTTACCAGAACAGAGATGCTGTCAGCTATTGTTTCTGGGGTTTCCTGTCATTTATAGAATGAGTAATGTTTACATTGCTACATATAGATGCCTGTGTGTATATTCATATATATCTGTAAATACCCATGTGTCTATAAAATAGATGTTTATGTGTATACATATTTACTGTATAGGAAAAACCAGCAGATTTTTATATGGGAGTGTACAGAGGTATGTATATGTATGCATATGGGACATGCATACTGTGTGTGCATGTATTTCTATATATATTTTAATAGGCTTTCCTGTGTGTATGTCTGTGTATGCCTTTTGATTTATTATATTCTCCTATACAGATATAAGTTCATTAATGAAATTATATCACAATAGAAACAGGGCCCCATGTACAAAGAATGTTCTTACCCCATCAATAAAAAAAGGTCACATAATTGCTCTCAATCTTCTTTTCTGCTCTGCTCTTCTGTTCCACCTGCTGCCATATCTTTTTTTGGCTGATTTCAACTCCTAACTTTTTTCCTTTGAATCACACTACATTGGACTGTCTAGACAGCGCAAAACCTGTTTTTGGATCCCCTGCTCATTCAGAGGTGCAGTTGTACCACAGACCTACATCTTCTCACAACGAAGGGCTCTGTGTACTAGAACTAGCAAAACATGGGAAACGGAATATATATTGCAGGGTAATTATCATTCTCCCTGCAACACTGTGATCCTAGATTGGCACAACAATCTCACAAATTGGGAATTATAGCTGTTCAATGTAAGGTCCAAACCCAACATCGGTCTGAAGTAAAATAGTGTTTCTTTGAAGCTTTTCTGTTGGAAGCTTCTTTTCCTTACATGAGCTGTTCACAATGGCAGCTCAGCCATGAGAACAGTTGGCTGACCAGGCTGCATAAGCATCTGTGTCATGTATGCGGTCTGCAGCAGACAGCTGATGAGAAAGGCAGCAAGCTTCCCTAGCTGTGGGCTACCAAGAAATAACAGGCCCTGGAGTTGTCACCCTAGAAGTGTCACCCCTCGAGTAATCTGTCCAGAAACTGGGCAAGCTTCTGTTGAACCTGTTTGTTGGTTTTTGGGTTTTATTTTTAAGTTCACTTGAATTGTTCTGTTTGATGTGTTTTCACAAAACATTTTTATTTTAAGTAATTGTCCTTGTCACGTGCAAGCCTTAGCTGTTTGAGTTCTTCAAAGTAGTTCCAGCTGTAAACCCATGTCTCTCTTGTATTCTTACTTTATTACTGGTGAACATTGGTAAGCGGATTGTATAGACAAAACACAGGGGTAGTTCTACACTGTCACAATGTACATCTTTAACCTTGAGACGTTACAAGACTAAGAGTAGGAAATGAATAATCACATTTTCTTGGAAGTAATTTCTTCATTTACAGCTGTAGACTGAGATTTGCTAAGATGATGATTCAGCTGGCAGGGTGCAATATGATGAGAAATGATAATAAAATTGGCTGTAGGCCAAACCCATAAAAACAAGGTAGAAATTTTCCACAGAATCACATTTCCAAGACAGACATAAGTATAATCCTTTAGACTACATGTAAACATTTATTGATATTGGTATTCAGTAATCAATAATTCTCAATGCTGGAAGCATTTTGGGCAGAGATATTCAAACTATAAATTTTGTTTTCACTGCATGCTTAGAAAATAAAAATATTGCCTCGATGAGAAATTGTAGACTTTTTCTTCAGGATCTATTCATAAAAAGTAAAACAAAACAAAAAAAATCTGGTGACTCCTCTTAATTTTGGTGCATGTGGCATTAAAAGAGCTAACAAATATGGGAAGACTGTTGTTAAACTTGGAGTTTTCTCCTCTTCTTGCCCTGCTTTCCATCTGCTACCTTGCAAGACACATTGTAGACCACTGTCACAATTTACCAGAGACCTGTACTGGGAGATTTTAACTTTTAGTGGAAGAGCTTTAGATGGTTTGCCAGCATGTTACACTGCCAAATGGAAGATCTTGCAATGGACTGGAATGAATAACACGTCACAGATCTTGTATTTCTTATTGTCAGTATTGAGTGAGAAAGGGCTAAAACATTTTTTTCCCTTTCATCATCACCTTATGGTTACTGCTGCCTCACACCTGTGGGAAGGGTATCTTGATGTTTTTACATAATAGACAAAGTACCTCAGCATGGACTGCAGCTGCTTCAACACTGGATATGTCACAGTATTCATTTAATCTCTAATCATTACTACAGATGTTGCTACTTATTCTTCAGTGAGATGTATTCTATTGCAATTGCCATGGAATATGTTAGCAGAGCTGTGATTTTCTGTAATTTTCTCCACATATTCCCTCAAACTAAACACACACAGTCAGAAACACTCACATACATGTAAATGCACACATGTACATACATAAATATACAGAGAATCACAAACACATCAATGCTTCCGTTGCTTACAGGTCCCTCTGACTCTATGACAGGTCTTATGAATCAGCAAAATTTGTTTGATTTGCTGCTGATCAAATGGACAGTGGAGTGGAAGATTTTATAAAAACCTTAAGGAAATATAGTTGTACAAGGCAACTCTGTACCTTCCTTTATTGTATAGATACAACTGCCAGAAAAAGTCTGTGCAAGTATCTCATTACGCCAAAAATGTACTTACATCAGCCAAAAGAAGATATTGAAAAAAGCCAAACCAAACCAAAAAGAAGCACCCAAACCCTAATAATAGCAATAGTAATTAATAGGAATAGCAATAATAATAATTATAATAAATAAAGCAAGATAACACAAACTTGCATTTTTTACTTTGAACATGAAAGATATGTTTAGCATGTCAGGGAAGAAACAAGTGATGGGGAGGGAGATACATCATTTTTCACAGTAACTTAAAGTTCTGTTAAGGTTTGAGGCACACATTAAAATTTGAACAATTCTATATCCAGTGGATGAAGACATGACAAAGACCAAAGGCTGGAACTGAAACACATTCAAATTATTAGTCTGATGTATATTTTCAGCACTGTTAATTAATTAATACCCAGATCAAATAAAAAAAACTGTGACAGATTTTCTGAATTTTGGTGTCTTCTGTAGTGTCCTTTTGTTGTGAAAAATTCTGAACTGAGGCTTATAGCTAAGATGTAGCTTTACTATGAACAGATTTGTTTTTTAATGCATAAGAAAATGTCAAGACAAGATATTTCTATATCACAGCTGACCAGTAACTGTAAGTGTAGAAGTTACATTCTTTTAAAGGAACAGCTACTCTAAGAGCTCTTAATGAGAGATGATGGTCAGTAGGTGTCATCTCAGATGACTCTGGTCCTCTGAAAACTAAATTCCTAATAAAGCTCTTGTCATAGCAGACCTCAGTGGGCAATTTATCCCATCCTAAAACAAGTATCCAATATTGGTTGGCCTTCTGAAGTTATACATAACTCCCTTTAGAAAACATGGGGAGCCCATATATCAGACATTCAAGTCTCAAATGAATAAAATTCAGTGAGCTTTAGTTCAGGCTAAAAGACTTTTCTGAATGGTGTCTTAAAGTCCAGTTTCTTCCATTTCAGGTTTGCAGAGGCAGTACAGGTTAGATGCCTGTGCTGGTTTTGGCTGGGATAGAGTTACTTGTCTTCATAGCAGATAGTATGGGGCTGTTTTGGATTTGTGCTGAAAACAGCGTTGATAATATAGAAATGTTTTAGTTACTGCCAAGCAGTGCTTACACAGCATCAAGGCCTTTTCTGCTTCTCACCCCATCCCACCAGTGAGTTGGCTGGGGGTGCACAAGAAGCTGGAAGGGGACACAGCTGGGACAGCTGACCCCAGATGACCGAAGGCATATCCCATACCATATGATGTCATGCTCAGCATATAAATCTGGGGGAAGAAGAAGGAAGAGGAGGAACATTCGGAGTGGTAGCATTTGTCTTCCCAAGTTACCTTTATGCATGATGGAGCCCTGCTTTCCTGGGGATGGCTGAACACCTGCCTGCCAATGGGAAGCAGTGAATGAATTCCTTGTTTTGCTTTGCTTGCACGTGCGGCTTTGACTTTACCTATTAATCTTTTTATTTCAATCCACATGTTTTCTCACTTTTATCATTTGATTGTTTCCCACATCCCACTGTGGGGGGGTAAGTGAACGGCTGTGTGGGGCTTAGTTGCCGGCTGGGGTTAAACCACAATAATGCCCTACCATTCTTCTATCCACAAAATCTCTAAATCTTCAAAATGTATAAAACCTTGGTATGCAATGGCACATTTCCAGGGATTCTAGCAGATCTCCACGAAGATGGAATGGTTTTTTTCTAGAACTGCATGCAGAAAAGCAGACATAGTACCTTCCCTGAAAATTACTTTTCAGTATCACTAACTATAGGCAGGAAATTCAGCAGGCTGAAGATCATAGGACCTATAGCTCAGAACACAGGCAAACTCAGTCTGCACCTCCTCAGAAAATCAGGAAAAGCTCTCTCTGCAAAACAGCTACATAGATATCCTTTGATGCATGACATAATCACATTCCCATCCATTTAATATAGACCACGTTGATTTATTTTCATTCTAGTTTCCTAAAAAAATATTACGCACTACAAAATCAAATGCCTCACAGAAGTCTAAGAATACTTCAGCAATGATATTACCTTTATCAATGTAATCATCAAAAGACGATTAGAGTCATCAAAAGTATCCACAGAGAGTTTGCTTGTCCTAGTTCATTGATCTTTTGTGTTCTAGAGACTGAGCTGTGAATTATCATTAGTGTGTCAGGGAAAAACCGTATTTACACTTCTTTAAGCAATCAAACAGTCTTTTTTGTCTTTCTCTAACTATCTTTTTCCTTTTTGTTTGTTTTTGGTTTTGTCTGTTCTTTTTTTGTGGCAAGAGAAGAATTCCCTGCCGTTTTCATTATTAATGCGCACGAAGACCATATAACAGTGAAAGCCAGAAAGCAGAGCTGCTGAAAGATGTTTCTGAGTTTTGTTTTCTTTAATGATGTGGAGCAGCAATGAAAATAATGTCACCCTCTTCACACTCATTGGAATCCAACCTGAAATAGCATGACTGTTTAAAAGTCATAAAGGATGTTGTTTACTTTGATATAATAGTGTATGTATCCATAAATTAAAAGCACCAGAACTGTACTTTTCAACGCTCATTTCTCAACTTTCTTCTATGCTCATAGGCAGGTTATTTTGTTTCACAGGCATATAACAGTATAATCATTCTGTTAGGTTGGCAAAGGAATAGAAAAACACACTGCCTGTAATTACCTTATTATTAGATGTACATGTATTTATTAGTATGTTCTCCAACATGGTGTTCTAAGGTTCTCACATCCAGGCAAAAAAAAAAAAAAAAAAAAAGGAAAAAAGGGGGTTTGGTTGTTTTTCAGGGCTTCTTTTTTTGTTGATTGATTGGTTGGTTTTTGGTTCTTATTTTTTTTTCATTTGGTTTGCTTTGGTGTTTTAACATCACTGCAAGGACTGTTACATCCTTCAGAATGGACATAGAGGAAGCAGTGAATGAGGAAACATTAGGGGCCATTGTGGAGGGAGACTGCAGCAGTAAAAATGGGGAGAGATTTCATTCCATCCTCTCAGTGAGCCAGGAGCACGGCAGAGAGTCAGGAAGTAATATTATGTTCCCGGATGATGACATTTTGGCATGTTGGTGAGAACTGAAAATGCCATGAATTTATAAAGACCTCGATGAAGATTGTTACTAATTTATTCATTCATTTTCAAAAGCTAGCTTCTGGATTTCTGCTAGTAAATGAAAGTTCTCATTTCCCTTTATAGCAATTTCTTTAGGATGTGTTTTTAGTCATGAAGTTTGGAAAACTAAATCACCCCATGAACTTCGATATCCAAAGGCAAGTGTAGTTTCACACTTCTTTGTGTGTCTCCTTATCTGTTTTGTAGTCATGTTGATTAAGTCAGTCTTGTGGATTTTGCAGTCCAATGTATCCTTTAGGAATGTCTCTATGGCAGAAGAGAACATCATGATGGAGTCCCCCAAACAGGCTCTGTCCCCAAGACCCAACAAACTGACTGACAGCACAAGGGTCCCCGAAGAAAGGTTCATAAACCTCAGAGACACTTCATCTCCCCAGGAAAGGCCTGATAGTATATGCTTAGCACCACATTAACACAACTATGCTGTTTCTACTCCTAGAGTCTTTTGTTTAGCAGGAGTAGGGAGACCTGAGGCCATACTGGATGAAAGCCTATTATACTAGGCAAAGTACATAATAGACCTGCCCCCTGGTACTCAGTGACATGCCTTTTGAGGCCCTGTGAGGCAAATTGATTTCCTCAGGGTATGTCTTGAGTGACATGACTTGCTTTTTTCCCTCCATAAAAGGATGTTTCCTTGCACTGCTCTTTAGCCCAGTGAGACTGAATGATGAATAAAGCATTTCCCGTTGTAAGAACAAGAGCAGAATCTAACCTTTAATGGTTAGCACATTGGTGCTACAGACAAGTGTCTACAGGTATTTCATGTGAAAGTCAGGCTGCCTGCTTATTTGACTGAGAATAAAGTGCAGAAAACTTCCATTTCTAGATAAAATGTTGTGTCGGGGGTTGGACTTTCCCCCCTCTCCCTCTGTCTCTTGAGATATGTTAGTAGCTAAAAAGATAATATGTGTCACTGCAATATCTGCAACGTTATCAGAGAGAGCAAGAGAATGGTCTCATCCCCATCACGGTAATAATCTGAATCTATTCCTAAGGCATCGGCATCTTCACCCAGTCTCTGCCTGAATGACAGCTCAGAGTCTGCAAAGGCATCACAAGCTATCTTGGTATGCTATGAGCAGTCAAGGAGGTTGACAGCTGTTTATAAAAATCAGCATAGCTAGCTGCTTTTTCCAAACCAGTTTTCAATCATTTTGTATATCTATGTACATGTATGTATAATATCTATGTGGTAGCCTGATGCACTCTGTATGAATTAAGGAGGATTTCCATCTATGACTTTTTGTGATATCTTTTTTTGGTTTTTTCTCTCTTTTTTATAGTCAAAAATCTATCCATCAACTATGAGATCCCGTTGTGCTAGCTACCATGTAAATATTCACTAAGAAGAAGACAGACTCACAGTAAGAAGAGAAAATAAAAGGTAGGGAAAATGTTACCACCCCTAAGGGGATGAAGTAGGGAATTATTAGATGAATATAGTAGGACTGAGGAGATCAAAATAAAGTAGGAAGTCTATGAAAGGGCTCAGGAAAGTCTGACCTTTTGTTCTTGCTTTTCTTAGGCCAAGGTTTATATGACACATTTAAGCATATGCTTTATTTAAACATATGATAATTTCCTTTGAAGCCTTTTACTGAAATTTTAGTGGGTCAGCCTTTTATTGTTGCAGATTATGACTGCTTGCATGCTCAGGGCATTGATATTCTGCTCATATTTTAAACATAATTTGTTCATATCAGAAAGCAGTATCAGACAAGGCTCAGGGGCGACTCCAAAGGCATAAACCATAGAGTACTAAAGGTTAAAGCTGAAGCAAATTTCCAAAACTGTTAAGGGAATCATCCTTTGCTTAGCTTCTAGAAGGCCACAGACAGCTCTCTACAAGGGTTCTTTTTTTATGTCTTAGGGGTGAAGTAAACCAGTGTGAGAGAAGTGACCTGTACTGAAGATTAGTTTACACACAGCTCAGGTGTTTGTGTGCATAACCATGACTTAAACACACATACATTCTTGGCACAGGATAAACTCAGTGCAATAGAGTATACTTTCATTGTGAAACAGAGGTTTGCCTCAGAATTCCTTAGCTCAAATCCTAAGTAACATCCCAGGAAAGACTTGAGTCTGCATCAAGCACTGCGTTTAGGGCATACAAGACAGAAAATGTCTATATTGCATTCAAACGGCTGCTCTGTTAGTTCAGTGAAGGGAATAAGTCTCCAAAACACCTCTTAGAAGGTGAATATGGACAGTTAGAGAGAGTTAAACACTTTGAAATGGGGTCCACAGGGAACATTAGACTAAGCAAGAGCTCTCAGAGTAAGTGAAAATAATAGTTGAACTTAAAGTCTTCATTCCTCTAAAGCTTAGACGTTACAGTACAAGCACTCACTTGAACCCCTTGCATAGTCCCTTGAAGATTAGAATTCAGCTGTGTTTGACCTGTCTTCCCTTACCACTGCCTAGGTACGTGCCTCCACCAGCAGATTGTCTTCTGTTGTTGAAGCTGATTCACATTTCCTGGCCTATTTAAAGATTACTTGAGAAAAAAGACTGAGTAGACATGGAAATCCTGGAGGAACAGAAATGGTAGAGACTGGTACGTAGCTGCCTCTGAAAGGAGATAGCTGAGCAAGGATTTTAAGGTGGTCAAGTTCAACATCAAGACTAATTAACTAAAGTAACTTCTCATAGGAGTAACTACTCTGTATTCAGAAATACTTAAAGTATTTTCTGACTATAACCTAGAAAGAGATGTGTAGGCAAGGGAACTAATGCCATATATTGAATTGAGGTGATGTCAGAGGAATATGCTTTCCTCTCTGCCTGAATTTACTTACTTCAGTAAAT
>JAVJGI010000040.1:2208384-2236082 GCA_035590275.1 Ibycter americanus
GTTTTCTTGGGTTGTGCCGTTTTTTTTTTTTTTTTTTTTTTTTTAGTGTCGTGTTCCCCACCCAGTCGTGGTGGTCCGTCCCCTCCTGGTGGTCCGTCCCCTCCGTCCGTGTCGTCGTGTCCGTTCCGTCCGTCCGTCCCCCCCAAGTAATAGAGCCCTTTCGACACTATTTGCACTTCTTGCAACAGTGTCTCTTTCTTTTCCTCATTAAATAGTACCTTGCTTCCAGTGAATCTGGTACTGAGAGTGCTGTGATCTTACAGGCGTTTTCAACACATCAGTTCTACCTTCTGCCAGATAAAGAAAAAAAAAAAAAAAAGCACTTAGCCTTTCGTTTGATCTACTAATCCTCTAAAATTTATTTCTTATGGGGAAAAAATCCCGACAAAGACCTAGTTTTATACTTAAGCATATGGCTAGTAATGATAAGTAAACAGGCTGGAAATTTTAATCTTTGGCAACAGAGTAAGTGCTAATTGTGAAAGTTTTTATTGTGTAGATATATCTTTAAGTCATAACTTTGAGATATATCTACCTAATAATACTCTCCACAACTACCCAAACCTATGCAGACCTCCAAAATTAAGCTTTTCAGAAGCAGACAGTTTAGTATGATAGGATGGCAGCTACTGTAAATCTTAACAAACATCTTTTCCTAGTCTTCAACTGGATTGGGATGTTACTGGCCAGGAACACACTCAGAATTGCTAAATACCATGAAGTGGATACATTGTGTTATATATTACTTGGATAAAACTGGCCATTAGCATATCTTTGCCCTGCACAGAGAATAGAAAATGTTTTCTTTCATTGGCTGGCCAGAAGAAATGTTATTAGAAGATAAATTTTACTATCAAATTCCTTGGAGGATTAATCTATTAGTATATGAATCTATCTGCTTCTATCTTCTATTAATCTATCTGTTGACTTACATACCTACTTTCTTTATTCATATTTACTATTTTTCTGCATTACTATGGTCTTTTATGATGAGAAGGGGGATTGAATGTATGCTTTAAATATTGCTTCAGTTTCTACTGTCAGAAACCCCTACTAGGAGATAAGAAATAACATGTAAAGAAACATATTTATCTAGCAGGACACACAGCAATTGACATTTTCTTATCAAGTCACCATAATTGCTTAACTTACTATGCTTGTTCTCTGAGTAAAAAACCTGAGAGATTGAAGACAACAATGTATTTTGCATAAAAAAGCCTTTCAGATTACTTCCTTGAGTATTTACAAAGGAGAGAAAAAAGTTTTTGTTGCTGAGCTGTTTCAGAAGAGCAGATTGAAGGCCTACAGCACAGAAGCAAACTGCTGCACCTGTAACTGTTAGACAATTATGAACAGCTGGTGATGATTAGCACAGCAACAACCAATCTACCCAACATATTTCACTCTGATAAAGAAAAGCACAAGATGCAAAAAAGCATCACAGACTAAAGCCTTCGCTTTTCACAGTGAACCTTAGGGGGGGCAGCCTTTTAACAAAGGGATCTCAAGAGCAGAAATACTGTGCTGCATGTTTACGTTTGCTCTCCTGCCCTTAATTAGGACAAACTAAGAGTAAAAAGAAAGCTGACATTACTATCAAATTGAGCAATTAAAGTGCAAAAATGTCATTTTACTATGAAGATCAAAGATGGAAAGTACCTTTTACATGGTGTACTATTACCAGCCTAAAAAAAATTGGTGACTGTACTGTGTCTATATATTTTTCTGTGCCTGACTTCATATTAGTGTATCAAGTTACTTCTTTTAATAACCTATAAAGCAACACAAAGAGTAACAACTGATGTCATATAACTTTTGGATCAAGGATCATCTAATATACTTAATGACCTGGAAAGTTAGGCTTCAGGTCTAAGTTAAGCTTCAACTCTCAGTTTCAAGCTCACTCCCTGAAAGCTGTTCAGTTCAAGCCAATATGGATACCTCAGTTATGCCAGATGAATCACCCTCAGGCAATGAACTGGTAATACAGACTAGGTACAGTGACCCCCCTGTCTTTATCTCAACCTACAAGCTTTTCCACTCTTTTTGTCCCCCTGTCCTGTTGAGAAGTGAGACAGTGGCTGGGTAGGTGTCTGGCAGGGAGCTACTGCTGTTCCTGTGGTTGCAACAAAGTCTTTCCACTTGTTAGTTCAAATAATGATGTCCATTTAGGATTGAGTTAGGAAAATAAACAATCCCAGATCTTCCACAACTTAACCCATAGGTTCTGGAGTCCCTTCTGAATTAAAACCTTAGATTATTTTATTTCTGGTTCTCCAGCTAGCTGATTTCATGGCTCAGGTATTTCTACTCTAATTTAGAGCCACAACGTCTGCAGTAGAGACGTGGTCTTTAAGTTGTCTGTAAATCCATTATATTTGTAAACCTAGGATGACAGCTTTCTTGAATAATGAGTGTTTGCCACCATAAAGGTCACAAAAGTAAGATAATGCTATCCTGGGTGGGGTAGGGGGAAGAGGAAGAAGAAGATAAGCCAAGTTCATCAGAGAAGTATAAGTTAAGCCAAGTTCACTGGAGATTCATAACTTATCAGAAGGTGACTTTGTGTAACACTTTCAGATCAAATGACAGTGCTGAGACTAAATGGACTCAGAAACAATTTGATCACAGATATAAGCAATTTTACAAATTACAGAACTTTCGTGTTCTGTGGTAGAGATGACACAGCGCAGGGGAGAATTCAGGTGGGTAATCGTAGCGTAGCCATGCTCTGTATAGTCCTACTAGCAGTTGTGATAAAGATAGTGTTGAGGGGTCCCCTGAGCTTTCTCTGCAGATGACTTTGGATGTAGTCAGTTATAGAATTAAACAGAAAATACCCAATTCTTATTCAGCTCATTCAAATTCACTTGGCATCTAAAACAGTCACCACCACTGATGCTCACAGTTTGCTCCTCTCCTTTACAACTTTCACAGTGATTGACAAGTTGTTTACGTTCAAGGATCTCCTCTGTTCTTATAACAAACCTAATTCACCTTCCTGTAGGGTTAGGTAAAGTTCACATGCTAAAGCTTCTGTCAAATGGGCCTAATTTATGTTAACTGCTGAAGTTTGTTAGTTCCTAATACCAATAAAATTCATAGGTGATAGGCTGTGGGTCAGGCTTGAACTCAGTTGTAAAGAGAGTGATGATTTGACCATTTTCTGAATAGTTCTCTTGGCCTTTGCCCCTGGCAGAGATTGGATGGGTAGGTTTGACAACTTTTTGTATTAGTA
Organism: Ibycter americanus; assembly: GCA_035590275.1. Taxonomy (NCBI): domain Eukaryota; kingdom Metazoa; phylum Chordata; class Aves; order Falconiformes; family Falconidae; genus Ibycter; species Ibycter americanus. The sequence goes on from JAVJGI010000040.1 coordinate 2,211,623, forward strand.
AAAAATAAATAACATTAAAGAATTCATGAAGTCTCCATTTCATAGCATGAACAAAGTTCTTGGCCAGAGTTTTGTGAATAATTCATTCTTGAGTTCGTGTCCAAACTGCAGTATTTCATTTGTAATGAATGAAAACCTCTGAATTTCATGCTTCTAAATTGAGAGTAAGGCTCAAATGATACATGACGAAATCTGGCTAATTTTTCCTAACGTATCATCTTTATCTTTGGGAAGGTTCTTGAATCACTTTGATTTCCTGTTCCAGAAAATTAAACAAATAAATAACAATGAAGGTGTTCATGTTTAAAGAAAAATCACAAATGAGCTCGTGCAAAGCACAGAAAAGACAAACATAAGAATCACATATACAGTCAGTTGAATTGTTTATAACATATGGTAGTGACTGAGTAGATGTCTTAAGTTGGGAGAAGTTGGTAGAACAGTGGATTTTAAAATACAATTTAGTAAGTTTATGAAAATGCATTGATTTACTGACAGAATAATAGTGTAATGGATAAAATAGTTACATACAAGACCTTGTAAAGAAAAGTGTTAAGTGCTGCAGTCTTCTTAATGAAAGTGGAACTCAGATGAACCTGTCAGATGCTGGAGGGCTTTTTATTCCTGAAGACAAAGGCATCACAAGTTCCTCTTGCCAGCAGCTGGAGTCAGCTACATTCAGATGAGACATTAGATGTGAGTAAGACCATACAGTTATTGTAACCTGAATAAGATGTCAAGATAAATAACCATGGAAGAGATCAGCCAAAGATATAATTCACTCTTTGTGACTAAAATCTGTAGACTTCAAGTGTGGTCTTTAGAAAGTTTTGATGTTCAGCTTAAAGTGTATTAAACTGTAACTTAGAGGAAATCAAACAATCAAAATTTAGATGAAATTTTAAGATAAAAACTCAACACAGAATCACACAATCACAGAATAGTTGGAGTGTGAAGGCACCTCTGGAGATCTTCTAGTGCCATTCCTGGCTTAAGGCGGGGCTAGCTAAAGCAGGTCTGTATCTGGCTGCAGACTGAACGTGCCTAAGGATGGAGACTCCACAGCCTCTCTGGGCAGCCTATTCCAGTGTCTTACCCAACTTACAGTTAAAAACTGTTTTTTCTTCTGTTTAAATGGAATTTACTGTATTCCCATTTGTGCCCATTGCCTCTTGCCCTTTCACTGAATGTCACTGAGACCTTACTTCTTCCTTTCAGTTGTGTCAGTAATTTAAAGTACAAAGAAATTGGATTTATTTTTGTCTGAACAAATGTACAATGCATTGAGCAGAGAAGCTGTTCTACACAGTTATTTTTGTAACGGTATTTTAATTCTTGAAAACCATTGAAGTCATTAATATCATTTAGTATTACAGTATCATCTAGAGGTGCCAGCTGAGAACAGTTCTGTAGATAATGTAAGAAAGAGATTTTGTTATTAAGATGTAATAATCTACATAGACAGGGAGGGAAAAAAGAAAAAAAAACCTGAAAAAAGTTTTTTCTTCACTTGCATGATAGACAGTTGTAAGAACTAGAGACAGATAAGCCAGAGTAACTTTTTGCTAGAAGCATCCACACCATTTAAATTTCACACACTATAACTGTGCTCTTCACTAATTTGTCAATATTTTTTTTCTTGTGAGTAAATGTTTGGTTATAAGAACCATTCATTATTTAAAACGCCTTATTTATATACAAGCTCTTATATGAAATAAGCTCAATATATGTTTTTATCTTAGTATGTATTTATTTAATTTTTAAGGAAGATAATTATCTTGCTTTCAGACTATAACTTTTCATATATGTGAACAAGCTAATAAAGCCTCATGAAAGTGTGACTTTTATAATTCTTTATGCTTATGAGACATGGTGTTTAGAAATAACGAACAAACAGGTTGCTACTTCAGTGATTTATGGGAAAGTAGATCTGCAATAACTATGCTATTATCTTCTCACATGTACTTCTTTCTAAAATTAGATACTGGGCTTTTATTTCAAGTACTTTGAGTTAACTTAATGAAGGCTTATCTTATAAAGACCTTTTAAATTACCAAAGCAGAAATCTGTAGATCTCCTTTTACCCCTGTGACATTTTTACTCACATCGTAAAGATATTAGGTGAAATCCTGGCTTCAGCAATGTCAAGAGACATATTGATTGGCCCATTAGGATGTGTGGCTGAACTCTGGTTGCTGGTTTACCCCACTACATAGTAACAGTGACAATCAAAACTATTTTTGCAAGTTCCTGACCATAAAATTACATCATATTAGCCACAAAAGACATGAGAACCATACTTCATGGATATTTCTGCTAATACTAACAAAACCCCAGGAAAATTCAGTCTGTATTTTGGGTTAATAATGCAGTTCAAACATGGAAGATTGACGATCATCATCTCCTGAAGACAATATCTATATGCTATGAAAAACTGCTAAGTATTTTAGGAGAACAGTAGCGCATATTTTTACATTATGCAAATGAAAGGCAACTTCATATGTAAAGCTTGTGTGTTCGAATCCCGGGTCTGTAACACTGGAGTTGTCTTGAATTGCATCAGAAAATTCACTGAAAAAATATTAAAATAATTTAAATTATTTATTGATATTTACTTTTATGTTTAGATGTGCTTCTGATGCATAAACAGACTTGCCATTTCCACTACTGATATTCTGGTATATCCTTTTGTTTCAGGGCATGCTGCAAAGGTAATAGATATTACTTTATTTTACAGAATCTGTTAATTCAAAGTGGTAACTTGAAAATATCAACACATTCATTGGCTATGTTCAGTGAAAAAAAGAATGCCTTAATATTGCTGAATCAAATTTATGGTTATTACTGATATCATTACCCATGGAAAGAAGCAACCAGGAAACAGTGGAAAATGGAATTTTTTCACATGATGAGACATACAGAAAAGACTGAATGAAATTAAAGTCTCCAGAAGAATAGCAACAAATGCATAGATGAAGATGAACATTTAATCTTCCAAGAGCACAATTGCTCTGGTTTCTTCTTTTGGCATTAAATAGTTGATTTTTCTCACAAAAAAAATAAAATTTTTACTGGTCTCATCCATTGTATGACAGGAAATATTTACCCATAAATTTTTAACAAATGTAATTTTGTAATTCTCTTCTGGGTCCCTAATCTCTTTGCTCCTCAGCTTCCATGATGCATGTAACGCATGATATTTATTATCTCACTGAAAGATTTTAGGAACAAGTTCATATGTTTGATGCATTTATGTTTCATCACTACTACAGGCATACTTCTGTACAGGACAGAAATACAAACTATGTCTGCCCAAGGAACTCTGACCAGGAACCGTCAACACTGGCAATACTCAGCAACTGATAGATCACAAATCACAGAGCATTCACTCTAATGTGAAACACTTTCTTGTTTTATTCTGTGGTGCAATACTCGGCAACTGATAGATCACAAATGACAGGGCATTCACTAAATGTGAAACACTTTCTCGTTTTATTCTGTGGTGTTTTGATACATTTATCTTTTGTTCTTTACAGAAGCAATTTAAATAGTTTTGAACTCTTTATGACCCATCGTTGAGCTTTCTCTTATTGAAAAGCATCAGGAGCAGAAAACAAAGGAAAATCCTGAGCCAAGAGCATCAGGGATCAACATAGGACCTGAGCAGCACAGGGACCTGAGAAATCACACAAGGATCCAAACTCCCCTAAAGTGACAAATAAGATCTCATTAATCTTGTGTGCATGAAACTTCTTTTTTGTGATAGAGGATCAGTTCATTATCTATAGATTTCAATAATTAGGTCACATGGTGGATCTAAATGCACTTGTGCTTTGAAGCCTCATAGTAAGACTCAAAACTTAGGTGCCTTCCCTGTGGACATTTCCCTGTCCAGCCTCTTTGAAAGCCAGCTGCTGAGCAAAGCGATGTATTCTCTCAATCAGCTGGTTTGATTGGTACGTGGTAGCAGCCTTTGGGTCATAACAAACCCAGAAATACCGTGTGGGAAAGTAATAATTTTCTATTTAATCTAGTAAGCCATTTTTCCTCATGGGATTTCTTTCAGTTTAAAATCTTTCTGGGAAGATGATGTTTGCCACACACATCGGCACTACCATGTGCAGTCAGGAGAGTATTTCCTTTGCAAATAAGGTATACTGTAGTATGCAGCAGATTAGGAGTAGCAGGCTATGCACAGCTGCTCCCGCATCACTGCTGGGTGAGCATAACTTTGCCTCTGAGACGCCCATAGCTATAATAGTAACATTAGGAACTTCAGGAAGTGCCAAACAGTTAGTAGAGATCTGTAAGTGTTTATTCGCTCCTAAAGCAAGAGATAAGTGGTAAGTAGATAGTATCTTCTCTGCTACAACCACAGTTTAGATTTGACTTATGAACAGCATAACAGTGACTCTAGGCTGCATCATTCAGGATGAATGAACACAGAGGTCCTCCGAGGTGAGGTTAGTTAACAAAATTATACTAGAAATTAAGGGAAAGATCTTGAATGCCATATTCATTTGTTAAACTAAATGAAATATTAGAAATTGGGGTAAGACTTCATATACATAGCAGATGAATCATGAGGGCCACAACAGGGCTTCCTGCATTTTTCTGTAGTGCTTGGTAACATACAGAGTTAGGGTTCTGAAGGAAGTAAGCTTTCTGTCCAGTCTAGTGTGATCATGTAACCATTAAAAAATGCAGACTTGAGGGGACCTCTTGAAATTTTAATTCAATCCTTGCTCACACTAAGATCAGCTCTGGGGTGAGATCAAGCTGCTATACGGCCTTAAATTGAGTGTTTAGGATCACAAAGTATATTCAAAATACATTCTCCATGGCCTCTCTGGGCAACCTATCTCAATGCTTAAACATACTTATCTGAGCACAGTCTGGTTTCAACACCTCTATAACACCTCATCAGTTTGTAGAAAAAAGCCATTAGACGCCCCCTGAGCTTACTCTTCTCCAGCCTAAACATGACTAAACATGTCATTTTTGCTAAAGCCACTCTGACAATTCCCAGGCACCTTGTTCTTCCTGTCTCTGGACATGATTTCTAGGAGGATTTGCTCCATATTCTGTCCAGGGACTGGGACTGAGCTGACGAGCCTTTAGTTGTGCACAGTCTCCTTGCTGCCCTTCTTGAAGATGACTAACATTTTTTCCAGTTAACATGAACTTCCTCTGATTGCCACAGCCTTTTAAAGATAACATAGAGTGGTCTTGCAGGGACAATATCCTGGTCCCTTAGTACACTTGGCTGTACTTCCATGTCATCTCTTCCTGTGAATCTCTGCAAGTCTCGTTTATTTGAATCATCTCCTGCTAGGTTTTCTACTTCCATGGGTAGTTCCTTACTCCACTCAGTTTTTCCAGAAGGCTCAGGGATTCTGGAGGTCATCAGAAAAACTAAGCTAAAGAAGTTGTAAGAGATAGTTTTACTAGGTGTGTTTCAGGACTCAGCAGCAGAGTGAGGAGTTGTCCTGCCCTGGCTCAATATATGAGAAGATGCTGTGGTTCCAGATGCAGACAGTATTGAGACTAAGCACATATTGCCAATGAGCACATGTGCACTCGGACCAATGCTGACAGAGAACAGTGCCTTTACTGACACCTGTCTAACCAGCATTTGCAGAAACATCAGCAGGGATGGCTCAGTCCTGCTCCTCCCCTTCGTCTGATTAGAATTGAAGGTTGTTATTGGAATATGCGTATACCAAGAAGGTCTCTCCAACAGCTGGTCTTGAATACTCACTCTGTCCAGTACTCAGCTCAGAACTTCGTCTCCTCCAGCTGCTGGCCTGCAGACATGTCTTGTGGGCTAGTCCTATTTGAATTTTGCATAGATTTTATACAAACACACTCAAAAGTAGAAAATTAATGCACATGGAAGAGAGTTACCATTAAAATTTAATGAGAATACAGGTTAGACTGACATGATAAAGCACAAGGCTCAGCCAGACACGAGTGCTGACCAGCTGTCTGCTTACAGACAGCCACCCTTCTCTTTTTGCCTTCTGTTTTCACATGCTTGGCCCCTTAAACCAAAAACCTTTTGCTTAAACCAGAAAAAAAAAAAAAAAAAAAAAAAAAAAAAAAGACCCAACTCCCAACTTAAACCTTCTTTTTCCCCATCTTTGATCCTTTTCCTAAACTTTCTGCAGTTGATTTCACATTTTCCCACATTCCTTAAAACTTATTATTGTAAGTTTTACACAGTTCCAAAATTGCCCCTATATTCCATAGGAAGTCCTATAACCTTCTAGACAGCAACCACTTTAGTTTGCATGGCTTTTGTGGGAAAGGGTTTCCTTTGCTTGTTGATCCTGATGGGTTTCATATTAGGGACAATGATGTAATCTCTGTTCTTTGACAGTCTTAGAAGCAGCCTGTTCAGCTCACTTTAATTTTCGTTTACTAGCTTTTCAATGATTAAGTAACAAGGGTTTCTCTGCTTACTGTTGCTCCCCCCATCCTGTCCAGGTCTATGATGAATTGGCTTAGCAAGTGCCCAGACAAATAAGCAGCAAGTATTTATTGCCTCAGTCATCCATTACCGTTAGGTCCCCACTTCTGTTTTTTGCTGCTGATATTCCTGTAGAGGCTGTTCTTATTCTACACATCTGTTACTATTTCAACTGCAGCGGTGTTGGTTTTGCTAAATTTAAGCCTGGATGCTTGGGCAATGTCTCTGTGCCCCTCCTGGGTAGCTTTGGCATTTGTGCTAACTCAGGAGCTCCCTTCTCAGCCAGTCTGGCTTTCAACCATGCCAGTTCAGCTTAACTGCACATTGGAATGGACAGACCTTCCTTGTGTTTTGAGGAAGCTGTACTTAGAGGTCAATGAGCCCTACCAAGCATTTTGTCCTTCAGAGCAGTCTCCCAATGCCCATGGACTGCCAGTTCCTTGAACAAGCCTGCTTTACTGAGGTCGTTTTTCTGCTATCATGCTGCTTCATTTATGTTAGGATCTTAAACTCCACCACCTCACTGTCACTGTAGACAAGTCTGCTATTCATCATTGACCACTTCTTTCTTATTCATGAGTGTCAGATCAGCAGGGTGTGACCCTTGGGCTGTGTCTCCGCCACCTGCAGCTAAAAATTCTCTGTGGTCTCCAGAAATCTCCTGGATTATTTATACCCTGATGTGATGCTCTTCTAGCAGATCCTAATTTAACCGTCTAGCAGTCTCAATGAATTAGTGCCATTGTTGAAACTGAAGGAGAAATTATGTTTTATTTTGAAAAGTAAATATACTGTAATGTTCCTAAAGACAATAAGCACAATTACTCTCTGTATATTCCACTTTAATTTAAAGAAAATATTGTCAATAAGCTTATATTATACAGTATTTTGGTTATAGACATAGCAAGTCCCTTCTCTATCAGTGGTTACATGAGTTTCTGTCTCAGCAGTCTTCTTTTAAAATGCAGGTGGTTCCTTTTTTATTTTGTTTTGGTTTCAAAAGCAACCTAGCTAAACAGTAACGTTTAAAAGAGAAGGAAAAGCAGTCCCAAAGGGCTAATGTGAGTAATGTACCAATTATTTTCTGTGCTACAATTATATTTTCTGCCCTGAGAGAATGCAACAAAATATTGCTGCATTAAAAAAAAAAAATAAAAAAAAGAAAGAAAGAAAAAAAAAAAGAAGCATTTTTATACAAGAGAAATATCACTGCAAATATTAACCATTCCATTCCACTAGGAGGTGAATTACAGAACACTCCCATTTCTAATTGGCACTCTGTAATTTCAAGACAAGTTCATGCAAATAATTATATTTGCAAATATAAACATGGCCAAAAACCTTCACCCACAAGTTTCCACAACTCTGTAGGAACTCCTGCATCTAAAAGGCAAATATCCTACTACTACAAACAGTTGTATCCTAAAATTATTCTCTAAAGCTTATCAAATGATACATTAAATAAAAATATTATCTTTTTTTATGACTTTTTTTTAAAAACTCCAGAGCCAAGATGCTCTGAAAGTTAAAAGGCATTCCTCTCAGTTCCAATTTAAGAATATTTAGAAATTTTATTCTGGCGCAAAAGATGTTCTTTTTATATTTTTCTTTGTCATGTTTACCTTCCTTTTTGTATTGGCAGAGAACACCAATGTTTTGTCTCTACCAGCGCTATTGGAGGACTTTGTATTCAATAGGGTTTCTTTCAGCACAACTCATTCTGAGCTCTACTTTGTGTATCACTTATTGTCTGCACTCCATCATTCATAGCTTGATTAATATTTGCCTCTATGGCACTGTAACAAATGCTTTTGTTTCTTTATCCAGAAAATCATGAGCTTTCTAAGCACAAGAGGTGCTCATCTGATATGACCTGTCTTTATTAAAAGAATCTTCCATTTTACTCCCTGATGTGGTCAGACGAATTGCCTTACAGTTGACCTGATAACATGTTCTTTTCTTTTATGTATATATATAGAAGCAGACTCTTTGGACAAGGAATTGAAATTACCACCACTGTGTTAGAGAAATTGTAAATAGTCATATATGTTCATTTAAGAGACACAGTGAGGTGAGCTGTTAACTGCATCCCAAGGGTGCCACATCCCAGTGTTCCAGGCTCTTACACTGAAGGTGTTTCTAAAAATGAATGGGGTCTTACAGGTCCTTCTCACTTTAATTAGCCTTATGTTGTTCAGTCTGTAATCCAGGACGTCTTAAACTCATTATACACCAACTACATGTGCTTTGGACTAACAAGGGACAAAGGTATTTGAAGAGATAATCCAATCCTGAATAAGATCAGAGAAAGGGGGTGTGTGTGTGGTGGTGGTGTGTGAATGGGGGTGGAAACCCAAAAAATCTATAAAGAGTTTGATTATTACCTGCTTTTGTTTGAAGTGTGGGAAGCCATAGCATCATCACAGTTGGATAGGACAATACAGGACAGTTTGGTTTCAGCTCTGAAGATGATTTGATCTTGCTTGATATTAAACAGTCTATTCTCTGTTCAGAAGAATACATAAGCATTTTATTAACTTTAAGCAGCCAAATTGTTCAATGGATTTAGGCTGTTCTTTAAAAGTGTTACTTTTATGGATTATTGGTGTGTTTCATGGTAGTCATACAAAGACTAAGCTGGAAAGAAAGAAGCAGAGGACAGGGGATATACTCAAGTAATTCCAGAAATATCAAGCTTAATTAGAGTCCCATGAACTGGTAGATCTCCAGGCAAAAATATACACTGAAAGAAATTAAGACGTTATTTGAAGGACTTGCCTTGTCCTTTCTTTCAATATTTTTGCCATGGAAACTTCCATTGTTAACAAAACTATAATAAACACATCCAGAAGTGCAAAGCAAAGCTTTTCTATGATTCTAAGGTACAGTTTATAGGAAATATTGGACAGTTAGCTAATTAACTATTTATGTTAGTATCTCTGACTAATTGTCTAAAATCAATTAGTCCGTTAGCAAAAATCAATGGGATTTTTCTCATTCATTTGTTTTCAGAAAGGAACTAAGAAGAAAAGTGGTCATATTCTGAATAAAGCATACATTGGGATTTGAGAAAAAATTATTTTAAGATCAGTGTAAGTTTGTCAGAAATACAATCTAGATTGATTAGTTTTATTTTTCTACTCTTGTTAGAGATTTACTGTAATTTTTCTGGAGAAACAGAGACAAAAATGATTAGAAGTTCTTTATGCTAGCAGTGAGAAGGCAGAGTATATGTTACAACAGTCACTCAAAGTATTATTACACCTGTTTAAGTTTGTTTTGACTAACATGATAATGCAGGTAAAATGGCTTAATTGTTATGATTGAAAATTTTGGAAATTTCATATAGGTTTTACTGAATTTTCCATATTAAACACAAATCAAGACATTGTGAATGTATCCATCCTCAGAAAAAAAAAAAAAGAGCTTACAACTAAAAGTGGTGTGAAAATTCATGATGTTTTTTATAGAGCAGTAACATCTACCTTTGGGGACCATGTTAGAAAGAGAACTCTCTACCCCAGGCTAAACAGCATAAACTAGCTCACTTTCATGCTATTCAGAGTTAGTCCTCTCTGGGGCCAACTTGTGAGCCTACATCATTTAGCATTTAGTCTTGGTGTCCTCTGGAAACCCTGTAGAGTTCCTGGGACACAATCTGTGTGTGTGTGCATGTGTGCATTTATTTTTCCACATAAGGAGATGGCTATGTTGCAGCTCAAGAAAGTGGTTTTTTTAAAGCATGTAGTTACGGTTGCATATAGATTACACTTGGAAATCACACTGGTAGTTCAGTGGTGGCATTGCCCTTATACAAAGCCTCTTATCTTCATGTTGTAGGATATATAATGCAGAAGGAGTCAGCCCGCGTTTGTCTGAAGTTCAGTCTGTAGTGAAGTATCCTACCATCAGTGATACAGCTTTTTCTTTGAGACAACCACTTTGCTTCAGGATCCAACCAGGGAGAGAACTAGCGTGCATGAAGTGTGGGTAATGAGGAAAAGTGGACCACACAGTGAAATGCAGAGCAAGTCAAGTTGATAGTGTGTACCTGTCTCCTTTGAGATCTGGTAAGGTCTTGTGCAGGTTTATGAGGTGATCAGGAAGACAAGATAGGATCAATCTAAAGTGCAGTGTCATTGAACAATACCATGTAGGATTAGGACAGCCTTCAGATTGGCAGAAAAAATTTCACCAGAAGCTACTTCAGTCCCTGGTGCAAGTGACCAGGGATGAGATTTTGTAATGTTCTACCCTGATGTTAAGGACTAGTTTTAGTGGAAGAAAGTGTGGTGTTATCAGATAACAGAAATGCTGATACAATTCCAACAAGGTAACCCAGAGGAGGTGGAAGAGGAAACAGGCATGCCTAACAGAACGAGTCCATGATACAATGAATTTACACCTGATCGGCTGCAACAGTGCTTTTGAACTCAGCCAGAAAGAGGCAGCAATGACATGCCAAGGTAAGAGAAGGCTGTTCTTGAACTGCAGATTTCTCTTGGGCAGGAGAGGCAAGTAAAATGAAGCAGCAGCTGCAGACTGGCTCAAGGACTGAGTGGCACAGTGAACTGTGAAATAAATAGTGGTTCTCAGGAATAAGGGTCTGAACAGTCATCTGACTGCATACTATACTTCACTCAATTCAGTTTCCTATCACACTGATAAATAATCATGAAGGACTGAAAACAATGACACCTATAGAAGCATTTTGGCCATGGCAGTCTGTGTGAATGTTAATTAAAAAAAAAAAAGAAAGAAAAAGAAAGAAAGAAAAACATGAACTGTGAATTTTTTAACACTAAAATTAGTAAGGACTGTATTTTCAATTTTATTTTTAAATCCAAGGAAAAAGAAAAGTGCTGATCCAAGGACAAATGAAAGATAGTTCACAGGCTTTGTCGAGAAAGATCATTTGCCCTGCCATTTGAGACTGGATCAATAAACCATTAAATCAGTTCACTTTTCTCATCTACGCAAAAAGTACAGTGATTTGAAAGACCAGTTTGCATGCAAATAGGAATATAGATCTACTCTTGTACAGAATTAGGGCAACAACAGCCCTAGGCTTCTCAGGTTGACCAAAGCTGGTTAGGAAGCAGATGATTAATTATGGCAGGTTTTGTGTACTTGTCTCTTCACATAAAGATGAGTGTGTAGGTCAACTTTCTGCAACTTTCTGATATTTGTGCTACATTCCAGCAGGGATTCACATCATTCCAAAACTCCCTTCCTTACCAATGAGACGTGAAAAGAGAAATGACTCCTACCTGTACTAACCCATTCCAAATGTCAGGAGAGACAGATCAGTAACTGTGTTTGCAATGGTGTCAGAGTTGCAGCTGGCTGAGCTATGCCTGTCTGCAGTCCTCTGCTTTGAGCTAGAGGCTACTACAGAAGAAAGGAACTACAGTTCTGGCAGCATTCAGAAAAGCTGGAACAAGGCTTTTTTTAGCCAAGAAGATGGAGGTGGGCTTCAACTAACTTCATTTTAAATTAGACATCTACATCTAAGCTAATCACCCTAGTTTCTCATTCTAGCCAGTAGAGAGATGAAATTTTTCAAGGAATGATTTTTCTGCCCTATTTTTAACCATCTAATTTAGTCTAAGCTGTATTGCACCAGGAAGGAACTGTTTCTCTCCACTGACTATAAATGGAGCTGAGATATTTAGTTTGGCTATGGACATTGCACAAGATGAACCAGACCTTTAAATTCCGGATTCATTTTTCTGCAGTAACAGCTAAAAATAAGAAGTTAACATCCAGCCACAAAACCACCCTAAATCCAGGTTGCAGAATTCCATTTAGAGAACTCTGAAAATGAAAATTATGACGTTGGCTCAAGAAAGACAGTAGATTTGTCACAGCTGGCAATGGAAATGGATATTTGAAAGAGACAGCCTGCATCCTAAGTTATATCCTAGTGGACAGGTCAATGCAAAGAGAAGGTATCAGACTGGGTGCTCACACAAGTATACTTCAGTTAATGAAGACTCTATACAAATTGTTGTTTACAATTTGTTCCTGTCCTCCCCTAACAGCATTGGTACAAGGCATTAAAAATTGTTACATTCAGAACTCATAAGGAAATCATCCAGCAACATTTTGATCTCTAGTCTTATTTCAAAAATGTCAGCCTTCTGCAGGGTCTCAGCATCATATAAATCTCCTACTTTGATGCCAGTCTGCGACACACTGACTAACTGGGTTTGACTTTTTAAAAGTCTGTCATATTGCTATTTTTGGAAATGTACATAGCTCATGTTTTTGCCTTAGTATCAACTGTGTACTCCAAACCTGAAATCATTAGGGCTCACTTGGTATATTTTGCTTCAGTGGAAACATTTTGGTTTCCCCCTTCCCTTCACACCTTCCAGTGTAATTGTTATGGTTTCAGTCTTGCTGGGATATACAGACTGGTGAGGCTAACACCTTGACAATGTCACTGTTAAGGAGTCAGTTATGAAAGGTATGAGGGATTCAAATACAGGCTCTGGATCTTGCTGAGTTATGGGACTTTTAAATATTTGTTACTTCTTCCATTAAAGTTAAAAAAAAAAAAAAGAGGAAGGGGAATGTGTGTGTCAGAAGAGAGAAAAAATCCATTAAAGCTTTGAAACAGCTAGGGTGTTGAGTAAGGCTTTAATTTTAATAATGCCCTTAATTTGCTTTTCATTTAGCTGAAGAGTGATTTTGTGAAGAAAGAAATAAAAGAAGAGAAACTACTTAACAGTTTTTAAAAATTATTCCACATAGTAATATTTACTCTTTCTGGGAAGAACATAGCTTCTCAGTAACCCACTCCTTTTACTTATTGGAACTACTGGTATTTTTCCTTTTTTTCCCCCTCAGTGGATTTGATGGTAGTAAAGAGCACATAAAGTGCCTTATTTATTAGTCATAAATTTGCTGAGATTGTCTGAAGGTTTTGATACTGTTGTTATTAAAGTCTAATGCTATTTTCTTGAAGGTAAAACAGAAATAACACATGAAAGCAGGGAATGAGAGGAACAGTGGAGTAGCAATTGTTCTTACTGCTGCTGATGCTTACTTGTAAACCTCACTGATAAGGATAGATAGACATACATATAGTTTTACTATGCACTAAAAAAACTAATAAACTTTGGCTACCATCAGGATGTTTAAAAAGCTTTTAGCTCGTTGGTGGATTTTTGTTTTGTGGTGGTTTTTTCTTCATTCTTTCAATTTTTCTGTGATCATGGGTTCACAACAGAACTGTAATTGAAACAGTCAGAGCGGTCTACATCTTTTTAAACAGAAATGTAAGAAAACAACTAGAACAAGGACAAAAAAGGTCATTAAAGAAGAGGATCAAGGCAAGGTCAGGGTCTCCACACCACTGACAGTGTTCAGAATTCACCCAGAAGTAACAGAGAGATCAGTTATAAAGATCAGGGACAGATTATGTGATTAAAGGCTCACCTCTGCAGGCACAGAGGAGCCCAGAAACACAAAGGGAGGCTGGGGACCCTCAGTCTTAGACATGAGTCTCTGCCCCAGTTTCTTCCAGGACTGTCCCAGGAAAGCCTCAGCTGCATCAGCTAAGGGAGGCACCCACCTAGTGGGACAATGGAGCAGCTCTCTGGGTCACCTCTCAGACCAAGGAAGGTCACTGCCTGGGATATGGGACACATTATGGGATGCAAGGGAAAAGCACTGAAATGCTGATCGTCTGGGCAGTGTACAAGAGGGGCCTCTGTCTTTGAGCTAGCTACTGGAGGGGCCAGGAGTTCCAAGCCAGCTACTGAGGAGCCCATGAGGTTTAGGGATCAACTGAGGGACCCTTTTGCATGTGTGTTTCTCTCTGTGTGAGAGGTATCTGGAGGCCCATGAGGGTCCAAAGGCCAGCCTCTGAGTAGACTGGGTGTCTAAGGACTATTACTGCAGGGATCCACAACGTGTATGTGTTGGTGTGAGCAAGTGTGTCTGTATATCATTAACTGGAGTGGGGATCTTATGTCCCAGTGCTGGCATATTTGAGGACTTGAGATGCAGGGCCAGGTACTGGGCTGACTGAGCATCTGAGGTCAATTATTGCAGGGATCCACATTGTATATATGCATATATATATTTTCCACTAAAGGACTTTCATCCTGATCAGTCAGAGAGGAGAACAGGGTAAGGCCTTTGGTGCTGTTTAGGCTTATGTGTCTGCTGAGCACTTTTGTCTGTGTTGATCTGTGTGGCTACCTGTGTGCGTGTGCGTATGTGTATGGCATGTGTCTGTGCATGTGCCTGCTGGTAACACACACTCACCCTCGCTGCTGGCTGGACTTGGGGCACGGAGCTGTGACATCACCGCTGTTAAGTCTACTAGATTTGACAACTCCCTAGTGATCAGGAGAACGGGAATCAGGTTGGAGATGCTTGCTCTACAGCTGCAGGGACCTGGGGGGAAATGACAAGACAGCATTTTTGTCTATTGCAGTAGTTCATACAGCTTCAGGACCATGGGAGTCTCAGCTGCACCAACAGGCAAGATAGCACTCTAAGCAGCAACAATTCTTCTGGTTTGCAACTGTTTTTTTCTGGCTCCAGGGAAATTCTTGCCCAAGCTGCAGAGTAAATCTGGGGACCACTGCCTGATGGGGAGGTGAGTTGCCACAAAATTGCCATTCTGTGCATGAGTTGACAGCTTTTCCTAAGGTCTGATTTCTACAAAACAAGACTATTAATAATTAAGGAGTGAGTAAAAGCCTCTGTCACTCCTCAGCTATTTGGTATTGGCATTTGATGACAGCCACGTTTTTAAATGTGACTTAGATGCTGGGCTTTCCATAAAGCAAAATAAAATATGTCTGTCTAACTGAATTTAAAGTCATCTACTTTCTGCTGTTCCTTATCTTTCCCCATGAAATATTTACTCCCAAGACAGCCTTCCTATCTATTCCCCCATTTTTAATCTCATATAGGTGGCATGTGTCAAGCTTGATACCCCATGATGCCTTTCTCTTTCATTTTCTGTTATTCTATTAATCTATAACTAATTATTTTGTTAACTGGTTGATCCTAGGTTTTGGCATGCAAAATCTGGTCCACTGCGGCCACTGCAACTTCTTGGGGTTTCCCCAATATGATCTATAAAGTTGTTCAGGGTGTATCAGTAGGAGACTATTCAGACTGTTTATCTCCCAGAGTTTGCTTTATGAACAGTTTGCTCTATGTAACAGTTCACTTAGACTTCTGCTTTCCAAAGACACTGTGTGTGTCTCTGTTGCTTGAAAAACAAGTGCAAACACTAAGAAAGTGCCTAATATGTGACTTCTGTGATTTACTTCTCACTGAGTTTGAGACCTGAAAGAATAACTGGAAACATAGGGAGTGAGGAATAAAATTCCTCCCTTCTGGAATCAAGAACAAGACATGAAGCTTCATTTCTAATGCAAAATATGAGAGTAGCCCTAGGAACCCACACGGCTTTTCTCCAGAGGACTACCCAGACATAAAGTCTTCCTCACTTACTCTCTTCACTGCCCAGATCAATCCTGAGTTCTTTTCTATAAAGTGAAGCAAATTCAACAGCAGTTTAACCTCCCCCTTGATCTTAATAGGCTTCTTGTTAGGGAATATGTTGCAATGAGGAAAAACTCTGTGTGTGAAGTTATTCAGGCATACGGGTTTGTTCTAGATGCATTTTCTGAAACAAAGTTGATCTGTTTGCACTTTAAAATAAAATGTAAATGCTGCTGTATTTTTTCAGCAGCTGACCAAGACTTTCTTTACACTTTCTCTGAGAGCCACCAGATCAAACTGCTTGGAGATGACGTATCCTGCTTCCAGATCCTGCTTCAGCTTAGGTGGAAGAACCTGAGATGTTTCTGGGCTGGCATATTTTGACCTCTCCATTAACAAGCTATACAGACAAAGGGAACACATCCACAGCAAGTCTGGGTTGACACCAGGCTGGAGAAAGCCATCGTTACCCTGGAAGGCACAGCCACTGTTCAGAGGGATCTCGACAAACTGGGGAGATGGGCTGACAGAACACTCGTGGAGTTTTTGACTCCAACCAATCAACAAGACCAAATGCAGGACCTTGCCCTTGGGACATGCACGTCACAGTGTCTGATTTAACAGTTCCCAGTAGCAGCGACATGTTAACAAACTGGAGCAAGCGCAGCAAGGAGCTCTTAATATGGTTAGTGTTCTGAGCAAAAAAATACCAGGAGAGGTTGAGCTGGTTTAGGCTGGGAAAGCAAAGACTCTGAAGAAATCTAATGGCTGTGTTCAGCTACCTAATGGAGTCAGACTCCACTCAAAACTATACAGTGAAAGGACAAGAGGCTACTGTAAAAGGTGTAAAAGGGAAATTTCTGAGAGACATAAGGAAAAAAAAACCTTTACAATGGAAGTGGTTATCCACAGAACAGGCTATCCAGAGAGGCTGCGGAGACTGTTCTTGGAGACATTAAAAACACAGCTTTTCACAGACCTGAACAAGCTGATCTAACATCAAATTGATACAGGCACAGAGCAGGTGGAATCTCCAGAGGGTCTTTCCAACAAGTTTTTTCTTATTTCTGTGTGTATACACAGAACTTACATGAGTCTGGAAACCTGAACTTCCTGGGAGTTCAAGTAACAGTTAAGTAGGAGCTTTGCAGATCATAATGTTGTTATTTTACTACAGCAGACCTACCTTAAGTCCTGATCCCATGACTGTCAGATCATTTATCCACCTACCGGGGTTCTATGAACTGCATGACGCATCAGCAAAAGCACTGAGAAGCAATCTGAAAGAAATGGATACTCTGATGTTTCTACATGTTGTGCTCTGTGGGCTTCCGCTCTGGTAGAGCAGGTTGGGCTGTCAGCTTCTCTGTATCAGAAGACCAATAATAGTTTAGAATCTCAGACTTTTGCCATTTCCCTTTCTTCCTCAAAAATAACTTGGCCTGGTGAAAATTCAATCTGTTTTTAAAGGCAAGAAAAAATTTAGCAGCAATACAAATTGAGGGCTTGTACTAGGTCTTGGCAGGTAAATGAAGGAAGAAGAAAGATTTGAAATAATTTTCAAGGGTAATTCAGTTCCAGAATTTGATTTGGGATCACAGTGTATTGTCTGAGGTTAGTATTTATTCCTTAAGGTATTTCAATTCACTGCTGAAGTAAATGCTAGGAAATGGAACAACTGTCAAAGTGCCTTAGCTTTAAGGCCCACATTGCTAATCATGACACCCATGCCCCAAAGCCTTGAACCTGTAAGTTCTTGTTCAACAAGGACAGCAGGTGGGAGGGGAAGCTGTACATGTACACAAGTAAGATTAAGCGCTAGATTTATTTCTGTGCGCAAAGTGTAAGTGAAATGTCACTTTTCCACAAAACTGCTTTCTTATTTGCAAGAATGGGAAGGAAGAAAGGGCTATTGTTCGCCAAAGAATGTTGGATCTGACAAATTACTGTGCTACATCCGCAGCCAGTTTATGCTGATTTACACCCACAAAGAGTCTGGCTTGTGTGCTGAAATATAAAACTCAGCTCGGTAATGAGACATTTACTCATGTGGGCCTGTTAGCCCCATTACAGCTATTCAAGAATCAATTGGTGGCTGCACAGCTCAGGTTGCTTTCCACTCTCTGTCATGCTCTTTTACCTCATGCTTTCTCACAAAACAACTGGCATCTGCCCAGAATGAAGGATCAGATTGCTAAATCTATTGTGTGTGCTTTTATTTACTTGCCAAAAACCCCCTCCTGATCTTCTAGATTGATCAGGGCATTCAGAATTTAATTTGCTAAACAAAGCAAAAAAATACAAGTGTTATCTGGCTACTGTCTCAAGGAACATTCTTAGTGATTTGGAAAATTTGGATCTGTTTTTTTATGCAATTTTTCATTTTGTTCATTCCATTGGGAATTTTACAGGGGTACATGCATTGTTCCCTTCAGTGAATTTCATGGGCAATTCTGCTGGTCTGTGGGTGACTTTGGCACCTGTTGCTTACATTTATTTGGGTTCTTCCCCATCAATCAAATTTGGAGCTGGTATAACTTCAATGAATCCCTTAACTTTAAATGATCTAGTGCAAACAAATCATGCAACAAAGCATGCCTATCATGTTTCCCTATAGGGGCAGAATTTAAGAAAGATGCATGTACTTAAGTTAGTGCCCAAAGGAACACTGCATTTCAATGATATCCTAAGAAGGTTGTTTTCAGGGACTTCCCAGGGGACTCTACAATTTTCAGTGGGGAAGCCCGGGCTTCTCACTTGACCACTCAATCTGCTGTAGGCATCTAATTATATACATCCCATAGTATCTATACCTCACAAATTCTGCATCTAGTAAAGAAACCATTCACAGAATCAGTAGCAGGAAGTACACTGGCTAAATATTCATGAAGATTCTACTAATCACTGATACCTAATATATGCAGGTTTTAAAATGCCTACCAAAGCTAGGTTGCACAAGAAATAAATCACAAAAGAAGTCTTGGAATAATTTTATAAATCTTTTATATCAAGAAGAAGAGATGAATCTTGAGATTGGATATGAGGACAATTGTTCAGTTAAGTAGCATGGAAAGCATACAATTTAATTACAATGTAACAGTTCTATGGAATTTGCTGGTTTGCATCACAACCTGTTGAAACAAAAGTCTAGGAAAACAAAATTTACTAAAATTATGAAAAAACCTGAGGCGCTTCCAGATCAAACACCCTGAAGTGAATTAACGTCAACATTGGGCCTTTTTAAGAGCGTTTGTTATACAGCAAGATGTGTTCCTTCACAATGGGGCTTCAGCGGGGTGGAGGAAATAGCTGAAGGCTCTCATTTGATTGTGATTTTTCAATAGAAACTCCAGTTTTTCATGTATTGAAGAAGTTTTCTCAACAGTGATGGAAAAATCAATGTACTTCCTGGAAGGCAGGATTTGATTTCACAACTTTGAAAACAACAACAAAAAAAGCATATTTATAAGGAAAGATGTTCACAGCCAAACACATTCAGTGATTTCCCATAGCTGGACTTTCTCTCTGCAATTTAATTTTATGACACATCCTAGGTTAGAAGTGTGTCTTTGTCTCTTCACAGATCTGGAGGGTTCTCTGGTGTTACTCTGCCCTTTCCTCCCATGTAGGAAACACCAGTAGAGTAAGAAAGCATGAAATAATGTGTGGAGGGAAGGAGAAAGTAGAAGGAATGGAGGAAGAGATTATGAGAGGAAGGGAGGATGGGAAGGATAGAGCAAAGGAAGCAAGAAAGACGGAAGCAAGTTGTGGCTGTTTCTGAGTTCAGTTGTGTCCCTTCTTTCTCCAAGATGTGGAAGGAGGCTGTGCCGATACACTACAGCCTAGTTCACTGGTGCTGCAGTCCATCCGGGTCACCCAGGGCTTTACTGTGGTTCAGGACAGGCCCATGAGCAAAAAAAGATCCAAAGATGTAAGGAAGTTCTGAGAAGTTTGGGACATTTTACACTTTTTGGCTGTACCACAGAGAAATGACAAAGCCTGTATGCTCCCCTGTGCCCTTGCAGAAGGGTGGCTGGAATGACTCCCCAGGGGCAAGTACAGAGTTTATTTTAAAAGAAACAGCCTTCTTTCTGTTCCTACTCTCTCACATCGCTTTAAAAAAGCAATACTGTGCCTAAAAAGTGACTTGTCTTTCCAGTCAATGGATTAATTTTGACTTCTTGGTTTTTTTAATTTTCTTTTTATAGTTTGTGGCCTTGCATGCTCTTAAAGGGACTTTTCTTTAGTGATTCAAGGACAAATCCTTCCCCTTTGGGTCTGATTGAACTTTGGGCTTCTCACTTCTCTCAAGAAAACTGTATACATTCTTCAAGAAGATCTAGCAAGTATGTTTATGTCTTTGGGATGTGGGGACGATATCTTTAGCAACAAATCTCTGATTTGGGAACACAATCATTTCATATCCCCTACGTCCTGAGGCAGACAGGAAGAGTGAATTGAGGAATGTGACTTTTTTGTATGTAAACCTCAGCGTCTTTTGTGTAGAAATATCTAGAAAAATGACATAACCATTTCACTACCAGCATAAAAGCACAATGTATGTGGGTTTGGTGATATGCTCCAGTACAGTGGGAAATGAAAGTGAGACTCTTTTCTATCTGACTTTTTTTTCAGGATAATGAGAAAAAGACACATCTAATGATTTCCAGTGGTCAGTAAGGATGCCTGCAGAAAAGCAAGACAAGTAGGTTCAGCACTGACAACCTTCTGTTTCTCAAATCAAAGTCCTGAAAATTGGGATCTTCAGCACTTTGGGACTGCTTTCTCTCTTTTTCTCTATTCCTTTAAAAAAATTATCCCTTGAGCTTAAGAACATTTCACTGGGAGTATCGTATACCCACATAATGTTTTAGTTTGGCCAACAAAAGAGAAGGGGGGAGGGGGGAAGGGTGTCAGCAAAACCTGTGCAATAAGCTCTACTCCTGAGGGTGCATTCATTTTGAATCACTGCTCAGTAGTAATTAATTTCCACTTGATATTTCACAAAGCCATAATACCATTTATGTTTTTACTGCCACTGCTAATCCTGCCACTAAACCCTGTATTTTGGAGTGCTGACCTCAGTAATAAAATATTATCACCATTCTTTTTACTAAGTGACAGCAAATTAGGATCTAACAGGTATGTTGCTAAATTTGTGATTTTATCCTCTGTTTATAGAGGACTATGGTCAATTCTTCTTGCAGACTGTCAATTAGTCTGTTGCACTGCTGTTGTTTATGAATTAAAGGTTTAGGTTTCCCCGATGTATTTCAAAATTTAAAAACAAAGAACAAAGACTCTAAACCTTGTAACATCATGTCTCAGTTCCAGGAAGTCACCTGGCATGTTATTTCAAGCTGTTGTTGTTATCACTATTTTATTACTCAGAAAAGAATTTATGTTTGGCTAAAACATGGTTCTCAGAATGGCATCCAGGCTTGTTTAGAAAACCCAACAGATGGGTGGTGTTAGTAAATCTTAATTTAAGGATCTAGTTATTGCTTAAGCTTAAACCACCTATTTAACCATTCCTCCTAAACGAAGGATGGAATTCAGTTTCAGAATTACAGGTCCCTAGCACCATTTGATATGCCTCAGGTCATCCATGTGAATGATGGGAAAGACAAAGGACTCATAGAGTGACAGATATTCCCTCATACATACATGGACATTAAACATCTTGTGTGTTGGTTGCTCAGTTCTGACTTCAGTGTGTCTCAAGAGGTAAAGATGAGATGATGCCTTTACAGGAGCAGATCCTGACCACTAAACTTAGGAAGACACAATTTCCCTCCACAGATCTTCACTCTGTTGTCCTTCACTGTGTTTATAAGAAACGCAGACACATAGTTTAGAATGCCAGGTTCACCAGAAGCTTAATATCTGGGTATGAAAAAGAAGGCTAAATGAACTGTGTTGGATCCTTCTCACAAATAAGTAACTCCCTTAATAGTGTGTTCCAAATATAATTCACCTCCACTATTAAACAAAAAAAAAAAAAAAAAAAAAAAAGGTGTATTTTTCATTTATCATTTGAATTCACTTGTTGTCACTATCTAGCAGTTTGTTCTCTTTGTGCCTTTAACATCTAGATTGAAGAGCCCTGTTTCCTGGTATTTTTGCTGGTGACACACAATCAATTTCTCAAACACCTTTTTAGATAAACTAAGCAGACTGTGCTTTTAAGTTGTCCTTTTTCCTAAGACATTTTCTCTAATCCTTTAACACTTCAAGTGGATTTTTTTTTTTTTTTTTTTTGCATTCTTTCAAACTCTTCAAAATACTTCACAAATTGCAGCTTTTGGAACTGGACATCCTATCAGGCTAACCTTCTTGACCAGCAGAGGGGGAAGTGATGATCTCCTCTCTCTGGTGACCAGCGATAAGACATGTGGAAATGGAATGAAGCTGTGTGAGGAAACATTCAGACTGGACATTAGGAAAAGGTTCTTCACTTAGTGGGTGGTCAGTCACTGGAACAGGCTCCCCTGGTCAATGGCACCAAGCCTGTCAGGGTTCAAGGACCGCCTGAACGATGCTCTTAGTCATATGGTTCAGTTTTAGATAGTCCTGCGAGGAGCAGGGAGTTGGGTTTGATGATCCTTATGGGTCCCTTCCAACCTGAGGTAGTCTATGATTCTATGATTCTGTATCTAAAAATCACTGTTTGACTAATTTGCGTATCTATTCTTACTTTCAGAAGGTCTTTCTACCTCTTCCTGTATCACTGCAAGGAAGGCTGATGTTGAGTTTTGACATTGAATAAGCCTTTTAAGGGCCATTGCTTTCGAGGGGGGAAACCCTTATTCTTCTTTGTTTAAGGCTGAATGACCCTCACAGCTTTTTTCCCCAGATGTCTATAATTTTTCATTAGTCTCTATAAAATAGATTAGACTAGCCTTGTAGCTTGGTGTTACTGCTCGTTCTTATCCTTATTATAATGTTTCTTGAGTTATCCAATAATTTTACATTACTTCAGATATTTAATTCTGATGTTGAATAACTTACTATCCAAGTTTTGATCTTTACACAGTCCTGCTAACATGAAAATCAGCATGACCTGGATGTTGACTTATTAAAATGTCAGCTGGATATTCTTAATCTTTTTAATACACACGTTATGATTTGTATGCTGATATTTTCAGTTGAAATATCATGTTGGGTTAAGTGAAATGTCTCTGCATATTGGATTAAAGCAGGTACCTTTACCAGTAAGACTTGCTATCAGATTGAGACTTGTGGGGAGGACGGGTAAAAAATTTGTTTACTTGCATTTGTGGCTTATGGTAATGCTAAAACATCTGAGAATTCAGAAAACTACCATGTACTGTTACTTGACTGCAAACTTGCAGATTCATCAGCACCTCTGACAAATTTTCCTACAGAACTCCCAATTATCATTAATGTTCTTCACTATAAATTTATCTTTTCTCTTAGTTATACTCCCACGTTTACTTCCTTGGGGTGAACTATGCCTTTCGTAATTCTGGATCACCTTTTGTTCAGAACACATTCTTAGTTAGCGATCACTTTCCAGTCTAGTGGATTCATCTTTATCAATGATGATGATTAAAAAAAATATAAATCATTATTGTAGTTACACAGAGGAAGAAGAATGAGACTAAATGACTCACTCAAGACTATTTAGAAACTTTTTGTCAGAGGCAGTATAGCACAGATCTTAATCCTAAATTAGTGCTGTTGTGGTTTAACAAATTTTTTTTACTAGTCACTAGGTATATAATCACAGAATAGTATGGGAAATTTTAATCACTGATCGAAATGACAGCCCAAATATGTAGTTACTCATTAATATTTTATTTAATACAAATTCATGAAAGGTCTAACTGCAGTTAAATGAAGTGTATATGATAACACGCACAGTGATCTAGTTTGTAATAACTTATTAGTAAACAAGTGTTTCTGTAAATATCATTAATACTTGTAATGTTGCATGGGGAGTGCAGGGTGCAAACCTACTATGACATCTTCTTCTTGCAGATCAAAATATCCAGTATATTTCAGTGCTGTCATCATTATGCAAGAAGGATGAGGGTTTATTGTGAATCCTGTGGAAGACATTATATTCAAGAAGTTAGCTATCTTGAACAAACTCTGACAGCCATGGTGGGCATTGCGCTAAGGCTTGATACACCCATAGATTAGCTTGAGTCACCACAGCGTAACACTAGACATAAAAATACAGAGGAACATGCTGGAAGGTTCTGGGTATGAACTGCTCCTAGATATAGTTCTGAGACACATGTAGACAGCTAGGTATGTTCTGGTGGGCATAAAAAAAATACCTGTCAAAACAAATGTATGGTTTTGTTTGTTATACTATATATAAGGTGCCACTCTAGTAAGGGGGTGGTGAACTGTCACAGCACTACAAAACTACCAGGCTGCAACAAGGCTTTACTGTCTCATTCCACCATCAGTCTCACACAAGGTTCCAAAAGTTCATCTACTGTCCGTGCTGTTTCTTCATCCTCTTCAGGCCAGTCC
>JAVJGI010000040.1:2247559-2260522 GCA_035590275.1 Ibycter americanus
CCATCTTTCTGGGTGAGGGGAGTGAGCGGGTGGCTGCGTGGTGCTTGGTTGCCGGCCGGGGTTAAACCAACACAAAGCTTATGGCAAAACGAGGAAAGAGAAACAGGGAAGAAACTCAAACCTCTCTGAACTCGCTATCAAGACCTAGCTGAACACCAATCAAGTCAAAGTCCCACACAAAGACATTAAATCACTAATCACATATTCCACAGCAAATCTGCGCCTAGCTCGTAACCACTGAGTAGACAGACCAGTACTCTTTTCTCACCATAAAAATAAAATACATGAAAAATAAAAATACCTTCCCACCTAATAAATGTCAAATAAGCCTCTAAAGTATTGTATTGTTAATCATGAATATTCCATTTGTCAATCACTCAATCAATGGTACTTTAAAAAATATTCTTCTGCATTATTTTTGAAATGGTCTCCACCAAGAAAAAGAAGTGGTGTCTCATTTTGTATTCCCATCTCTCCATTTTGAAAGCTTAATTACCTGACTCATTCCATAGGCTTTTTACATGAATGGATAGAACATGTGATTCTACTTTTAATCCAGTAATCTGTATTTTAATTTAGCTGCATTTTCCTTAAAGGCTTTCAGTCGTCCCGTGACTTGTCATTTTAACATTCTTAAAGAAACTCACCTTTCTGACAACTGTGGAAGTGACTAACCATAATTTCTTTTACGTATGTGTTTTGGAGTTCCTAAGGGGGTCTTCTCTGGAACTTCTTCATTTCACCACAGTTTCATTCTTCACCTGTCTCTCCGTTTATGTTGCTTGATGGAAACTATTTAATATATTTACTTTTTCCTTTGTCCTCCATCTCTAATTCCCTATAATCACTCTTAAGAGAATTCATCTTTCATTTCACTATTGCTTAGTTTCCCTAGCATGAGATCACATTATTTGTTCAGCATCCTGTTATTCAAAGATCATTACATTTTCCTTCTCCAAATCCTGTCTTTGTTATTTTCACTTCCTCCCAGAGCAAGGCCCATCCACAAATTATTAGATTCTGAGTAACTCTTAAATGCTTTTGATCAAGCTTTTATATTCTTGTTTACATCTTAGTCTAATCATATTGGTTTGTGCCTCATGCTGCCTTTTTGACAATTAGGACACTATTTATGAAACAAATGGATTATTTACATGACAATAACTTGTAACTGATGTGTGTTTTCTTTGTAATTTGTTAGGTTTCATGATTTATCAAAACCCTTCCTTGACAGCTGTCTCCTCCACAGGATAGAGAAAATCAGTGCTCAGTATACACTGTGATTATTTCCTTTTTGCTTGCACTACAGATTAATGAAGCCACAACAAAATTACTATTCCTGAAATTATATGAAATTGTGATAGGTCAGGCATAAATGATTTTGAAAAGGGCCAAAGTGTTTGGTCACAAGAATGATGACTTAACTGCTAATGCAGTGAATTTAACCAACTCATACCTCTTTCTGCATCAGTACAATGAGCTTCAAGGAGCTTTCAGATCCAAGGATCAAAAATACGATATAACAATTTAAGCAAGATCACTGCATAAAAGATATTATGGGAGTATTTTCAACTCTGGTAAATTAACTCAAGGATGATTGAACAGGTACTTCTGATAAGAGTAATATTTATATATGAGTTCAAATAAGCTTTACCTGAAGCACACTGCAAAGATAACCACTATTAGTGTTATGAGATTATTCTGACCATCAGCTGGCTGCTAATGACAAGCACAAATATGTCCTATTCTTTTCGATGTAACACCCTGGAAGACTGCAATGAGAGGGGCCCTCAGACCTTCCATACTGCTGTCCCTCCTGACTACACAGAATTGTGAGATTTTAATCATTTTGAGATCTAGGCATAGCAGGAGGAGTTTTCCTGACCGCCCTTCATAATCACAACCACTTCATGGAAAGCAACCTCACCGTTACCACCATGGACATTACTGATGGTTCACTGGAAGTTGAGGGACCTCAGGGGGATGCAGGTCATCAAAATGCCATTACCAGTGTACCATTGCCAGTTTTTGTTACTATTACTGGCATGAAAGTAACTGGCAAGTTTTTCTAACCGATCCTTTATTATCTCTCACTACCATCCAAATTGGTAGGTGTGGGCTTCCAACTATTCTCCATCTCATTTCCTGTTCATCTGCGATACATTTTCTCAAAGTCTAACACTAAGTGCCTTACTCTTCACTGAGGTTCTTGAAATTCATTATATTGTTTCAATGCACTGTCAGTATGTGGCAGAGAGATAGCTTGGTACTCCTGGCTGCTTTCTCATGCTAATATACCCTTTCTTCTCTCCATCTCACTCAGTAAAAGTAAGCATTTGGGAAACCCTTAACCTCACCTCTTCTAAACTGGCATTTACTAGCTTCCTCAACCTCAAAAGTGCGACCATGACTAAGTATCTGTCCTAGGTAACCATACTGTTATTCACATCTGCATTTCAAATTATGTTAACTCGACCTTGTTAAATATAATAGACATATAGGTGACACCTGTAAGATTTTGTTATAATGTTGGTCTCTGTACTGGCTTTGGCTGGGATGGAGTTAATTTTCTTCACAGCAGCCCATATGGTGCTATGTTTTGGATTTACGACCAAAACAGTGTTGATAACACAGCAATGTTTCAGCTATTGCTGAGCAGTGCTTACACAGCATCAAGGTCTTTTCTGCTTCTCACTGCTCTGCCAGCAAGCAGACTGAGGGTGCACAAGAATTTGGGAGGAGACACAGTCAGGACAGCTGACCCCAGCTAACCAAAGGGATATTGCATACCACATGACAATAAGCTCAGCAATAAAAGCTGAGGGAAGGAGGAAGGGGGATTGTTCAGGGTTGTGGTGTCTGTCTTCTGCAGTAACCATTGCATGTCATGAAACTGTGCTGTCTTTGCAGTGAGTAGTGAATGAATTCCTTGTTTTGCTTTGCTTGTGCATGCAGCTTTTGCTTTACCTATTAAAATGTCTTTATCTCAGCCCCCAGGTTTTTCTCACTTTTATTCTTCCAATTCTCTTCCCTATCCCACTGGGTGGGAGTGAGCAAGCAGCTGTGCGGAGCTGAGCTGCTCATTGGGCTTAACCCACAACAGTCTCCCCTACCATGCCACTGCCACAGCTCCATTTCTTTTGCAGTACAATGAAAAACAAGAAGGGATGTGGCCTTTGAACATGGCACATAGGTGTTGTAACAGCCCAGAAGGCCACAGAGCATGACAGAATGTCTTTGGAGTGCTGGACAGGAAGGGTGAATCCAGAGTAGGGGTAGGAGAAGGCCTTACTACATATAGGGAATTAACACCAGCATGTTCTATCCAGATACAAATTTGTTAGGTGTTGGCCATTTGGGTTCCATGCTGAAAAAGCAACAAAGCTTTAACCTTTTCCTAATAAGGTTGACAGCTAGGTTGGAATACCTGAGCCTGCATCAACAAACCAAAGACTGATACAGTAATATGTGGTCAGGCTTCCTCTGCTAACCATTGTAGTAGTGGTAGGGCTAAAAGCAGTCAAAGAGATTCTCTCACCTCCTGTCCCAAAAGATCTGAGAAGACCAAGGCAAAGGCACTTTATGGCATTTCTGCAGAACATACTTGTATCTATGTGCATCTATGTATATGCATGCATGTATATTTAGGGGTGAATATGATAATCATGTATTTATCAGTTTACTGAAGTGAGTCCAGAGGAGGACTGTGAAGATGATGAAGGGACTGGAACATCTTTCACATGAGGAGAGAGGCTGAAAGAGCTGGGAATGTTCAGCCTAGAGAAGAGATGGCTCAGGGGAATCTTGCCAATGTGGATAAATATCTTACAGGATGGAATGAAACAGCAAGAGATGGACTTTTGTTAGTGGCACCCATTGACAGGTCAAGAAATAATGGGCAGAAGTTGAAATACAAGTCATCTGAACATTAAAAAAAACTTTTTTCACTGTGAGAGTGCTCAAACACTGGAACAGCTTGCCCGGAGAGGTTGTAGTGTCTCCATCCTTAGACATATTCAAAACCTGACTGGACACATTGCTGAACAACCTGCAGTAGATGACCCTGCTTGGGTGGGTTGGACCAGACTGATCTCTAGAAGGTCTCATCCAACTTCAAAAATTCTGTGATTCTGTAGTTTTGTGATCCTGTAATATTGTTTGGGTTTTGGTTTTGTTTTTTTCACAGAAACATCAATTTGATATTTTAAGTGTTATCATTTAGTGATACACTTTTATTAGTGTTCTGCAGAGTATTTATGTAACCTGTCCCATGTGCCTTCTCTCCTCAATAGGAACAGGTAGATCTTTTGGTCCCCTTCTCCCTTGTTTTACCACTATTTATTTCTGGCATGGGGAAGCTCTGTCTCAGAGAAATTCTTGGCCTTTACAGATCAACCAGAACTCAAGATAGTTCAACTTCCAGGTATTTTTTTAGGAGAAACATTTAAAATCAGTTCTGCAATCCAAATTAAATATGTCAAAACCCCTACCTGTTTATTTTAAAACCTGTTTTCCTGGAAAATGTTCATCCCGTTCTATTTATCAACACTGTGGGAAAATCACCTTGAGGGGGGGGAATTACAGAAAATTGGGTCCTAACAGAAGCGTAGCGTTATACAGAAAGCTTTTTTAGGGTAAAATACAGCTATCACCTTCAGGATGGTTGGTATGCACAGAATCTACATCACCACAGTTCCCTAAGCAACACATCCTGCCAGCTCAGCACATGCTGATAGGAGTGTAGGAGTGAAGGAGGATGGAGCGGAGTGGAGACACTGTGGCCATGCCCTGTTGTGCTCCCTGCAGGAATGGGAACTCGATGGCACCACACAGCTGATAAGCTGCATACCGGTTGTCACATGAAGAATCCATGAGATGTCTGTGGCTGAGCCAACCATTGTGGTGAAATTACTTTCCTCAGATGAAATAATCTCATTGTAATACTAATGCACACCTCCATCTCAAAGCTACCTGCTTCCAAGGTACTACTACATGTCACTGGGCACACAATACCAGTCAGTAACAACATGTATGACTAGAGTCACTCAAGTTCCACTTAAGTGTGATGGAAATGGACTAGTCCTGGACTGAAATAAATCAAAGGGGTGGAATTGTTGTCTAAACTCCTGGATTACCCAACTCTGATTCAGTGTTCACAAAGCTAGGTCAAGATGACTCACTCTCTAAAGTTGTTATGAAGGGACTTCTAATCAAGGTAGTCAGCCTTGGGGAGTATGAGAAACAAAGAACAGATAGTGAAAACAACACCGTTATCTAAGTTATGCAGAAAGAAGCCTTCAAGTGAGGAAAGTTCTGGCTATGAGAGGAAACAGGACGATAAGGTGTTGCAGTCTACTGACATCAAAAGAAAATTAGTTGAAAATAAGACAAAGCTAATTGTGGTAGTGGGAGATCACAACCTCCAACTCAAATAGCCCCCCCTGAAAGAGGGCAAAACCCCACTTGAGGAGCATGCATAGTTAGTAGAGAACTTCAGCAGTGCTATCTGAGGGTGCGTACTAATTTGCATTAGAAGCGAGAAACTTGCAACCAATCCTGTGTATGATGAATGAACATGCAATGTACTATGAAGTATAAAAAGTGGACAGATGAGGGGAGAAGTTAGGGAAGACTCCGTCATAGTTTCTGGGATCAGTCTATGGGCTGAAGCTGTCCTCTCCCCCATAAGGATGCCTATTGGGTAAGAACTTTGTCTTATGCATGCTAAATAACTAACTCACGCTAGCTGTTATTAGTGATTATAATATAGTTGTATGTAGTGTGGTTGTATATCATTTCAAGCTTGGTTTTGCAGACAGTCTCTTATCACTGGTGATCATGAACCTTAATTTGTCATGATTTTATATTAATAAAGAGTGTTATTCCGTAAACAGTTAGTGTTGGTCCTTTGTGGGCGCTAGCAGTTGCCGACAGTGGGTAACACGTTTAAACAAAGTGGGAAGACCCACTGAGGGGTCCCCGTGATGCTGTTGACGTGTTTCCCTGAACAAGGCAGTTGAATTGCCCTGTGATCCAGTGGGACTGTTAAGTGAAGGGTCCCTGTAACGGGACGCTGACAAACTCGTTGGGCACAAGGGTCCTGGCTTTCCTGGGGCGCTGATAGACAGATCAAACACCTGGGGTTGAGAGGATTTCCTGGCCCTCCCCCCCACCTCCCCCCACTTTCACGTGACAAACACATTAAATTAGATGGTCAGTAGAGGGGAACATACTGTGAGCACTTTGCAGTAAATACTGTATTTCTGTACAGAGATGATAAATGTGATATAAATATGCAACTAGCTAATAATTTAAAACGTGAAGTGTCTGATGTTACTGTTGTTCGTTTTTCTTTTATTTCTTTGGAGATTTTAAAAATGCACCCAAACCACTGGTATTTTATAGAATCGAATAACTACCCTTAGAACAAAGATGTCATTGTTCCAAGGTGTTCTAGGAAGAATGTTTAATGTTTTATTATTGTCATGGTTGAAACTTTTTACTCTTGTCTTCCTTTTCTATTCACATTAGTCTCACATCTGGTGTTGAAATATCTTGAGCTCTTAGGTGAAAAAAATTTGAACTGAATGAACATGACTTTTGTCATTGCATAAAACCCCAGAGATTTCACAAAAAAGAGACTAGGATAAAGTGAAAAAAACAGAATCGAGAATAAATAATTTTACATTTTTTTTTTAAATTAGGAAGTTTATTAGTAAAATAGTAATTCAAATGGATAAATAATGATGAAAAAACCCAGAAAGATGGTGGTTAAAATTAATCTGATATGCAAGCTAGCCTTCTTTGATGCAAAGATACATAAGTAAACCTGCAAGGAAACTAAAAATAAAGTGGAAAAGTCCCCTGCCAAATAATTGTTATGCACACACAAGTATGCACATATATACATAAACAGAAAGTTAAAAATAGCATTCCAGAAATCAGCAAAAGTTTCAATGGAGAATTTATACAAACTTTAACGATGCTGAGTAAGCGTTCTGCTGTGATCAAAGAGCAATAAAGATATGGATCAAGTAACAGAGCTCCCAATATCAGTGGTGCCCTCTAATGAACAACACATGCCTGTACAGGTCTACTTTTTGAATATGGGGGGAAAAGTGAGGGTGGTGTGGACTATACGCTGTTTTATCTCTAACTATGCTTATTCCAGAATGAACTATTCTAGCACTGTATGATAAAAATAAATAAATAAATAATCAGCCTCAAATTCCATTGTCACAAAATCTGTATGTAATACAAACCGGATTCTACACAGTCATGAGCATTAACAGCTCTGTGGGTTTGGACAGGTTTTTAAATGCAACTACAGCACTAGTGCTAACCACATACCCTGGTTTGTTGCTATGGTTGAGCCTCAGCTCTGATTGCTCAGCTACGTTTTGAAGGCAGGCAGCTTAAAACAAGGCATGCTGATTCTTTTCTCTTTCCACCTGCCTTTACCCACCCTACCTATAATGTGTAGGAGATTCTACAGTCATGCAGCAAAGTGCCATTTGACAGTCAGTACCATAAGATGTCCTACCACATCATGTCTTTGGCAATGTATTTTTATTTGCACCTTAAGGGGAGTAATTTTACAAACCATTGTTCAAAAACATGATGGAGTTAAATGTTCTTTCTTATGGTCTAATGATACTCCCTGTGCCATCATTGTATCAAAGAGCCTTTTTGTTACCAGGGGAAGAAAGCAGCAGCTGAGCATGAATGAGCTGTTTGTGTGTGAATCCAAATGGCTGATCATCATATGGCAGTAATCAGCTCGCGGCTGACAGCTGCTGGGTGACATCACACGAAGCCTTGGTCGACATCATGCAGCCAGCTAGGAGCGGTCCTGTTGCCAGGCAGCCCGTTGCTGCTCAAAGTCTTGTTCAGTCAAGAGAAACACAATTGCTCATTGCCCTCCAGAAAGGCTACACTTAAAAAATGCTGGCTCTACTGACTGAGCAGCAGGTCTGACAAGGCTGAAAATGAAATATAACCTCCCACCTGGATTTCCTGTTCACAAAGTTTGCCAAACAGCAGAGGCAGATAGTTTTGACTGCCTGCAGAGCTACTTTGCTAAATTCCTCTTCTAGTGCTCTTTGGTCACTGGAATCCCATAAGGCCATATCCCAGATGCAATTCATGT
This sequence comes from Ibycter americanus, assembly GCA_035590275.1. NCBI lineage: Eukaryota > Metazoa > Chordata > Aves > Falconiformes > Falconidae > Ibycter > Ibycter americanus. The sequence goes on from JAVJGI010000040.1 coordinate 2,255,709, forward strand.
TTACAGAGCCTGTTTGATTTGCCAGTCAGATCCCAGGCTCAGTTATGTACTCTTGCTGTGCTGCTCAAATTTTGAAAACAGGTGAGCCAGCTGAGACTGACCTGCTCTGGACCATCTCCATTCCCTCCCTGCTATCAAAGTTGTGATCTGCAGGGATGCTTTGGTGGCCACTGCTCCCATTCAATAGTTAAGACTAGGGTTTGCTAACAAAAAGCTTTCATTTATGGAACAGGCTTCTGCAGAAGTTCAGGGCAACATGTACAGCTATGCCTTCACTGCCAAGTATAAGAGCAGTCTCATCTTCCCAGGATTTTCACTGACCCCTCACAACTGCTCACAGCAGTGAAAAGCAGTAATCCAGCTGCTGTCAGTCAAAGGTTTTTTGAAAGTAGAAACCAGTTATTCAACAGGATGAGATACATGCATGGGACAGAGGAATCTGTTTTTCAGGATCAGTGTAATGGCCTCTTCAATCCAATACTTAGTCATCTGAAGTGTGGTGAAACACCTTAATTGTCTGAATGGGGTGGTAGCCTTACACTGGATGAGAAAAACCACTAACTACGTTTAGAAAAAAGCCTCTCCATGGCAAGCGTAGCAAAAGATAATGTTGGTCTGTGTCATTCAAGCAGATTCTCTCTGCCATGAGGATAAGAAAGTAGCAGTCCTTTTTTCTCCAGAAAACTGTAAAAAATGACTCCCCATTTTCTACTCTGAGAAATTTCAATAGACATCTGCCTGAGGGTCTCTGTGAAGAAAAGATATTACTTACCCTTACAGTTTGAGGTTAGGCTTGGCACTGAACAGAAGGTTTAGGAATCTCTAGGGGATTCGTGTATACTAACCATGGGTAGGATTCAGCTCCAGAATAAGACCTTAAATTCCACTGTGAATATATTGCAAGCGACATACGGGCAAGGTGTTCATGCTTCCATTATAGATAGGGAAGACCAAGGATTCTCCTCTGTTGTCAGTCACAGGCAGTGATGCCTATTTGAAGTTCTCTGTGGTTTCCGATTTGTTTTTGTTGGGTTGTTGGATAACACTTTGTCTTCTCAAATGAAAGCTAGAGGGCAGGCAGGCTGCAGTGAAGCTAAAATGGCACTAGAATCCTTTGTTTGGACAGCTGAATCCAGTACCACATGTTCAGCAAAACTCAAAACTATCAATCACCAGGAAGAATAGATGATCCCATAGGACAACAATAGGTTAAAGCATTGTGATCTCCAATTTTCACTTCAGCAGAAGGTGTCGGCTCCCTTGATATAAGGTAATTCAGGGATGCCTAAAAAACCCACAACACAGAAATACTGTGATCTTTCCACTGCCCCACAATACCTAATCAGGAGCATCCCAGTCACAGTTAAATGTGCTCTGAACATCATATTATGTTAATGTATTAATGACATGTAAATGTTTTCAGAATAAACTACACTCATGTAAATTTGTTGGCTCTGAACTTATGTTATTCTGACAGAGCAGTGTATTTGATCTGGGCACAAAACAAATTAACATTTTCAGAACTCATTAGTATGTGTGAACATCAGGAGAAGGTGACAAATCAGTTTGGTAGTCTTCTATTATTTTAGGCCGAAAAGCCAGTCATTTGGGTGATTTGGGATGGCTGATCCAAAGCACATTGCATTCTGTGATAACTAAAAAGGAATGTAGGTCAGATCCTTGAACATTGTGGCTAATGCAATGACAAAACAGAATGAAGTTTAGACTCTAACTATGTTAATAGATATGTGGAATTATCAGGTGGAACAGGCTCAGTGTATTAGGTTGTCTAATTGTCCCTTCGTGTAACACTCACTGTAGGATCGTTCCCTTCGGTATAACAAGTCTCTGGTGCTTTATTTTAATTGTTCAATAAATTTCAGAGATGCAGTAATTAACATGGTCTATTAAATCTAATCGACTACTTATTTCTAACCAATTGCAAAAAAACCACCAAACCAACAAACCCAAGAAACTTTATTCAAGTGCATCATTACCCAGTACTTATTACTAATCCACTATTTGATAAATTTTACAGACTCTATTCACAAATATTTGGTCTATGCAGACAAAGACTGATTTTTTCGTGATTCCAGGAGAATATATTGACTCATATACAATGAAAAAAAAATGTATCACAATATTTGGTATCAAATGTATGCCTTCAAAGGATTTGGGGAATGAAATTATAAAACACAATTTACATCGATAAGAAAAAATATTTGGCTTAATCTTGTTGTTGATGCACAGGCACTCATGCTTATTTGAGGTTCCTTATGTGTGTGAAAGAATAGATATAAAGAGGGCTAGAGGAAATAATGCATAAATTGCTAGAAATTTCTATTACTCAATTACAAATATCTGAGATTTGGAGAAGTGAGATGGTTGGGTTTATGTATTTAAAGTAAATGAAAACACTCAAAGTCTTTCACTAAGGTTGGGATAAAAATAAAGCAAACCACGGTCAGAGAACAGAATACCCATACGTCATACCCATCTAGGAGAAGGGCTAAAAGAGAATCCAGGAAACTACAGGCTTGGTAGTCTAACTTCAGTTCATGCAAAAGTAATGGAATGAGTCATTCTAGAAATTATCGCAGACTAAATGAAGCAGGTGATTGGGAAAAGCCAACAGGGATTTACCAAATGCAAATTACGCCAGACTACCTGATCACCTTCTACAACAAAGCAACATTCTTTGTCAACACTGGGAGAGCAGTAGATAACCTAGATTTCAGCAAAGCACTTGACACTGTTTCCCACAGCCTTTTCCTGAACAAACTGGCAAGACTGGATGGGTGGTCTGTGAGATGGATAGGAAATTGGCCATACCTGTCAAAAGTGGGGTCCCCCAAGGATCAGTACTGGGACCCACACTGTTCAACATATTCATAAATTAACCAGATGATGGGATTAAAAGTGCCCTCACCAAGCTTGTTAATGACACTAAACTGGGTGGTGAGGAGGACGCATCAGAAAGGAGAGTCATCTTACAAAGAGACCTGAACAGACTGGAACAGTGGGCAGTTTAAAATGGTATGAAATTTAACAAAGACAAGTGTGAAGTCCTGTAACTGGATTGCCATAACCAAAGACCCCAGTGCAGACCAGGATCTATGTGGCTGGGGAACAGCCTTGCTGAAAGGAACCTGAAGATCCTGGTGGACAACCACTTGAATGTGAGTCAGCACTGAACCTCTGCAGCACAATGGCAAACCAGCTCCCCAGCTGCATCCACAAGGGCAGAGATAGAGACCTGATCATCTCACTCTACTTGGCACTTGTCAGTACTGTATGCAGTTCTGATCCCGATCCCCACAATTCAAAAAAGGCATGGACAGACTGAAGGGGGTCCAAAGGAGGGCCATGGAGATGATCAAAGGGCTGCAGAACCTGCCCTATGAGGAATGGCTGAAGGAGTTAGGTTTTTTCTCCTTGGAGAAGAGAAGGCTCAGGGAGGACCTCATCAGAGTTTTCCAGTACTTCAAGGGTGGCTACAAAGAGGACAGAGGCTCTTTCTTCACTGGGAGCCACACGGCAAAGACAAGGGGCAATGGGTACAAGTTGCACCAGGAGAGATTTCACACTGATGCAAGAAATAAATTATTTACAGTGAAAACAATCACTGGAACCACCACCACAGGGATGTAGTAGAGTCCACATTACTGGAGGCTTTCAAGATGCAATTGGACAGGGTGCCTAGATAATCTCATTTATGCTCCCTTTCCCACAAAATGTTGGAACAGATGATCTTTCAAGGTCCTTTTCAGCCTGGGCTGTTATTTGATTTTATGTCAGAATTGTCTCATGCCTCCCCTAACCAATGTAATTTTAGTGCATCTCTTTAAAAGGAGGGAAGGGATAAAAGAAAACATTGTGATTGTCATAGGAGACTCCCGTCTGAAAAAAACAGAAGGCCCAGTATGCAGACTGGACCCTCTACTTAGGAAAGTCTGCTGCCTCCCTGGGGCATGGGTTAAAGATGTGAAGACAAAACTTCCTACCCTACTTCAGATTATTTTCCATTGTTGATTTTTCAGGTAGGCAGCAATGAAGTTCCAACAATAAGTCTGAGAGCAATCAAGACAGACTTTAGGACCTTAGGATGACTAGTTAAGAGATCAGGTACACAAGTAGTGTTCTCCTCTATCCTTCCAGTTGCAGGGAATGACAAGGGAACAAACAAGAAAAGCCAACAGATCAATACCTGGCTCTGAACCTGGTGTCACCAGCAGAATTTTGGGTTTTTTTCATCACGGGTTAATTTAAACAACACCAGGCCTGCTAGCGACAGATGGGGTACACCTGTCTCAAAGGGGGAAAAGGATATTTGCACAGAAGTTAGAAGGGGTCATTGAAAGAGATTTAAACTAGATTTGAGGGGGGAAAGGGGTAAAACAAGGCTTGCTAGAGATAAGCCTGGTGGTGGCATGCCAATGTTTGATGGACGGTGTGCTAGCAAGGTCCTTCAGTCTGCTGTTTCATTGAATGTAGGGGATGCAGATCCATGCAACAGCGAAGTCACAAGGGTTATTAATGTGTTAGAAACCACGGAAGCACCTGAGAATAGTCACATAGGAAATGGGGCTCCTCCACACAAAAAAGGTGGTGGGATCAATAGCCAACCTGAAGTGCATCTACACCAAAGCATGCAGCATGGGCAGCAAAAGAGAGAGGAATGAAGCCATTGTGCAGCAGAAAAATTATGATACAGATGCCATCACAAAAACATGATGAGATGACTCACACAGCCAGAGTGCTGCAGTCAATGGATGCAAACTCTTCAGAAGGGATAGGCAAGGAAGGAGGGGCAG
>JAVJGI010000040.1:2261342-2285318 GCA_035590275.1 Ibycter americanus
GGGAGTCAGCAGAACTGCTACCTTGGACTTCTAGAGGTCAGACTTTGGCCTGTTTAGGGGCCTGGTTGACAGAGTCCCTTGGGAGGCAGTCCTGAAAGGAAAAGGAGTCCAGGAAGGCTGGACACTCTTCAAGAAGGAAATCTTAAAGGCACAGGAGAAGGCCATCCCCATGTGCCAAAAGGAGATATGGCAGGGAAGACTGGCCTCGCTGAACAGAGAGCTTTGGCTGGAACTCAGGGAAAAAGGGAGAGTTTATGACCTTTGAAAGAAGGGGCAGGCAACTCAAGAGGACTAAAAGGCTGTCATGAAGTTATTCTTGGAGAAAATTAGAAAGGCAAAAGCCCAATTAAAAATTAATTTGGCTACTGCCGTAACAGAATAAAAAGTATTTCTCTAAATACCTTAGCAACAAAAGGAGGGCTAAGAAGAATCTCCATTCTTAATTGGATGCAGGGGGAAACACAGTGACAAAGAATTAGGAAAAGTCTGAGGTACTTAATGCCTCCTTTGCCTTGGTCTTTATAGCAAGATGAGTTGTTCTCTGGGTACCAAGCCCCCTGAACTGGAAGGCAGGGGTGTGGAGCAGAATGAAGCCACCTTAATCCAAGGGGAAATGGTCAACTACCTGCTACATCATTTAGACACACATGTCTATGGGGCCAGATTGGATCCACCCAAGGGTACTACGGGAGCTGGCTTAAGTGCTCACTGAGCCACTTCTCATGATTTATCAGCAGTCCTGGCTAACTGAGGAGGTCCAAGTTGACTGGAAGTTAGCAAATGTGATGCCATCTACAAGAAAGGCAGGAAGGAGGATCCTGGAAACTACAGGTCTGTCAGCCTGACCTCAGTGCTGGGAAGGTTATGGAGGAGATCATCCTGGGTGCCATCATTTGGCACATACAGGACAAGAAAGTGATGAGGTCGAGTCAGCATGGATTTATGAAAGGCAGGTCCTGCTTGATTAACTTGATGTTCTATGACAAGATGACCCACCTAGTGGATGAGGGAAAGTCTGTGCGTGTTGTCTACCTAAACTTTAGTAAAGCCTTTGACACCATTTCTCACAGCATTCTCCTGGAGAAACTGGCTGCTCATGGCTTGGATGGGCTTACTCTCTTCTGTGTAAAAAGCTGGCTGGATGACCAAGCCCAAAGAGTGGCGGTGAATGGAGTTACATCCAGTTTGCAGCTGGTCACAAGTGGTGTGCCCCAGGGGTCAGTACTGGGGCCAGTTCTTTTTAATGCCTTTATCAATGATCTGGACGAGGGGATTGAGTGCACTCTCAGTAACTTTGCAGATGACACCAGTCTGGGTGGGAGTGTTGATCTGCTTCAGAGTAGGAAGGCTCTACAGGGGGCTCTGGACAGGCTGGACCAATGGGGCAAGACCACTTGTATGAGGTTCAACAAGGCTCAGTGCCGGGTCCTGCCCTTGGGGCACAACAACCCCACACAACGCTACAGGCTTGGGGAAGAGTGGCTGGAAAGCTGCCTGGTGGGAAAGGACCTGGGGGTGCTGGTTGGCAGCCAGCTGAACATGAGCCAGCAGTGTGCCCAGGTGGCCAAGAAGGCCAATAACATCCTGGCTTGTATCTGAAACAGTGTGGCCAGCAGGACTAGGGCAGTGGTTGTCCCCCTGTACTTGGAACTGATGAGGCTGCACCTCAAATCCTGTGTTCAGTTTTGGGTCCCTCACTGCAAGAAAGGCATAGAGGTGCTGGAGCATGTCCAGAGCAGGGCAGTGAAGCTGGTGAAGGGTCTGGAGCACAAGTCTTATGAGGAGCAGCTGAGGGAACTGGGGTTGTTTAGCCTGGAGAGGAGGAGACTCAGGGGGACCTCATTGCCCTCTAGAGCTACCTGACAGGAGGCTGCAGGCAGATGGGGTTGGTCTCTTCTCCAAGGTAACAAGTGACAGGGCAAGAGGAAATGGCCTCAAGTAGCACCAGGGGAGGTTTCGATTGGATATTAGGAAACATTTTTTCACTGAAAGGGTTGCCAAGCATTGGGACAGGCTGCACAGGGAAGTGATTGAGTCACCACCATCCCTGGAGGTATTTAAAAGATGTGTAGATGTGGCACTTAGGGACATGATTTAGTGGTGGACTTGGCAGTGTTAGATTTACAGTTGGACTCAATGATTAAGGATCTTTTCCAACCAAAACAATTCTATGATTCTATCAAAAGCATAGATCTGCAATTTTTCCAATTCTGTGAATTCCAGTCTTTGAAAGAAAAGCCACAGAATGGTTTGAAAGCCTGTCCTTTCTTGTAATGCAGAGGAACACTGTGGGAAATGGCTGGTTCTTTACAGTCTTATGATGTTATCTGAAATAAAGGAAGATAAAATAATAGCAATAATTATAATAATTTCAGGTACCAAACTCTTCATATCTAGATAACATTCCTTCGCCTCTCATTTTAGCAGATTCTCTTTCAGGACAGTTATTTATATATATCTATGCCACCTCTGTTGAAAAATCCAGATGATTTCAGTGATTAAAGTCAAGTAATAGAGGTATGGCATTCATGACTTTATATCTGAGGTTGCATCAGTGTTTCCACTAAAAGCTCCTTAAGAAATTGCTGCAGAACTATATTTAGCTTGTCTTAAATATAAACACATTTTAAATGTTTGAAATATTTTTAAATCAAATTAAGAGATCAATATGGTTTTTCACACCCATGTAATGTAAAGCACATTTCCATCTTCTGTGTCCCTAGCAGGTTATTTTGGTTTTCTGCCTCAAGTCATAACGTCATCAGCTCTAACAACTTGAGGACATTCTTCTTGTTCGGTCACTGACATTCCCATCTCGCTAGCATTTGATTTTGGATCAAGAATGCTCTTTTGAAGAGAACCTCTCAAGATACCCCTCAGTATGCTTTGGTTCATACCAATGATATGTTCTATTTAGTATCGAGGGTGTTATTTGCACACTACATTCCTTTGAGATTAAACTAAACTGGAAGATACACTTCAGGATTGTTCTCAAGCCACATGCATGTATTCAGTCCATGAATTAATATCAAGACAGATTTAAATAAAATCCTTGAAAAACAGGTAGTGTGGACCTCAAACTATCTTTACAAATTGTTTCGCTTCTCACATCTCCCTCTGCTGCACCACATTACTTGTGAACATGGAATCAGCCCTCGGAGAAAAGCACAAAATATACAAAAGATTCTTATCTCACATTCTTTTCCTCTTGAAAGTCAATGGGCATCTTGACATTTCATATCATGCTGTCTGATTTGAAACCTTATTTTATTAGATCAATACATATAAAGGGCCAGATACTGTTACATTTCATTCAATAAACACCTTACCATTGATTTTCATACATAGAGAACAGGGCTTCAGCATGATAATATTGTTGATTTTTCATTTAAATTTTAGTGAATGATTAAAAATAGAGAAACTGAACCGAAGGAGAAGCAACTGAAAGTGTAGTGTCCTGTTTCTTGTAAAGAATCAATTGAACCAGGTCAAAGAGAATTCAGATAATCTGAACATTAAAAATGTATTAGTATTATTCTTTGTTAGAATGTGACCATGAGATAAAGTTGTTTGTTGGAAGAATAAAAGCAGAACAGCAGAGGTCTGCATAAAGGCTTCCTTTAGGAAAGTACTTAACCAACAGCTCTATTTTCAGCACAGCCTTAATCCTTTTGAGTTCAGTGGCTTCTTTCCCTCAGTAAGGAACAAATTCTGAATTAGGGACTAACTGTCTTAATTCTCTGAATAGTTCTGGCTTAGGCCAAAGCACATTTACAGAGAATACAACTGTTTTCCAGCAGAATCAGCACACTAGTCAAGACAGTTAAAGCTAATCTGCATATTTATTATTCAGGTGCATTTCACTCCTCTAAAACACAGGAACATAGGATGGAGGTAGGTACATTACAGACTAGACTGTCTAAAGTACACAGACCACTGAAACAGATAGTCCTGGTGGAATGCATATGTCACATCAGAATAAAAATATTGTGTCTGTAATATGTTGTAATGTTTAATAAAATAGACCATTTGTTGAGAGAAACAGGAGTATGAAGAGAAAATGAGCAACCTGTTGAATCACTCATATTGCCTGTTGGACCAAATTTATTACCTGTTTTATCGGCTGTAAACCGTAGTAATTTTCAGTGGCCAAGAACACTGGCTGAAATTTAAAACATTTGAAGAACTATAGCCCTTAAGAGACATATGCAAAGGTCAGGCGTTTGCAATATAGTTGCTATCATTAATTTTTTCTTTTCAGGCTTGGCCTACTCTTGGAATTGTTTGCTGTTGCCTGGTGTATGTCTTGGGAAACCTTCAGATACTTAATTTTTCAAGAGTAAAACCAAGACTTTTAAAGGAACAGTTACATATTTTAGCACATGAAGGGGCATTTATGTAGTATGCTGTATTTGAAAGCATCAAATTAGAATGTCAGGTCACCTACATGAGTGAGCATTGCATATAGTCAGGCCTGAAGCATCCCAACTAGTTATAAACACTACCCTGCAGCATTCCAGAAAAGTAACTGAACCTACCCTGTTATAGCAAGCAGGGAGGAAAATGTTCTGCTCATGCTGTTCAGTGGTTCCAATGTTCATGAGCTGTTAGGGATTACTCAAGCAGGTACCATTCGGTTTGCAAGGGATAGGTCTGATGTGGTATTGAAGACATATCCCTGGCCCTCTAGCTGTGCACATAGAAGTAAGAGTTTATAGAGGTTTCTCTTTGAATGACCTGTCTGGCAATGTTTGCTGTGATGCTGAAGGAGAATCCATGTACATCTATCCAAACAAAAATTCTATATATTGCTTTGGGGCAGAGATCTCAGTTCTTGACTTATACCTTTGTTTGGCTAAGCACTTAATAGTACTTTTGTGTTTTATTGAGTTATGCTATGTACTGTTAGGACTATGCTAACAAATTATATTATTATCTCATAGAAGAACCTGATTGTTACTAACAAAGAATATTTTTTACAAAATGAGAATTAATCGGATAGTGTTCTATATGGCACAGTTTTCTACTAGAGTATTCAAAAAAGCCTGTAGACATAGGCAATATTCTATTATTCTCTAGAGGTTTCAAGGGTATTTTTCCTTCATACAGTTTTAGAAAATCCTGTCAAAATCATCTCTCCACAGTTCTGCAGGGAATTCATTTTGGGACAAGTTTTCACATATACCAAAAGGACCAGAGGTAGATTGTTTGCCCTTCAAATTATGGAAGAATGAAGGGGAGGGGGAATGTTGTTATAAACAGAAAATTCACATGAATATATTGGAAATCCAGTCTTCTTTCCACTGAAATGTGTGTTAAACACGGGAAACCAATAGCAAACCAATGTATGAAGAATCTTTAGTACAGAACATCAGCTTGAAGAGTTGTCAGGATAATTTAGCTGTTCCACTGTGACAGATGTAAAACGAAAAACACAACCCAAACCCCCAAAAAATATAACTCCTTGTAATTAGAAAAAAAGGGTTGAGAGAAAGAATAAAAGACAAAAATGAAATATAAATCAATCTAATGTGAGCAGGAGAGGAGGCGTTAGTAGCTGAAGTAATGCCTTAGTGACAGACAGATGTGTGGTAGAGCTGCTTTATGCCTCTGAGGCCACCTTGCAAGGTAAAAAATGTTCCCACACTAAACATTTCATGAAGAGGAATAACAGATGGCCTCTTTCTTACCCTGTCCAGAATACTGTAATTTGCTTGATGAAAGGATGACTGAAGACGTATTACTGCCTGGTTCCTGTAGGTTGCTTTGGAGACAGCTGTTGCTGTTTTCCTAAGAGAAGAAAATGGGCCTGCCGGTGGATTGTCAATTATCTTGGGTTACAAGGCCGCAAAGACAGAGAGTCAGGATCATACATTTTGAACTTCAGTTGCAGTATGAGTAACCACTGCTCTGTTCCTGTTTGGATGCACTGATCTTACGCAGGACAGATTTATCAGCAATCTTGTCTGCCAGATCCTCTTCATCCATATATGACTCCTAGTGCCTCACACATGCATTGATACCCCCAGATGGTGACAGATTCAAACAAAAGTGCCAAAATCGTTTTTCTTCCTTCCTCTGAGGACAGGGATCTACCTCTGTATTTAGTATTAATCAGAGGGAGTATCAGTCAGGCAGTGGCTACAGAAACTACATTGAGCTCTTAAACTCGATATATTGTGTAACAATTCAGATAGGGAGGAGAAATAAAACATTGAACAGATAACTTCACCATATCATGTACACATTAACATCTAGCATCATTCTCTCTTTTTGTTTTTTTCTGTTTCATTTGTGTATTCAGGGCTGGACTCACCATCAAATGCCTAGCATGGGATTAGAGCCTCCCCTCCCACTGTCCTCTTACAACTTGATCTAGTAATGCTTACATATAGCCAGGATCTTGTCTTACAGGCAAAACAAAAGGTATGCTTTGGGAGATTATAGGATAAGAGAGTTATTTGTAGGGAGGTAGAGGTGGTGAGGAATGCTGTTTACTGTGCAGAGTTTGGGCCGGTAAGATCATGGAGCAGATCCTCCTGGAGACTATGCTAAAGTACATGGAAAATAAGGAGTTGATTGGTGACAGACAACATGGCTCCACTAAGGGAAAGTCATGTTTGACCAATCTGGTGGCCTTCTGCAATGGGATTACAGCACTGATGGATGAGGGAGGAGCAGCTGACATCATCTACCTGTAAATGTGCAAAGCATTTGACACTGTCCTGCATGACATCCTTGTCTCTAAACTGGAGAGGCATGGATTTGATGGATGGACCACTCAATAGATAAGGAATTGGCTGGATGGTGGTACTCAAAGAGTTGTGGTCAAATGCCACATCATGTGGAGACCAGTGATGAGTGGCATTCCTCAGGGGTTCGTACTGATACCAGCACTGTTTAACATCTTTGTTGGAAAACATGAACAGTGGGATTGAGTGCACCCTCTGCAAGTCTATAGATCACACCAAGCTGAGTGATGCGGCTGACACACTGGAGGGAAGGGATGCCATCCAGAGGCATCTTAGCAATCTTGAGAGGTGGGCCCGTGTGAATCTCATGAAATTCAATAAGGCCAAGAGCAAGGTCCTGCACATAGGTCAGGGTACTCCCAAGCACAAATACAGACTGGGAAGAGAATGAATTGAGAGCATCCCCGAGAAGGACTTGGGGGTGTTGGTGGACAAGAAGCTCAACATTACCTGGCAATGTGTGCTTGCAGCCCAGAAAGCCAACCGAATCCTGGGCTGCATCAAAAGCAGAATGGCCAGCAGGTCAGAGGAGGTGATTCTCCCCATCTGTTCTGCCCTGATGAGGCCCCACCTGGACTACTGTGTTCTGCTCTGGGATCTCCAACATAAGAAGGACATGGACCTGTTGGAGCGAGTCCAGAGGAGGGCCACAGAGATGATCAGAGGGATGGAGCAGCTCTGCTATGAAGACAGGCTGAGAGAGTTGGGCTTTTTCAGCCTGGAGAAGACAAGGTTCCAGGGAGACCTTGGAACAGCCTGCCAGTACCTAAAGGGGGCTGACAAGACAGCTGGAGAGGAACTTTTTACAAGGGCATGTAGTGATAGGCTAAGGGGGAATGGCTTTAAACTGAAAGAGGGAAGATTTAGATTATCTATTGGGAAGAAAATCTTCACTGTGTGGTGAGGCACTGGAACAGGCTGCCCAGAGAAGCTGTGGATGCCCCATCCCTGGAAGTGTTCAAGGGCAGGCAGGATGGGGCTTTGAGCAACCTGGTCTAGTGGAAGGTGTCCCTGCCCATGGCAGGGGGGTTGGAACTAGATGGTCTTTAAGGTCCCTTCCAACGCAAACCATTCTATGATTTCAAGATTTTATGATTTTAGATAATACCTTTGATCCTATTTTCTCTGCTCTAAATATTTTTTGAGAACCCAGCCCCAAAAAATTAACTGAAAAATTATTTTTTACCTCTTCCCTTACCTTTGCTAAAATTAAAAGAAAAACAAAACCAAAGAAACCAAACACTACACACTTTAGTAACTAAAGCATATTCAGGAAAACAAAAAAACAATAATGAAATTGCTTAGAAAAATCTTAAATTGCAAGCAGCTTAGAGTGGGAGCTGGTCTCCTGATCAAGCTGAGATGCCTAGCTCAAACACTGGTGTTGATGTACTACAGATCTAAAGTTAATTGTGATGAATCCCATTGTGAGTACTTGTTAGAACAAGATCTTTTAATGAGGGCCCAGCTTATGAAGAATTATCTGCTTGGTTTCCTAAGTATGAAGAAAGAGTATGAAGGAAATTTGGATAAACAGAGAGAAAAGAAACTAAGGAGTAGTTTTTCTAGTGTGTTTCTAGTAATACACAGAGGACTAGAGCTCCTTGCAACAGCTTTTTGAAGATATTTTCCCCACATTATTTTTCATTTACCAAGTACTGTGGATTGCAGGATGCCATCATGTAGCACCACTGGCATATACAAACAAGATTAATCCTATGTATCAGGCCTTTCTGGGGAAGCACAGTAATCTTTAAGTCAGGGACAGAGGGAGGTGGGATAAATTCCCCCTCTAAAAGGGACTGTGATCTCAGCCATCTTCTGCGTGATTATTTCTGTCATTTACTGGAAAGGCAAGTTGGAGTGACTGACCTAATTTAGACATCTATACTGTGTCTTAAGTTATACAGATTAATATTGGCAACTGAGATGAAGACGTTGTGAGAAACCTGCTTGTCTATATCTGCATTTTGAGGCAAGGAGAAAGGTTTCATAATATTGCTTCTTGACCTTATTCCTCCATAAATAAGGAGCTGGAATACGGTCCCCAAAGACAGTAGCCACTTGAGATGTCCTCTTTGTTCAACCCTCAGGATTTCCAGGACAACATCCCCTTGGCATGATATTTTGAGGAATGCTAATGAAAGTCCATTCATTTAACTTGACTCTTTTCTGGGTTGCAGCAATCCCAACTTCCTGTTCAAGCCAGGTCAGCTTAAGCAGATTGTGCAGGACAGCGTCCTGCTGGGTTTTAAATAATCTCTATTGATGGAGACTCTGCAATGTATCAGGGAAACTTGTGACAGTGCTGTAACCCTCACAATAAAAAAAAAAAAAAAGTGTTTTCTTGTGTTCAGATGGAATTTGATGTGTGGTTTGGTTTTTTTATTTTTAATTAATTCCTTCTTGTCATATCACTTGGTCTGTCCAGGAGAAGGCTGTCTCCCTCATCTTCATTACCTCTAGTCAGGTATTTGTACAAAGGCATTAAACCCTCCTAAGCTTTCTGTTCTCCAGCTGAACAGTCCCAGGTGTCTCAGCCTTTCCTTATATGAAAGTTGTTCCAACCCCTTAATTGTCTCAACTCTAGGGGATTTTGTTATTGGGCTTGGGTTTTGTTTGTTTGTTTTCTTTTCTAAGTTGCACAATTAATCATGAAACACCATCAGTGAGAAATAATGGCTCTTTCTGGTTCTAGGTAAGGCACGCAACATTTATGTCTGTTGGTGGTTTCTTTGCTATATGGTACCATTAAGAAATTAAATGTGGCACCTGCATGGAAAGAATCCATATACATTGGTTCCCCATTTGAAACTGAAGGACTGTCTTATTTCATTGCGTTTTTCATTGCTGTGGAAGTTAGGTAGGTACAGTTTAACTGTCTCTGCTCACCTATTTTCTGACCTTCCCAGTTTTCTGGCAGTTTGCCTAGACAAAAGGTGTACTTAGATGTACTCAAAGAAACTATTACTTTTCTAGAGAAGGTTAATTTTCTTTCAGGTAAGACCTGGTAACTGACTGACTGTAAAAGCATCAGTGAAAAGGGTCAACTGAACAACTCATCAGCTGAGAAGTGAAGATTGGGCATCCCCATCTAAGAGGAGAAAACTTCTGAACATGCCTTCAGTTGCTTGTGATCATGTAAACATATGTACAATTCTTCATAGTGAGGGCTGCTTTTTTCCAGCTGGTTTGCTAGGTGACCTTTATCTACTGATTCCTTGAGAAAGTAATTTTTTCTGTGGCATTGAATTTCCATTTCTTACCCCAGCTAGAACATTCACACTACATGCTCTATGAATGGATTTTGAGCAAAACCCAAATATATTTAGAAGCAAAATATTTATAGTATTGTATCTTTTATATAATAATTATATATCACAATTATATATGATTATATATACTTATATATTATATATCATATTTATATTATATTTGGCCTCTCAACCCATGAAGTACATTGCACTACTTGTTATTCTGGACAGGAATCTTAATTCAGGAAATCATCTTGGCTTTGAATTGCCACATACATATAATCCTCATAGTTTTAATCATGTACAGACTCGATAATATACCTATGCTCTTTTATGAATCAATGTCTTCTTGTTAGATACTAAGAACAGTTGTAACCTTCAATGCATGAATGCTCATAGTACTGGATGCATACATTATGGAGAAATAAGATTAATTATTTAATTAAATTAGTTTATTTAATTAGTAAATATTAATTATCATTAATTTATTAACTCTGAGAGTAACTGTATCTAGACAAAACCACCTTATAAGAAAACTAATTCTTTGGAGAAAAAAAAGTAAATTATGGTTTTGTTAATGGAGTTTGCCATATTGTCTCAAGCTAGGCTAAATTGCAGCAAGAGAATAAGCCCAAGAGTGAATATGATTTGTGGTTTATTTTATTAGTATTCAAAGATTATCCTGTTAGGTGACGAATATTTGCTAGGGAAAATTGATCCTGTTAATTTATCTTTGTTTATAAAACATTAGAGGTGATGTTTAGATCATATATTAACATATCATCCATAATATGGAAGAACCAGATGCTCATGTTATGCTTTTAACTGTGATTGCTTGCTCTTAAAGCTTTTTCTTACACGTTTTTACTTTTATGGAAGGTGACAATTAAACTTCAATTATAAATTCATTCTAGATTGTCTTTATTTTCTTCGTTTTAAATTAAAGGCTTTTTTTACCCCTGTAAAAAATGTATATTGCTTCCTTAATTTGCTGTGCCATCTGTGTCACTGCACGTTGCTCTCCTAATTTGCATTCTTCAGGGATGGAATGTGAGCCCTGCTGAAGCTAGTGGTCATTTGGCAAATCTCATAGCATGAGTTGCTCAGCATAGGGTTACAAGTGACATCTCCTGCAGAAATAGGCATAAATACACTTCTAAGGCAAAGTCAGTTGCACCAGCATGGCTGTGGGAAATTAGTCTAAGGTTTTTAGTCCAGCACAACACACCGTATGGTTTCGTTCCTCTTTTCATCAGCATTGCAATTGAATGCAAAACTGAAATGGCGAACCACGTACTCATATTGACAGACCAGCACCTCTGACTGCCACACATTACGGTTATTTGGGAAATGAATGTGCTTGAATATTGCCAGGTTTCCTCCTCCTGGTTTTATTCTAGGAGTAGCATTGCTACTTTTGACAGGTAATCACAGCTGGGAATTGGTTGGAAAAATAAAAGAAAAAAATAAGCCAAAAAAGGTTAAATGATTGATAATGAATACCTCTCACTGGAAAACTCTAAACCCTTTAGCTTGAACTCAACTGTACAAATGAGTGGCTCAGCTGAGGCCAGGAGAGCCTGTGACAGACAGTGAGCTTGGGATACTGAAGCAGAAACGGATGCAGAAGGTGTCTGTTCTGTCAAACACTGATGCAGCTCGAGAGTTTCCTTGTTCCCAAGGCTGTACAAATGCTGCGTCATCTGGTTTGTGAGGCAAATGTCAACACAGGGTTCAAAGCCTCTAATAAGATTCAAAGGAGCATCTGGGAAGAAGAGGATGGGAACACCTTCAACATATCAGAAAGAGGTACTCTGAGTTGCCGCGCTCCCCCCCCTCCCCAGTTGAAATAGGCCTAGTTAAGAGTAGAAGGACACTGAAGATTAGACAGCTCTGTTAGTGAATGGAAGGTGTTTTTTCAGCCATACTACCAGTAAAGGGGCAGATTATCTCATATAATAAAACCTACTTGTTAAAACAAGTAGCAAAAAACTGTCCAGTCTGCCATCTGCAAATAGCTGTATCAAATCAACAAAACACTGCTTTGATTTCCTGCCATTGGCTCATCTCCTTTAGATCATACTGCAATTGAAAGTGGATGTGAAAGTCCATCCCAGCCCTGAAACTTCTCCTGACATGCTGCAGAACCAGAGGAATTGTCCTTGTACACGTTACACCCTGACTCCCAGTGCCTGCAGCACTGCAGTCTCATTGATGAGGCTAGGAAAAGAAGAAGAAAATTAAAGCTCATATAGACATGGAAATAGAATTAAACAAATTAATTTTTTTTTTTCTGGTTATAAGCACAATTTTTATCTCGAGAAAAAATAAACTCGTTTTATCTTAGATAAACTTCTAGCTGTTCTGAGTGTTCAGAGTGCTTCTGAAAAAGCTCTGTGCTGTCCATTTGTGCACAAATGCACTTGAGTTGATTTTAATTAAAACCCAACTTAAATAACTGGTTACAGTGTTGAAAAATCAATAGTTTTTTTAGTAGGATATTCATCTATTAAACTTACTGTTTTATTAAAATGAGTATATCAAGCCTGGAACTACTTTTGCCCAGTTCTCCAAGATCTTTTAGAGCCAGACCTTCTGATTACTCAGGTTTCTAAACTCTTTCAGTTTTAAGGAAATGTTTGTAAGAAGTTCACAGAATGTAGAGTTCAGCCAGTTTTTCATCTATTTAATATACAGCAATTTTCTTAGACATGAAAGTGTTATTCGCATTGCTATAATAACCAATGTCTTATTTGAGCACTAAGACTCCCTCTCAGGACTGAATATACGCACTTCTCCATTGTCTCTAGTTTTGATTGTTTTATGCAGAAGAAAAATTAGTAGGCTGACAGATTTGTCCAGAGAATGATCGGCCCAGAAGATGAAGCCAGTGATCCAGAGAAACAAGAGGGATGACAGGGTGAAAGGAAAGAGAGGCAGTCCTGTAAAAAAACCTGAACTCCTGCTCTTCATGTTTCAGCCCCCAGGACCTTGCTACTTCCCACCTTCATAACCTTCACGCCAGTGTGCTGCTCTGAGCCCAGCTCGTATCACAGTGCTGCTCCCCTCCACAGGACAGACATGTTCCACTTTGCAGCACTGTGGGTTTGCAGGGTTCAGAGCAGAAAAGAGGTCGAGTATCAGATCTCCAGTGTGGTTGAAAAAAGCAGCATAACTAGACTTGGTGCTCTTGGTGCAGAGGAGAGTGGCAAAGGATGTGGGAGG
This sequence comes from Ibycter americanus, assembly GCA_035590275.1. Classification (NCBI taxonomy): domain Eukaryota; kingdom Metazoa; phylum Chordata; class Aves; order Falconiformes; family Falconidae; genus Ibycter; species Ibycter americanus. The sequence goes on from JAVJGI010000040.1 coordinate 2,274,574, forward strand.
TAGAGGATGGAAACAGGAGACCCCCTTTACTGTAAGGTAAAGGGCACCCATAAACTTAACATGCAGAGGACTGTATTATTTCCTAGACACCTCAGTGCAGGTAGAAATCTGGAAGTCTTGTAGTACATTTTATTGTGTAGAATTTTAGTTGACACTAGCTGATGTTTTTGAACCATGAACTCCTGCCAAACCCTAAACCAATTACTTTTCTCTAACAGGTGAAGAGGAAGGCATACATTTTGGGGCTTCACATCTGATCGGGCTGAAAATTTATCCCATCATGCCTAAGAGAATGTAACATTGTTCTAAAGTCTTGAATCTTGAGATTCAGTGGCTACTGTGGAGTATATGAAATCATCTTGAAGGTAAGTTGATGCACAGACCTGGTAAGTCAGGTCTTCTGGTCACTAAACATTTGCCAAGACCTTGTGCAGCCCAAAATGAAATCTCTAAAGTAATGAAGTGTATAAAACATGATAGCTTATCATCTCATTGGCTCCTGAGACCAGCAAAACTAGTTGCTATCACTAGACAATTTTCAGAATTGCTGCATAGGTTCCACTCTCATTAGCCAGAAGTAGAGGAGAAAGTATGAAACCATAGACCATAAAGGAGCAAGTCTTTTCAATTGTTTCAGCTGATGCCATTTTCTTCCATTCTATTACTTAATATATCACATATGAAATGTTCCTTTGATTTAGCAGAAAATTTCTCCCAGACTCTTTTTTGGTGGATGAATCTGTTGGGTAGGAAAGATGCTTGCTTCCTTCATAATCAGTATAGCACTGATGATGTGTGTTGATGACATACTTAATCTTATTCTGATTTTCTGGATAACTTTATAAAGCTAAAATATTTCATGTGGTGTCAACATGGTGACTCCAGATTCCCAACTAGTTAAGTTAAGGCTGGGTGTTTGTGATGTTGAAGGGATAGGGACAATTCTCTGAAATAAATCACCTAAGCTTTCAATATGCTGAGCCTTAATCAAAGTTAACAAATGTCAAGGTTTATATTATCCTAAAAGTCTTGATCATTGAGATTTTTTCACTCTCCCTTTCTCAGAAAGTTTTGTTTTGTTTTGTTTTGTTTTCTCCTACTAGGCCATATCACCACACAGTATTTCCAAAAAAAGGAATTCTCTTGGGCTTCTTTGTCCTTCTTTAGTTCTCTATCACAGCAGAGAGCTGTTGTTTTTCTCCTGTTCTCATAAAAAATATTACAGCTCTTCATGGCATATCTGAGCTGAGTGTTGATTTCTGAAGCTTCTGCCAGAAGATGTTTAATAATACTGTCACTCCCAAAGAATCCATGCCGTGGCAGGTTCTGACAAGGTGCAAAACATGGGACAGGTGTGAATTTACCATCTGCACTGCCCCTACAACACTGAGCCACTGTCAATAGGAATTAAACTAAAGGAAAGACCTTGGGAGGCAAAGTCACAGCACACTTTGTTCTTGAAGCTGTTTCCATACTGGGAAGCAAAACAGTCAGAGCATTGGTAGAAGACTGTATATCTTTGTTTCCCTATATTTATAAACTCAATGTACCCAGATCAGAAATAAAAGCTTGAGGGTTGTTTGTAGACATACAGTATAGACATTTGATAATACATACCCACCAAACTGTGTGTTATCCTAGAAGACGGCAGATAAACTTTCTCATTTTAGCATTGCCAGTGTCCAGCTTAGGGTCAGTTAAACCTGAATCAACTATGTTATGGTGGAAAGGAACTTTAAAAAAATAATGTTTTCTTGCTTAAGGAGATTTGTGGCTAGAAAAATGGTCTGAGAGTCTAAATATTTGTGTTTCCTTCTGGCTTTACTAATAACTCACCTTAGTAGATATTGGTGAGCTAGAGCCAGATTTCTTGAGCTGCCTTATTTCAGGAGTTGCTATTCTTAAAAAAATTGCTTGAGCACCCAAACTAGGCACATACAGTCAAGAACTATATATTCAATAATATCAAATACTTATTTATCACTGTAACCTATAATAGCTAATTTTCAAAAGTGAATCTAGGGAAGTGAAAATTTTCATATAATTGAGAGTGTTACTTTGTGACAGGGAACTGAAGAGATTTGGCAGACAGGAAAACATCTGACCAGACAATTTATTCAGGAGGGTCACATATCTGTTCACTGGGAATTGAGAGCTCCATGTCTTCCCTTGACAGGTGGTACTTTCCAACAGAGGTAAATATAACACTCATTTACACCAGAGTAGTAAATCAGTGGCTCAGGAAAAGGGACGCAAATCCTGAACATCAGCAAATCCTGAAAAATGAAGCACTCCTGAACATCAGGGGACTTGCAATGTGAAACTCTTCTGAGCTGCTGTATACTTTCCTGGCCATAAAATAGTTTAAAATTGGAGAAGGTTAGAAATGGAAAGCACTATCCATTATTAATGCTGAAGCTAAACTATTGCACAAGTACCAATTTAGAGCCTAGAACATAAGGTTTGGAAAGGTTTAATCCCATCATCTTCCTTGGAGACTGGTGCTGATGAATTGAATATTCACAGTCTTACCTTAACTTTTGTGGGTAAGTCACTGTCCCAGAAATGTAATACAATCACAGAATAATTTAGCTTGGAAGGGGCCCTCAGGTTGTCATCTGGTTCAGTCCTCCACTCAGAACAGATAAATTCCATATTAGATCTGGCTGCCCAGGTCCGTGTCCAATAGCGTTTGAAACATCTTTAGGTATGGATATTCCAAAGCAACCCTGGGAAACTTGTTCCCATGTTTCACCAGTGGCAGTAATCACGTGGACTGAAGTGGTACATGGACTAATCATGCTATTAACTCTCCTAAGGATTTTCTATGAGAAGGTGTCACCTTGAAAATTAATGATCACAATACTTTCCCAAACGACCAGATCCTGTCAAGATACAATAAAAACAGCTAGATTTAAAAACAAACAAGCAAACAAAACAATCACCCCCAAAAAACCCCAAACAAAATGAAACAAGACCTAACAAAAAAATACCCCACAGAAATACTAATTGGTGATGTGACAGTGAATTTTTCATGATGGTCCTTGGCAGTAATTTTTCCAGTGGCTGGCCAGCTCTCCTCTCATTTTCTGTCAGGGAAGCAGTTCTTTCCAGGTGTTTTAACTCTTTGAAATATACCAGACTTCTGTAACACCTCCGCTTCAAGGCACTTTTTCCTGGTGCATTTACTCATAAGGTTAGTATGATATAAAAGGAAATGCCAAACCACTTGCAGGCAGATAAGCAAGTGGTAAGTGAGGGTTCAAATTCATGGTGCATCAATGACAGAGAAGCACCTGACCTCAGCTTTGCCTCTGCACACTGTCAGTTCTTCAAACATTTGCTCTTTTTGTGGATCACATGGGAAGTTTTCCATGCAATGAATCACAGTGGCACACATCTACATCAAAATAATGTGGATGTTAGAAACAGAAGTCTAGTATAACAGTGCAGAACTTCATGACTTTCAAAGGAAGACCCTCATGAAGGAAATAATATGTTCCCCAGGAGTTTCTAGACGCCAGCTGTGACATTAAAAACAGCTCTAACTGTCATGTGCAAACCGAACTTTTCTATAGTTTTCCATTTCTATAAAAATAATGTGATTGTCTAAAGTTCATCTGTATTCCATCTTGTACAGTTTTTGTTGTTTTATATCACAGCATAATTCCACTGTATCAAATACTAGAAGGAATCCAGCAGCCTCATTATTAAGGTTGCAGAAAGATTTGGAACAATATGTGAACCAATAATTTTCTGTTTCTCTTTGTAATAATTGAATTGATGCTCAGTTTTAACAGCCCAGCCCTGCATAGGCCAGTTTAGGAACAGCTTAACCCTTAGATTGTAAAAATAAAGAAATACAAATACATTGTGATTTGCTGATTTATTTTAAGAAAATAGTGAGTAAATCTTATTTTCAGTGAAAAGGTTCATAAAATAGTTCAAGAGCATATCAAGTTATATCTCTTTTACCTATGTCTGATGGATAGACTGTGTAAGCTTTAGTGCCTCCTTCAGGTCACATGGAATTGTTTACTATTTTCCTAAAACATAAATATACCCTACAGTATTTTCTTCAGTGGTGGCTTCATAGAGAAAGAGGGCTTTAATTTTAGCTGTGGCATGGAAAGTGACAGAACATCCATTAGGTGAAGAGAGGAACTGAGCCAACGTTTGAGTGTACTAGATCTTTTAAATGTGCTACACGTGTCCCCACAGATTTCTGGTCAGAAATTAAGGCATAGATGGGGAATTTACTTACCTGGCTATTGTCCAAGAACTGTTCTTCCAGTTGAACTACTGATGATTAGTTAACTAAAGTCATCCAGCTGAATCTCACTGTTCTTAATTCCTGTTGCCTTGTAGCTGTGGAAAAAAATATATGAATTATTACCTCTAGTATCATTCCAGGGCACTTTGTATTTTTCTTCCATTTATACTTAATGCAAACAGAACAAAACAAAACAAATAATCAGGTGTTCTTGTTGCTTAACTCTTTAAGCAGGTATTGTGGCAGAATCTTCTTTGACACCAGCTACACAGTCCTCATCGTTGGGTTTCTATAATAAGTCATGCAGGAAATTAGTGCAGAGCTGGACTTATGTACAGTATAGTGATATATTTGAAGCTTACAAAGTTACCAGGCTGATCAATAGCATGAAGGACACTGAGGAGAGGCCTCTGTAGAAACTCTACATGGTTTAGTGTCTCAGATACTGAAAAACCTGGTACAGTACTGGACTGAAGGAGACTCTGTATCTCACAACCCATTGGGTGGAGTCTGCATCACTTAGCCTTAACCATCAAAATATTAAGCATCTAGTTTAAAACACTCACCCAGGCTCCTTTGATGAGCAAACTTTTACCAGAAGCCACTAATCAAAATGTATGATGTCCAAGATAATTAGGACAACTTACCCTCTAGAGGAGTTTGTTTCTCAGCACAAGCATTAGAGGAAGTGTAAAGACTAGCTTAGACTAGATGTTTAAATTTTAGAAACGTTACCTTATGTCAGATGAATCTTAATGTAAAGCTAAAATGAATAAAAACCCCAGAGTTTGAACATATTGGACACATCACTATTCCTAAAACAATTTATTTGATTTTAGACTAGCTCACTAAAAATGGTACTCTTTCAGAAACGATAGAATATACAGTCAAATTAGCTTTACTGCAATGAAAAGAATAGTACAAATATCAAACTAGCTTCAGTCATTCATCACCAGAAAAACTGTCTGGTTTTAAAGGGGATCAGGGTACACTGGTTTAGAAAAACCGATGAATATAAGACCAGGTGGTGTAAATAAGGATTATTAGCAGTTGGTGAAGGTGTATGTCTTTTATTATTAAGTTGTGAGCAAGGAGGGAGAAATGTAAACATATCTTGCCCCCCAAAAAACCCTCCCAAACCAAACCACAAACAAAAAACCTAAAGAGCTTTGGAAAGTCTGTGTCTGACCTCTCAGGATCATTTTATAGCATGTAACGAGTTAAGTAATTGGGCATTCTTTCCTATCCTACAGCAAAATGCCTCTTGATGCAATTAAATGGCTCAAGATTCAGAAACCCAGACCTACCAGTCTCTTCAGTTGTGACAGCCAGTCATGTGTGAGAAAGGTCAGTCATGTAAAAGAAATTAAATGAGTTCTGCAAGGACTTAACTGGAATTGATGCAAAGCTCTCCAAACAGCAAAGGTGATGAAAAGTTCAATCAAAGTCAGATGCAAGGAAAGATGCTCATTAATATCCACATCACTGGGTCACAAACACCCTGTTCATCTGTATGGCAGAATTGTGTACTTAATGATGTGATCAAAAGTGATATTCATGAGAGAACAATGTACTCCATCCCACCTCAGTGCTGTATGTTGCATATCTTGCTGGTACTCCTAAAAATAATATGAAAATCTTCATATCTGCCTGAGGATTTTATAAAAGGAAGAAACACATTTATACAAAGTCAAATAAGTAGTTCATTACATACTGAATTAAATGCAGCTATTACTATTTCAGCATTCAAAATAAAACAAAATGTACTTGACGACCTTTCTGAAACTTAGTTAAAATCAAAGAAAACTAGCATTAAAAAGGTGTTTTCATACTAAGGATATTAATGATCATTCACTGATATAAAAACACATTTCAGTAATATTGTGTTCTTGTATAATAAAGATATGCGCTGAGTACAATAAAGGCTCACACTTTAAGGACTCAGAACCTCAGATATCCAGGCTCCTTCATTAATTACAAAAAAAGGAGATACCTGCTTAGCAATTTTTAACAAATTAAGAGTAAAAATTTAAGGGTTCTACCTATATTGCTTTAATAATTTTGAATAAGACATATTTCTGTTTTAATGACTTATTAAACAAATAGGTTTATTTATGTTTATTGTTCTCTGCTCTGAATACTTGCACTTTGTAACCATAGGTGGTCGAATCAGAACACACAGAAGTGCAACTTTTCAAAACCAAAGCAAGCAGGTAATACTGACCCGTATATAACTTACTAGCATTAAGTATTTAATTCGAACATCACTAGTTAAGACCTACGTAACTCTGGTAGCTGAAGGATGGGCAGCTCTAGTAACACCTCAGATGACACTGCTCAGAGCACTAAGAATATGAGTAGTTGAGTCCTCACTTCCCTGTGCAGCTAAAGAGGCACGCAGAGCTCCTCCAGAGCTGCAAAAGGAGAGGCTCACTGCTGGTGAGCCATGCAGTTGTTGGGAAATAAGAGGTTGAGTCAGGACACTTAAAAAATTACCACCAAAGAGTTTGAGTGAAATAGGTTTAATATGAATTTGTGGAAATGTGACTGCACAAGATTCGATGGTAAGGTTCACTCTATTACTTATTACATGGAGTAAATGTACAGAGACAAAATGAAGTTGGAATCAAGTTGAAATCATGTCAAAACAGAGTTGGAAACAGTTTATAAAGATCAAAGGTATAAAAGAGTAAAAGAGATCCTCCCATTGAATCATGAGGTTTAGAGTAGACCCACTTGCTTTCTAAACTAAAGTTTAGGTGCAACTGGAACCAATCTTAGTCTCAGGCTTGGTCAACAGTTTAAGTCTAATAGGATAGATACAGAAAGTGGGGTAAAGAATAAGGGAAACCTGTCCAATGAGTCACAAGGGTCAGAATAGACCCCCTTGCTTTCTAAATTTTCATGGAGTTTACATGCAACTGCATCTATTCCTAGTCTCAGACTTGGACAGTGAATTAGATCTAAAGGTTAGAGAGAGAAAGTTTGTGCACAGTTCCAGATTATTCAGATTTTAGCAACAAATCAATAAAATGTGCTTTAAATCACAAAAACTACATTGTTAGCCTAACGACTTCAAGCTTGCAATATATATTACAGCAATGGCATACCTACTAAAAGTTTCCCTTGTGTTCAATGAAGTACATCTTATGCCTTTGTATTCCTCAAAGGGTAAAGGGTTGAACCTTGAGGAGCAGAGGTATCAGCCCAGACCCCATCATTGACTTTCCACGAGAGTCTCCCTAGTATCACAGACTTAGTAGTTTTTGAGCTCTGAGCAGCATCCTGCTCAGAGGGAGATGCTGATTGCAGCCCACTGTGGTCCAGGAGAGCTCAAAAGAACTGCTGTTTATATGGCTGTGAGATGACTGGCTTTAGTCATCAGCAAATTTCCATTTCAACTGCAAACTGAGTTGGTAATTTCTCAAAAATTCTAAGAACAGCATATCATTCAACTCAGTTACCATTTGTTATGGGCTGGCAGGAGCCTTCCAGCGTTGTCAGGAAATAACTGTTGGTTTCCATTCTTCTTCCCTGTTTCAACCAGTCAAGAGGAGTTCCTGTATGGACAGTGCCATTCTCTAACTTAGCCAAGTAAGACTTATTGGTACAATCAAGGGGTGCTTAACTACCCAACTCGTTACTTAAGGCACCGAGGCCTAGCCAGAAGCTCCAAAGGTCATAGAACAGCCCAGAGAAGGGGGAGAAGTGCACCACCACAGCAGTACCCCAGACTGCTGAAGTGTGATGTAGGCACCACATTGCTGGAGACACATGTTGCTACTGATCAGGAACCTCAGCTTGAGAAATGTTGGCTTACCCAGTGAAAGATTGACTCATTATTATGGACTGCACACAAAAAAACCACCCCAAAACCCACAAAAAAACAAAAAATCAAACCCATACAAAATTCTCCTTTCACTTTTGGCATTTTATTTAATTCAGTACAGTTTTACTCCATGAGAAGTAAGATCAAAATAACTTCCCAGGATCTAAATTCACTGAAGAAGTCTAAAGCTGATACTGTTTTTTCATGAAAGATAATGACTTTTCAAAGACTGAGGAATCTGAGAAGATGTAAACATTCCTTGTGTGGTGCTTAACGCAACACACTGCAAGTTTGGTTTTTCCACCTCATTTTTACCCCTTTTTCCACCTGTGCAGAGAAGGCTTCATTAAATATCTTCCCCCCACTGTGGGAAATAATGACACAAAAGAAACAGCCTCTGAAGACCCAGGTGAAGAATCATTCCTAAGTGATGGGTACTTTTCACTCAGGTATGAACAGAGATGTCAGGAATAGCTTCACATGTCCTACCGGCACTAATATGAAGCTGAGTACAGAAGCCGTCTCAGGAGTGTTGCACTTGTTTATATGATGTTGAAGTGAGTGAAAAAATAATATCACTATTAATTTCAAGAGATTTATTTCTTCTACATTTGCTTCATTATTATTTTTACTTTCTTTAAGGTTCTGCTTGATTTCCTCTCAACATCTTTTCCCTACCTACAGCTTGATTGGAAGACAAGAACATGTAATTATTTGATCACTTTTCATTTTGGCTGATTAAAAGAAAAAGGAAGTGTTTGCTTTGGTCAAAGGTTATTACAATGTATAATTAATTGTCCAATATCATCTTAATCAACAACTTTCCAGTTTCAGCTTCTTTGCATTTATCAAGGGAAAGGCGGGGTTAAAGAGAGGTATTTAATCAACTATGCATGAATTGCCAGAAATGGATTTCTGTAAGGAAGCCTTCAACCGGTTATTAGGAAAGGTGCTGAAGTGAAACAACCCTCCTCTAAGAGCTGTGGATTACACTGGTTTGCAGGGAATGAACTCAAGTATTATTGAACAAAATATTTCAGTCACATGTTCCATCTCCATCTGCTTAATGAATTGAAGTGTCAAGAAAATTTGAAGAGGCAGCCCAGGAAAACGGAAGTGTAATTTAATACAACATGAATCATTTGCTGACCAAATGTACAGTATTGATGGGATTCCAGACAAAGCATTTAGATTATGGTTATTGTTACAGGAAAAGGCATTTAATTTGTCCAGCAATTCATATGTTTAAAGGCAGATTATTTAAAAAACTCACAGGAAACTAAACTTGTCACAGTCTTCTAGAAGACTTAATTGGCAAAGCAATAAATCTAATTACTTTCAGAAATGTAACTTTAAGGCATCTCTGCATCTTTAATGTAGTTAGAAAAACATATCCTGCATAACTTTCTCAAAAATCACAATCTGAGGCTATGTGATGAAGATGTATAAGCTGGTTAAGCTTTTTTATCGGTTGCTGTTATTTGTCTCATTGTTTTGAGTCTTTGCAGTTCTGGATGCAATAACTCAATTTACTGAATCTGTAATATCCCCAGACACCATGAAGTGGACGCCCACCCTGTTTTCCTCTTCCCAGTTTCCCTGATGAAGATACTATCTTATATGCAACACATGCTAGCTTCTCTCTTTCTATTTTCATCCTCTTCATAGTACAATTTAATACCTAAGTGTTAATATTATCTTTTACCTGTGCATTGAATGGATTTTGCCCCACTCAGTACAGTGTTCAGCTGCAGGACTGCAGAAGTAAAAAGATGTGTCTTTAAGAAAATCTGATGGAGGTGGGTTACATATATGATCATCAGAGCATCCCCTGGGAGAAGCTTTCTCCCACCACACCCAGACCTGCTTCCTGGGGCAACACAAGCCAACACAAAACTGCACAAACTGCATGTATGCTACCAAGATGCATGGACAAGACCATGTGTTTTAGGAAGACAGAGTTTCTCTCTAGAAATAAGAACTATGCCACACCATTTGCCCTCCATGCCTTTAACATAGCTGTAAAGAAATACCAATTTGTTTGGGCCTCTGAATATAAGCGTAAGTAACACTATTTTGTGTGTCTGTGTAGATGATATTTTGATTAATTATCACATGTTGCAATCCTTCCCTTTCTTCCTTTACCTCCCTTATCAACACAAAGATAAGCAAATTTAATCAGTTCCTTGATGGCCAGGGATAGGATACTGTAACTGAATGGGCATGAAACAGTGTAAAATGCAGGCAAGGGTGATATTTTGCAACAAAATACAAGGCCTCCTAGTTGCAGAATTTGGGTAGAGACTTAAAAAAAGAACATTAAAAAGATGACAGAAACCAATTTCACTCTGGTTCTTCCATGATAAGGTAATTTAAATAAGCAGATGCAGTTGGACTAGACTGTACTCTTTGCTGTGTAAAAAGCTGGCTGGATGACCAAGCCCAAAGAGTGGTGGTGAATGGAGTTGCATTCAGTTGGTGGCTCGTCACAAGTGGTATTCCCCAGGAGTCAGTACTGGGGCCAGTTCTATTTAATGTCTTTATCGATGATCTGGACGAGGGGATTGAGTGCACTCTCAGTAACTTTGCAGATGACACCAGTTTGGGTGGGAGTGTTGATCTGCTTCAGAGTAGGAAGGCTCT
>JAVJGI010000040.1:2285418-2295486 GCA_035590275.1 Ibycter americanus
AGTCACCACCATCCCTGGAGGTATTTAAAAGATGTGTAGATGTGGCACTTAGGGACATGATTTAGTGGTGGACTTGGTAGTGTTACGTTTACAGTTGGAGTCAATGACCTTAAAGATCTTTTCCAACCTAAATGATTCTATGATTCTAGATGACTGTTGTACGTCCCTTCCAACTAAAATTTCTATTCTGTTCTGTTCTGTTCTGATCCGTTCTGTTCTAAATATGGTCATTTGGATCTTAACAGCGTAATTTGGAAACTAAAGCACAAGAAGAGGCTGAGCAGAAACAAGATGGGAGCTAAAGACTGGAGAACTACTGAGCAAGTTATAGTAGTTAACTGTTTAGGGCAACATATGAGATGATTTGCTCTTTGGAGATGATTTGTTTTTTGCAATGCCTACTGTGAGAGGTCTCAGAGTTTCTGTAAGATGACATATACTTTTTGAAAGCTAAATAGGTCAGATTAATCAATGACATTCCCAATTCTTGCAGTGGTGGTTGTACACACAAGTCTGGATTTTCATCATTATCAGGCTAAGTTCAAGTCCCAGTAAGAGAAACATTAGTAGCTAGTCTTCCCGAAGGGAAATACTACTTCCCATACCTGTAATTTCTACTAAACTCCATGGAGAATACCCATACTACATGTGGTGGATAAAAGAGGAACAAGAAAGACTTCAGCCTTTTGAGTCAAAGGTCCAAGTTCAAGAAAAAATCTGTAAGTTTTAGAGAGGTTAAGAAGCATTAGAGTCCAGAAAGCCCTGCAAATCAAATACATAAAAATAATAAGATCAAGATACACATATAGACCCTTAGGACAAAGATATAAGTTCCCTCTGCACAGGCTGTGAAGGTTTGAAAGTTTTCTAAATAGCTTCTAGACTTTTTACAGGCTTCCATTTGCTCCTCAGATTACTTCATTACATCATTTTTTGTGTGCGTCCTTACCTATACTTTCGGAGATTCAGGGGTGTTGAAAACTCAGCTACTGCAGTGTAGTTAGCTGAGGTCTGAATCTACCATGTTCTTTCTTGATCTCTTACTTCAAAGTGGGACAGCAGTTAAGTACCATTTGCATGAATTTCTAGTGCAGTCAGAACATAGGCAACTGAATTAACAGTAATAACACTTAATTACATGCTTAAAATTATAAACATGCCGCAATGCTGCTCCAACTGAGGACAGTGTGGAGCTAGGACTTTAGCTTCTGTCTCTGCCATTCAGTCTGTCTATATCAGTTTACTCACTTATAAAACAGAACCTTTGCTTATATGACAGACAAGTTTATTCAATTAATATTTTAAACTGCCAGGGGATTCTTGGATGAAAATCATTATAATGCAAAAATATAAAAATTCTTTTAATGTAATCCTTTGGTTTTCAAATGAACTCTGAAAGAACATTCCATGTTCAGATAAAAGCTGAATGACTATAATTGTAGAGGGCCAAAAAAACCAGTATTACAGAACAATTTCCTTAGCATGATAATACCTAACAAAGCTTCTGGAATCTTTCAATTAACTCTTTCCCACAGAGAATACCTAAAGCTCCATATAATGAGTAACATTATTATTCAGCAATTAAAATGATTTAAAGCGCAATAGTTCAGTTCCTGTTCAGGTATCTGAAGAAAGATTCAGAGGAGGTCAGTTTGTTTGTTTCATAGTAAAATCCATTAAAATTGTCAAGATTTAAAAATTAAAAGCTTCTTGCTTTTTACAACTGAATATAAAACCAAAAGCCTGTATATAAAAAGAATACTAGTTGATTTACACAGTAAGAATTAGAAATCCTTTACAGATTCTGTTAAAGCTATTATCTTACTGGACTGGCAGTTACAACAGCAGGATCTCTGTTTGCAGGTAAAAGACATTTCAAATATGGTAATTTACTACTGTAGTCAAAGGGTGAAATCTCACATTTACTCCTATTTCATACTAGAATACAACTCTGAGAGGGTCATCTTTCATTACCTTTCTGGAGAAAGCAATTAATCCCTCAATGCCAAATACCATAATCCCTGTTATATACGTTTTATCATCTAGACAAATGAAGAGCTCTTAACTACTGTTCATTCTTGTTTATGAAATCAATACAATTTCCCAGTGGTGTACAATAATTGAACAAGAGCTTGTGGATGTTTTCATAAACTTCTGCAGGGTGGAAATTTTTTCTGTAGTGCCATTTCATTTATTTCTTTAACATTCAGTATTTCTGTAAATTTTCCCACCTCAAATCAGCAGGTTCTTGCATATGTCCATTTTTTGCCACAAGAGTGCCAGACAAAAAACAGAAAACCACTCAAACCTTTTTTTTCACTGGAAAGGATGCAATTTCACTATGCACACTCTATGAAAAAAAAGATTAAGTTCAGAATCTACACTGACAGCTGTAAGTGTTCATGCCTCAAGCTTTTGCAATTTAATTTTGAATATGTCACACCACTAATCAAGGCAATTTAAACCTATGACCTTAACACAGGATAATTTTTGATTGAACTAAATACACATAGCAGTATTAGCAATGGCTGTATAAAGTGATTCTTCTGCCTTGCCCCTAGTGAGGGTTTCTTGCTCATTTGAAGAAATAAAGTAGAAATATGAGTAATCTTTTCCTTACTTTGTTTTCTTACCTGTGTGTTTTCTGGCAAGCAATTTCATATAAGCAAAATTTGGCAAATAGCTAAGGCAGTGATTAAGGCAGGAATCGTATATAATACCATCATCTTAATGTCTAAGTGAAATTCACAGCCACATGTACTTTAAGCTATCTTTAAGAGATTAGCAAAAATAATCAGTACATCCATAAGGTCACAAATAAGAAAGCCTGGAAAACACCGTGGGATTCATTAAATCCCTTTCATTTTTTATAAATTAATGGGAAAACTATCTGTCTTGTTTCTCTTCTACCATTTTTTGTTTATATGAGGATAAAAAAAAGAAAAAAGATGTTGCTTAAAAATGTAAGGGTAACCCTTCTGGAACATACAGGGTAGAAGAAATGGCTTTGCTTCTTTCTGATCCAGAAAAATGTAGCACTTCCACATGGTAGACCTCTAAAATAGTTTAGATGACCCAACCCTTTAAAGTAACTTTTTATCCACGTGAAGGTAATACGTCACAGCTAGCACTAGTGTAGTTGTAGATGTCTAAATGGAAGGTTTGTTGTGATGACTACCATTCCTTGCGACAGAGCATGTTCTCCCTCCATAGACCATTTTACAACTATTGGTACAATTCCAAACCAGCAATATTTAATATGCCACTTGGATATTTGTTCTGTGTACATGAACATCTACTCTTAATGCTATGGTGTCATGGAGAAATATAAATTTAATCTGGCTGAAGTTTGATCATATGATCACACGTTTTTCAAATTAGTCAATGTGTATGAATGGTACTTATGTTAAGATAAAACAGGTTGCTGGATTCCTTATAATTATAGGTAGATTTTAACAATTGATGAAACTCCTTTTTCATTATATCATAGCTAGATCACTGGAGTGGGTTTATCTCACTTGTCCTCAGGTGTCTATAAGGTAATGCAGAGAGCAGAGCTAGGTAATTCAGGCTTTCTTTAAAGCCAAAGAAGAAGTATCTCAAGGCCACAAATTGTGATTTATTGTGGATGTCTACTTTAGCATGAGATTGACTGCACTAATTGTGCCTGTTTCACTTAAATTATTATTAAGGAGAACACAAAGACTCAGGTCTGGTTATCTATAAGGTTCATGTATGTCTTTGGTCAATTGAAACACACGTCGGCTTTCTATGAGAAATACATTTCTTCTTCCCTACTACCAGAGGTAAATCATTCCAAAGGGATGTGTAGTTAATTCACGTATATCTGCATTATCAGTTAAATCTAACATATCTGTAGTTAATCAATGAATGGCATAAATGGTTTGTGATTTATAGCATTTTCTTTCTTCTCTGATTTCTCGTAGAGAGGAATTTTTTTTAAAAAATAATGAATAGAGACAATAGCAAAACATTATATTGAACACATAACATTTCCCAGTGACAAGAAAAGACAGAGGTTATGTTTTTTACCTGTCTTACGTATTTATCCTTCTTTTTGCTGTGTAACTACTAGAATCTTGGTATCTTACTGAATATCTCCAGTCATACAGAGTTATTGACATAAACAAAGATTAAAACAAGTGTTTAGTAGGACTAGTAGTCAAACTTCTGTGACCTGCCAGCCTTCTGTCTTTTGCAAGAACATATTGGATGACACCATCAAAACCAGCATCCGATTTTGAGCAGGAGGGTATCTGGCAAAAACTGCATCAAAAAATATAACCCAAGAGGTTAGACTTGAATTTTACAGATGCTATGGTGTCCTGGTTTCAGCTGGGATAGACTTAATTTTCTTAGTAGCTGGTGCAGTGCTGTGTTTTGGCTCTGATGTGAGAACAACGTTGACAACGCACTGATGTTTTTAGTTGCTGCTGGGTGATGTTTATACTAAATCAAGGTCTTTTCAGTTTCTTGGGACCTGCCAGCCAGAGGGCTGGAGGAGTGCAAGAAATTGGGAGGGGACACAGCCAGGACAGCTGACCCAAACAAGCCAGAGAGGTATTCCATACCATAAGACATCATGCTGAGTAAATAAACTGAGGGAAGAAGAAGGAAGGTGGGGACATTTGGCATTATGGCATTTGTCTTCCCAAGTAACCACTACATGTGATGGAGCCCTGCTTTTCTGGGGATGGCTGAACACCTGCCTGCCCATGGGAAGTAGTGAATGAATTCCTTGCTTTGCTTTGTTTGTGCACGGCTTTTGCTTTACCTATTAAATTGTTCTTATCTCAACCCTCAAGTTTTACATTCCTTTCTGATTCTCCTCCCCATCCCTCTGGGTGAGGGGGGAGTAAGCAAGCAGCTGCGTGGTGCTTGGTTGCCGGCTGGGGTTAAACCGCGACATATGGTTACTTACACAGGATTGAAAACCTTGACTCCTCCACCAGGCAAGAGGACCAAGCACTGGGTTTGCTTGCATCCCAAACCCTAAGTGCCTGCTAGCTCACATCAGGGATGACGTGGTGGGATGAACAGCTGCTGGCACACCAGGAATGCAGCAGCCCAAGTATCACAGTCCACACCTGGTCTCAGAGTAGTTTCAGTTTCATATGCCCTACATCTGAAGTGTTGCCAGACACAACAAGAATTGTCTGCGGTGTTGCCTCTGATACCTGCTATCAGAGGGATATATACAGGTAGTCAAGCACTGAAAGAGAACCTGTCTAACTCTGTTACCTCTTTCCACAAGGTCTCACAAAGAGGATGCTGAAAGGGTGCAGGAAATAGCAGTACTCTGCTGGCCTGAACTAGAGCCTTGATTGATACTGTGACTGATGACCCCTGGCCAATTGGATGGCCTTGTGAAGGTCTGTAATGGTTTATACCATAAGTCACTTATAGGTAGGTATATAGAGAGTTGTGCAGGAGAGAAGTCTCTTTAACCCAAATATGCTGATGAAATTTCAGATACTCTCTTTACCTGTACTAGGATAAACTCAGAACCTCACTAAAAACAAAACTGAAAGCAAAACAATCAAACAAACCAAAGAAACCACTCAGGCTAATATTCAATACACTTAAGTAAGTTAGAGATCTGGGTAAACCACAATTTATGCCACTGTGGATTTTTTGTTTGTGCTTAAATGGGCTGCTGAAATTAAGGAATTGTCAGGTAATGTCTTAATTCACTATAGACTGTAAGATAAAAGCTGATTTGATGGATACATCAGAACAGCTTCTTAATTAAAGGGATATAAAAAAGGAAGAGTTGGACTGGAAAAGCTTTAACATTCATGGATTTGGGCTTTTGTTACTTTTTCTATGTTCATGACTATCAAGCTCTTTCTTGAAATATAATTCTTTCGGAGACCAAAAACTGTGTTAATGAAGAGCTTTTGGTAGAAAAAGGAGACTAGGAAGACAGAGTGTGTGAATAAATTATGTCCATGCATAATATTCATAGTGTGGGAATGGTTACTTAAGAACAGAGGTGATTATTTAACTACCTATGTTTTTAGAATTATTTAATTAATCAGTGGTTATAAATACACTGAATAAATGTGAATTTCCTTGTACCACGTAGGAGTGTAATCTGAGGCAAGGAATAGTGATTTAATCTGATTTAACATTAGCACTGATTTTGGAATTCCACACAATGATTTTTCCATTATATCAAATAACAGAAAATCACCCTGCTTTAGTAAAAGTACTTTGCCTTGAAAGAAGTAGAGGTGAGGGGAGAATTGAAACAGTCCTTTGCTAAATTAATATGGTCATGTACTTGTTTTAGTCACCAAAAGGTGAGTGCTTATTTCCATTTTGAAGTTTATTGATTTTAACTGTAAGTGGCTTGATTTTGCTATTATCTGCTTCACACTGTGGAGTTATAGGACACTGTGGAAGAGACACAGGTGCTTAAACATACATGTCTTGCATTTAGGGTACTCAGTGTGACTTCTACCTAGTGCTCCAGACCAGCTCAGGTCTCCTAGAAGCCCTATGTAGTATCTACCACAAGGATATCTCAGATATTATGAAGCATCTCCAATTGAACTAGGCTTAGGCCACTGAAACAAACCTTTTATTAGGCAGCTGAAGGCCATTTTGCTCCTCAAAACTTTACCTTCAACTGTCTATAACCTTAATGTTTATAATTAAAGCTTGCTTTTCACCAAGCCTGGCCATGACCTGCTGTTCATCAGTAGATGAGCTCATACCTCTTGAAGTTCTTGTGGATTTCCTACAAGGAAAACTGCAAATAGAGTAAAAGAAATCTCATTTCCATTCTAGTAAAGGAAGGAAGTAAACTAGTCCTTGTTTCATATATAGATTATGAAAAGCAGGTGTTCAAGTAACTCCAGATCAAAAACATTCATTTTATCTTTGTGGAAGTGATGGTAGGAGGAGGTGCCATATGGTGTGGGCTAAATCCATAGAAATAGATTAAACAGTGCCCAGAAATTACCTTGGACATTGGTGCTTGATTGTTTGTACCACTATATTGTTCACACTGTGTGTGGCATGACTAGTGTTTGCAAGCTGCAACTGTCTCAAACAGCTCACAGATGTGGTTTAGGAGGTAGGAAGGGCCAATGACCACTCCCAATAGGCTGCCTAGTTTTAGAGATAAAGACAGTCTGGTAGTAAAGAAATTGGCTTTCTTTCCCATGGGCCTCAATATCTGAGACTGTATCTAGGCATGTTGCCTTTACTATCATATTCTTTGAGACTCAGATTTCTCTGTTTCATATGGGCTTCTAAGTAAAGAAATTGCTGGGGGATCCTTTCAGAGCAGAGACTCACCCTGAAATATGCTGCGACCTTCATTGTTTCAGTACCCAATCCATGTCATTGAGATGATGAACTCAAACTAAAGAAGACACAGAGCTGTGTGATGAGGGGAGTCCCAGACCATACCCAACAGAAGGGTGGCAAACCAGCTCCGATCCTAAGTGTTATGAAACCAAGGTTGGTGAATAGCAATAATCATCAGGGAAGGAACAGTGCTATCTAAGCTGAAAGAAAATGTGATCAAAGCCAAATGGCCAAATGACTTTTGCCAAAAGGATGAAAATTAGAAGATGTTTTTTTGTTCAGTTGGTTGATTTTAATATTTGTGTAGTGAAATTTTGGAACTGCCTTTAAAACTGCCTAAGGTGCTGCTGCAGTGAGGGAAGTGAAACACAAAACATGGGAAAATCCTTCTTGTCATCAGCCTTTATGGAACCACCTGTTGGCCATTTTTTGATAGTGAATTACGGAGGGTTGTGAGTGCTGTTTTCAGCAAAGCTACTGCAGAGCATGGCTCCTTCCATGAGCATATCACCTGTTAGCAGCTAAAATTTGTTCCTGTGTAAAAACAAATTGAGGTTTTCTGTGAGCAAGGAATCAACATGTAGCAATTTACATTTTCATCGACAAGGAGGTGTCTCATCCTTTAACTTACGCCACACTGCTGAATTATAAATAAAGGGGGCTTGTTGTGTACAGATAGTATTAGACTGTGATGCTGCTTAAAGAAGAAATGTTATCCTGTTTTTGAATTACAAAGCTATTCAGATTCCTTTTCAACTGATAAACCCAGTGTCATTTAATTTAGCAGTTCTTCACATTAGAAGAATAAAGAGATAGTGAATAGACATAAAATGAATATCCTTCAATTAATTTTTATTGTTTCTGGGAAAGTTTTATTTTGCTTTTTACATATGGAACATGATTGAAAGAATTAACCAGGGGAAGCAAAGTATTATTATTGGTTAATATTGTTGCTATTTGTATTACAACAGCACATAAAAGAACAAAACAATCAGGGCTTCATTTTGCTAAGATTACTGTAGAGGACTTGCAGTCTAAGTAGGCAAAATGCACTCATGGTGGTAGAATTTGAATAGAGGACAGTATACTGAGGCACAGAACTGAACTCCTAAATGGGAACTGGGGTATAATCTTTCCTGCTTCAAGAGAGATTTTAATCACCTTCCCTCTATTAAAAAAAAAAAAAAAATTATAGATTTTATTTAACAAGAAATATGTGAATTCTCAGCACTGAATACAGTTCTTAGCCAAATGATTACTCTATCAGCCAGCAATTCCTTAGTTCGTCATTTAGTTCATTCTTCACTTAGTTTTTCACTCTTAGATTCAAGGGCAGAGGCTGATCTTACAGAGATGGGAACAGGGCACACATGGAATCAGTGTCAAATCTGAACAGTGTCAAAGCTCAGATCTGTCAGCCACTAGTCAAGTCATTTAATCTTATGTCCTACTTACACAGCTGATCTTGAATATTTGGCAAAAGAAACAGTGTGTCACCTGTAATAATAATAATCCTAAATACTCACTTCAGTCAAGCTTAACACTGCCAAAATACTTCATAGCCTTTGGGCTGTGATGTGATTTTAGCTGGGATTTATTAATCCATGTAGATTATGACCAAAGCATAAATGCTCTTGCACTCATGCTTATTTCTCCTGGATTTGGGAGTGGTCCTGCTTTAGACACTCCTTGCATCTTCAATCTGCTTATGCTGAAGAGTCTTACCGTCCTTAATGACAGGAATCTGTTATTTTTGTCTTACAGATAGGAAACCGAAAAAGAAAGAAAAGAAAGAGAAAGACAGAGACAGATGTGTAAAATTATTTGTGCTTTTCATTCCCCACTGATTTCAGTGGGTGTCTATATGTAAGTGTTATTTTATGTGTATACTGCTTTTTCGGCACTTGGCAGGGAATATGCTTTTTCTAACTTTATCCTTCAAGAATGAGATCTCTAGCTTAACTTCAGTGTACAGCCAGTAGAGAGAAAGAGAAAAGTACTCTTAAGATGATGGTTTTTCCCGTTCTAAAACTGCTCTGATGCATCATCCAGAACAGGTTTCTAGGCATGCTTCTATCTCTCCACTGAGTGTAGAGATATTTTGCATGACCAGCATATGAGATTGGATAGCCAATTTTAAATGGTCAAAGGTGGTTCAGATGAATCTTACCCTTAGATACCATATAAATCTGTCTCTCAAATTGCCAAAGGCTGTAGGAGAGAACTGAACACAGATGTCTCAGGTCCTGATCACTTGCTCAAAACGCTAGACCATTCTCATTTTTGAGGAAAGCCTTGATGAGCCTATTTGTTATGCTTAAAGCCAATACGTTTATATACCTCACTGGAAGAGTGCTATTATGAATCATTAAGACATGGTGCAGCTTTGTCTTGGAAAGAACAAAGATAATATTATTAATGTACTCATGAAACTTTAGTGTTTTGGGGATGAAATTACAGCTGTAAATAAATAAATAATCCACTCTTTCCTACCATTAAGTGACAGTTGATATTTCATTCCTAAAATTGTGCTGCTACAGACAAGGGTTTAGTAGTTGAAATTTTGTGATTATTTTTTTGGTTTAATCTTCAACTATGAAGAAAGGGCAAGGGGAGGGCAAGGGGAGGGCAAGGGGAGGGCAGGGCAGGGCAAGGCACGGAAGGGCAGGGCAGGGCAGGGCAGGGCACGGAAGGGCCGGGAGGGGCAGGGCAGGGCAGGGCAGGGCA
>JAVJGI010000040.1:2295708-2328352 GCA_035590275.1 Ibycter americanus
GGGCGGGGGTGGGGGGGGTTGGGCGGGGATGGGCTGGGCTGTGAAGGTAAGGGAAGGGATGGGAAGGGAAGGGAAGGGAAGGGAAGGGAAAAGAAAAGTGAGGTTTGAGGACTAAATGAAATGACAAATCATTCACAATTTGTAAAGAAAAATATAAGTACCAACTTCAGTTATTGTTAAAGTTGGCCCTGGCCCTGGCTTTGGAGGTGGGGCAGGATTTTTTATTCTATATATTGTGAGATCCTCTACATTCATAACATCATTATTTAGCAGTCATTAGGAGTATCTTTTCTCTTGTTTCCATAAGTTTTTATAATGAATAATGTCAAGCACATAACTGTTGTCAATTATGGGTACATGATATGAATGAAAAAGTGGTGAATGGTGATAGAAATGCATGACTTTACAACCAGTTCTAGGAGTCAACCCAGATCTTAAGTTTTTTTTTCTTTCCTGCCATTGTTCCCCTCAACAATGTCATAAGACCTTTTTATATATTTAGTAATTTATTTTTTTGAAAATGTTGATATTTATTTGTTTGTTTAATTAATTTATTTTTAACAGCATCTTCCTTTCACCTTGCCAACACCAACAGCTGATGTTCTTAATTTCATCAAGACCAGGATATTCCTTATCATTTTAATCCATGCAGTGCTGAGTGGGAAGAGGAGGGAATAAGAAATTGTCCTTACCCTTTGCCCCATCAGGTTCAACAGGGACTGTAGTGTGTTTCCCAAAACAGAAAGCATTAGGGGAGTTTTGATTTTCTGTGTTGATACACAAACATGTGACACATCTTCCCTGTATACAGTAAATTGCTTTCCTTTTTGAATAAATATTTAAATATTTTCTTCCTTTGCTTATGTCACCATGGGGTCTAGATGATTACCACAAGAAAAATATTAAATTATATTACTGATGAGAGCTTGGAAGACATCCAAAACATTCATGTATATAAGCACAATGTCCTCAGAGTTAGTGGAAATCCATCTAAGAATTTTTTGCTTTAGAATAGAATTTACCTGTCCTGATTTTAGCTACCTAAAAGTAGATGTCTAATCTAGGCTAATTATTAATTTATAGCCAAAGGATAGAAATACTTCTGAGGGATGAGTCATCCTAGGACAAATAAATGATTTTATATATGTGCTGCTTTTACCCCTTCATTGTTATAATGAGATCCTGGAAATACATATTAGATTATAGCTTTAACTCACACATAATCAAAATTAACGGAAATTAATCCTGCATGAGATCAGACAGGGCTAAAAGATCTAAAGCTATTTGTAGTTCTACAGTTGAGGTAGGACAATCCCCTGGTCTTTCACTTCATTGAAAATGCAGCAATTTAGTCTCCAGTTACCAACTCATTTATAGCTCAAATGCAAGGAACTTGGGAGCCACTGCAGGTTTGAGAGCTGGGCAGCTTCTTGGGTACCTTTTCTATTTAGATAAACTTCTGGTCTCTCCAATCCTCTGAGATGACAGAGGTATACTCTTCACCTGCAGCAACAATAGCAAGAAGAGGTCATGGTGAAAAGATTTTTAAGAATTTCTTGATCTTCATGGAGCTGGATGGTTTGTGAACCAGTATGAAAATTTTCTTCTTAGCGTAATGACTTTAAAGTGTACACATTTTAAGTCCCTCCAAACTGATATGCAATTGCATGAGTAACAGCCTGTTACTTTCATTACACTTCATGCTAAATTTCCTGAAATTATTGGAGTCATGATTAGCCCTAAAGACAGAAATGAGGCCAAGTTTACATGGAGAAAAAAGCCTTGTTATTCGCATATTTATCAGTTGTGTGATATGGTCTAGTAAAACACATTATCACGATCCACAGGCCTCACCTCATTCATAGAATTCAAACTTGCTAATAATTATTTCTGCTGAGAGTAGCATTTAAAGAACACTGGAGCCAATGGAAGGACTTTCAGAAGTTACAAGAGTAACCTTTGCATCTAACATACTGCTTCTGCGCTGCAGGAGATTTTCACTCAAAATGACTTGTCAAAAAATCCTCGAACTTTTCACATATCTGAATTCTGAACTTTTAATGCAATGAAATCCTTAGTCAAGTTATATATCCAGGCAGGACACAAGGGAGTAACATATTGAAAGAGGTGATTTTCTTCAGCAGGAAGCTAACCTGAAGCAAAATGGCGAAGACAGAGCTGGGTTAAAATATTTAACTTCATGTAGCAGAAGATCTGCTTCATCTTCTGATACAACCTGTTCTCTGAAAAAAGAAAAAATGATTTGACCTTGGCTGGATGCCAGGTGCCCACCAAGCTGCTCTATCACTCCCCTCCTCAGCCCGATGGGGAAAGAAAATAAGATGAAAAAAATATCATAGGTCAAGGCGTATCAAAGGCAGTTTAATGAAGCAATAGCAAAATAAGTGCATGTGGAAGCAAAGGAAGCCAAAACATGTTTTTATCTACTTCCCATCAGCAGGTGATGTTTGGCCAGTTCCTGGGAAGCAGAGCTTCAGTACTCATAGTGGTTGCTCTGGAAGACAAATGTTGTAAATAACAAATACCCACCCTTCCTCCTCCTTTCTCTTTGCTTTTATTGCTGAGCAGATGTCATATGGTACGGAATATCTCTTTGGTCAGTTTGGGTCAGCTGTCCTGGTTATGTCCCCTCCCCTTCCCCTCCATGATCTTGCCCACCTCCAGCATACTGGTGAGGGAAGAATGTTGGAGAGACAGCCTTGATGCTGTGTGACCACTGCTCAGCAGTAAGTAGTCAAAACACTGGTGTGTTATCACCACCTCTCCAGCTTGCAATAAAAGCACAGCACTGTGAGGGCTGCTATGGGGAAAATTAACTTTATCTCAGCCAGACCCAATATAGTGATTAAGAACTGCAGTGAAAGAGATCAATTTAGACATGAAAGTGCCTCTAGAGTGCCAAATAGTAGTTTAATAGTTGCTATCCCTCTAGTTGGACCTACAAAAGGATTGAAACTGTATCCTGAATTCTTGCTTGTACAGTGGGTTCTCAGTGTGCTCGTGGTCCAAGTATGCATGTGGACCTTGTCTCCCCTGGTAAGGTGGACAATCCATTTGATGTCTGAATCTAGAAAGACTTGGACTCAGAACAGGTCCTTAGCTGGAGTGCCTAGCTTTGTGCAGGAGAGCTTTATGCAAGATCAGTAAGTTGCCCTTGCTGTTTTCACTGGAAGGTGAAATATGTGGGAAGGAATCGCTCTGAGGGCACATAGCTTGAGCAGTAGGTTTAGGCACCTAAACAGTCATGTGAGATGCTTTTGAGTATCCATATGCTTTTCCCATTATTTTTCAATAGCGATTAGATATTTCAGTCAGCAAATACTTCATCCGAGGTAATCATAGCACCTACATCCATTCCTTGGTATGCTTCTGTTAATAAGGATTAGTAGTCATCAGGCAAGGATAACTACTACTCTCAATGTACAGAAGGGGAAATAGAGATCTGTCTGACTCCTCAGGGATCCCCAGAAATTGAAATATGCATATATTTCCCATTACTTAGGACTTCTGAGCTCCTGTTCTTGACACAGGCAGCACGGCATGCTGTGTAAAGATAACTCGATTCAATGATTTATTAGAAATGACTAATATGAGAATCTTACTGTGAAGACAGAGGTGCTCTAAAAATTAGATGTTTTCTGTAACACTTTGCCTAGTTTAAACTTTGGGATTTGCATTTTTAATGCTTTTAAGTGTGACCCTAATTCACTTCCACAGTGTTTCAGGCTCCTGGAAGCCACTGACCAACTCTGAGACTTTTTTTTTTATATTTCTGTTTGTAACTGCATTTTACCTTATTTGAGAAATTTCTTTTAGCTCCCAACTTGTTTGACTAAAACTCCAGAGATGCTGTGCCCTCTGGGTAGGTTGAGGGAAGGTTGGACTGAGGCTTTTTCAGGACAGAGGGTGCATAAATCTAAATGGGATGACTTGGAACAGCCTGAGGTACCTGTCAGTGTGTTCTTGTGAGGGAGGGTCTAATTACTGATGTCAGTTGTTCTCCAAAATGGTTTGTATGTGGTCCATGAAGCAAGGAGGAGGGAGCTGAATCTAGACCAAACACAGCAGATGATCACTTTTATGCTTTCATATGGCAGGGCTTGGCAGCTCTGTTAAAACGGAGGGACTGTCAGTGGTTCCATTATAAAAGCCCATTTGCTCAGGGATTTATCACGTTAAGTCTTTTAATTTGCATCAGACTAGAATCTGGCATTTGGTAGTCCCCCTCCTCTTTTCCCTTCCCCTCCTGAGGTGATTTTTCTAATTTAATTTAAATCTGCTTGACTGCTTTTTAGAGGGAGGCTATTATATTATCGTGCTAGCAGTTGACACAGTGAGGTTTTGTTGCAATGCGTCTCTACTCTCAGGTGCCTGTACCATCTTAAATTCACAGCTCCATGACATGAAAGACTTGCTTTTGCACCAAAGTGATGCTTAGTGATTTTCTATGGAAGAGTTTTGGCTCCTCCACAACCCAGCTTTTTTCTTCTCACCTTGTGCTGAAGTAACTGCTGCAGCAGGACACCATACACTGAAACATCAAAATAACCTCCATTATGGAAAAGGAGAAACTATTTGGGAAGTACCTGAGTTCAGTAAAGTGCTATAATTAGCCAGATGAGGTAAATAGTTGTGTCACATCACTAAACTGAAGTGTTGGCCAAATCAGAAAGAAGAGGCTGGGAATGGAAGATGCCTTAAACCAGCTCCACTGGTGAAGAAAATATATGTTGATCTGCCCCCTAAGCATTCTGCATATCGTGGAGTTTCAAGGACAGTCCTGTGTCTGTTGTTAATATCTGCTTGAGGACAATTATTCATGTTCTTCAGATCAAATTGCAAAATAGGAGGACAGTTACTGAAAGACAAATGTTCAAATGTTTAATTGAGTAATTAAAAAAAGCACCTCAGCCTTAGAAATCAATTTTCTGGAGGAAAGAGGAAGAGAAGAACATTGTTACCAATTAAAGATAGGAGCTGAAAATCTGAAGATGCTCAAACATGGAAAATTGAAGGAAAAATTAAAAGGTAAGTGATTATAATTATTCTTTTTTAAAAAAAACAACACACAAGCAGTCTTATGTAGCACTGTATTTTTAATTGCATGGACTGACCTTTAAGAAAATATTTGAAACTTCATAACATAGCATCTAAAGGTCTGAGTTAGATCTGTGGGAACCAGAGCAATCCTCCACATGACTTAGAGAACAGCCCAAAGACACTGCCCTCTGCCAATACACCAGTGGGCATCTGAAACATTCATGCCACTTTGCATCAATTCCAACACCACTGGTAGACACCTCAAAGTAAATTAAGGACAAGGTAGCAAGTTTAACTTGAAATTAATTTGCTTTTGTCAGTTCATATCAGATCCTTAATGTCATCTTCACCAAGATTTCATATATAATATTAATAAACACTGGAGTCTCAGTTAATGTATTCAGTGAGCTTCTTTGATAATTTAAGACCATTTCAGATATCAAAAAAACCCCAAGGCACATTTATCAATGTAAGTATAAGGTTTGCTGAAGGTATCATTAGAACTTCATGTGGGCTCATCACCCCTGCATTACTGACATTAATGTTCCATTATCGGAAGGAGTTGCAATTAAAGTAAGAACTGTATTTGTTCAAAAATGAGATTACTTCTGATTTCCCGATGCTCAGGATGATCAATTAGGAAATGGCAACAACAGATTCCTCTTTCCGTTGGTTACAGTTCTACCATGGGCAGTCCCACTTTTGTATGGAATTTGTAGCTCCTACTGTTTATGCTTTTGTGGGGTTTTTTGTTTGTATTGGGAAAGACAGAGACATCTTTAATATATATGAAGTGATTACCTTATTCTAGCATTGCTCTAACAGTTATTGTCTGTCAGTTGTGTCTTAGAGCCCACATGCTTATTTCCTATTAGTAAGTCTTTGTGGCAAAGGAACTGGTACTGTTTTAAAGCATTCATGGTTTTGACTGTAGTCTGCACAGAGGAATACTTGGATAGGGACTTCTAAACCTTTTGTATATTAATAACCTGTAGAAAACCAACCAAGCATATACATATACACATATGTATACATGTGTAGTGTGTGTTCATAATCTCTGTGTATCTACAAACAAGTATGCATATGTAGATTTAATCATAAGGACTGCATCCCTTTAAAAAGAATTCAAAAGGAAATTGAAACATGGTAAATTCTATTATTAGCACCCATTAATAGCAATTTTTAATAAATTTTCCAATCTCAGATTAAATGAATAGTTCCTCATTTCTAAATATTGAATTAAAATTAATTTTAATACCTCAAGAGATTCTTGATGATCAAATTGTAAAGCATCTGTTGTAATGTGGCATTATGAGTTTTTTTCTTAATATCTTGTTCTCTTTGTCTCCCAATTTACAAAAACTTCCTCATATGTGGCTTTTAATTATTCTAAGTTTCAGCCAGTCCCAGAGAGAGCAAACTGAGTTGGAAAAGTGGTTGATACAAGAGAAACATAGGTTATATGGGAAATAGGGAAATAAAGGAATGACATGAACATAATTTGTCTCAACTGGGTGTTTCACACCTATTGTAAGTTACTCTGTCTTCTTGCTGACCAGGGAAATAAAAGAGCACAAGCCAATGCTCTTGCTTATCTCATGCCTGTCCAATTCCCCAGGAGGATGGGCTTTAAACTATTTTTGCAGCTGATTTCTGTTGCTGCAATGAAGAATCATGTCCTTGTTGTGTTTCTTCCAACAGGGATTGCACCTGAGGGACTCCAACATTTTCCCATATAACAAAATGACTTAATCTGATGTGGTTTTAATTAAACATGTCCAGTGATAAATTTGGAGCAGGTAAGGCCAGAGAAATTCCCATCTGTTTTGCAGCTCTGTCCACAATACCATCTCCCAGTCAGGCAAATGCATTTTTTCCTCCTACTGTCAGCTCCTTTTTGTGTTACTTTCTTGATCATGTTGCAAATCTGAAAGAGCTGCTGATCTCTGCTCCCTTGGGTCTGGGAAAAGCATTTTGATTAGTCATAGCTTTTCTGCAGTTGCTGGTGGATTGACCAACGTAGGTGTACCTACAAGGTATAATGACAACGTGAAAGAACATGCCTGGCCCTGTCTCCCAGGCACCTACTCAGATACTGACAAACATGAGGAGATGGCAGCCTGGATTTCAACACTGGTTAGATGCTCAGGTACATATTTAATCTATGCTCAATACCTTGTTGTTATGATGCCATATGATGATGAACATCTAAACTACTTCAGTTAAAGGCAGAAATGTCTATACATGCTCCACTTACTTCCCTAGTTTGCATTGTGAACATTATTTAATGTGAGTATGGGTCATAGAATCATAGTATCATAGAATTATTTAGGCTGGAAAATAAAGACCCTGAAGATCGTCGAGACTAACTGTTAACCTGATGTTGTCAAGTCCACCACTAAACCACATCCCTAAGTGCCACATCTACACGTCTTGTAAATACCTCCAGGGATGGTGAGTCAATCACTTCCCTGAGTCCTACTAGGAGTTTCAATGACAGTTAGGTGTCCATGTCCATGTCTGAAAAATAAGGTGAATTCATCAACCACTTTGTTTTATTAGGTGATTGTTAGGGGTGGTTTTCTAATTATCCATAATAACCACGTCCTACAGTTTCAGCACTGCATAAACTCTGATGTGAATATATCAAGAGGGAATTAGAGGTTATTTGGAGTATGGTCACAGCAATTTCCACAACAGGGGAATGGGCATCAGTATCAAAACTGTTGTAGCAGCGTACAGTTTCTAAGGCTGTGGGGTGTTTTGTTATAGTAACTTTATCAGAGTAGCACCACATAGAAGAAACAAATCCATCAATCTCAACTAAAGCTTTGGAAAATGGAGTAAAAAATATGGCCTGATGGTTGGGGTGGATTTTTATGGGGATCCTCTGAGGAACATCACTATGATGAGAAGCAGTTCAACTTAATAGTATTGATTTCAGTCATGCCCTTTCAGATAAGTCTGTAAGTACAGAGGAGGAATGTAGATGAAATTAAAGGGAGGACAAAAAGTCTAGATAAAAGGGACTAACTGAGTGTCATTGGTATTTAAAGTAGTTAACAGTTCCGAGAAATTAATTATGCATGAGTATATGAAGCGTAGAGGGTGGGATAATGAATAATAAAACTGTATGACTGAATTGGTATAAGGTTTCCTTTGAAGTAATATACATAGGCAAATATTAGAGGATGCTTAATACTTGTCTAGTAACCAAAGCTTAACCTCTTAGCGTGTGTTTATATCTGTCTCTTTTGTGTTTCTAAAATTGAAACCTATAATGAACAATTGTAAAGTGACATGTGTAAAACTACTGTCTCCTTTAAAGTAAAAGAAAGAATGGTGATGATACTCATGAATATGGGAACTATAGAAGACTGGGAAGGATGATTTCCTCCCATATTATGATTTTTAACATCTTCACTCCCAAGCATACTTGCTGTTTGTTTGAAAGCATGTTCAGGACCCAAGTGAATGACTGGCTGAAATATTGCCTTACTTTGCCAGACTTTTAGAGAACTCCACAACATAAAGACTTCCTAGACCACATTTTGTCTATGGCATCACTGTTATCAGCTATACGCTCAAGTCATTTGGCACACCTCAGCTGAAAACCTGCTCACCCAGTTCATCCTGTCCTTCATACATGAACTCAGGCATCACTGGCAAGAAGATAGGAAACCATGCACAAACCTGTCAGACTGACAGAATAATTAGATTTTTTTAGTGGTCCTGAACCCTCTTTTCTACAGGGACATAATTCCTACTCTATTTCAAGAAACATTCACAAATTAATCTCAACTAAACCAGACCATTTAACAATCTTTATTTTTCTTTGTACCAGCCAAGGACTACTTATAGTAAGACAGTGCCAGCATAAAATATGTAGGTTAAATTCAAGGCTTATTCACTAAGTTGAAAAAGTCATAGCTAATCAGACATAAAAGTAATTATTATAAAGGTTAGGAGAACTTAATTTACTTCATTTCAAATGTATAAATAGGGCTTGACTTTAAGTCAAGCACAAATGTGCTCATGTTGCACTCAAAAAAGAGGCTGTTGAAAGGAGCAGGCAGTAAATAGCCAAAGGGAAAAAAGGGATAGAGAGATCAGCCAGAATGTCAAACACCTACAGAGGAAGATGATGAGAGGTGTGTAGAAAAATAAGGAATAAGAGAATTCAAACAGAAGAAAAAATATGTAAGCATGTGTAGAGATTCAGACTGGAAATGTTTTAAGTTCAGAGGTGACAGAAAAACTTTTTGTGGGTAGATGATTTTAAAAATCTGCTGTATATGTCTATATACATGTACACATGTATTTAGAACATCTATACATGTATGGATGTGTAACTTTGGTATCAGTCCTATTGTGGAGTAATGAGGCAACCAGGGTCAACAGGGTATCTCATTCCAAAATGTAACATGTACTGTGGACTGCCAGATTTTGGCAGGAGAATTAACGATGCTGATTACCTCAACATATCTTGGAGACAAAAATATGTGGTGTCACAATACAACATTAGGTTTACTGTCTTCCATTTCCTCCAGATGTTCCCGAGTACCCAACAAATCAAAATCTGAGCATTATTGTTGAGAATAGACAGCACTGTATGTTCAGAAAGTCAGACTAAACAGTGTGTCATAGGAACTCACAGATACGTGTAATTGGGACTGTGATTCTCTCTACTGAAGTCATAATTTACCACCTCTAGGAGGAGAATTGGCTTAAGAGAAGAAAAATGAAAACTGCACTGAAGAATGCTTGGTGGATATCATATCAGCAAGACATGCATCACTAGTGTTCTCCTATCCATAGTTTAGATTTTGGGTGGATGAAGATTAAGATTACCCCCTCCGCCCTGCAACTGAACATTTCATCACAGGTAGAAAAAAGTGAGAGGTAGAGGAGTTGTAGTGGTCTAAAAGCTTGGTTCTACCCCATATTTAATTGTACACACTGCACAGAAGAGTTTCAGTAGGCGATACCACGGGGTTTGATGTGTCAGTACAGGAAAGTTATATTGAAGGTGGCTAAAAAGGAAGAATATTTAGGCAGCCTCTTTTACTTGTTTTTGTTTTTTTTAAAGGTCTCTTTTGGTTAAACGAAATGTGGTTTTTTCTTAGTCTTCACACCCTACAGCTGGGTTCATAATGGGATCATAACACTCAGGATTAATCAGTTTTCATGAAAGCTGAGAAGTGGTTTTATACCCCAATTAGCTCTCCCTAATATTAGGATAGTAGCCCTCAGTAGAGGATAATACGAAGAGTGGGACTAAGATCAGTTGTTGGAGCTAAACCTACTATTATTGTGTTTTACAGTTCAGGATACTGTGATGAAATCCAGTTGCCAGGAGTTGAAGCCTTAAAAAGTTTTTGTTTGAAACATTGTGAAATATAAACATCATCTAGAAGGAATGTTTTTTATGGAAAAAGTATTGAGCAGAGAACCTAATTGGTCTTTATATCATGTTTCTTTCCCTCATTTAAAGGAGAAACATCATGAGCATTTGTCTCATTGCCTAGCATCTATTAAGTATGAACATGAAAGAACAAATGCAGACATGTCAAAAACAAATCACATGAAAAAAAGTCATTATAAGCAGCACCAACCATAAATGTACTATGTAGTCTCTTCTGTTCGGACCATTGAAGTCATGCATTGTTGCCACAATTACTTTTTGAAGTCTGTCTTCTTTCAGAGTGATTTATGACACTCAGGATAGGTTGATTACTTAGTATTACAGGGAAGCCTTCTGCTAAACCAGATTTCTTTCTTTCTCTCTCTCTCCCTTTTTTTTTCTTCTTTTTTTTTTCTTTTTTTTTTTTTAATTCCTGAGAAGAATGATACATTTTATTTGTGGTTCATTTGTTAACCCTTACAGGTTAAGTATTTTTTTCTCTGAATTGTCAGCCCTAAGCAGCACAGACGTGAGAATCCAAAAATGTGGTGTTTTGCAGCCAAGGCACAAAAGAAGTGCTTCAGTTAAATTATGGTCCCTCTCACCTTCTGGTTTAATTCACTCGAAACTACTCAGTACTAAGCATTTCATGAAGTAACAATCTTGTAAAACAAAGGCACCAAGAGCTAAATGTCAGACTGATAGAGCTCAATCCACTGCAACTTGCTAACATATTCTGTGAGCTATCACCTAAACACTCAGGGATTTAGTCATAACCCCTGTGTTACAAACCCTGGGTGGAAAGGAAGGTAACTTCTCAGAGCACCACTGAACGTTTGATGAAGTTGATCTTTACCTTCCCACTGGCTAGAAAGATTTACCAGGGGTGAAACTATAAAGCTGAGAAGAAGGTGTTGTTAAATTGGTATATTTGCTATCATTCTTACTGTATTAGGTGACAGGTATTCTTTAGGCCAGTGCTTAAATTCTGCACAAACAGGTCAGCAAAAAGCGCTATCTGAGATAGTGTTTTGGGCTGCAATGGTTTCACAGAATAAAATACTGAAAATGTAGAGTAATTATTGGAAGTCATGTATTTCTACTTCATTTGCAACATACACACACACAAAGCCTACCATGTCTTTGACAAATTAAAAATACAATCATAAGGAATGCTGGTCCAGACTAATCCTGCATCTCAATGTTAATAAATGCTCCACCAAAGATGAAATCAAAACCTAGTGAATATAGATGATTCAGCTGTTATTGGAGGAGCCTGCATCAAGGATTTATTTCATGGGTTGTTGAATAGACTCCCTGACAACTCATGGAGCCACATCTTCTATTCATACTCATAAATCCTTAAAGCTCCACATAAAATTAAGTAGGCCCTCCCTTTCCCATAATTCCCATTGAAATTCTGTTCCAAATCTCCTCTTTTCAGATTGTTGGAACCTACCTCTAGTTTCCAGCTTAAAATATTTTATGGCCAGCTTATGATAACCCTTATCTAATACCACAATTTATCCGGCAATATTTGCACTAATGCAGTTCTCTACAAATCAGTTGAAAAACAGATCAACCTTATTTAGTATTTGATTATGGCAATGGGCTCTTCCACTGCAAGTACCATGTTATGTCAAGCTGGTACTATGCCACCTTGTCTTAATTGTCAGGAGTCTTTTTGATCTCCACATGACATTTTTAACAGTGATATTCACAAACATCAGATGGAGATTCAAAACAAGAGCTTAACTTTAGTCCTCGGATTTGTCTTTTGTTTGATTCTAACTCTCCTTTGATGAAAGACAGCACCTAGGGAATGTAAATAAGCGTTCCATATTTGGGATGGGCGAATGTTTGTCATGGATTTGTTTTTACCTGTCAGTGGAGAAAGGTACATGATCTTTTGGTCTTTGGCTCTTGTAGATTTGGGTTCAGATTCTCTCATCAGCTTGAAACATGCAACCCAATTTTAAAAGAAGCAATCTGTCATTTAATATGGGCAGACCAGAGAGAAGATACTGTGAGCAGGCTCAAACCTAGTAGAGATATATTCCAGAAAAAAGAGTGTATCATTCCCACACTAATGGGTGAACCTCTGGACTCAATTTACTATTTGTGATTACTGAAATATATCTATAAGACATATGGCATTCTCTGTGCTTGTGCTGGAACAAATAAGGCATCTAGGATTTTTCCTCATCTTGGATTTTACTTAACGGAGAATATCTTAACCACCTTGATTACAATGCGATTTTTGCATTTGCAGAGGGAAAAGTGGAAAGCAGTAAGTGTACACTCAACCTTTCAGCTGGTCCTCATGCTGCCAGCAATGTAAAGGCAGCAGTAAGGGTCAGCAAGCCTAAGGGGAAAAAGACAGCCAAATAGTCAGGGCATATTTAGTGTCTATCTGTTGCATATTGACTATTCAGCTGGAACACCTCTTCGAAGACTAGCAGAAGTGAGAGATAAATTATTGTTTAATTTAGTCTCTTTTCAGTGTCAAAATCTAAATAAGTTTTGACATTGAAAAGTGATTAAATTCTGCAAGGATATTTTCAGTGGTCTTTTTGTCATTTTCTGGAAAAGCAAGATCTTAAAAGCCTGAACTGAATTTTAACCCTTGCTAAAGGTTTTGAAAGTTTTTTCATCATCCAAAGAGTCGTAGTTTCAAACTAAGGCTTCAGTCTGACATGTGAAATGAACTGTCCCTCTAGTTTTGCACCTGCCATTCATTCATCACTTTCCCTTGTGAATCACTGCCTATGGAAAACTATGAGCAAAACTGGTCCCATAGAAAGATTCAGCTTGAAAATCACCAAGTTTATTTTTTAAAGGAAAAAAACCTTCTAAAGATTACCAGATGTCTAAATCCCAGTAATTTCAAATTAAGTACATCTTTAAATTCCTTACGTATCTGATGAGTTCTGAAATATGTCCACTGGAACAGTCCACAGTTAATTTTAGTCAACTTTTTCATAACCACAAAAGAAAAAAAAAAGAAGACCCAAATATTTTTTTTCCCATTAACACACTGTCATCTGCTCATTGGAATTGCTGAAACCAGGTACAAAAAAAACCCCAACCCCAAAACAAAACAACCAAACAAAAAAACAACCCACAATTTTTTATCCACAGACTATATTACAATAGAGAAAGTGAACTTTAACAAACCAATCTGTCAATTTTAAAACCATCTTACCTGTTGTCTTTTTTTATGTTGAAGTGAATTGAACAATCGACATAAATATTGAGGCAAGACGACCATTTTATACCAGGGCTTTTTTAATTAAACAAAAAAGTTATTTAATGCATTTAAATTAAGACTCAATTTTCTCCTACCTATTGTGTATTGCACTTCAAGGCTTAAACAATTTTTGCTCATGTAGATTCCCTCTCCACCACCACGAATCAAGCTCTAAATTCATCCTGTCTTTTATATCCACGATGTGCAGCTCTCTGAGCAGTAAACACTACCCTCAGGATCTACCACCCCCCCCCCCCTCTCCCCTATTTTTCATGCATCATGGTCTAATCTCATGCAGTTTTCAGGTCCAGCAACAAAAGCATATTCCAGTTGATTGGCTCTTCTCAGCAGAAGGTACCATTGCTGCCAAGAGCCAGTGAAAGCTATTGTAGATGATTTCATGGGACCTGGGGATAATGCACTCTGGTAAAAGGACACAAGCTAATTTTGAAAGAAATCCTCTTGCTATCATCTGCTGTAACACATTCAATTTAGATAAATCCTTGAACTGGGATTCCTTATGCAAAATATGTGCTGTTAAACAAATAGAAGCACAACCACGACATTAAGAGTGTCCAAATGATTGCTTAGGTTTAGCACCCTGGCTGTCCAATTTCTTATCTAAACTATTACAAACAAAGGCAGAATCAGAAGATTAAAAATTTTCAAGTGACTGCTGAAGTTCAAAGAGTGCTTGTATTTTAATAACAAGTACCGTACATATTTCATGGAAGTGTTAGCCAGCTGATCTATATGTTAATTAGACTGCCATTTGAAAAGGAAAATGATTCAAGTGCTTTCATCTCATTTCCAACACAAGCAGCCATGCTGAGTGTATTAGGAAGCACCATTCCTACATATTCTGGAGTCAGCTAAGCCCCTTTTTAGGCATTAGAGGAGGAAGAAAGAAACACAGCTATAGTCAATTTTATGTCAGGATGATTTTCAACCAGAGAGCAATCCATTCAGAGAAAAAAAATAATCTAAGTTCTCCATAAGGAAAAAAAAATGTAAGATTTTCTGCTGAAAAATTGTGATTATAGTTTCCATTTCTATTACCTACCTTTTTAAAAAAAAAAATAAAAAAGGAAAAAAAAGAAAGCAAGATGGTCAAAGACTCTTCATGTGATGAATTAGGGAACTGGAAGTGGGCTTGGTACAGGTGGGGATGCTGAGAACTGGAGAGGCAGAGAAAGAAGGTGACCAGCATCTGGCTCTGGCTCTCTGCCTGGAAGATTCTCTTCGGACTCACTTTCTGCCTTCTGGCAGAAAATGAAATTGACAAGAGGTCAGGAGGTGAAATTGACAGGGGTGTTCAGTTGGCAGGAAGTTGACATGCTACAAAACCCTCCATTTTCCTTCTGCAAAAAGAATTTTCTTAAAGTCTTTTCATTCTTGGGGGGGAGGGGGGGAGGGAAGGACGTCCCACCCCACCCCCTCAAATAATTTTAATTTCTTATTCCAAATATTGATCTTTTCTAAGGATAGAAATTAATTTTCCTGGTCAGATTTGGAACGAAGTCTTCAGGCTTCAGCACTGTTGCAGAGTCAATGTGGAAAACAGTTATCACAAATGGAGGGGAGAGCAGGAACTCAGAAAGGGATGTAAATACAGCCGACTATTGCTTCATCTCCCTCTCTCTGTGTATTCAAATAAAGAAACAGGCAATGGAGGAATCCAGTTCAAAAATGTTCTTTAGCTAAAAGGGTCCCACAAAGATCTTGGTAAGAGCATGTGACATTTCCAAGGTACCGTATGGCTCCTTGTGAATTCTCTTTCAGCTGGAGCCATGTACCATGCAGCTGGGACGTGAAATCTTGAACTGCATATTTGCAACATTTTGTATCAAGAGTTACATGTTATAATCCAAGATTAAGTGCAGTTAATTTTGTCGTATAACATGAGTTTGTCTTTTTTTTTTATTATTTTATTTTATTTTTCCAGCAAATGGGGTTAATAAAGATTCCGTTTTGTCTTGATTTATCACATACAAGAACACCTTGGAGAATAAACACAGCAGCCTACGAGTTTACCACTCAAACAGAAACACTTTGAAATATTACTTAAAAAAGAGCAGCTGATATTGCTATGAAGCAGCAATAAAAGAAGACTACTCGCAGCACTCTGTATGGAAGTCATAAAACATATTCACTTCTTTCTACACTGGATAGTTCAGAACAAAGTTGGAAATGAAACTGTGTGCAATTGAATATTTCAAAATATTAGATACACATTGTCATTTTCCTCACTATGAAAGTTCTGGTTGGCAAAATATTTGACATTATTTCTCACATTCAGTTCTAGTTTTTTGCTAGGTGCTGACTGAACTTTTCAAAACATTTCTCTGCTGATAACCTGAAATGTGTATTACCCAGCAATTTAGTTCAGTACTGTAGGAGTATATGATGGACTGATGACAGACTTTCTAAGAAAATGAACCACAAGCTAATGTCCCCCTTTATAATACATGTATATAGTCTTACAGAAATCAATGAGGCTGAGATAGTTTATGTCAGCTAATGATGTAGCACCCTGAGATTACATTTACTCATATTGCTTTCTACATATATTACACACATTACTTTTCTACATACAGAGAAAAGGAAAGATAGAGACAAATTTTAATTTGAAACTTCTCTCTGACTTATTTGGACGTATTCCCCTAATCTGTTTGTTTCCCTAGTGGACAACTTCATTTCTTTAAGCACTTTCTCCTCCTTGAAGTCATTGCCATTGAGTTTAAGCATCGTCTCCAAAAGATCAGCTACATCATCATATTAATTTAACCGTAAGTATCTATGATCTCCCAAAAAAGAAGGTGTTTTTCTTCACAGTCTAGTTAGGAATGCAAATGAAGATGAGAACATTACAAGATCTATCAGCTTATGTCCACAATTACACATTATGCTTTCTGTACAAATGAAGTGCCTGACCTTGCTTAGATTTCAGATTGTTATGTCCCAGAAACAGCTGCAGACCTACACTGAGGAAGCAGTAAATGTTCAAAGACATCCTTCACCCTTCCTAAGAGTGCAAAGTAATTTCCTACTCTATCAGAGTCAGGATATAACTTTTCTGGGAGCTGAATTTCAAACTGTTCTCAGAGTGTTGTACCTGTATTCCTTTTTTATATCATTACAGTCAAGGAACAGCAGGAAAAGGACAATTTCTTGAAACTTACAGAAAGGGAAATTACAAATATGTGGCTTTGATTATGAGAAGATGTATATGAGACACCAGAGTGGTAAAGAGGGATTGGCCCCGTAAAGAGCAATCAGGCAATAGTAAAACTGTTCTCTTCCCTGGTCTGATCAAACCCATGCTCTGTTTACAGTACAAGGCTCTGATTTGGAAAAGAGAAGAAAACTATCTTTTCATTTATTTAGGGGTTGGACTAGATGACCTTTAAAGGTCCCTTCCAGCACAAATGTTTCTATGATTCTATGATTTATCTTTTGATTCTGTATCTGATCTTCTTTTCCACTTTAGAAACAATCCTAAAAAATGTGAAGATATTAACCCTAGGTATCAGAATGCATCAGCTTCCATTTGATGCCAAACTGTGAAGACAAGATCCAGTACCACATTTACACTTGCAAAAGCAGCTTTTTATAGCACTCATCTGCACAGCAAGACTGCCTCACTGGTTTCCCTTGTGAAGCCACTCCAGACATAAAATCTATCACTGTTGTGTGCTCCAGTGTAGCCAAATTACAAAAAATATTTAATCTAAACTAACCACTAAAATATCCCTGGCATTAACCAAACAAAATGTGAGAAAGATCATTTACATTTGGAGCCATCCCAATGTTACTGGGCAGTCATTCAACTAAATTTTTGATGAATGTTCTCTCATTTTTAATTTCTTTTGCATTTGTCCCTTATATGACTTTAAAACTAATGATGTAAGTCCAGTGGTTGCTAATGTTTGACACTCCAAGAGCAAATAAAAAGGGTTGTGTCACATGTACAACTTGGATTATTTCTTAGGATGATCCTATGCTTGATTCTTGAAAAATCTTAGAAAATGTCTAGGAAAATCTTTGTACATTTGGATTTTGCCATTTGCATTTTGGGCTCCTGAGGTTGAGTTTTAGTCTTTGATCAGAGTTTCAAAATTGCTTACTTTCTGGGTTCAGTGTCATGCTGAAGACTCCTGGGTAACCTGTTAAGGTCTCCTTAAGTCCAGCAATAATCAGGCAGATAAGCAAAAGCTGCAGAATCCCCAAAAGGTCTGCCAGCAGATTTTAGTCCTCTACTGGGAGGCAATTATTCTGTCATCATTTGAAGAAAATGACCTATCTGCTTCTGGCAGGCATTTCAGTTCCAGGCATGAAGTCTGGTTCTGAACTTGCTGCACATCCCGTATGCTATGGACACCCTGGTAACCAGTGCTCTTAGGGCACTGAACTATCACATGCCTGCCAAGAGTCAACCTTTAAACAAGGGATCCAGGATGAAAAATGCCTTTGTCTGTTCTAATTAGGATCAACAGTTTTGCTTTCTTCATCAGAATCTGCTTGTTTCATTGTCTGGGGCTGACACCAGCAGATGTGCTGAAAAGGAAAACCATTTGTTCAAGTTTCTTCATTGCCTGATGCTTTCCACTTCACATGTATCACCTGAAAAATAAAACAACAAATAAACTCTCCCAATGTCATCTTGATCAAGTGAGCTAATGCCTTCTGTTTGGAAGTAGTGCTTTCCATGCCTTTCAAGCAGGTTGAATAGCTTGTTTTATCCTTTTCACCATCTGGACACTCTTCTCTGAACTCTACTTCCTGATCAAGGGGGACATCAACAGGTTGTTAATAAACTCCTATATCCTGTTTTCAGGTATTTTCCAGCAGTGACTAGCCATCCATTTGGCTCATTAGGAGAATATTATCAGTTCTAAAATGAGAACCAGAAACAAACTATGCAAATATGGCTAATCCATTACAATAGAAAGCAAGCCTGCTTTGCCTTCTTACCTACACCTTGATGGTTGACATTTTCTTATTATGTGTTCCAAAGTGACAGTATGCAGATCTGCATTAGAAGGCATAAGGATGACAGCAGAGAAGATAAATAATGTTAAACTTTTTGAATGGAGCTATTAATCTGATATGATTCATGATGAACAAGAGAACTATGCTTTGGGTACTGTCAATATGGTTCATGTGGTTTGGGACACTGATGTAAATCCAAGACAGACTGGCTATTCAGGACTACTTCCCTGGTCTCTAGGAACCAGGAGTTGGGGGTGTCTGCAGTCCTGCTTTCAGAGCATAGGAGACCTATTTGAAAACAGCTGATTTTTCCCTCAGCAACAGCCTGGATCTCACTCAGCTAGAATAAGTATGTCACTGGAAAGACAGAGGTGACTGCAGTTGGAGGGGGAATCCAACAAGAATGAATTCTTCTGTGTTCTCTGTGTGTGGTGCACATGAGTAATCTTACCCAGACATTCAGTGAGATCTAAGTTTTAAGCTTCCTTACTTGTCAATAACTATGACAAACAAAACACATCTTCTGAGCAACTCCTCCTTTGTCCTTAAGTTTGTTGCTCGGAACTGATAGCAAGAGTGAGAAAATATATTCTCTGAAAAACAGAAGGAAAGAGCAATGAGGAAACCTAAAGCACCAATGCTTCTCAAAGTGCAAGTGTTATTTACACTTACTTACTTTATCTGTTGGGGGTTTTTAAACATATTTTTCGATTTTTTGGTGGTTCTAAGAAGCTCTATAAGGAGAAATAGATGGGATGATTCTTCTTGCCTGGATTCAAGTACTAATGACTCTTTCATGATCAGGAACAATAATGGATGGAGTCATTTGTTTCACAAACACAGACAATTCCTTTCTTAACAAGGTGGTTGACAGAAAGGGTATAACCTGCTCATCCAGTACAGAAGGATGCTGAAGCATGGAGAGCAATTTACTTCTGTGCAATGACATTCATTCTTTTCTTAATGGGCACCTTGGTGTTTCTGATTTCAAAAGGGAGTTTTCCACAGCAGTGGAAAGGCTGTTTTCCTGGGTTTATGACTCAGATCAGTTTCTGTGCTTTTATCACTTCAGTATACCTAAGATGAAAATATTCATAAAATCTGAATTGTATTTTTACTGCAGAGTCTATATGGGCACACAGTCTTTTTGCATGTGCAGACTCCTCTAGACAAAACTTCTTGGTGCTAAACTCCAAGAGATATTTGATATATGTATATTTATGTGTGTCTATTCATACATATTTATGTTTATACACACAGACATTTGCACAGTGTTTGTGGCACTATGTATGAATGCAAATACACAAAAAAGGTAGGCTTGACTCTGCTTGAATGAGCCATGAATCAATGTAACCAAGGAGGACTCAGGGAACTTCTTCCTAATTATTTTAGTATAAATGAGAGAAAAATAAAGGAACTCTTGAGCCATTAGAAGGCTGAAATCGATCCCAAAGACATGTCCCATGTCACCCATTCATTCAGTTGCCTTCATTTCAGCAGTACTAAAGTTCTGTGACTGTAGGATAACTACACACCATCAGTGCTACCCTCATTGGTGAATATTTGAAATAATGTTGCTCTTTGGTAGTTCAGCTGACAACACTGGGAACAGCATAGTACTTGGAGTGGAACTGTGCATCACATTAATGATGACATAATTTAGTACAGAATTTGATTTTTAAAAAAATATTTGGAGTTTAAGAAAAACACCTCAAAACCCACAGCAAAACACCTTCCCCTTTATAAAAATATGAGTGCCCTAAGTTTATTTGCCCTACAGAATTCCATTTCAAGATTCAGTAACGTCATCATGGCTATGAAACACTCAGTACAGTGGCAACCTTTTCCCTTCAATCTCCTTTTCTTGCCTTTCTGTAGTGGTTGCTTGCACCACCAATACTTGTGCTCCTTTCTTTTGCTTCGTAAGATTTATTCAACACATCTTGAGGACAATTGATCAAGAGGAATGTTTTAATACAACTAATTATGCAAGGTGATGGTTCTGCCTGGCCTTTTCAAAACATGGTAGATAATAAATGACTGCATAATTGGTAATTACTCTGTTTATAGTGATTGTATATAAGAACACATTTAGACTGGCAATTAGAAGAAGGAAACATGAAGAAGAAAATTGGGAGTAATTTGTTGAATAGGCCATGGGTGTCTGGCAGAGCTTGAAGGTATGTCTACCCCTGTTTAAATGAAGGTTGCTCAGTTTCTGTCACTCTAACATTCACACTAAATCACACTGAAGGAAAATAAAAAGGTCATTTTATTTCCCTAATACCAGGTAATGCAGCACCTTACACCTTTAAATGCTTCCTTGAATCAAGACCTAATTTATTAAACTGTAAAATCCTGGAATATCTGTACAATTAAGATCAACAGAGGCAAGACAGCAAACCAGTTTTCAGCTGGAAATTCATGAGTTTCAGAGATTCTGTGATGTAACTTCCTAGACTAATTGATCTGAGAGATAAGTGATCAGGGTTAGATGTTTTCAATAAAAACTTGAGAATTTCTTCCTACTCTTTAACTTTAGATAGTATGTTCCCCCACCCCATGTTTTCTATGCTGTATTTACACTTAAACATTACCTATTTTGGAGTATTTGTTTGGGATTTTTTTCTACATTTCTGTTCATCTGATAAATATTATTAATATAAAATTTGCAACAATAGTATCCTTCTATGAACATAGCCAAATAATTGCGTGGAATCAGATCCTCTGTTTTAAGAGTTAATGGGAAAGTTGTACTACATTTCATCTGACTCAAGATCATACACTAGCATAATGTACATTTTATATTTGGAAGTTACATATTGGACTGGGCATTTGAATAAAAATGTTAACAGAAAAGCTCTGATATGAAATTGGAATATTTATTGTAATGAAGATAAAATTCACATTTGTAATATTCATATTCATAAGACTACACTGAACATAAAGTAGTGTCACAAAATTGATGAAGTAATCATATCATTGGACTGACCAAGTATGTCAGTCAGAACTATAACATGATTGTTCAGTATCCGTCTTGCCTACTGCATCAGTGTTGTTGCTAGTACTGACGACACTTCATCTCAGCTGTGTTCCTTTTACTGTCACTAACAGACCACCCCCTCCTTGTGTCAATGGGTGGACCTGACATTGTTAAAGCCAGACTTGAGCTACTCATTCCCTTCTCAATAAGATCTGGTTGCCAGAGTAGGCTGCCCAAGATCCTAGGGTAATTTGTCAAAAGTTTACATGGTGACAGTAACTCCAGACAGCTTTTCCTGAATGCTATTAACAAAGGCAGCATCATATTCTGAAAACAACTTCTGCTGCGGTGATTAATTAGTCCTGGCAAGGCTCCTTCTCTTCTGGTTATGTTGAAGTACTGCTCGGTAGCTCCAGAAAGACTATAAAAAATGGTTTGCACTTAGAAAAGAAAGTGATATTTCAAGACATGACAGAGAGAGAAAAAATACCCACTAGAGATGGGATAAGGAGGAATATGCTTCCTGAGCATATATGCAGCCAGTGGTTATCATTGCTGCACTGACATAAATATGTGGTGCTTCTTGGCATTTACCATATTTGAACTTAATTTTGCAGAATGTTTCCTCTCCATACCCTGGCTTTCTATCCTTATTTACTGTCCCCGTATTGACTTGCACCTCAAAGAAAATAAAGGAGAATGAAGAGGAAGAAAATTGCAAACGATTTGCTCAGAGCAAAGAACAGGAAATATTGTAGTAGATTATATGGCCTGAAGATATGGCCAAGCATGCAGGTGAGGTACCAGCAGTGTCTTATCAAATTCAAACCCAGTTTCAGCAACAAACAGGGTAAAGACACAAGCAGTAGCTCTTCCCCTCTCTGCCACTCCACTAACTGCAGCACAGAGTGATGCTGGTGTTGGGTCACAGAACTAAATGGGGGGGTACAGCTCTCCTTGCCCATGCTGGCAAGAACTGGACTCCTGCACTAGATCTGCCAGGGCTGTTCTCCAGTTCTGAGGCCAGCTGGCATGCACTGTCTTCCACTAATGCTATAAATTATCTTAGTCTCCAAAACCACATGGCCACATTTAAATTATATTCCAGGAATGATTCCTGGCCTGTCTTAACTCCCAGACTATGCCCAACAGTTTTGGGGACACTGCTAGCTGGCACAGTTCAACGTCACAGGATACATTTTAATGTATGAACAATTACATTTCCTAATCTAGAAACACTCCTCGGCATTGTTTGATGAACTAATTTTACTAGCACTGGTATTGGTATCCAGGGCCAGTGTATATAAAACACTATTTCCATAGTGAATTAATTGGATTAAAGTGCTACTGGAAGTGTAGCCATCGAACATTGTTTTTATTGAGATAAAATTCTTTCTTTCGGTTTTACTTGAGAGCTCAGTCCTCTTTTGATGTAAATAAAGTGGACCACAGATTTACTTGCCTTTAGGAGGGAAAAGTACTAAGGCAGTGTAAGAAAGAGCTGCAGAATCTGCAAACACCATTTTCAGTGAGAAATGAGCAATGACTTTCTTGCAGTTCTTTTTAAAATCTTGGCATTAGTGAAATGTCTGGAACAGGAACTGCATTTGTCTCTGCACTACACAGAATGAAAAACATTGTCATGATACAGTAATGCACATCAGAGTAAAAATATACCATTGTTATCATTAACTCATTTACTATAGCCAATGTGACAATTCTTGTTTAAGTAAATCCTCTCTTCCGATGACTTTATATAGCTGGCTTTCAGCAAAGTTTCTTTAATTTTCAGTGACATTAGTGAAGTTAGTGTTTGTCAGTAAGTGACACCTGTCTTTTTTACAAGAAATCAGCAAGAAATCTACTACCTAGAGTTGATAATTGTGCTCTCACACACAAACGCCTGCTATACCCATATCCGTATGGCTAGTCATTGAA
The DNA here is from genome assembly GCA_035590275.1 of Ibycter americanus. Classification (NCBI taxonomy): domain Eukaryota; kingdom Metazoa; phylum Chordata; class Aves; order Falconiformes; family Falconidae; genus Ibycter; species Ibycter americanus. Next base: position 2,319,337 of record JAVJGI010000040.1, read on the forward strand.
GCAGGGTACCTTCCTCTATGTGACAACTGTGATGTCTGGTGCAGTTTGACTCAGGCCACGTTGCATGCTCAGGATGCAGTTCTGTGAGGTAGTTCAGGCAATGTACTATTCCCAGTAGGCAGCTTGTGTGTGGGCACTGTGTTTTGAAGTCTAAAAGTTTAACAACATGAAAATAGGACGTTCTGTGCTGACAGATTTCAGTCCCAGTGTATGGTTTGAATCTATGCAATTTATTCATATAGATAGAACCTGTAGGTTCAAGTAGCAAAAGTGCAGGTAATATTCCATAGATATATTATCTAGAAACAGCAATTAATCTTAGACAGGGAACACTTACTCTTCATTTGCTGGAAATAAACATTTTTGCAGTGCTGTGATGATCTAATGTTTGTCCTGAGTGTAGGCACCTTATCAGGCTGCTATAATTAGAACTGGCATCATTAGCTAATAGCACACTAGCAGACAATATGGCTAGAACAACATAATGCTTCTAGTTCCACCACACAGTCAGTTAACTAAGCAAAACAGCAGCATTTTTAGCATGACTTCAGAATTAGAGCTGAACCTATGTGTGGCATACAATATTTTATCGATTTTACCACTGACATGGATGTAGGGGACACTTTTTCAGACTCAAAAACTGAGGTAATTTTTTCTTCAAAATATTTGCAAACTAAAAGGAAGGAAAAATAATAACAGTAAAATAATCTGCTGGGCTAGATATAACCATAAGCCCTGGAGGCATAATTTGTTGCCATACTAATGAACATTGAGCTCAAAATGGACAATTATTTAAGGTGGTGTAATAACCATGTACAATGGCACATGCAAAGCCAGTGATTGAAGGTCCCAGATGGGACACAAGGAGTTTCAGCTAGCCAGCTGGGAAATGAAGGAGATGTGCAATTGTCAACAAGACTTTTCATTCTGTTGGCCCTGAGCTGTCCAGAAACGATATTGAGGTGCTGGAGTGTGTCCAGAGAAAGTCAACAAAGCTGGTGAAGTGTCAAGACACCAAGTCTCATGAGAAGTGGGTGAGGAAACTGGGGTTGTTTAGTCTGGAGAAAAGGAGGCTCAAGGGGATCTTATAGCTCTCTACAACTACCTGAAAGGAGGTGTAGCCAGGTGGGTGTAGGTCTCTTCTCCCAGACAACAAACAATAGGACGGGAGGAAATAGCCTCAAGTTGCACCAGGGGAGATTTTGGCTGGATATTATGACAATTTCCTTTACTGAAAGGGTGGCCAAGTATTGGAACAGGCTGCCTAGGGAGGTGGTGGAACCACCATCCCTGGAAGTGTTCAAAAAATGTGTAGATGTGGTGCATAGAGGCATGGTTTAGTGGTAGACTTGGAAGTCCTGGGTTAACAGTTAGACTTGATGATCTTAAAGGTCTTTTCCAACCTAAATGTTTCTGTGATTCTTTGATTCTATGAAAATAAGAGTACTTTGAATCCACAGGTGCTCAGCTGGACTATTCTCTATCGTTGTCTGTGCAAATCCATGCATATTTCAGGAAATAGCTCATCCCTCTCAAAAGCATGACTCATGCTTCCTTAATAATACTGTTGTAGCTGCATAGATCACGCAAAGTTCCCTAAAAAAATGGAATGAGGTAGCATTTCGTAAGCAAGATGTCCACCGAGTTTTGCTGGAATGATTTAGAAACTGGTCCTGAAAGGCGTATTTAGGCAGATGCGACAGACCTAAGCACACTGCAATTGTTCATATTTATATTGGCTTTGGATACAGCAAGTACTTAACTGTGAGAGGGGGATGATGGAGAGATTTGTGTGGATAAAGCACTGCACAATACAATGAAGACAGGAGATTTACACACTGGAACAGTAGATAAGCTTCAGTATAGAGACTGAATCACTAGTGCCATTTTTCCATAGGCTTAGAAGGCTTTGAGCATGGATATTTTTTTTTCCCACTTCAATATTACAAAAATAGGTATATAAAGTAACTAGGACAGTCTGGAAACAAACAAACAGAGAATCATGGTTTCCAGGTTTGCAAGGACTGAAACACACCTGCCCATACTGAGGTATTTGTAGTTCTCAATTAGGGAAACAGATACAGGTCCATGTGGGGGACTAACTGTCAGCAAAATCAGAATCTGGTTGAAAACTGTCTAAGAACCTTGAAGATATTTGGGCACTGATTATGCATTTTGCATTATTCTTAGTCCTCCAATATAATAAGCTATTCCTGCTAATCTGTAGGTGGATGTTATGTGGAGTATGAAAGGTATCAGCCTTTCCTTTTGTTACAAACCTGAAGTTTACCTAATATTCAAAATCCCTGTGGTAAACTAGGACCAAGTTCTAAGTAAGCACAGGCTTTGTTTGCATGGATGTTTATGTGGATGTCAGAAGATTCATAGGATTCACCTCTGAAAACAGGGAAAATATATCTTGTGTTCAGAGGCTGGTTCTACCTTATTTGTACCGGTATTATTGTCTTTTAGCCATGCAATACTGAAACACAGAACAAATTGACACAAGACTTTGATGTTCTATATCCACTGGTGATGAGGTTTTTAATGACCCTCAAGCATTGTGGGGTTACACTAACCATTGATTGTCTGGGAACTGTCATCCATATTTTCTGTGATGCACTCACCCAAGGACACTGCTGAAATGAATGGAAGTCAGTTTTCTTGAACCAGTGTCATGATCACATAGTCCTTCTTCCTTTTGATAAAGGACAAAGGGTATCGTTTCATCAGGAACAACAACAAAGTCAATGTGAAACAGCCAACTAAAAGCTTATTAATAGTTATCCAGGTATATGATTCTCTATTGAAACGATTAAACATAAACCAAACTCCATGTAGCTCATCCTTCATTACAGAATTTCAGTAAAAATGGCATTTTAAATCATGATGATAAAACATTTCCACATGCTGTTTGGTCATTAAATAATGATAATAGAGTAGAAGCAAGGTAACCAATTACACTAGATAAGATGTCATCGTTGGAGCAGTAATGGTTTCTGTAGCACATGTGATTACCTTGTAGCTTGCAAATTTCCCTTTGGAAATGTGACCATGACCTCGAAATTTTGGACTGGAAAGATTTTGCACCAAATGCAGAAAATGTTTATTTGTTTGCCATTTCTTACAGACCAATATTCTGAAACATGGTTCCAGAGTGTTGAATTTGCATACGTATACACACATGATATTTGGCACTCATTATGCAGTGTCACCAACAACTCTGGCCTATTCCATTCCCTGTTTTTCAGAAGGCAGACACAAGCCAGGAAAATATTGTTTATGTCTGCCAGAGAACTGGAAGTCTCATCAACCAGTTGTCATCAAGGAGAATTTAGCACTTGATTCAGTTGAGTAATTTCATCTTCACTAATAAGTAGTAACTGCCTGCTTGTTTTGTCTTTTTGCTACAGAATGAAATAAATTGCATATGTAGGATGTTTAAAGACACCTATTGTGATTTTTTGAGCAGATTTCTCCATCAGTTTAACAGTATAGACTAGCTTCTTCATAGTGCTTTTAATAAATATGTTTCAAGGTAGTCACCATCTATTATCCCATTTCATGAACTGGAATGTTGAGGCACAGAATGATTAAAGGATTTGGCCAGGAAGTCAGGGACAGAGCCAAGGGAATCTATGTCTTATTTTATCCAAAGACAACTAGTCAGTAATAATTCCATGTAAAAAAACTATATAGGCTATACTGATGATGACTGAAGGCATTTACCTACAATAATGTTGCAATGAATCTATTCCTTACGATTAGCCAGGAAATGTCAAAACAATTTTCAAACATTAACACATCATCTTGGTTTGTTTTTAGGAACCTGATCAAAGTCTGGCTGAACTTATCACAAAACTTTGCTGATTTCAAAGTGATTTAGATTCACCAGCAGTTCTTATTGATAGCTCTTAAGTTTTACTTTGAATGATCCTTACTTGCAAATCTCTCAGGTGCACGGTGTACATGAGGGTGATCTGCAGCTTTGCATAAACTGCTGTTTGTCATCACACATCAGGGAAACTCTGGGGTATTCTTAGGTGGTGATTAAGGAGAACTTTGATTTATAGCTGAGAATGACAAGGAGTCTGTAGTATAACAGGCAAGTTAACAAACATCAAAAGAAAAAGTCCATGAGGGAGAATGGTGTCTGGGCATATCTCACATGTCACCTTCCCATCAACTGGTTTTAATGTGTAGGTTTTAGTGCAAGTTCCTTAAAAAGAAAGGCATCTTCACATCATAACTCTTCTCTCATTGTAAACTACCTTCTGCTATCTATACTGTCATGAGAGCGATAAATTCACCTGAAAAATGATGTCCTCATCCATCTTAATCATTGAACAATGCCATTTCGGGGAAAATGCAGAATTTCTGCTTCAGAATACAGCAGATATAATTATGCACACAGTGCTGAGCTGAGACTGGGTGTGAACATTATAATCTGCTTGTGGATCTCTGGTTAGGCAGGTGACTGTGGCTGCAGACAGAACAAACAGGAGGATATTCATCTTGTCAACAGAGGAGGAGGTGATGGTTCTGACTTTGCCCTTTTTTTTTTTTTGTCAGACTAGGATGGAATATGCTGCTAAATGAGCCATGTGGGCCATGATTTTATCTACATACGAAGATACTGGATGCAGGTCCTTGCAGCACCAGTAAGCTATCTTCTCCATCCCATCACTACTGTCTTGCCAGCCCTTCCTTTAATAACTCTATAAATATGCAAATATTTTCTTAAATAGGGAACTTTTTTTATAATGGACAGATTCACTGCTGATAACATGCAAAACTATAATGTGACAAAATGGTTTTGATGAAGCTATAATGTCTCAATTGCAATAAAGGCTAGGTGCCAGGATGCCAGGTGAAGGATTTGGAAGAGCTTAAAGCTATTTTTATGAAGGGATTAAGGATGAACACCTGGAAGCATCTTGATTGTCAGAAGTGCGGATAAATATTTATTTAAATTTAAATTTAAATTTAAAAAAAAAAAAGTAAAAAAAAAAAAAACTTACACCAAAAACACAATATAAAATATAAGAGGATTTCAATCCATCTAAGGAATGAACTTCTGAACTAGCTTTCTATTAATAGTTTGGATAAAATCCTTATGACATTTTTGTGACCAGTGAATTTGATGACCTAAAAATTAGTCTATGCTAATCTTCTAGGTTCCTTCAGCATTTTTCCCTCTGTTTAAATTATCCAGGCAATGAGAAAAACAAGAGCGCTTAGAGGGTATTTCAGTTTGTTCTGGCTTATTCTGTACTTTCAGAAACTTATAGTCATATAGCAGGATTTTTTTACGTTTAAATAAGAATGTAGCTTATGCTGTTAGTGGGGGTGCATGATTTGGTTGCATATGCCTCTGATGGCAGGGGAATAATCTTATTGACCTAAGAGGTCCTTTCCTGTCCTACCTATGATCCATTCTTCCTTTGAAGCTGAAGCGTAAGCAAAGTTTTCTGCATTATTCATCAGAACAAGAAACACTCACTGATACCCAGCATGCCCTACTGAAGAAACATGAATGGAGATAAAATATATTTAAGAGGAATTGATATTTACACGGAGATAATTGACAGCATCTTGGGGATTTCTGATGTCTGATTTCCATAGTTAATTTTAATTCCTTGGTGAGCCTTGAAAATCTTAACCTTATTTTGTTTCTAGTAGATCTTCTTTAGGATCACTGATCTCCAGAAATAGTTTTGATTATTCTGTAGATCAATCTAGTGATGGGATCAATAGTCTCCTATACAGTCTCCACTCCTGCTTTCTTTCAATCTTTCTGAAACATCATCATTTTAACACTTTAACAGGGAATGAAAACATTCAACAGGAAATTTCTGCCAATGCCCAACACCATTCTTTGAAAGTTAAAAACACTAAGTTCCAAAATCTTTTGGATTATAGAAATTGTACTAACAGAGGGATTAGTTCCAACTTTCCAGTAAGTCTAAGTCTCATCGTTCCTTAGTTGAGAAGCACAAGTGCAGTAGTCACTGAAATTACTTCCCTTGCACATCTTACTTGTTGAAGTAAAGTTAAGGTCAGAGCTGCCAATATATAATGCAGAAAGAGTAGAGGATGATGACAAGTCTAGAGGTGTTTCACATGTTGTTAAGTCACTCAACTCTCAAAGGAGAGGAATACATCAAAATGTGGTAAACGGCTTGCCTTTCTGTCTAAGATACAACAGGCCAAGTTATCAGATGGTGCCAATTAGTTTAGCTTCATTGGTATTGCTAGAGTTACACTGGCTGAAGGTTTGGCCATTAATACCAAAGTTAGCTGTGCCACTTGGCAGTAGCTTGCTTTGTGTTTAACATGCAGATCATCAAAGACTTTTCAGGAGTAACAAAAACACAGTACACACCTGATGTCTGGTTCCAGAAGGCTAACAAGGCAGGGAAGATTGACTGTTAGGACACACTGGAGAGGAGAGTAATGGGACAACAGTGGACCAGAGATGTAGATGGCAGTCCAGCCTCTGGAGCAAAAGATCCATCAATAAACTGATAAGCAGATAGAAATAAGGCTACTCTGCATGGAGAAAAGATCAAGAGGGCCTTAACAGGCAGCAACTGAAATATTGTGAAGACTGAAGGAACTGCAAAAATCCCAAGTCAGTGAGAAAATAAAGATCCAAACTGGTTAAAAAAACAAACACACAAAAAAAGAAACAAACAACAAAACAAAAAAACCAAAACAAAACAAAAAGCAAGGTGAAGGTTTGCTCAGTCAGGGTCTTAGGCTGTAAAGTGTCTGAGGCAAAGCCCACACTTCTTACCATTCCCTATCTATAAAAAGCCCCAAAGGAATTTATGGAGTCCAATCTGAGCTGAAGTACCTAATTTTTTAATCATGTCTAAGAATGCCGGATTATAATGATTCCTATCTACTGCTTTGGGAATTTTCTGGCTTATATTTAATGGTCGTATGGTTGTATGTCTGTGAGGAAACATATAAAGAGTCATGAACAAAGAGGAGAGGAATATCATTGATCGATGACAACTTGTTTCCCTGTGGCTTTTGGAAAATATCATGGTATGTCATCTTCCATGTTATCAGAAAATTATAATGCTCTGAAGAGTAGAGAAAGAACAAGGGAGATGTCAGGTTTTTGCTGCTGTGATTTCCCATGGAAATAATAGTTCCTGGCTACTATGAACAGGAGTGACACAGCATGCAAAATTATAGACTAAGAGTAACATACTATATAACACCTCTGCGCTTAAAAAAATTAACAGTGACTGACTGAATCAACACTCTTGATTTGCCACCACTGAAGAGTAAAGGTTTGAGTAATACTAGTGGTCCCAAAGCTCTGGTGATCCATGCACTGTTATGAGTGAGAAGTGAGGGCATCCATTACAGGTTGGGTGGGATATACTAGTTTAGAAACATTGGTCAACATCTTTAGTAAGCAGTTTGAGGAAGAGAGTTCAGTGATGTAGGAGAAAAAGAGAAACTGCAGTCTGTCATTCATACTATCAGGAAGCCAGTCTGCATGAGCTCCTCTAAAAGAACACACTTCCTTCTTCATAAGCCAATGTCTGAGGGTCACCCCAGTACCAGTTTTTTGCCATAGGGCAGAGTTTTCCAATCTTGTTTTTTTTTTTTTTTTTTTTTTAAAATATATCCCTTTTATCTGCATGAACAGTGAAAGTTCTTGAAGTGATTTCCTTAGCTTCCTAGACAAAACAGACACTCAATCTTACCACACTCCATATGAAGAAAAGTAAATAGAAGTGGATTCAGCCAACTGAAACTCTATGAGCCTGTGTCAAAATAGGACGCTTTAAGAATGGATGAATTGCATTTTCACTCTGCAGTTGCGGAATAATGAAGAGTGTAAGCCAATTGGCACCCAGGAGAGTGCATCTGGAATGCACTTCCTAAAGGAGCTGTGATAAAGCTAAAGGTTATTGCTCTGAAACAACAAAATCCTGCAGAACTGATGCAAAGCTTGTTGAACTTTGAGATTCTTGCTGTCCTACAGAGACCTGGCTATGGCAGGAATGAGGCCCATATATTTCAAAAGAGATTTCAGTGTTGCTGAAAGCAACTATTTGCTATGAAATCAATGGGTGTTATATACTCAGAGACCTTTGAGTATCTGGGCTGTAGTCCAATATGATAAATAAAACCTGCTGATGACAAAAACAATTTTAATACACTAAAAATGTGTTACTGGAGGTATTTAAATTCTGTTTCCTAATTGTATGTGATCACATAGCTCACAGAGGAGACACAAGGTGAGAAATTTGCATCCTGACGTTTTATGCTTCACAGTTTTTGTTACCTTTAAAGCAAAATACTAAAATGAATAGAATGTACTTGGAAATTAACTGAATGAGTTAAACTCAAGTGAGGATTGAAAAAAGAAAAAAAGTCAAAACAACTTGAATTCTGAATTATATCCTAGGATAAACTGCAGTTTTAGGATAACCATGAATTTTCTCAACATTTTCTACATATGGATGGGCTGGAAACACGTGTCATTCTCCTTGCACACAGAATGGAGACAACCTCTGTTTCTCCTCTAGCCTGTTAAGCAAGTGGAGACACCTTTCCAGGTGTTCAGGCTATACTTGCATATGCTACAGCCATTCTTTTGCCTCCTTTAGAATGATCATGATAATTGTATCATGATGCCTTATTTAATCTTTGTTCCCTTTTTCAATTTGGATAACACAGGAAGAAAAAGATCTTAGACATATCTACTCAAGTGAAGAAATGGACTTAGCCAACTAAGTTTGCAACTAGAACTGTGCAAAACCTTCCCAATAAAATTAGAAACATGCAATTCTTTGACAGTACAACTTTTTGACAAAGCTCACTTAGAAGAAGAAAAAAGAACTTGCTCAGTTTCTTGAGAAAGTGAAACACTTTCTTTCCCTAATTTAAAAAAAAAATTGTTTTTGTTTTATTAGAAATTCACATGTAAGAATAATGCAATTATTGTTATTAAGGGGGGTGTGGGGGGGGGTTGGGGGCGCGGGTG
>JAVJGI010000040.1:2342265-2379784 GCA_035590275.1 Ibycter americanus
GGGCGGCAGCCCGGGGCAGGGCCCGCGCTGGAGCAGGGAGACGGGGCAGGAGGCAGGAGCGGGGCTGAGGGGCTGCCACGGGCTGACCCACACCTCCAGCCCCATGGGGGGAGAGGTGCCAGGTGTGAGGTGGGGTGCTGTGTGGAGGTTTTTTAGTTCTTGTCTTTATCATCATCCAAATCTCTTCTTAACTGAATAAAGATTAAATTACTTTTCCCCAAGTCAGGTCTGTTTTACCTATGATGGGTGTTGGTTAGTGATCTCCCTGGTTTTGTCTCAACCCACGAGCTTTTCCATCTTGTTTTCTTTTCCCCTCCTATTGAGATGAGGGAGGGAGAGGGTGGCTGGGGAAGGGGGCCAAGGCTAACCCACCAGACAGTTAGTTACCTGCAGACACTTGATCTGGTTCACTGTATGGTGAGGGTAAAATACACCACTGAAAGCTCCCACCACTGAGGCAGAAGGAGGGGACACCACTTCAGCCACTGTGCCACTATGCCGCCATTTTTAAATTAGCACAGGCTTCTAGGGATGCTGCACTGTGATGGTATTGATAAAGGAATAGTGATTTAGTGTCTCCTTGCCATACTGCTTTTCCCTTTCCCTTCTGTGGCCCAGTGCACCCGTGAGTTGTTTCCTCTGTGAAAGCACTTGCATATGTGTGATCCCTGTGAGAATGAAACCCTCAGGTGACCCATAAAATAAGTACAGTAGAAAAATGTGCAGCTTTCTCTGAACTGCTTCTCTGACAGTTTAAACAAGCCCCAGTATTGGTGTGGAGGAGATGAAGATGAAGGTTGCTCAGAGGCCTGAAGAGAAAGGCAATGAGACCATCCTGGGGCTAAGGGAGACCAAGCTGTGAGATCACTTTCACTGTGATGCAAAACTGCAAATTAACTGTTCAGACAGAAAACACCTGAACTGATAAACAAAGTAGAATAACATACATTCTCTGGCGCTGAGATCATGTAACACAGCAGCTTTCATGTCCACACTACAAAACATTTCTTTTACTCAAAATAGTGAGGCCCTGTCTTAAGTGCCTAGTTGCAGTAGTCCATGATATTAACTAACTCCTGACTGTCCTCAGGCATTACTCCTTAAAGTGCTAGTTGACCCAAGCTATTGACCTGGCCATTTTTAATTTATTAGTATGGCCACAGTCATACCTGTTCACTGCAACGATTTTTTAGTGTCTCCTCCAGGACAGACCCTCTGATTAACAGTTACTGAATTCACTTTAGAATTAACACACTCTAGAATTCAACTTCAGACCAAAACACCTATTGCACAAGCATATAAACATAGGCAGTTGCTTAAACATGTAGAGTCATGTGAAATGTCATATATATTTGAAAGTTAAGGAGCTAGCGAGATGTGTTATAGGACCTGTGACGTTCTACTGTGGCATTTGATTTGAGGGAAAATAAACCAGAGCAAATCAGATCACAATAGCTTCAAATGTTTGTCTGAATCAGGTCAATAGTCTCTTAAGGTATTGTAACAAGTGTCAGTATTAAGAGTTTATGTGGTAAACTGGGGCAGCAAGCCGTCAGACAATGATTTTAAATAAATTTGATTAGAATTTTCCCCTGGCACTAAATTTGAGTGAAACAGAATGGGTTCTGTTTGTCCTATTAAACTCTTTTAGCCTCCAAATCAGAGCAGCCACATCCAAACTGCCTATTGAGAGTGTTCTCAAGCCTGTTTTAAGGCCTAAACTGTACAGGCTAGCCCAGATTAAAATCATGCCAAAGTTAATCACAATTTCACTGTAGGTGGAATGAAGCTTCTGAACCCATGAATGTTCCTTCAAGCTGTTTAATTACCTAGAATAGACATATTGAAAGGGTTTATAATAAAGACAAGTAAATGGCTTGCTGTACCTAAATGAGATAGTTTTGCTCATACCATCTCCATGAGTGCTATTCGTGGCACAATTGGCTTGAGACTGGAATTTATTTGACTGCTAAGAAGATGGAAAAGGGTTATTTCAGAAAATTCTCCTGGACACCCACCTGAAACTTTAAGAACATTAATAAAGTTGGAAATTGAGCCTAAGTGCATACTTTTGAGAGTTAGGCTCCCATGCTCTTGAAACATTTCTCCCAACTTTCTTCTTTTTGACAGCAGCATGGATTATTTCCCACTTCAGTCATCACCCTAACAAAACTGTTGTAGTAAAAATGTGCTGCTTTTTCTTGCTACAAAAAGATATGAACCCTATTTAATCTCAGGCCAGAGAAGCAACACAAAGGATTTTCCCCCCTCAAGCAGAGTTTGCAAACCATTTTGTTTAATAGATGCCTATCAGGAAAGCCTGCAATTCCTCATGTGTGAATGAAGCTATTAAACCCCAAACCTCATTACACAAATAATGTCCGTTTTGATATTTCAAAATACTTTTAGCAAGGTGCTCACAAGAGTGTTGTAAATGATCCATAAACAGTGGAACACTATAGGGAAAAATTGTAGACTGGGCAATTTATTTTCACAAAAGTTTACTGCGAAAGGAGAAAGAAATCACCAGGGTCACTTGAGGGCCCAATCCTACAAAAGCTCCTCTCCTGTGTCTTCCTTGCTCATGCTATAACACTATGTAAATCAGGAAGACTGGTCTTGTGACTAAGGTATTCTTAGGTGAGTAAGGAGTTTGAGGTATTGTATTTTTACTATGTAATCACACAAAACAGGTACCTCTGTTATATGCTTGTAGGTAACTCCTTCACATTTCTAAATAATTTCTTTTTATTCTTTCTGGCAGATACGCCATCTCCATAAGTGTTGAGGAACTAAGACTAAAAAGAGAAACTAAGACTAAAAATAAGAACTAAGCAAGAATTTCATATGATACTTGAATGAAACTTGTCTTTGTAAGAAAGAAAAAAAAAATCACATCTTGAAAGTGTTGATAACTTCAGTATTCCTGACTTCCAGGAATGTGGAAAGGCTGAGGAAAAAAGCCTGCTTTCACTCAAGTGTACCATGTGCGATGCTTTCAATTTATCTCAAACAAGCCAAAAAAGCTTGAATTCCAGTGGTGCTTTTTCATATGAACTCTTTTTACTATACATCGAAATGAGTTTAAATCCTGCATGTTGCCATTTTCTGTATCTAAACTACTAGTATCCAACAGCTAAGGATGATAGCCTTTAAAACCACACTGCCTGGCACCAGCTGAGGTGACAGGACTGGTGATGGAGCCTTCAAAAGGACTGTGGTTTCATGACATTTTTGTTATATTTTTGAGGTCAGTAAGAGACTGATTCTGAAGACAGCCAGCAGGAACAGCTTCACGTTAATCTATGCCAGTGGTCCACTTTCTGTCCTTGAAATTTATTTCAGAGACTCTGTGGTGGGTTTGACCTTGGCTGACTGCCAGATGTCCACCTAGCCATTCTCTCACTTCTCTTCCTCAACAGGACAGCAAGAGAAGATAAGATGAAAAAGCAGGGTTGCTTCACATTTTTTCCTCACTCCTCTCTCACACAGCTGCTACACAGTGGTTTTTACGCTTTTGCTCTTTTTAAAATATGTTATCATAGAGGCACCACCAGCTTTGCTGATGAAGCAGGCTTTGGCCAGTGGTGGGTCCATTTTGGAGCTGGCTGGAACCAGCTGTGCCTAACATGTGGGCAGCCCCCAATTTCTTCCCACAGAACCTGCTCCCCCACCACTGGCCCAAGGCTTGCCATATACACCCATTACACTCTCATATCCCATTACCCTAGTATTGCCCTCTATCACAACGTAACCTGCATTTTGGGAACCACTGCTTTGCATCAGGACCTACAAAAGGAGAGGTGATATTCTGCTTTTGTATCAGCTCAAAACACTCACAGAGTGCCTTCATACTAAGTTTATTGCCCAGTGCACCTGTGGCACAGTTGGAAACTAGATACAAGGATAATGAAAACCGCTGAAGTCGTGTAGTTGGTCTCCAATGATTCTCAAGCTGCCTAGATGTGCATTTCTCATTAGGACTGTGAATAACGTAAGCCGTTCTTGTTTAGAGGGACCTTAGGCATCATTATCTCATCCTTAAACTTTGCATGCTAAGAATGATATCATACCCAAATTCAATGGAGAAAGGTTCCCTCAGGATTTTGACCAATACTCCAGATCTCATGCTCTTACTCATAGGCTGTTGTTTAGGTCCTGTGATATAAGACTTTCCTTTTGCTAAGTACAAATGAGAAACACATTCCAGAAACAAATCTAGAAACTTAAAATCATTGGGAAGCTAATCCAGAGGGATAAGTTGTTCCAGACCTTGTAGTAGCAGTGCCCCTATAATCAGTTCTCCACATCCTTTACTGAATGTTGACTGGATGCCAAACCAAAAAGAATTTTATACAAATGAGTCATAAAACTGGGATTTGACCTCATGGCAGTTATCGGCCTTTGACAGATGCTCAGAATCCCTGAAGCTCTGATATTTGGATGTCTGTGGATCTAATTTTGAAACTAGACCAGTTTTGAGATGTAGGTTGAACCACATGACATCCAGAGATCCCTTCCAGCCAAACTTATTCTGTGTCTCTATGACATTGTGTTCATCTAATCCCTGATAAACTGTTAAAAATTACTTTTTTTAAAAAAAAACCAAACAACAAAACCAAACAATAGCTATGGGAACACAAATAGTGTTATCTGCCAGCAAAGGGGACAGCTAATTCATCTGTTGCTGAACACTATTTTCAGATGTAATCACAATGTTTCCTGCCTAGAATTATTGGCATTGAGCTTGTAAATGTATCCCCTAAGGGAGGAAAAACACTGTAAATAACTTGCCTTTAAAGAGGGAGGTTTATTGGATTTTTACACCAGACAACATGAGCTCTAGTTAAATACTGAATGATATTTATGTCCCTGTACATCCAGCCACAGCTCAGCTTCATTTTTTTTTCAGCCTTAATGAATATAACAATTATTGGTATTCACTTCCTGAGTCTTTCTAGCTTTCAAAATATAGATACATTAAAGTAGGGTGAACATGGCAGCTGAAAAAATAGTGTCTTCCAGTTTCTTTTGCTACCTTATGAATTGAAGAGAAAAAGGGCGGGGGGGCAACAAAGGAGAGATGAAAATAGAGATGAAATTATTCTTCTGGTATACATATCCAATAAGACTGTATGGCCTAAAGGGAATGTGACCATGGTTTCAATATGCTCAGCTGAGCTCTGAGTTGTTACTGGGTTATCAGGCAGTGCAATTCACACAAGCCTCAAGGGATATTGGGTGTGGATGAGTACAAGTGTCATGGGAGCACAAATATAGCTTAAATCTGCCATATTGTGTGGCACAAGGGTGCTGAAGTATTTGAGCTAAGGGCTTGACCCTCTACTTGCCAGACATGATGTGCTACTTCAGATCATTGGATCAGTCCATCTCAGATCTCCCTACATTATATAATTACTTAGCAATATTTTCAGCCTGTTTATGCCAAGGGGATACACTATAATGCAAGTTAGCCTGTTGGAAATTATGCTGGCCTGATTTACTAAAGGTAGCTGCATATGCATGGTAAAACCCTTAAAATTTACTTAGCCCCATTCCAAAGGCAGAAAATTCCCCCCAGAGAAGTCAGAACAAAATGTGTTGCTTCTTTGAGAGTGGCTTGACCTGATTTTCATATGGCCAGTCTGTTTGTTTGTAGATAGCTACATAATGTAATTTCTTCCAGTTTATGTCTCAAGTGTCATTTCTTCTTCCACCACACTGCAGAGAAAATCAATTAGAGGAAAGTCCTCTTACTCTGTCTTTATAAGATGCAAAAAGAGCAGCCATTTGGTGATCTGCTCAGTCCTATCGGGCTGGGTTAGGCACATTTCTGGAGCACTTAGAATACTGAGTTCTTCAGGAGGCATCCCTTACGACAGGATTCATCTGACTAAATGTGGGTGCTAATGTGCATTTCAGCAAGTCACTTTTGGTTTTCTTTACTGTCAGGGAAGATCTAGTAATATAGACAAGGGAATTTAGTGTGTTATTCATCTAATCCTAAACAGATGCCCACATTTGTTCAGAGGAATTGCATCCTAAACTCCATTAACTGAATTGATCAGATCTCTTCTGATGATAATGGGAGCGCAGCTAACCAGTTCAAATGTAGGTGCCTGCTCTGGAATTCAGGTGAGATTAATGAGTCCTACCCGTCATTTCTGCAGCCTACTCAGACTGAGGTGTATGCTACACACCCAGCCACTCCATCCTATTAAAACTGAAGTCCTTCTGTGGAGGATCTCCACATAGAATTCCAGTAGCCTGCTGCAGCAATGAACTTCATGTGCCTTCAGGTTTTAGCAGATGAATGTGGAGCTGTTAGTAGCAGAAGCTTGCAGCCTAACCACCTAAATTTCACCACTTCTCTTTTCAGAGGTTTAAGTCGTCTTTTTTTTTTTTTTTTTTTAGGAGTTGATCCAAAATGCCCTGCTTGTAAAGCGAATAGAAGAATGCCAGCTCCTTCACCAATGATCTGATCTTCCTAACACTGGAATGGCCAGTACTTGAGTCAGAGTAAAGGTTCGTTCAGTCCAGTATCCAGTCTCCTGAAAAAAATGGTAGTATGTGAAGAGTTAAGTGTAATAACTAGACAGGCGTGTATGGTAATTCCATAAGTTCTCTTCCAGACCCCTTCCAAGTCTGGTAGAAGACAAAACTTTTCTTGTTTATTTCTTTATGCTTGCTTTTTAATTGTCTATCCCCACTCTGTCCAGTTTAAAATTATTTTAATTAATACTACTTGTGAGTAGAATTATGACCTATATAATTCTTAGTGTATGAAGGTTTTGTAATAGCTATTGTTGTTACTATTGTTGTTGTTGTTGTTGCTATTAACATGCTTACAGATTATTTTACTGATGCAAATTTCGTCTCATCTGATGGTGAAAGAGACACAGTCCCATTCAGAATAAATTGCTTTACATATTCATATGATGAACCTGGGAATCTACTTTCTTTCCAAACAAGGGATTATTTAGTCTCCAAATAACCCTCTGGTCTAGAATACCATAAAAGAAGCAGAGGTCAGTTGTAATCACTGATTAATTTTGTTTTCTTGACTGGAGTTCAATTTAACCAATGGACTTAATACTTTTTTAATTAAACTTTTACCTTCACTGAAATAAGAGGAAAGTGCTAAGACCAGGATACTACACATATATGAAAACAATGCTGCTAGCCTGGTACCTATTTTGCAAGCATTATAGATTATGTTTGTATTCAGGTAATGCCCCATCTCTCTGACAGCACAGTGCAAAGAGACCTTATGTAAGTGAAATGTATATCTTTCTTAATCACCTGCATGTAGGTAGAAAAAACATTCCCTAATTTTAAAAGTAGAGTGTCAATTAGGAAAACAAAACGAGACATATGTCTTTCTCAATATTGGCTTGTTTTAAATACTTCATCTATTTCCTCTGACAAGGTACAGCTCCCTGAACAGATTTTCTTCCTCCACTGGTATATACTAGTGTTTCACATGGTTTTATCTCCTCTACCTGTAAGAATGAGTCTTTTACAATCCTGTCCATAGTTGGTAGTGAAATGCAATTCTTGGACAATTATATTAAGGGCCCAGTTAAACTCTTCAACTTTTTTTAGCCTAATTTTAAGATGTGATAAGCATGCCTTTTTTGATGTTTGTTTGTTTCCTCTGTAGCAGCACTAGGAGATGTGTGTGTTCTGCAGTTTTGATGCTTCCTTTTTCAAGAATGACATACGGATCCCAGTAAAAGTGGTTTGCATGTCTGGTACTCTGCTATTTCTGTTCTTCTGTTTCTGAGATAAGCAGATGGAGATTAGGTAATTCTGTAGCACTGTAAGTTGTAAACAAGTTGGTATAAATATCACTGCCTCAAATATTACGCTGAGCTTGCTCCATTTGAACTTCTGCTTCACTACAGCTTTTCTTAGGGCTGGTAGCATGTGCCATGTATATTTGGTTGGTTATTGTCTCCATCCTAATCAATACACAAATTCATGTATGTTGAATTGGTCTTCTACATTTTTCTCATCTTTAGACTAGAACTGACTTCAAACTGGGGAAGTGCACACTGTGATTCACAGTAAAGCCTACCCTTTTCCTTCCTACTTTATTTTGATGAGCAAGCTAATGGCAAATATCATTATCCCTAACACCCAGTTACTGACCATGAAAACTACTAGGATAGTTCACACTTCCAAATTATGGTTTCTGACTCTTTGCAGCATTAGCAAAACATTTTGCATCATTTGCATGCAGAACATATTCTGCTTTCAGCTACAAGAAGTGTACAAATAAACCCAGATTTTTAGAGATATTTAGATAAACCACAACAATGCAAAAAGAAAAAAGGCAAATACTTTGAGGAACTTCAAAGCTTGTGAAGAAATCCCAGTCAGGACTTACCTCAGTGTGTCACCTGTGACTCAGCCTTTAATAGAAATGACATCTAAGACCCTGAAGAACTCATCCTCTCTCATTGTTTATTGAACAATAGAAAAACATTTGGAAAATTTGCAGTAACATCTAGCACCTTCTTGGCAATACCAGAGACCACTTGTAGCCTGGAGAGCACAGTCTCTAAGCGTACTGGATTTCAGTAGTCTTTAGGAGGTCCTTGTCCTCTGTCCACCAGATGCCCCAGGCTCACTGTTCATTCCCACTGGATCCTCTCATTCCCTCCCTCCCCACTACTGCCACTGGGCTTGTTTGTGATCTGTGTTATTAGCACTCCTTTTCCCCCATGACATTCATGTTTAACCTAGGTCAGCTCTCAGATGGCACTTCACATGGCAGTTCAGCAACTGGTTGTAGTAGCAGAAGCTGGGGAGACACCAGGCAAACAGAAAGGGGGGAATGCAGCAAGGAGAAGGAGAAATTCATAGTCCATTTTTGTTACTGGAATCACTTTATGAAAAAAATACACTTTTGTTTGTAATCAATTCCTTCAGTTCTAATAAAATCATAGTACACTCCAAAAGGTCTACATCATATCTTAACTTCAAACAGAATTTAAACAAATATAAGTTGTCAGTACATCCTGTAAACAGAGTTACTTCCTATCTGATCATTTCTACATAGGTTAGCACCTTTGGTGGTAGTGGAGTTTCCTTTTGTTTAAGCGAGGCAGAACTGAGAACAGAATCTGTCCACTTTATAACACTGGAAAATAACGTATTCTATTTGAAATAATCACAACTGGCAGATTCAGAGAGTGTGAAGGGAGCAGGATGGGAATATGGATCATTTGGATTGGAAAGGAAATTGAGTGTAAGAGGGTGTCAACAGAAAAAGAAAAAAAAAGTTACTATTACCTGATACAAGGAATGGATTAAAACAACAATCTGCAATACCAGAAATAAAACCTACTAGTCACAGATGGAGATAAGACCACTGTGTTTGTATAGACCAGCCTGCAATAATGTAAGCTGTTAAGTTAAAGATTTCAACATGAGAAAACTGTTATGACAATAAACCTTTGATTACTCAATTAACAGGAAACCTTATAGCATAATTATTTTTTATTTCTTTAAGAAAGCACTGGAAAAATTAAAAGAAAGTATTAAAACTTGAGAAGGGAAAAAATAATTGCATTTCAGTGCAGATAGCAATGTTTTCCTCTAAAGCAAAAGGATATTTAGGTAATTGTTTATATTTTTTATTATTTTATGCTTAATGTTATTCATCATTTATAATACATGAAGTGAGCAGGAAATAACTGTACCACAATAATGGGAAAACAGACATGCATTTTCATGCAAGAAAGATTTTGTTAGAAAAGAAGATCTTTCTCAAAAATTGATATTTTGTGTGAGTAATATTCGCAGTGATTTTCCTTTTTTCACCATGTTTTCTGCCATAGTTTTAATGATATTTTAACAATTACAGATTTGGACGAATGATGAAAGCTGTATCAAGCATTTTGTGTTTTCTAAAAATATTGTTAGATTTCTTTGGGCAACATAGTATTTTAAAAGGTTTATGTCGATCAAACGCAACCAAAAAAAAACCCCTCAGCCCCCCCCTCACCCCCCGCTCCCCAAAACAAACAAACAAACAAACACACAAACACACACACACACAACCAAAACCAACAAAAAAACCCAAACCATAAAATTGGCAGCTTGGGTACAGCAGGAAATCTGATGAACTATGGAAAACAGACCCACTTAAAACTTGGTGAAGCAGAAAGGTGTTCAGAATACTCCCATTATTAATGAAATTGGTTTCTCATGGCTCAGTCAACTGCAGTGATTTTTCTTGAGCTATGAGTCTTCATTTGTACTGAATGGCATTAGGGAGGAAGCAATAACAAACCACATGCAGGACTCTTGAGTTTTGTGTCACTCACACTATGAATGAGAAGTCAGCTGAATAGGAAGAGTTCTTCCATAGCCTGTACACCTACACCTGTGTAATATAAAGACACTATCCAGCCTTCATGTGAAGAAAAACGGAGGATTTCTTTATCCTCCAAGCAACTTTGCCCACTCTACATTGACTCTACTGGCAGACTACATGAGGAATTATACCCAGCTTTCAGCTGACCTGAGTTGTGCTAACGCACTGTTGCTTGAGTGAAGTCAGTGTTTGCTCACTACTTATACTTTCACCTCACTGCTCATTCCCCCAAATTTATATAAAGGAACAGAGACCAGTTCAGTGAACTTAAGGTTGCTACTGGGAATTCTGACACATTTATGTGAAAACCAAGATTATGAGGAAAGTTCCTTTTCTAACATTTATTTCTGTTTCTGTCTAGAGCCTATTCTGCATCAGTGTAGGGTAGTGGAATAAGTATGTTTATCAGCCAAATCATTTTTGTAATAAGTATTTACCAAAAAAAAGTCATAAAATTATTTCAAAAGCACGATCTCATTATAGTAGATGATGTAAAATTTAATAGAAGGTTGTAGCTAGCTTTGGTTTCTCTTCTTTCTTTTGTAAAGTTAATTAATAATCACAGTTTGCCACTACAAACAAATGGATACAATCTGATGAGAGCTAGCAATGGTATGGTAAAATCTGGAATTTCTCCAAGTCATACATCAATTCAAAGTTAATACTTATCCCTATATATTTCTTACTCATATTTTATACTAGAACTCCTGTGCCTTAGTGCTAGTGAAAAAATAAGGGGAACTTGAACTTTTTTTCATTTGTTCTATATATTTCCCAAAACATAATTTCCTACTTAAGCAGACATTTTTGGTGTTTTTATTATTATTTTTATGATAGCTCTCTATAAGGATTAAATATCCTCTCAGCTACATTTAACTGTACTCCAATATTCTGAGAAAGACCTTGTGACCCTGAATGTTTGTAGTGCTTTTAATTTCTCACAGTTAAAAAATCAATGGTTCTCAAACTCGTGCATGACTTTTTTGTTCTATGTGCTTTAATCCTCTGTGTGAAATGGGGCAAAATATTACTTTATTCTTTTCTTTCTTGCATAGTAAACCACACACTCTGTAAGCTGTTCCTCTACCATAAGACAATAGCACTCATGAAATATCCATTGGCTTTTTGGAGTGACTTTTGGATAGCTGCAGGGTACTCTTGTATTCTAATTATCCTTGTTCCATCAATGTGATGGAAGAGAATAGAGTAAGAGAGCTGCAGATCAGAGCTCGTGGACTTTTTGCTGCTGGTGCACTGAATTCTGGGAGCACAAGAAAATGACTCAGGAGTGTGAAAATGGAAGATGAGAAGAAAACCTAAGAATAATAGAAAAAAAGCTGCAATGTTTTTTCATTGCAGAATCTAATCTAAATCAGAAGTTTTAGTTTGATTAAGAAATGGATAATCAACATTCCAAAATCTATTTATCACTAGAAGGAAACTTTTACAGGGATCAATACTAGGACTAGTGCTGTTAAACATTTTGATCAAAAATCAAGAAGAAAATGTAAAATTGCAGTTGATTTTACATGCTTAGACATGTCTGTGAGATAACATGAAAGATCATGGCAAGATCATACTGACAAGGAGGGGCTCATTCTGGGGGTGAAGATCAAAGGTAGCAGTGGCTGAAGTGACCATGAGATGATGGAATTCAGGATCCTGAGAGCAGGGAGGAGCGTGAAAAGCAAGCTCACAACCATGGACTTCAGGAGAGCAAACTTTGTCCTCTTCAAAGATCTGCTTACAAGTGTCCTATGACATATAGCCCTAGAGGGAAGAGGGGCCCAAGAAAGCTGGTTAATATTCAAGGATCACATCCTCCAAGCTCAAGAGACCTCCATCCCAATGAATAAGAAGTAAGGGGACCCCAGTGCAAGAGAGACATGAACATGTTTGAATGGGTCCGGAGAAGGGCCATGAGCATGATCAGAGGGCTGGAACATCTCTTCTATGAACAAAAGCTGAGAAAGATGGGGTTGTTCAAGCTGGAGAAGAGAAGTCTGGGTGAGACCTTATTGCGGCCTTCCAATATATAAAAATAACTTAAAGACAGAGAAAGTCCAAGGGCTGTAGGGGCAGGACAAGGGGCAATGGATGTAAATTGAGACAGGTTAGATTTATATTGGACATAAGGAAGAATTTTTTAATTATGAGGGTGGTAAGATACTGGAACAGGTTGCCCAGAAAAGTTGTTGATGCCCCATCCTTGGAAGTGTTCAAGGTCAGGTTGGTTGGGTTTTGAGCAACATGATCTACTGGAAGATGTCCCTACCCATGGCAGGGGTTTTGGAACTAGGTGTTATTTAAAGTCCCTTCCCACCCAACCCATTTGATGGTTCTATAATTCTACGAAAAATGCCCAAATATCCTGGCCAAACTCAATCACAAAAAGGAAGCACACAGAGGGTG
The DNA here is from genome assembly GCA_035590275.1 of Ibycter americanus. NCBI lineage: Eukaryota > Metazoa > Chordata > Aves > Falconiformes > Falconidae > Ibycter > Ibycter americanus. The sequence goes on from JAVJGI010000040.1 coordinate 2,355,065, forward strand.
AAAGCAAGGACAGGCAACCTGGGAGGAATACAAACACATTGTTCAAGCATCCAGGGATGGTGTTAGGAAAGCTGAAGCCCAAATGAAATTGAATCTGATCAGGGGTTTCAGAGGAAAGACATAAGGGCTTCTTTAAGTATATAGGAGACAAAGGGAAGCCTGGGGAAAATGGGGATGCATCGGTCAAGAAGATGGGGGACCAAGTTACACAGGACAAGGAAAAGGCAGAAGTACTGAGTGCCACCTTTGTCTCAGTATTTACTAGCAGGAATCCCAGGTCCTCTGGGACCAGGGAGAAGGGTTGGATCAAGAAAGATGTATGCTCGGTGGAAGAGGATCAGGTCAGGGAATACTTAAGCAAAGTGGGCATACATGTCCATGGGCCCTGACAGGATAAACCCACAAGTTCTAAGGGAGCTGGCAGACATTGCAGGTCCACTCTTGATAGTCTTTGATCATTCATGGTAACTGCCAGAAGCGTCTGAAGACTGGAAGAAAGCAAAGTTCATCTCCATCTTCAAGAAGGGCCAGGGAACTACAAGCCAATCAGCCTCACCTTGATCCCTGGGATGGTGATGGAGCAACAAATTCTGGAAACCACTTCCAGGCACATTAAGGAGAAGAAAACTATGAGGAGATGTCAGCATGGCTTCACCAAGGGGAAGTCATGCTTGACCAACTGATAAACTTCTACGACAAAGTTACTGGCCTGGTAGATGAGGGGAGAGCAGTGGACATTGTCTGCTTGGACTTCAGGGAGGCATTTGACACTGCCTCTCATAAGATTCCCATAGAGAAGCTGTTGATGTGTGGGCTGGATGAGCAAACAGGGGGGTTGAATGGCTGTGCCCAGAGAGTGGCGAACAGAGCACAAAGTCTAGCAAGAGGCCAGTGACTAGTGGCATACCCTAGGGATCAATACAGGGTCCAGTCCTGCTCAACATCTTGATTACTGAGCTGGATGATGGGCTAGAGATTGCCCTCAGCAAGTTTGCAGATGACACCAAACTGAGAGTAGTGGCTGATACACCAGAGGGATGTGCTGCCATCCAGAGGGACCTCAGAAGGCTGGAGAAATGATCCAACAGTAAATTAATGAGGTTCAGCAAGGAGAACTGCAAAGTCCTGCAGCTGGGGAGCAACAACCTTATGCATGAATATATGCTGGGATCCACCCAGCTGGAAAGCAGTTTGGCAGGAAAGCCCTTAGGGGTCCTGGTGGATACCAGTCTGGATATGAGCCAGCAATGTGCCCTTGCTGCAATGAATATGAATGGAATCCTTGGCTGCATTAGATATAGTATTGCCAGTAGGTCTAGGAAGGTATTCCTTCCCCTTTATTCAGCAGTAGTAAGGCCACTTCTGGACTACTGTATCCAGTTCTGGGCTCTTCTGTTGTGGTCCAACTCCAGCTGGCAACCAAGCACCACGCAGCTGCTCACTCACTCCTCCCTCATCCAGAAGGATGGGGAGAAGAATCGGAAAGGGATGTACAACTCGAGGGTTGAAATAAGAACAATTTAATAATTAAAGCAAGAGCCGTGCACGCAAGCAAAGCAAGAGAAGGAATTCATTCACTGCTTTCGAGCAGCAGGCAGGTGTTCAGCCATCTCCAGGAAAGCAGGGCTCCATCATGCATAATGGTTTCTCAGGAAGACAAATGCCATAATGCCAAATGTCATGCGCACGAACACACACACACATATGGCTTCTTTCTTCTTCCCCCAGCTTATATACTCAGCATGACATCATATGGAATATCCCTTGGGTCAGTTGAGGTCAGCTGTCCTGGCTGTATCCCCTCCCAGTTTCCTGCCCCTCCAGCTCTCTCACTGGCAGGGCCCAAGAAACTGAAAAGTCCTTGACTTAGTATAAACATTACCCAGCAACAGCCAAAAGCATTGGTGTGTTATCAACATTGTTCTCACACAAAATCCAAAACACAGCACTGCACCAGCTACTAAGAAGAGAATGAACTCTATCCCAGCTGAAACCAGGACAGGTCCCTCATATAAGAGAGACATGGATATGGGGAGTCCAGTGAAAGGTAATGGAGATGATCAAGGGTCTGGAGCACCTTGCATATGAGGAAAGGCTGAGAAATCTGGGACTGTCCAGCTTAAAGAAGAGTAGGCTCAGGTGGGATGTTACCAATGCATATTAGCGTCTGAAGGGAGGGTGCAAATAAAATGATGCACATTTTCAGTGGTGCTCAGTGACAGGACCAGGAACAATGGTCACAAACTGAAACGCAGGACATTGCCCTGAACATCAAGAAACATGTTTTTACTGTGAGGATGACTGAGCACTGGTACAGGTTGCTCAGGGAGAATATGGAGTCTCCCTTCTTGGAGATACTCAAAAGTTGTTTAGACACAGGCCTGGGCAACCGGCTTTAGGTGTCCCTGCTTGAGCAGGGTGGGTGGACCAGGTGACCTCCAGAGGTCCCTTCCAACCTCAACCATTCTGTGATTCTGTGAAGATCCCAGGATAATATTACAACAAAAATATTCAAAGTCAAAGCTAGGCACAACTTTTCAAAAGCATAAGATACTAGCTAGTTGATCAACCCAGGGAAGTTGCTGAATTCCCATAGCTTGATGTCTTCAAATCAAGGGTATCCAGCCTTTGTGAATCATCAGTCTTTTATTACAATAAGCATAATGTATTGGTTTAAGAGATGGATCATGGCCTGAGACATACATCAGTCCAGATGACCAAATGCCTTTCTGACTGTAAAACTCCAATAATAAATTGGAACCAGGCAAAGTCTTGTAGAGAAGAGATTCTGAGCAATAGCTGCTTTCCAGAACACATCATTATTTCAGGTGGGACTGTGGATTTGGATGCTGTCTCAATTACAGATTCCTCCTAGCAGGGCAGGTCAGATCAAGTAGCTCCAAGATGCAGGAGCCATTTTTACGATTCAGTGATTTTAGGGATGTAAAGTTCAGGAGTAGAGGAATACAATTCCAGAACATAAACTTATCACCTTGCTTTACTAACAGAAAAGTCATAAAGCTTCCAAACTAGAAGCAATGAGCTTCTCATGACAGAGCCTGTTCAATGTCCTGCATCCAGGGGAGAAGGGGTTTCTGAGGTTTGTTCCTTCCTCAGACAGAACTACTCTGCATTTGAGGAGAAAAAGGTCAAGTCTTGGCTTCTGGAGGAAGAACTGCACCTGAGTAAGAGAATATATGGGAGATAAGAGGGTTTAGGTGCAGGACAGGAAGCAAGGTAAAAAGGAGGCTATCACAGAAACAGAAATGCAAAAAGGAGTCTGTTGAGTGACACAACAAATCAGACCGTAAATATGCACCCATGATCTCAGTATCAGAGGTGTAATACATTAATTCAAACAGGATGTTATGTACCATAAAAGGGGAACCTGGGTATTTAGACATGCAGGGGGTTGGACTAGATCACCTTTAAAGGCCCCTTACAACCCAAACAATTCTATGATTCTATGAAAGCGGAAAGGGTCTTGTATTAATGAAGAGCAATAGTGAAGTTCAGATGAATATTGGAAGCCAGGACAATGAAATTGTATCTCCAGAGAGTCACTCTGGACAAGTTCTGTAGTCTCACAGCCTGTAAAACCCTTCACTGATGATATCCCTTAAAGCATAACAGAGCAGACAAAAGGATAAGCACAACAGCAGCACACCTTCAGGAAACATGAGTACTGCCACTGTTGGCAAGATCGGGAGAGTGAGTGGTGGAAGTAGGAACGAGATCATGCATCTACTGTGTCTTGAAGAAACATTTCTGAAAATCTATTAAAAAGGCAGGACTGAGTTATATTTTTTTTGTCTGCAGTGGAGACAGAATTCAGGCAACTTGAACATCTGATATTTGCATTGGATTCAGGTCCAAATATTAATTCTCAGAATTCAGGAGCATTTCATTCTAACATTAATTTTGTTCATGATTGGTGGTTATTAGCTTGAGCTAACATTTCAACAGAATGTTTTGTTTGAGGTCCTAGACCAATATGTTCCTATTGTTTTTACTACACCATAACTCCATTAAAATTAATGGTAATTAATTACAGCTAGCAACTCCCTTCAGTGCTCTCATACCAAGTGCTGCTATGATTGTACATTTACAACGTTGTTCTGGACTTCAGAATATAGTGCTTATGCCTTAGTAGAGGATGTACAATGGACAGCCTGAACCCAACATTAATCATTAGCCTAGGAAATCTCAGCTGCATTACTGAATACATCCATAGATCATTGTTCACATATCCAGAGCCCTTGTAAGACTGTCTGTGGTAAGGTCATGAAAAAATCAGATTATGTGATTCAAGTTACAATAAATCTCTTTTTCAATACATGTATGACATCTTTTAAAAACAAAGGGAAATGATTAATGAAAGTTTTTCAGACAAATGTGTGTTCCATTCCCATGTTCTTATTTCTTTTTTTTTTTTCTTCTATTGGTTTAGTTCCTGAATGGGGTGAATATGAACTAAATATTAGTACATATCCCAAAATATGATAATTGCAACGAGTAAAGTGAGGGTGTTAGAAACAATGCATTTGGATGTACTAAAATATGCATTAAAAAACATTTTCCAGTATTCCTAAGACACTTAGAAATTTGTGTCTTTTACTGGGTCATCTGCAAGACTTATCTGTACTCTAAACAGATGTGAACGAGCACAGATCACAACAGGATTTTGCCTCAGGGTACAGAATGACCAGAACCTATTACATAGGTTAATATCACATTGAGATAGGCATATTCTTTCCAAAGTGAAGACAACCTCACTGTATGAGCCTGCAATATGCATGGAGTTCAATCATATTAAAAGTTATGCCCTAGAAATTCACACTTTTACTTATATTGCACATGACGTTAAAGCTTCAACCTCTATAATGGCTTTAGCGTGTAATCCACCATATTGAGCACTGTTGATATCATCAGAGCCTTAATTTACAAGAACTTAACTTGATAGCCAACCTTACACCTGCATTAATTTCATCCAAAGTTAGCATTTTAAGGAGCTGTCTTTGGTAGTCATCTTATACCTTGCTTATAGTAGATGCAAAGAAAAGCATGCTTTGAAAATAATTTAGATCATAGAGCTCTATGGAGGCAGGCTTCTCTCTCTGATGACACATGAGACAATTTGAAACAGCCAGACTCATAATTTTGGCACTTAGTTAATGTCTAAATGTAGAATGAATTGGATTCTTAATTTTCTCTTATATGTGCAAGTCTGCCAAGATCTTCACGCTACCCCATGTCTAATGAAATGCTTAAAATCCTCTTAATGTAAATCCCTCAAAGTTTTTTAACTCCTTTCCCAAGCCAGGCAAAGAACACCATTCACTCTGCTGCAATATTAGCCCTCTATTTGCTAACCATTCCTTGATACTTGCATAAGGCTCAACAGGGAAAGTAAACGTAATGTCAATCAAAAAAAAGTCTGAAATGTTCTATTCAGTTCCTGATGGGTGATGAAAAGATATTATCAAGTTAAGGTCCCTCTAAAATAGTTGCAATTATGTTTGAAATCTGTTAGAGACAGTTCCTATGTGCAACAGACCTGTTTCCATGTGCATCCAACTCTTTCTCTTGCTTCTAAGGTTTCTCTGATTTATTGTAGATGACATCAGCAAAGGTTACAGGTCAATGATTCACTGGAATGAACAGTAATAAGCATTTTTTAGTTTGTCTGAACAAAACATCATTGAGGACTTCAAGAGAACATTCCTGATTTCAAAGATGGAATCTGTCATCAAAACAAAAAAAAAGGAAAGGTAAAGAAATGCACAGTTATGAATTAATAGCATGATGAAAGCTAAGAATCCAAAAGAACATGAGGTTTTCCCAGATCTGACTAAGTTTTGACCACAAACCACTGCTTTTCTTCAGTAACTTTTTGTAGCTTTTTTCTTAATATCTTTATTACATTTAATTATGGAATAGAAAACAAATTCTAAACCTTCAACATTTCACAGAAAAAGGAAATCTTGTTGTTCATTTGACACTGAACCTCATACATATATGATCAAAAATCAGAGCCTTTTCAACCCCCAGACAGTTTTGATAATATCATAATGAAGGTATGAAATTTATGTTAAGTTTGTGTATTTTCTCTCTCAGGCTTGTACATTGTTATGTTAAAAATCCTGTTTGTCAGCAAAAAGGAAATATACCTTAAACATATATAAAGCCAAGAAATTATTGTCGATGTAATTGAAATCTTAAGAGTGTAATTGTTATTAGTCCAGATCTAATTTACAGGGGAAAAAAAGAAGAAAAAAAAAGAAGAATGATGCAGGTAAAATTGTTATACACACACTATTTAGTTTCTACTCCTCCTCCTCCTGGCGTTATGGTCCCCTTCCCCTGCTCCTCTGGATCCTAGGATCAGTGGCAGCGGTTTCATTCTGGCAATGTTGATAGGGGTGCTATGGCTAGTTGTCAGCACCCAGAGTCTTTTGCTGGGAGTAATATGATGTTGATGTTTCCTTTTCACTTTAGGATCCATCTGGGGTAATTTTTAATGTTTTGTAGCACAGTTTTGTATCTTTGCTCTCTCTCTTGATATACGGCTCCATGTTAAGTCTGGATTTACTGTATATGGTGCCTTTTATGTATATTAGATGCTACTTCTGTATTCTCTTTTTTACACCTAAAGTTAGTTTGGTCCAGCTTCATGTCTGCATGTCTTTAAGTGACCACTGGTGAGTTGTTTATAGCTGTGAGGTCTCCAGTACGAAGTCTTTGCCCCATGCCTCATCACCCCATGCCCACCCTCCTCTCTGCATCCGGTACCTCCACTTCCCAAGGCATCTGCTGTTTTACAAGGCCTGCATTTCTCTACACAACATCATTATGTTAGTCATAACTAATGCATTCCGCATAGAATAACTGCTTATTGTTGTCACCATTATAAAACTCTGGTTTGGCTCCTGAAAAACAAAAGTAAATCAAATTATAATTAATTATAATTACAGACACCTGATTAATTAGAGAAATTGCTGTCACAGATCAACCAAGTAAAACAAAGCTGCAACCAGGTCAAGAAAGGTTCAGAGCAAGGCTGACAAGCCTGAGTCCTGAGGCCTTGCAAACTCACTGCAAAGCTTATGAGCTATTATTGCTAATGGCAATACCACATTACAGGATTACACAGTTAAAATGTAGTCAATAAGAGATTCTTCTGGGAACATTCCTTAGGAAGACGTAATTTGGAATTGTCTATTGCCCTCCAGAGAAGCCTGCTGTTTCTATACAGCAATATAATTCCTTAATGTTTAGCCCAAGAAATTCAGTTGCTTAAACTAGGCAATGTTCCCTGGAGATTTAAATGAAGCCCAAACCAATGTTTAGCTAGCAGCTTCTCTCCAAGCTCTCTGCTATCATTCTCGCTTTCTGTAGTGTCTTTTGTCTTGCATGTGATTGTTGTATTGCCACTCTATCCATAACGTGGCTGGACAGTTGGTGTTTTGACAATGCCCATAACTCTTTTTGTAGAATTTCCCAGTGTTCTCTGCTTTTTAACAGTACCAATTGCTTCATTACTTCTGCTTACAGTTGCCTTTCTGCCAGCATGTTTCAGAAGTGCAATATATCTCCTGCAACCATCCAACACCCCTCATCTTCATTAGACCATCCATATGGATTTTGCTTTGAAGACATTTTATAGCTGTGGCCACCAGTCAGGGTGCTGTAGTCCATATACTTGATCCTTTCCAGATATCTTCCATTAAAATTCAATCCTTCAGTAAACATAATTGTGAAGATAATTTTATTTTTTAACAATTTCTTTGTCTTTGTGATGGTACACTTTTGAAGCTGAGTGTCAACATCAAGCGTTGAAGCTGAAATACACAAAATCTATGTTTCTTTTCTAAAAGAAATTCTCAGGTACGAGCATTTTATGTTAGTATATTCATTATTTTCACTTTTTTTTTTTTTAAGTTCACTGTAAACTCAGACATGTAACAATCTGTTATTGTTTTCAAAATTACTTAATAGCAGCTGAGCTGTGGTAACTACCTATGTGAAAACTCTTAGTGGTAAGAAAAAGACAGAGTTTAGCAGTGCAAAATCTTTTTGCTATGCTATATTCATTCTTTCCCTTGACCTGTTTTGCTGCCTAATGGCCAGCAAAAGTGGAGTTTTCAAGACAACTATTGTAGGATAAATGTTATTAAAGAAACTTAATCCTTTGATATGTATTCCAGGAACTTTTCGTTCAGACAGCCTCACCGTCTCCCAGATCTGGAAGCCAAGTAGAATATCGGCCCTTAGCAAAATGGTTCTAGATATCTAAGCATAGGCAACAGGAATGGAATATCCAGCCTAAACCGCAGTCTCTTTAACCCATGGAGTCTAGACAGATATTTAGCTCATCAAAGGTATGTGTCTACTTTAAGATAAACTAAATAGTTGTCCAAGATCCACTGACCAAATTGTCTAGAACGCTACTGACTGCAATGAAAGTTTAGACGCTCATCAGACACACTTAGAAAATACCAATAATACCTGCAGACACTAATGTTTGGAAACATAAATTTATGGCTTATCATCCCAAAATGCAATCTATTCTTACTACCTTAAGTCACAGCAACTTGGTTGAAGAGTATTTTGCTTTTTAGTATATTTACATCGAAAGTTAAAAATTCCCCACCCAATAAAAATTCTATACTGACAATCATCATCAGAATACTAATTTATTCAAGAAGCTGGATAGTTGCTAGAAAATTAGCTATTGTTTTTTGCTTCCTCTTCTGTTGTGAGGATGTAACCATAGGAAAAACGGGAGTGATGAAACTATCATTATAATCTGGTTATTTCTTTCAGCTGAAGCAGACCTGAAGGTGCAGGGTACTTAAACCTAAATCAAAGCCAAATGTAATATTAAAGTTTCATGAGGAGGATGTTCAGCATTGCTGCTTTTCTTTAACTCTTACACACCTAGAAAGAGGAATGCAGGTGTTGTTCTTAATTGAGAATTCAAACTTCTTCAGATATGACTGCAGCTTCCCAATACTAGTCTTGCACAAAGCCAGCATTGGTAGTACTCAATTTCCATCATAATACTGACCAACTCACAGCATACCCACACCATCTACATTAAGAATGGAAAGAGAAAAACAGTTCACAGCCATGCTCAGTTTAGTAAAGGACTCAAAGGAATCACATCAGAAGGCAGGAGAAAAAATTATTTTGTGTTTCTGTCCTGAAGTTGTTAGATTATCCACAGAATTCAGCTACATATGTGAAAAAATAAAATAAATCTAATGCACTGTTACAGCCTTACTTTATAGCTGACATTTCAAAACCCTTAAGCTTAGTGATAATGGCACAGAGGACTTTCTGACTGGTATACAGCAGCCATCAGACAAAGAGAGATTTCTACAGAAATCACAAAAGAAAAGGACAATTACTTAGCTGGTTTTCAAGTAGGAAACATTTTCCATCTATTTGCTTTCGCACTTGAGACTTTCAAGACATCTTCATAAATCTTTTTCCAGCATCCCAGTGGTCAATAAAACTAAATGTGACCTTGTGCAAAATGTGCTAGATTTTAATTACAGTGGGGTTATATGTTAGATTAGGGCTAAATGTATTATGGTGTCACCCCATATGTCAAAGCTGGCAAACATAGCAATGCTTGGCCTGCAGCTCTTGTTTTTTTTCCTTCATTTTTTTTTTTTTTTTTTTTTTTCTGATCTGTATCAATGGCCTGGAGCCTCATGCCTGAAGCTTTAACATTTTTTTTTAATGGACATTTTTGTCTTCTTGGGTGTGAATGAGACAAGCACCACAATATTAGGCTTTTTGTTGTAAAATGTTTGTGTGCATGCATGTGCACACACTAATAACTAACAACAATCTATGTGCATATTTTTTGTTGTTTCAGACTACAAAAATTACAGATTAATCTGTATTTTCATGCATCCTATATGTATAAGTACATAAGTATGTCATATCTTTCTAGATACAGATGCACATGTTCATACACTAATAAAGCCAGAATATATGTATGACATGCTACACACCATTGCAGCTAGTTGTTGTGTTTTACTAGATAAAATACTACTGTTGGATTTTGCTTCATGAAAGCTAAAATATTTCATAGATGTAACAGTTTTAGAGCTTGTTTTATGAAAGTCTGGAGGATTTGTTTTCTGGGGAATTTTGGAGAATGGAGAGGACAGGAGAAGGAAAGGTGGGGAATAATTGTCTAATGAAAGCAAACTGCAAACGCCATGGAAGTCTTGGGAGTACCTGGTGTGAATCAAGGTAGCCTGGAATTAAAACCCTTGCTTTGAAGCAGACTGGGTGTGATTGCCTAGGAAATTTCAAACATCATTAGATGTTTGAGGTTAAGTAACTCAGTCCCATATTTAATATGTGGAAAGAAAAAGAGCAGGAGGAAGAGGGAAGCATATATGGAGAAACTTACCAAAACCAGGGTTTGGAAGAGAACTGGAAATTTGGAATATTATACGTCTGCTCATGGCTCCTAACTTTTGATATTGCAGTGGAGAAATTCCTCCAAATGTGCCTGGAGAACAAAAAGTCTGTTTGTTGTTCATGTTACTCATGAATGAAATAAGCTCAACAGCAACACAGGACCCATTATTTATAAGAAAATAAAAGTACAGACAGTATGAGCCTGTTGGGGGCTGCCAGCATGGACTGGAATATTGTTTCTGAAAGGAGCTTACTTTTGGGCAGGAGGTAAATTAATTCATCTTTAATCACCTCTTCAGTCCAAACAGGAATAATAAGAATAGTAATAAAGTAATAATAGTTGGGTTTTATTATTATTATTATTATTATTATTTATTTCCCTCCTCCCTTGTCTGTTTAGATTATCACTCTATGTAATGCCAAGAAAAGACGACCTTGATTTTGGAGTGAAACTGTAACTTTACAAGATTACAAATAATTTATAACTGCTTATTCTTCTGCCTTCACCTGGCTTCCTCCTACAGCCAAAAATAATTAGAATGTAATTAAGCCATCAAAAGCAATGCAGAACTAAATTACAGTAAATTAAGCTACTAGATAGCTGGTAAGAGAGTCTCAATCACTGTAGGAGTTAGGGACAGAAAAGATGGGAGCAAAAGCTATTATTTTGGTAAAATATCCCCAGTGCACTTCATGTAAAGCAAAGGTATGTCTTCTGCGAACTCTCTATAAAAAGAATTTTAAAATATGCCTAGAATAAAGAAACTAAATACCACCCAACTTATCAGCTGGGTATCAGGGGAGTAAGCAGCTGCTCAGTTCAAGATGGAGAAAGTCGTGTCAGAACTGCAGAACATTTTTATCAAAATCCCAAAGTCTTTGCTTTAACTACTTCTTTTCCTATCTGTGAGAATCTCTGCCTGGCTCTTCTCCAGAGTTTTCTCCCAAACTCATATAACCATATGATCCCTAACACCCCAGAGAGGTTGCCTTGTTCAGTCTTGGGTTCAGTGGCTGTTCCAGCTCAAGCTTTTCAACATGAAGGCACTGCATGCAGCCATATGCCAGAATTCCTCTTTCTCTTTCTGCCACTTTACACTCAGAGACCTAATGAAAGATCTATAATTCTCCGTGGCATAAGGGAGCTCTCATCTGATGTCAAGCAGCATAACCAACTCTCCCACCAGCTGCTTTCTGTGTGTTGCTGAGGGAGAGAAGAGGGAAATGAGATGGAGTGGAACCTGAGCTCTGTCAATGCACAGACACTTGATGGCACGGTGGGGTCTGGGGGACGTGTGAATGCAGCTTACAAAGGTGCAACAGCAGAGCAGAAGGGCATTCCAGCCTGGTTTTAAGCTCATTAATGTTGGCACTGTTGTTCTGACAATATGATGCAGCCTAGCTGCTCAGATGCTTCCCCGAGCTCCCAGCAAGGCTGTGCAGCATGTGTAAGCTCTGAGCTCTCTGCACGTCACTGCTATCAGTACTCAAACTGGCTAATTTCTAAATAGTTCAGATATGACTTCCTAGTGAGACCTGTTGGTTTCTAAGACATATAGTGCTACATCCATTCACCATATATGGATTTCTTGACCCCCTGCTAGACACTGTGACAGCTATGGTCCTGTACCTTCCTTCCTGGGCAGCATGTAGCAGTAGCATAAATGGGGGGTGCCCTCTTGCCTCACCCTTGTCGTGGCTCTGCAGCTCTAGTCAAGGTTTTAAATGTAGCAAACATCACTTTAAGAGCCATCCTCAAGCTACCATGCTTATGTTGCTGACCATTCTGCTGCATTAGTGTTACAGAGATGAAATCTTCTCTGTGAGGCTTTCTGCACCCCTAGTGAATCCACATCACTTTTGGACCACTAAAGCATTAGGAGGTCTTTCATAATTCTGGCATGCAAAATACAAACTGCTGCAGATAACAATGAGTCTGTACTTGCACTCCAGTAAGCAATAAGCATTTTAAACTCCCAAAACTGCAGAGAAAACAGTGAATTCTGCAGCCATGATGTAAGAAAGAAAGTCTGTCTACCTGCATATTTTTGGATGATGGGAAAAATTGGGAGCTACAAATCTAAAATGTGTTTACAGGATATGGCCCATCTCTGTATTTTGAAGTAGTAGCTTTATAATACAAGCATGAATGTACAGAAGAATGCAAGATTACTTGATCACTTTTTTTCCTGCCAAACACCCAGCTTTTGTGAGTGACATGGGCACCCTCAAAAAACCAAAACCAAAACGAAAAATACCGTAAGCTGGAAGTGTGATAGCTTGCCAGTATTAAAACAAGACAGGGAGTTGGAAATGTCTCACTGAAAAACAAAGAACCAAAGTAAAAGATAGTAGCCAAGAAATCTATGGAAATACTATCTTCTGAAAAGTGCTATCCATACAGTTGCCAAAACGAACAAAATAAAATATCTTCTGCCAACACAGGAAACAATCTGGGTGGCTACAGTGCAATGTTTAGTTCACACCAGCCACAAATGAGACTATTTTACCAAAGACTCATGTAATGGTGATAATATTATAAACATAGCACATTAACCTCAAGTGTAGGTGGGGATTCTTTTTCCTTCACTGTAAAGACCCCAAAATCAGCTTTTTAGGCTATACTACCTGCTTAAAATCATTCCATCAATTGTACAGAGAAACAGAGAGCTCCTGAAGGTGATTTATTTGGTCTAAAAATAGGTGTGTGATACAGATGGCTGGTAAATTTAATGTGGAAGGTTTTCCCCTCAAGTATTGACTACAGAGAGAACCTTTTCACCTAATTTATATTATAAAATAACCTGTTAGAGCAATATAGCTAGGTGGTTGTTTTCATACCCATGGACTGAAAGTGGAGGCTATCCAAAAGAAAGCATGGGAAGAAGTTTGCCATTAAATTTAACTTGGCACTCTTATTTACACAAATCCAGTTGATATCTTTTGTTAGAATTCTTAATGTTTTAATAAAGAATTAGACATCCACAGACTTGAATCTTCAGTATATTCTGACCACTTTACTAGAAAACCTTTTTCTCTGACATATGTGTGCATGTATTGTTGCCACTGTCATAAGCTTTAAAAGGCCACAATTTTTCCCAATGTGTAAGATTTTTTTTAAATTTAAATTCTGACTGTCTTTTTAATTATTAAAGTTAACTGTAAAAAAATTCATTCGTTCTGTACCAAGTGGAAATATGATTCTCTATAGAAAATGGGAGAGGTTATTATTTTTCCAGTCACTGGTGGTAGATGTCTTGGTTGCGTGCTTAGTGCTTACAGGCAAGGGAAATAAAGCAGAAACTAGACAAAGGCTATAAGAATCATAGAATCATAGATTTATAGAATGGTTTGAGTTGGAAGGGACCTTAAAGATAGCCTAGTTCCAACACCCTGTCACAGGCAGGGACACCTGCCACGAGACCAGGTTGCTCAAAGCTCCATCCAACCTGGTCTTCAACACTTCCAGGGATGGGGCATCCACAACTTCTCGGACAGCCTGTTTCAGTGCCTTGCCACACTCAGTGAAAAATTTCTTCCTAATAGCTAATCTAAATATTCCTTCTTTTAGTTTAAAGCTGGTCCCCCCTATCACTACATGCCCTTGTAAAACGTCCCTCTCCAGCTGTCTTGTTGGCCCCCTTTAGGTACTGGCAGGCTGTTCCAAGGTCTCCCCGGAGCCTTCTCTTCTCCAGGCTGAACAACCCCAACTCTCTCAACCTGTCTTCCTAGGAGAGCTGCTCCAGCCCTATGGTCATCTTCACGGCCTTACTCTAGACTCGCTCCAACAGGTCCGTGTCCTTCTTATGCTGGAGGCCCCAGAGATGAATGCAGTACTCCAGGTAGGGTCTCATGAGAGCAGAATAGAGGGGGAGAATCACCTCCTTTGACCTGCTGGCCATGCTTCTTTTGATGCAGCCCAGGGTATGGTTGGCTGGCCTGTACTCCAGGCAAGTATGTCTGCCTTGCTCTTTCTTTTCTTGGGGTCTGCTTATGCCCAGTTAGAAACAGGAGCTTGGTCTAGCTGGACTCTTGATCTGAAACAGCACTTTTGAATTGTTATGCTTTTAAGGGATAGTTTATGACAAGAAATTCAGTAAGCTGCTCTTAAGCTGTTGACCAGAAACTCTTAGAGCTGTTATGGAAAAGTGGTAAAGCAAGTCAAAGCAAAAAATAATGACACAAAAATGCAGCATTACTGTTATTGATTTCTTAACAATCGATCTCTTGGGATGTGTAGGGGCTATATTCCCCCCCACCTCTTCAAGTCAACAATGACAGTCTATACAGCAACATCTGTAATAACAACACACTCTTTCTTTGAAAATGTGTCTGTTAAGAGACAAAGCTTCTGAGGGGAGACCGAAAGCTTTGTCTTGGGCATTGGAAAGGCAACACAGCTTTCTCATAGTCAATTATTTACTATGAAAGAAATGGGAACTATTATCTGCAAAGCTTTCAGAAGATTATAATTAAAGGAGACAAGCTTGAAAGAGGATTTCACATTTCTTTCTATAGCTTGTGCTGTCAATTGAAGAGGCTACAGTACTTTCCTATAGAACCAAAGCTGCTCCCAGACACATAATGCTCAGTGACTTAAAAGCCCACACCCACAGTTTTCCCTCTTGCATCATAAATTGACGATGACAAGTGAGTAAGATTAGCACCTCATGGGGACAACCTTCAGCTCAAATAAATGATAAAACTATTTATCCTCCTCTAGTCCTTTCACCTTCTCCCAGGAGAACATATGAAGTGCCCTGAAAACCTGTTAGCTAAAATAATAATCCAAGCTGCAAGTTGGAAGCCATCAGATCCTAAAAGACCTTTCTCGCACTTTGAACCTACCTTACTTGTCCCCAAGGCCGAAGAGGTACTTTGCACTTCTTTTGCACAAAAAATTGTAAAATTTATCTCACTCATTTGTTTCTGGATAAGCAATTTTTAAGGATTTTTCAGAGAAGGATTTGTTTTTCTTTCCCACAGAGCTATCATACAAATAGCAAGTAATTTCTAAGCAAATTTGTGGTGGGTTTTTTTCAAGCTTTAACTACTTCACGTGGTAAAAGCACTACTTGTGTCTGAATCTAGGATTCAAGCTATGACCAAAAGATTTCTCAGTAATGAAGCTTAATTATCTTTCATATTCCAAGGCTGAGCCCCTCATAGTAAAATCATGACCTTTAATGTAAGCTTTTTTTAGACATTTCTCCAGTAAGTGGTAAACACTTAGCCCAAAGACTGAAGAAGTGGAACATGTTCTTTGCTGTGCTCTAAAGTATTTCAACACCTGACATGGTATCTCCAATGAATAAAACAGAAAAACAAAACCAAAGAGATTACTTTTCTAATGTTTAAAGGGAGGGCAATGGCAGGCTGGGATCTTTTACCTGGCCCTGGGACCAACTGGTCTTAGAAAGCTGACATCTGCACAGATGAATGGAGCCAAGTGGGCCTAGCAAACAAGTGGATAGGATTGTTACTGGAATATTGGGTAAACTTTAGGCACTGAAGTCCCAAATCAGGTAGCCAGGTGTACTTACAAAAGTTTGAGTCTTTATCAGTGAAAAATACATGGTATACAATGGCAAAATGGAATACTTGTCTTTTGAATTACAAGTTTAATAGTGTTCTATCTTGTCATCAAAGGCTGCCTAGACATAAGCAGAAGCAGAGAAAAGAACTAGAGATAAGTTACGGTAACAAAACAGGTATATCAGAAAACAAGTGGAAGACACCGACAAAAAACAAACAAACAAACAAACACCTGAAAAAGTTACATGAGGTCACCAAATCCTAGAAGACAGGAGACTTCAACAACACTGGGAACAATAAACATCAACGTCACTGTCTTTATGAGACCAGTGAGGACACCGGGCTGCTGCAGGATGCTGCAAACAAAGTAGTCAGAGCCTAGGAAGTTCAGATAGTTCAGTGCTAAGTTTTAAAAATTTTATTTTTGCCAGACTTTAAAAAGTCTGCCTTATTTCTGACATTGAATTTTGTGAGGACTATAACTAACAGGTTTTAGCAATACAAAGAACGGAAAGACAAACAAGTTTAATAAAACTACTTTTTCCTATTACGAATAGGATATTTGTATGTTAATGTATTCTTACCTTTGTTCACAAACCTCAGTGCTTTGGTGAATGAATCAGACTGAGGTGACGTACATGGGTTGATGAGATAAAAAAGGAAGGATAGAATCAAATACAGGAACCATGACTTGAGGATCAGAGGAGCAGAGTAAGAAAAGCATGGGAAGGACCATGGGAACAGCGGCAAAGACAGAAGAAGGAACAGATACTATCAAGGGAGAAGACACTACCACTGTTAAAGAACAGTTAACAGTTCTGTGGGAACCCTCAGTTCCTGGGATATTATTAGTCTAGCACCTCCATGTTTCTTTGTTGCCTAGAATAGATCTGTTATTTTCATCCAAAACTGTATAACTGCATCTTCTCTTTGTAGCTCTGAGTTACAGTTCTGATAATAAAGAGGAAATTCAAATCACAACTGTGGTGCTGGGCACACAGATTACACCTGTAGCTGGGAATCAGGGTGGAGCCTGTGCAGGTACCCAAGGCATGCACTTGTTAATTCCCACAGTGGTCCATTAACTCTTGAGTCATCTTCATATGTACTGATTTGAGACAATAGGCTCACCTGAGCCAAGGTAAGGGACTGAACTCTTAGATAGCTTCACAGCAAGACATTTGACTTATTGCTGCAGGAGCTCTCCAGGTGGAAATTTTGGACAGTGACTCAGCCAGGTCCTAGACCTGCTGATCTTATGTGCTTTGGTATGCTAATTAACATCCAGGATGGGCAGTCTGGCCATCTGAGAGATACCTCAAGGAAATTCCTGCTGCAGAAGTAATCAAACTGAACACAGATAAGATACTTGTAAGTAGTCAGTTGGACATGTTTCTGCAGAGCCAGGGATGGTCACATAGAACAGTCTTTTGTGTCTAGTTGTAGTGGTTTTGGCTGGGGTGGAGTTAATGTTCTTCATAGTATCTTGTATGGGGCTGGGTTTTGGATTTGTGCTGAAAACAGTGTTGATAACATATGGATATTTTAGTTATTGCCGAGCAGTCTTACGCAGAGTCAAGGCTTTTTCTGCTTCTCACCCCACCCCACCAGCAAGCAGGCTGGGGGTGCACAAGGAGTTGGCAGGTAGCACATCCAGGACAGCTGGCCCCAACTAACCAAAGGGATATCCCATATCATATGACATCATGCTCAACAGTAAAAGACAGGAGGAAATAGAGGAAGAAAAGGACGTTCAAAGTGATGGCATTTGTCTTCCCAAGCAACTGTTATGGGTGATGGATCCCTGCCTTCCTGGAGATGGCTGAACATCTGCCTGCCAATGGAAGTAGTGAATGAACTCTTTAATTTACTTTGCTTGCACTCTTTTGTGCAGCTCTCTTTTCACTTTTATCTTTCTGATCTCTCCACCTTCCTACGGGGAGAGTGTGAGTGAACAGCTTTGTGGGGCTTAGCTGCTGGCTAGTTAAACGACAAAAACCAAGTAGTTTTGCTATGTTTGATACAAAGTTCAATATACTCAGGAACATGGGATCATGCATACGCTATAGCAGTCACATAGAAACACAATCTTTCTGGATACAGGAATACAGCAGAACAGTGGTTTGGGGAGTCCCATCAGATGTAGATGAAGTTGAATCCACTGCTTTTGTGAATTACTGCCTCATACTTGGCTCCTTGTGGTCTCAATTCTAGTTTGAAGCATTCAAGATCCAATCTGTGGACAGGCTGAACATGCTCAGTGGTATGAAATATCAATAGGAGTTTTGACTCTGGCACATACAGCAGAAGATATTATGAAAACTGAAGTCATAGTTTTTAGGGTTTTCTAAGACACAGAAGACTGACATTGATAGTTTTGATGTGTATAATTAATGATCAGTAATAACAATTAGGCAATTCTGATAGGAAGACACATTTCTGCTGAGTAATTCCTGAGGATTAGATTCTGTCTGACACTGAAGAGGAAAATGTTATATGATCCTGAAATGAAAAATTGCCTTATACTCCCATGAGCTTGAATGGGGTTACACAAAACAACTTTAATAGACACCTTTCCCCAATTTTTTGTCTTGTTTGTCCTCATGAAGTTCTTCTACAGAAGAGCTTTTTGGTTTGTTTTTGGACAACTTTTTGGTAACTCAAAAACATTTATGCCTGTATTTTTCCCTCAAACCTATCTACTGTCTCCTTAAGCATCCCAAAAGTTTTGCTGGCACAAACATGTTAAAAAGCTCTGGATTTATTCAAGAAGCTACCCTGATCTATGAATCACTTCCTATTCAGTTTTCTTTGTACACGGTCAAGTCTTAATAAGTGAGTTAGCTCCTAGAAGCAAACTGGTACCCCATTTTCCACAAGCAGTGACTGTTTTACAAGACTCCCAATTTTTTAAAACTGTGAGGCACGGTCTTTTTTTTATTTCCCACTTTTTCAGAGTCTGAATTCACTTTTATCCCATGGAAATAGTGTGGAGACTTGCAAATTCTTTTTTAAAGAAAAAAAGATTCTAACAACTGTAATGATATCATAATATCATAATTACAGTTGATCATTAAAGTATCATTATTTCCATCTTGGGTTTAATTTGCGTTGGTGAGTGAGAGAAGTGTCCTTTCTTCATTCTTGTCCTTGTCCTTGAAATGTGATACCCATGATAGACAGCATTGGAGAAATATTGGCATGCAGTAGCTGATAGTCCTGTCCTCCTTTTACGTATGCATCTTGTGTATGACTCTGTTCCCATCTTCTGAAAGGACTTGTTCTGTAATTTGAGCAAAGGCACTGTCATTTCATAAAATATGTTCTCTTCTCTTTTCCAAGAATTGACAGTGGCATATAATCCTGTGCTGATTTATGTTAGATTTATGCAGAAGAATACTTTTGTATACTTCTTGAATAATTGTGTATACAATTACTAAGCTTCTGGCTTTTACAACCTTTACAAAAGATTGATTTTTGACCATTCCAGCCTCAGCTGGGTTTAGCCTCAGCCATGATGTAAACAGCCTGTGACCTGACAGAATATTAATCTACACCGGACTATTCCCTTGGGCTGAATAATTCTTTCAGTCTTAAGAACAAAACAAGTCTCCAATGTTTTGTTTAGTAAATCACTTAACAGGAGGTCACAATGAATGCGTGTCCAGGTTAAATGATATTTATTATTAAGTAAGCATAGACAAGCCCTCTTGTACACATTCCTAATTTGGGTGAAGAACACTTGCCATCAGGAGTCATTGCATGCATAATGGGAATCTTCCACATGAAGCGAATTACCTTCTTTAAATGCAGGGGTTTACAAAGACTGGTAGGCTTTTAGGGCATGATACTCTTGACAGATAGATTTGCATAGCTCCGTGTAAGCTGAGGTCAGAGAGAGGATTCATTCTCAGCTAATTGCACAAAGTCGAGAGTATCATTTTTGTTTATAGAGGGTGTAGCTCTGAATGCTTTTATATTTATAAAAAATATTTTTTTAAAGTAAGATCAATTTGTCTGAAGTAATTCATCTTGATATCAGAGCACTACATGCAGGGGTCTAATTAACAAGTGGCAGTGCCTTGTTTTCAGCCATCAGGCTCCCATAACAGCGGGTATTTAAGTATTCATCAATTTATCCTGACAGAAAGGGAAACATTGTCTGCCTTTTAAAGCTGGAGATACAGGCACAGAATAAGGGCTTGAACCATGACATAAAGGGTCTGTAGAGCTGAAAACATAAGAAACCAAGTCTTCCAACTCATGGTCTAGTACGTTAAATATAGTATCATAAATTAACACCAAAAGCCCTTAACAAAATCTGCTTTCTGTGACAGCTGCTTGCATTTCTTTCTACATCCAAGATTATTCTTTCTTCATCTATTTCTAGCCTTTTTCTTTCCTTTTTTTCTTGCATGTTCTGTTTTTATTATCTGTCAAAATCCAAGAAAGAGAACTCAGATGTGTGTGTGTCTTCCCATGATCAGAATAACAAAAAATGGTCTCATATGTCAAGGTTTGGAGTGATGAGCATTTTAAATAGCAACATAACTCAGCATTAACTAGATTAGTTTGGTAGTAAAATACCTTTGTCAATATTACTTGAACAAATTATGTAAATCCAAACCTGTGAGTTAACCGGTTAGAATTAAGTGGCAGATTTAAAAAAGAAAAATGAAAACAAAATAAAACCCACTCAAACAAAAAAAGAAAAAAACAAACCCAAACAATAACAACACCCCACCACTGCAAGATGTGATTGCTTTCCAGGTAAGAGTTGTTAATGTCTATTTGCAAACAGTAAGCTCAAGGAGAGACCTTTCCTTTTTTTCTCTCCCAGACCTGAGCTTGGTTAAGGTACAGCAAAACAGCTTGTCACAAAGTAAGCCGTTTTGCCCCCAGATATGATGGATTTTGCTCCAATTCTTGTCAGAAAATGATAAAACTTGGAAAAACATGACCAAGTGTGTCAGCTGCCCTGCTTAGCTGATTCCTCAGTGCGTTGTAATAACGATGCAGCCACTGCCTGCATGCTGTTTCTTCCCTTATATCTCCACTGACACCTTCAGGGCTTCACCTCTGCAGCTGTTAACATAAAGAAGTGAGGGATGACCTCAGAAAGCAATGTAAAAAGGCAGCAAAAGCAACACTGTGCAGTCCTCAGGGTGCTCAGTAGCTAGGCAGCTGGTGTGAGCCTGCATTTTTCCTGTCTTTTCCTTTCCACAGATCTCCTTTTTGCTGATTTTTTCTTCCCCTTTTCCATCAAGCACTCTCTTTCTCTTTGCTAAGACCTTGACCGACCACATAAGCATTTGCTTAATTTTCAAGCATGCCTAGTTCCCGATAACTTACATAGGGAACATGTTCTCATGTTTGTCTTTGAAATGAGGCATCTTACTGTCATTTTTCCTTTATTTTGTCTATCTTCCTAATTTTATTTTTTTAATTATTTTTCACCTTTTTGTTTTTAATTCTTCAGTTTTCTTCCATAAACAAGTACTGGACATGCTGCTTTTCCCTCGTGACCTGCTTCTCTGACATACTGTAGCATCCTGAGATTTGTCCTGATAATCTTTATTCTTTTGCTATTCTTTTCTTGTACTACCTCTCCCTGTGATAGCTTTTTATGTGACCACACTACATAACCATGTCTTTTAACCCACCTTCTCTGATCAGGTTGTAGTTTGTGTGGAGTGCAGAAAGGAAGGGAGCTTCATGATTTCATTTACAGGTCAATCCTGAGTCTTCATGAAGAAATACATTTATCACTCATATTTTCCTGACTTTTCTACATGAGATTTAGTTTGCTGTAAATCGAATTCTACATATCAGGACTGAAGTATTAGTATTGGAAATAAAGCATTGTTAAACACACAGACAGATAGACACATACACACACAGTGTTGTAACAAAACTTTTCAATTTTTATTTCATTTTTGCATTTTCCCCATCAAATATGCATAAGAATCATAACTACAGCAAAAGGAAATAAACTGAAGATCAAAATTTCATTTTGTTTTGTATTCAGCTTGGTTTTGTATCCATCTTTCTATTCAAAATGTGAGAGATGACGATGTTTTTTGTTGGTGGTTTTTGATGCTTAGGGTGCATGTCTGTGAATTGGAGTACAGGAAGTATGCCTCAGTTCTTTTTTTTTAGGGAAAAAAACTCAAACATGTATTGGCTTTAAACCTACACCTCCCATTCCATACTGTTACACTGAGTGTCTGAATGAATGTCAATTGCTGGAAAGTCTTGTCATGTTGCTCCTCAATTCTCCCAAATTTAAATACAGAAAAAGGGTGGAAGTGCCAGAGCTTATCAATAGAAATAGTTTTGTTTTAGCAGAATATCCCAGAGAAGCAGGAGCATTATCATCTTTGCTTCTGTAAAATTCCTCATCCCAAGTGCTCTTTAGAATTGATCGCATCCCAGAATAACCT
Source organism: Ibycter americanus (assembly GCA_035590275.1). Classification (NCBI taxonomy): domain Eukaryota; kingdom Metazoa; phylum Chordata; class Aves; order Falconiformes; family Falconidae; genus Ibycter; species Ibycter americanus. Next base: position 2,377,489 of record JAVJGI010000040.1, read on the forward strand.
TTCTTATGGAACAGTAATTTGGTTCCTATGCTTCAACCCTCCTTACCTAAACAACTGATCGCTGTGACTTCTGCCTAGCTTTTTTTTTTTTCTGTGAATATTTTGTAAGTTGAAATTCTGAGTTATACACGAAGCAAGTCAGCAGGCTGTGCAGAAAATGAAACGTGCAAGCTCATAGGATGGTATTTAGACAAATTTCGTCCCTTTTGACTAGATATCAGCCTTCAAATTAGCTTGAAAATACAAAATATCAAATGCTTATGTATATTTAGGCAATGAAAATTTTGGAACTCATCCCCTAGAGTAGGACATGTGATTGGGGATCCTTAAAGCAAAGGGCTCCTTTTCAGAAGTCTGTATTTTACAAATTTAACATTAGGCAGAATCTCTTCAAAAGGAATCTGCTATATATTTCCTGCCTTCAACAGTACCAGTCACTATAAAACACGCCAGATATTTATAAAGGAACAGACCTCACTTGAAGGATCATAAAATAGTCTAGCTTACCGAGGCAATGGTAATCATGGTACTTGCCAATCATACATAATTGTTCATAATGTCTGCCTTCTAAGACACAATTTCTAAGATAAGAACTTGTAAATATTTTCATAAATTATATAGCTTGCTTTTATCAGCTATTTGAAGGTACCTTTGAAAGGCTTCAGACATGTAAAAAACCTTCTAGACTGTTAAAACACACTTCCTCTCCTGAAAAAAAAAAATAAATACTGATTTACAGACACAGGAAAGAAACTTGGTGGTAAACACTACACTGAGAAATAAACCCTTTGTCCTGAAGTACCAAATGATCACTTAGCAACAGCAACTTGAAGAGCAGAGAGATCAATTTTTCATATTTTTCATATTTTTCATATTTGCTCATGTTTTTAATCAAAGTAGTTATTAATCTATCCCTTCTCTTTGCAATAATAATAGCTGTCTTATCATTGTCCCCCATGGCTGGTCTTGCAGAACAACTACTTATCCACTGCATGTGGAAAAACAGATTAATTTGTAACTGAATATGCAGCTATTAGGTACCATATAAGTTTTAGACCCTTGTGAAGACTCTGTTTTCTTCTGAGTAATGTCTGTATTTCATTAATGCTGTTGTTGAAATGCTTTAGGCAAGGCTTCTGCCAACAAAAGTTTCAGACATGGTACAGAATCCTTTTTTAACCTCAGGTCAGTGAGTTCCTCAGATGCACTTTCTTCTGCATCCTTCAGAGTCTTGATGACAAGCAGCAATTCAGCGAAAAAAAGAAAAAAAAAGAGATGTGGACCATTATCAGAAGGTCATGACTTGTGCATTGCTCTAGAAATCAGCCAAGTCTTTGTGTATGGCCAGGAGTCAAATAGAGTACATGCTCCCTGTCAAACAGGATGAACTGAAAAGGCTTCTCAAACCAGCATTTCCATGCCATGACAGATGTTTGAATCACCACACTGGGTACCTAGAACTGCTTCCCAACAAATTGTTGGAAACTGCTTAAATTAACTGAACATTCTGTGCAGACAGACTTTTTAGTAAATAACCAGCCAAACCATACATAATAGTGTAATACCTGTTCATTAATAAGTACACCTATAAACTGCAGCAAAAATACATATTTGTCCCTAATTCTAAGCTGTAGGCACAAGGAGACTTAAACTGGTTTTCAGAACTTTATGGTCACAGTCATGGTCATTGTCCTTATTTTAATTTTTATATATTTTCAGCTCTCCCCTGTGTTCTGTGACAGATTCTTCTGTCATCATGGGTTCAACACCAGACAAACACACCATTCGCCTTAACCTGTGTAATCTCAACCTGATGGCTTTGTATCCTTTAAAAAAACACACCAAAACTTACCACCCCAACCCCCCCAAAAAACCCCAAACCCCCCACAACCCAAAGCTAAAGCAAAGCCAAATTAAATATAATCAGAATGGGAGGCGTAGAATAAACATACTGATTTTTCTCTATTCCTTTGTACTTGAATATCTCGCCAACGATCTCCTGAGGCTTTGTGTATATCAAGGGGAATGCAGTGGAATATTACAGGCTGGTTTCCCAGTCACTACCAACCACTAAAGTGTCATGGGTTGACTACACTTTTCGTAAGTGCTGTAGAGAAGTCTTCATGCCCTCTAATCAGAATGATAACCTGTTTAACAATACAGTATGCTTAAATTTTACAAAATTGTCTTACTGTTTAGCCCAAAATGCAGAAAGGTGTTTGTGGAGACATGGTTAGTTGAGAAAGGGCATGGATTGGTCCCTCTGAGCAATCCAGGCTTGTGACGTAGGGGAAGG
>JAVJGI010000040.1:2388263-2426229 GCA_035590275.1 Ibycter americanus
CAGCCAACCCACCACCCCAGAAGCAAGCCCACAACTGTATATAATCAATGTTAATTAACCCTCTACAATTCCTCTACAATACACCAATATACACTAGGAGTGACCCAGCTGGAAAGCAGCTTGGCAGAAAAGCACCTGGGGGTCCTGGTGGATACCAAGTTGAACATGAGCCAACAATGAGCCCTTGCTGCAAAGAAGAATAATGGTATCCTGGGTTGCATTAGGAGGAGTGTTACTCACAGTTTGAGGCAGATGATCTTTCCCCTCTGTTCAGCAGTGGTGAGGCCACACCTGGAGTGTTGGGTCCAGTTCTGGGCTGCCCAGTGCAAGAGAGACATGGACATAATGGAGAGGATTCATGGAGAACAATGATTAAGGGCGTGGGTCATCTGTCATATGAGGAAAGGCTGAGGGAGGTGGGACTGACCTCCCAACCAGCCATCTTTCTTCGGCTTATATAGCAGCAGGATACAACGAGCTTCCCTGGCTCATCCATCCAACTATGTTGCACATAACTTAAAAGCCAAGGTCAGCCAGCTGATTGTATATTGTCTTTTCTTTTCAAGTAATACAGTTTTAGTAACAAAACCATTTATTATTTATTACTGTTTAGTACTACAGGACAATATAACAAGAATGAGATAGGTTCTTTTATTTAAAAATGGCTAAAAGTTCAGAACCAGATTAAAAATAAATAATAATAAAAAAAAAAAAGTTGAGAGGGTTTTGTAGAATTGATTCAACTGAAAAAAAAATTGCACAAAATAACAGCATGAAAAACAACAAAACTGTGGAAATTTTCCCAAAATGTTCAAAGGGCTACCTTCAGCTGTAGTAAAATAAAGCTTTGGAACTATTTTCTTCAAAACAGTATTAGCAGTTTTAGAAATGATCTAATTTAAAAGAACAAGTTAAAACAAAAAGGTTAAATAACCTCAAAATGACAGGAGATCCTTTTGCTTCTGCTAAAGTTGATGCCAAACAAAATAACAATTCGATTTGTATTTTGCCCCCAGAACAGTAGCTACTTCACTGCAGGTTTGATACAAAATTTTTTCCATTGACATTTCCATTTCTCCCCAAATTAAAACAACCCAACCATACAGGTTGCCAACCTGTAAAGTCAACCTAAGATGGTCACCAAATCAGAGGTCTACATTTTTGCATCTGTAACCTGATTCTGATTCATGTTGCAGTTTTGCTATAAAAAATTAAATACTTTTAAAATATTTTTTTCTTTCCTTCCTCTTATTTTATTCTTTCTCTTTGTCCTTGTCAGTTGCTGTCTTCCAAAGGCTGCACATACACATACCTCTATATAAATTAAATATTTGATTCCTATTTAGGAAAGAAAGTGTAACTTTTCTGAAACAGGGAGGGGAAGGGGAAAGTAAAATATAAATCCGTGTCTTAATCTGATGAAAAGTCATACATTCTCCTTCCACAAGTTTCCACCTTGGTCAGTTTCCACCACTAAAAAATTACTATGCCATAAAATAATTCTAAGCACTTACATGAACTTTGCAAGTGCCCTCAATTTTACACAGAGGTGATCAGAGATGCAACGATACACAATATTCTAAAATAGGTAAAGATTAATATAGTGTTACAGCTGTTGTCAAAAAGAAATGGGGCTTAATTTATAAAGTTCTGTAATTATTGGACAGAATGCTTTCATAGTGAACTACTCTTGTATTTTTTTCTACAAGAGATGTATGGTGCAGAAGCTCTAGATTTTGCTGGAAGCTGTCCAGCTGTTTATCATATAGTCCCTGTCTTTTATTGTGGTATCAGCAAACTATGGTTCAAATTCATCACTAAGGTAACTAATTTCTGTAAGGGAATTCAAAGAAAAAAAAAAAGGAAAACAAAGTGAAAAAGAAGAAAAAAACCCAGGGAGACAAGCTTATTTTTTGTAGATTTTCTGCTATATTTCTCCTTGAGTGGCATAAAAGTGTTATATTGCTCTTGAATCTGTCTGGGTAGTGACAGGCATTGAGAAAAACTTGACTTCACCTTTCTAATGCACATAGCAGCTCAACCCCTTCAGAAATAACAGGGATACAATATAGCCCTCACTCATCTCACTTTATTTCTGGGTGTCATGGTTTAACCCCAGCCAGCAACTAAGCCCCACACAGCTGCATCACCTCACCCTGGTGGGATGGATGAGATAATTGGAAGGGTGAAAGAGAAAACTCATGGGTTGAGTATAAAGACAGTTTAATAGGTAAAGAAAAAGCCACATACACAAGCAAAGCAAAGCAAGGAATTCATTCACTACTTCCCATGGGCAGGCAGGCATTCAGCCATCCCCAGGAAAGCAGGGCTCCATCACACGTAATGGTGACTCAGGAAGACAAATGCCATCACTCCGACCATCCCCTCTCTTCCTTCTTCTTCCCCCAAATTTATATACTGAGCATGTCATATGGTATGGGATGTCCCTTGAGTCAGTGGGGGTCAGCTGTCCCAACTGTGTCCACTCCCAGCTCCTTGTGCACCCCCAGCCTGCTCGCTGGTGGGGTGGGGCGAGAAGCACAAAAGCCCTTGGCTCTGTGTAAGCACTGCTCAGCAGTAAGGAAAAAACCTTGTATCAACACTTTCCAGCACAAATCCAAAACAGCCTGGTACATGCTACTATGAAGACAATTAACTCTATCCCAGCCAAAACCAGCACACTGGGCTAAAGGGGACATCAAGGTTCCCACTCTTAATGTATTCCCTGGTTTTGGAGCAGGACATGCACTCTTCATCATTTGTACAGGGCTGGCGGTAATAGCATAAAAGAGCAACCAGCATGTTTGATAATTTTTTTTATCCAATCTGTAAATTTACATGATGAGGCTTTAATTTGTAAGCCAGTTTCTAAGGCTGTCTGAAATATTGCTTTTATCCTTCATTAGGTATTCTGCTAATGACCGCATGCTTGTTAGAGAGGGCCAAGGTCAAGTATGCCAGCCCTCCATTACAAATTAGACTCAGCAGTGATTTTGGTGCTGTTATTGATTTAACTTGTTGAGGTACAACCTGTCCCACTAAAATATTGTTAATAATTCCATGCATCTCCAACCACTGACAACAGCAGCAGTTCACTTAGTATTTGTCTGCACAATAGGTGTTTATTTGGCTTGCTCATTCTCAGTTCACTTCATCACATTACTCATCTAATGATTGAAACTCACAGCTGCCACAATAGCAAAAATCCTTTTTTTATCGTTGTTTCTGCTCCAAATTAAATGCTGATAAATATTTTAAGGTCCTAGAAGAATAGTGTTTGAGGCTGGCATTAAATTGTCTCTTGCTACTTTAAGGCTTATTTGTAAAGGACTGAAAGTCAGCAATCAACTTCACTTGAGTATGCTAAGGGGGAAACAATTATTCTTCATCCACAGCAGGTGATGAATTTGCATAAGAAAAGAGCTGGACTGGGAAAGCTGCTTATTTCCAAAGCACACAACAATCTGGGAAGTCTCCAATTAACACATGCAGGTAGGCACAGGACACAGAGTCACAAAACAGCTGAGCTTAGAATGTACCTCCAGAGATCATGTAGTCCCATCTCCCAACCCAAAGCAGAGTCCACTACACCAGGTTACCCAGGACAATGTCCAGTTATATTTTGAATATTTCCAATGGCAGACACTATGAAACCTCTCTGCACAATGTGTTCCAGTGTTTGTACACCCTCACAGTAAAAAAAACCTCAATTTGTGTCTCTGTGAACATGGGACCATACAAACACATTAACAATTTCTAAATCATATTTGGATATCCAGAGAACACTCTGATATTTCTTAGGGCAAGTGCAGCCATGGGATGCAGCTAACCTTAAAACCATAGGGAAACATCATCTTCTCTTTCTTCAAACACAGTCATGTTTCTGCCCTGGCCCTGCAACAGTTTTAATTACTTATATACATATACATAGAATAGTGTCAACAGGAGAAACTAAACAAGCCAGCAGCTTAGTGAAGGCAAAATGAAGTGGGTGAAATTTTCTCAGGCATTGCTCCCACTTTCAGTGTGAGTGCTGTGCCTAAGGCAGCAGAGAGAAATGTGAGATTTCTTCCCTCACATTAGTGAATTAAACCATAGATATTATTTTCGCTCTCCAGAATCCCTAACCAAGTCCCACAAGACCAGAATTTTTCATTCTGATGAATATATTATTTATATAGAGGGTTTTTTTAGTTGTGCCATTGAAGCAGAACTGTTTGCTTCCTTTTCTCTTCACTTTCCTTTTTTGGCACTGCATTTGCTGTTGTTTAGACACATGACACAACTCTTCCTGTCAGGGATTTACATTAAGATTTGCTATTGCACCAGTTTTTTCTGGATTTGGGATTGAAAGACTTCAGCCCCTTCTTTTTACCTCCAGCCACTTGTGTTCGGTCAGCGTTCACAAATCCACATGACTTTTCACCTTTGTAAACACAGAGTGAAGTCACTGAGATGTTCTACCCTTCTCTTCCCTTTCTTCTTTTCTTCATCTTTCATTAAAAAATGGAAGCGTTTCTTGATTCTGGTGTGAGTTTGCTACAGCTGTGACCAAAGGCTTAACTGGTAACAAAGGAAAATTCTTGCCTGGTGTGTGCAAATTTCTCATATCAGAATGGCTTTGCTAAAACACTTCAGTTCTGGTTTATAATATCTCGTCATCAAACCCTTGAGAAGCAGGGAAACATATTCCAGTGCATTGGGTGCATAAGGAAGAAACTCAAGGCACATTAAAATGCCATGGGTTTCTGACAAGTTCCTGGATTAAAGTAATTCTTTAAATAATCAAAGGCAGTTCTTTTTCTGAGGGTGCAATGCAACAGTAAAGAGGCAATGACACTTCAAATAGATATAAATCAATCACCCACTGATATTTAGGGTTACATTTTATCAAGACATGACTAAGCAGCAGGTTTGTATTTGGGCTCTTCAACAGAAGACACTTTCCAAAGGAGTTCAGGGAATAACCTGTCTCCTGCCTTTCTTCATTCAGCCTTATTCTGTCTCAGAATTATATTTTTTTGGTCTAAAACATGTGCCTTTGGACAAGATGTGTGTAACTCTGTTGGAGTCAGCTGGTCTACTCCTGGTAGGTGACTAGTAGGGCAATTCACAAAGGTTTTTCCTTCGTGTCAGTCGTGTTCATGCCTTGCTGCCAAAACCTACCACAGAATATCTTCCATGCAATAATTATTGCAAAAAAGTCTGATTTTACTGCTTGGCCAGACATTACTAGCTTAGAGGGTTCCCACCACTGGTCTTTATAACATCAGGCAGTGACTTCATGTGGTTCCCTCATATTAATGTGATTTTGTTACTCCCTTATCACACAGGCCTGGTAAATCAATGAAGCCTGTAAATATATCTCTAATCAGCTGCTCAGGAGCATGCCAGTGACGGACATTTCAGCTGACTTTCAATATTTGTTTCTTACTAGATATATGTCTTATAACTTCCTGTGTTGATGCTTTTTTGGAATATGTTTTTTCACTTGTTCAATAGGGGTTTTTGGTTTATACTGTCATCTACTAATGTAAAGAATAAGTGCTATATAGGATATGAGATTTGAGAATGCAAATCACTTTTTCCGTCATCATTTCTAACTACAGCTATCACTTGTTTCAGCTGATAAGTTTTCTTTAAAAGTGAGCATTTGGCTTTAATGGAATATCTTGTACATGTGCATGAATCACAGTAAATTGTTTAACAAAGTCTGAGGAAAAAAAACCATACTGTTTTCTATATTTCGTAAAAATAACGCTTGATCTTTGTGCTTTTATTAAGTAGTGCTTTTATTTCATTATTAACAGAAAAAGATATTATGTAAAACTGCTACAGCTGTAACTGAGCGAGTCATTTATAGCTGAGGTGGACATGCGGTGCTGATTGTATTCACCATTATTTGGTATAAAGAAAGGAACAATTGGTTGCACTCAAACATAGGATTTTAGCACGAAATCTGGGCAATGGAATATGTATTTTTTGTTATTTTGATTTCAGCAAATAGTAACTGAAAACCAAAAACATTCTTCTAATTGCAGTTAAAATGGCTCATAAATGGTCTAGTTTAAAGTCAGTGTTTAAAGAGAACCGCCTTTGGTGTAGAAGAGACAGAAATATTGTGAGCAGTTAGCAAACACAAAGGTACTTAATTTTCATCTCTTGAAACTTCTTCAAAATATTTAAAGAATATGAACTGATCTCTCATTTCTGGATTATGTAGCTTAATAACTGCCATGATGTAGTAGTTACTTTGTGCAGTTTGTCAATTAAGGTGTTTATTGTAAGTCCTGGGAAACTAATAAAATTTGAACCTAATTGAACTTGGTGAAGTGGTTTATGTTTTAACATTAGAGATTCAGTTTGGATCACTTGTATCACATGCAACTGACTTAGATTTCAAGCTGGAGCCAAGTCTCCAATAAGACAAGGCATCTGTAAACTCTTTTAGGGCTCTTAATGTGATTTTAGGCTGAGCAAGATTAGTTTTGTTGATATTGTGAATAACTTAGGTGGGACTCTGCCAACAGAATTTGAGCTTTCTGACTCTAAACTGCTCAACAAGTACTACCTAAGTCAAAAGCATCAGCCCTGTTTGTACTAGATCTGTCGATCTGTCAGCTCTTCAATCTGTCCTGTGACAATGGGAGGCCGCTGTGTTGACCACTTTCTTCAAATGAGCTCAGAGGGCTTACGTGGCTCTAGGACACTTCTCTGAGGAATCCTCAACTCCCAGACCTTCAAAGGAATTTGATACAGCTTTGTGTGATGCAACCTGTTCTCCTGTTTTCCTATATAGCAAAAATGGTCAAGGTTCCCTATCAGTGGATCCATAATGCAAACAAAATCTGAGAGGAGAAAGGAGTCATAGAATCATAGGATGGTTTGGGTTGGAAGGGGCCTTTAAAAGTCACCTAGTCCAACCCCACCTGCAATAAGCAGGGACATCTTCAACTAGATCAGGTTGCTCAAAGCCCTGCCCAACCTGACCTTGAATGTTTCCAGGGATGGAGTATCTGCCACCTCTCTGAGCATCATGGTCCAGTGTTTAACCACACTTGTAAAAAATTTCTTCATAATATCTAGGCTAAATCTATCCTCTTTTAGTTTAAAATCATTACCCTTTGCCCTATTACTACAGACCCTACTAAAAAGTCTATCTCCATCTTTCTTATAAGTCCCTTTTAAGTATTGAAAGGCTGCAATAAGGTCTCCTCCAAGCCTTCTCTACTCCAGGTTAAACAATCTCAACTCTCTCAGCATTTCCTCATAGCAGAGGTGTTCCATACCTCTGGTACTTTTTGTGGCCCTCCTCTGGATCCGCTCTAACAGGCCCATGTCTTTCCTGTGCTGAGGACTCCAGAGCTGGACACAGTAATCCAGGGGGGAGTCTCACCAGAGCAGAGGGGAAGAGAGTGGAGTAGAGGGACAGAGGATACACAGGAGAGGATATACAGCTGCAACAGCTTGACATGACACAAGGAAATGTGCAATTGGGTGTACCAAGGATTGTGTCATCTTCTGCATTTTTGTTCCTCTTGGAAATACGCAATCAGCCCCAATAACTCTGATGCAGTTCCATGTCTTGTTGGCATTTGGTATTTAGACAGGTGACAGAAACAGGAACTGTTCCTTTTGTATTTCTTCAACATAAGAGGGGTCCATTATTTTAAAACATACTGTGACGTAAGCAGGAACCACTGATTATGACATAGTCCTAAAATGAAATCCCACCCATTTTCTACCATTAATATAAAGTAGGCACGTTCAATGTAAGACTGGTGTTTTGCACTATTTCCAAAAAGATAGATGTTTTCAGGAAAACAAGAATAAAAATTAAATAGCAATTGAAATATTTCTGATTTTACTTTAAAATTATTAACTTATCTGGGCAATATTAATTTTATTTTTTTTAAGGTTTACACTGCCTACATTTAGGCCAGAGGTATGAAATCATTAAGATCTGTTTTCTGTCACTATAACTGCATCCTTTCCCTCTCTTTTAATTTCACATTCTAAGTTAATTTAGTGTTAAGAATATTAGATTAAGCTCTAGGGTACTGAGGAGTAGATCATGCCCTAAGCCAGACAGATGGCCAGTTTACCAGAGCTAAGGTTCTATCAGCAATTGGTTTGTAAGTGGCAGAAAAACAGGCTAGCACTTCTCTGTCTTCTCCCTGTTGTTTTCAGTGCACTTAAGTGAAATAAAAATAAGCTAACCTTTATATAAACCCAACTCCAAGGATGACTGTATCGCTGATATGAAAGATATGTTTACCCTGCCAGACAGCTTAGCTCACAGTTCTCATCCTCCAGATTACATAAATGCTAGTGTATTCTCAGACCATGTTTTAGAGTGAATCATTCAATTCCATCTAGAACAAAACTTGGTTCCTGCAAATAGTTTGCTATGGGGACCTGTCCCAATAAACAGTAGGTGAAAGGATGTTTTGGTTCACTTTGTCCTCAGCAGTCCTCCACGTCACTGCAGCAGCTTTGATGTTCACAAGCATGTCCCCATATTTTCTTTCTATACCCACAGCATGCACGTCACATCTTCAGGTTTCTGGTATAAAACACCAATACTTCCTTCACAAGGGTGCAACACAGCCATCCCATGATTGTTGCACTTTAAACCAAAACAATGCAAAACAACATACACACACCCCTAAAGCACACATCAGCATGTATTAGGGCTCTTGGGATGTTGCATGGAGTACAGAGAAGACCCAAGGTCAAGTGCTGTGTGGTGCAAGTGTGATCGGTCACCTTCAGAGACGTCTAGCATCTAGCACTGAGAAATGTGGACACAGCTACTCTGTGCTTCTTAGTTTTCAAGCCAGGGATTAATGACTGCAGGCAATGCAATTAGCAATAGAGTAAATCACATAAAGTTTTTTTGAGACACATCACTTCCAGTAAACAAGAACAGGCATCCTCTAATGCCAGCATGTTGGCAAATTGTCACCCCACAGCACCGCTTCAAAGCTGCTTCGGATCAGTGAACTCTCTCTGAAGTCAAAAACTGTGGTGAAAAATGTCAGTGACAACAAAATCAAGCCAATTCAGTGTTTTAGTGTGCATGAGGCTTGAAGGTTTGACAGGGGATACCTGTCCTGGGAGCAGCAGAGCACTGGAGTTGGGCTGAGGGGAGGAATATGAAGTTCCTGCTTCGGCAGGATCTACTGGCTTAGAACTGCTACAGCTCTTACAGAGGTGTTAGTTGTGTAAGAACATTAATAACTATTTTCCCATTCCATGATGTGATGTTTGTTGTTTTCTTTAATTTTCTTCTAGGTCCTGGTTAATCGTGTGCTATGGACTTTTCCAGACCTTGAGATCATGGAGAAGGGAAGTGACAAAGAGAAGTCAGCACAATCTCAAAGCTGAGAAAACAACCAGATGAGTATTGTTAGAAAAAAAGCAAATGGCTACTGGTATTCAAGATGGCCTCAGGGTTCAACTCTGACTCCTGATTTTTGAAAACATTACCAATATGGGTGGAGGGCTTCAAGCTCCTGAATGGTCTCACGTAAGTTAGGATGCTGCTTGTGTGCTTCAAGTCATTTACTTTCAGATCAAGTTTTGCAGGTTGTGTATTATGAAGAATGGATCAATTGTACTTTCCAGCCAGTATTAAAGACATCTCTATTCAAGATAAGGTTTTCTCCAATTATCATCATTGTGCTACCAAAATCTGAAGACAAGAACCGAGCTTCTTCCTTTCTGTCCCGGTCCCACATTGCTGTGCCTTATTCTATGCCCAATTTTCTCTTCTGGAGACAACCAGCTCATTAGAAATCCAGCATGCTAAATCTGATGATGATAATGCAATATTGTTAACTTTTTCCAGTTCACTGAAGAGCCGAAAGAAAATAAAAATATAATCATCAAGGGAAATTTGGTCACCAGCTGCTCATTCCTGTCTCTTCTACTGACATAGGAAATACATAATTTATACCAGCAGGTCTTCTTCATGCAGCTTTTTCAGTCACTAGGAAATTAGGTCAATATGTTTTCATTTACTCAGAATTGGCTGCATTTATTTATTTATTTACTTCTAGTGTGGCACAAACATTTCTCTTTCAACAATTCCTGGCAGTTATATTAACATTCTGCTATAGCTAATGGCTGAACAATTATTTTTCCTGGAATCCAAATTGAAAGGTTAACCTTAGTATATCTTTTTAAACATTTTAAATTGTTTTCAATTGCAGGAGTATTTATTATACAGTAGCAGTTCAGAATAGAAAATAAATTCATAAATGAATTACAATTTCATCAGCTCTACAGGCAAAGTGAAAATTAAACTACAGCAATGAGAAAATTAATGTAGGCATACGGTATTATTGCTCTTTGGTTTGTGACACAGAAAACCTCAGACCCTTTCATAGTGTATATTCTTGTTTAGACCACAGGGAATTGTTGATTTTTAAATAATATGAACAAGTATGTCCTGTCAACTAGTATGGACTGATTTTCTTTAAGTTCATTTTAATGTGTTTACACCAATCATTTAGGTTAGCAAATGGAATCATTACACAGAATCATTTAGGTTGGAAAAGACCTTTGAGATCATCCAGTCCAACCATTAACCCAGGACTGCCAAGTGCACCATGAAACCATGTCCCTAAGTGCCACATCCACACCCCTTCTACATACCTTCAGGGATGGTGACTCAACCACTTCTCTGATAAAATAATCTGAATCTATAGCCAAATCTTTTGTTAATTTAGGACTTTCATTATCGAAAGAATTAATAATTTTCTCAATTCTGTTCACTGGGAAAAATCTCAACAAAGTCAAGAATATGTATAAATGTCAGTAGGATTGTAAATACAGGATTAGATAAGAGAGATATACAACAAAGGAGCAAGGAGATTATATGCTTAATCTCCTAATTGCTGTGGAATTTAGTGCTATTCACTAAAAGTAGTTCCTGAATCCTTCCACCCTGAAAATCTTGGCTTTATTTTAGGAGAAAGAGTACATTCTAAATTTTTAATTTCAGAAAATAATGTTTACATTAAATATCCTGGATTTTTTTTTTACAGTTCTTGTGGTTTAAAATCCTTGTATTTCTTGAGAGCAAATAGAATTGTCTTAAATTAGCAGGAATTAAGCTCTAATGATGCAGCAGTGTAGACCTTTATTCTTTTTCAGTAACTATTTGCAGGCCAGTATTGCCATTTAGTTCTGTAATTGCCAAATGGTATATATGAACATCAGCCTAGGGAATGTTTGCAAAATGTTTATCTTCAGTGATGCATTTTGCTATTTACAATTTATTATGTTTCTTTTCCGTTACATGGTAGTTGGCCTAGATCTTTTTATCATTTCAGTGAGTAAGGCTAAATAATGAATAAATAACACATAAAGAAAGAAATCTCATTTAGCCAGATGGTAAGTCATGAAACTACTTTTTTCCCCAGTAACCAAATACTTAAATATAATTAGACTTTTTATTTGTGAAAAGAATTTTTAAAATTCCACTAATAAATATTAAAGAACAATGCTATAATTAAGTCAATGATCCTGCTCCTATAACATTACATTCATTGTATATTTTTGTTGATAAACTAATTATATAATTATAATTCTGAAGTAAAATATATACTATATAGCATATGGGATTTACTTGATATAATGATAATTATGATAATGATAATAATGGTGATAATAATAATAATAATGGTAATAATAATAATGTGGGAATTCAGCCCATACATAAGAACTGAACTGGGCTAAATGCTCCTAAAAACATAAGAGGTGGGAGGAAGCCAGTCTGTAAATAAAATTTAAAAAAATAATAAAAAAAGAGACAGATAAAACACAAACAAATGACCATAAAGTGACGAAGTAGTTATGTACATTTTAATAGGTAGTGTATCTCTAAATCATTAAAAGGCTGAGATTATTAACAATTTTTAATTGACTTTTTTATACACAACTAATTTTCAAATATATCATATTTAAAGATTTAGTATTATGTAATAGCCAATCTTTTGTGCTTTTGAAACAATAACTGGATGAACACAAGAATGCCATTAGACATTTATGCACTGGGTTTCAACAAAAGCTGTGAATTTAAATATTTATTACATTCCAAATGGAAACTGATAAAACCAGATGCCCAGAAGATTAAAACCTTATTAGAAAACAGTATGAAAAATAAAATGCCAATGCAGTAAATGTGAAGTTTTTAACTGTTTTAGTTATTCAAAATTACCTCTGAATTATCAAATACTTGCTTTGAAGATACTTTGGATTAGTCTGTGGTCCTGTAATAAACATTTTGTCACCTAGGAAAAAGCATGAAACAGTAAGTTATGTAAACGCTTAGGGTTCAGTTCTATAAAAATTCAGTGGAAAATGGGCTTGTTAATTAACAGAGTGCAAGGTAACTATGCATTATGACTCATCTGTTCTAATGGCTTACTCCCACCTGCAGGAGAATTATTATCTTTGCCCTGTGATTACCGGCTCCTCTTGTGTGCTCCTGACACCGCACTGCTACCCGTTCCTTTACACCAGCTCTGACCACTGACTGACTGGTCACGCAGTAAAGCAAAGCAGCGTGCGCTTCCTGCAGAGATCTCACTGCGGGGGGAGAGGGGAACTATTCTAACATTCGAAAGCAGAATCTGTCTGATTTGAGAAACAAGGTGAAACCACAGGGTTGGGAGCTAGGGTAGAGAGAGAGGAAAAAAAAGATCAGCAAGACGGGAAGGAAAGGGACTCTGTTTTGCGGGAACAGCAGTTTCTTTAGATGGGCCCTGATTTATCAGTTATGTCTACAATGTGTAATGGAACTACTTACTGAGACCTTGATCTTGGTATGTTAACTAGGAATTCCAGAAAGACATGAAATTGCTTGATATGAAGGTATAAAAAACCACAGAATTCTTTACTTCCATCAGACTTGCTGAGAACTCCTCCTAATTTGAGTTTTCCCAGCTTCAGTGTCCAGAGGTTGGTTCTTATTATGCCTTACCAGTTCTTTACAATAAAAAAGCCAATCAGGCATTAATTGAATTTACTTTAAAAGTGTTCGACTCACCTTTCATTATTCTACTTGATAAGCTAAACTGTTTGAACTTTTATTTTTTTTTACCATTTAAAGTTTTCTCCCATCCTCAGATACTGTCTTTTTTTACCTTCTCCAGATTAGAAGATTCCTTTTTTTTGTTAATTCGAATAAAAGAAACACACACTTTCTCTGCTTTCAGCTGCAGTCTGTTGAGGAATTTGATTATGTGCTCTCTTGTAGTACCTTATTTAAACATCCAGGACTGCATTAGCAGTTTATAATTGCACTGAGAAGGCAGAGTTCATGTCTGCCGTGACCCTCAGCCCTTTTTCAGAGCCACTACATTCCATTTAGTGTTCATGACCTGCTTTCCCTCTTTCAAGTGGAACTTCACATTATGTTATATTCAAAGTTTTGTCTCCGCATGCCCAGATAACAAGGTGATACAAATCTTCATGCGACAGTCTTGTTCTTCTCATCTCTAACTCCCGATATTCAACTGTACAAAACCACTCGGCTGGGAACATGCACCTCATTATGTATCAGGCTATTACTTCACCCAGTCTAGCTTTAATCTAATTTGAGGTTCTAGGCATTACTGATTTGCTAATTATGTAATACTCTTTAATGTTACCAGGGGTAGTTGAGTTACGATATAATGAAATAAAAAAGCGCCTCTTCTCCTGCACAACACAAAATGTAATTATGGAGTAATGCCTACCTAGAAAGGTTACATGGAACTCACATACAACAGAGATCCTGAAATCTGTTGAAGCCATGGGACTCTGGATTAACCAGCAAAACTGGGTGTTTCCATGCTTGTGTTTTGCTATATGAATTATATATGAATTACTATATGAAGTATATACCTCAAGTCTATGAAAATCATCCATAAACTCCCATAAATGTAATGAATGATTCTCATCTTAGTTGTTCCAAAAGGCAACAAAGATCTTTTGTTAGAAGTAAAATAGACTTGGTGAATCAGTGAGAATAAGGTGGCGATGCAACAAAGCGTTTTACCATTTTTCTCCTCAGCCCTCTTTACTAAAGTCCTTAACTTTAAAAGCATAGCTGAGTTACACTGTACACAACAAGACTTAAAACATTATACTTGACTGCTCTCTCAACAGTTTGATGACTTGAGGTCTTAAAGGATTGGGAATGGTGGAAGAGATTTGTGTCACATAGATTTAGACATTTGACCAATGCACCTTTAAAGTCTTTGGACTCCTTATATGCAGTGGAGAGGATTAAGCAAATTACACAGTCTGCTGCAGATTACAGACAGGCCGAAATACTTGTGCTCAGCACTGATTATAGAAGGAGTGATAGAGAAATGATATCCTAAATTAGGTACCTTAATGAAGGACTGACTTAAAGTTGGGTGCAATTAGCTGATCACTTCTACAAAATGCAGAGCACCTTCTGCTTTCCCTAAAAATCAAGAGAGCTTGCTCCTGTGAACATGTAAAGCCAAGGAAACTAGCCCTGAGAAGTGCTGAGCACCTGCAAGTTGTGTTGACCTGTGTTTTGAAGTTACTCACAGCTTCTCAGTGTCAGGTATCTTTTCTGTTCACAGCTGTTTTCTTCAGTTGTCTAGTGAATAATCTTGTGAAGAACAATTCTAGTTTTGAATATTTATGAAAATCAGGAATATTTGTTTTGGTAAGGTTCTACTTACAGCACCCAGAAAGGTGTAGATGAGAACGTGCAAAAAGCTTTATACTGGAATTATTCTCACAAGTCCTCCAGAGTCTGCTGCAGGGCAGAAGCAACACAGGAAGACAAGAATTAGTAAGAGGGAGGAAATATAAAATTAGGAGAAATAGTAAGAGTGAGCAATGGTTCACACATAACATAGCTGGAGCTTATCATAGTCACAGAGATAGGCAGGACAAGAACATTTGACTAATTGGACCCTCCTAGCCTAGATCTGTGTGAATTGTCCATGCTGTGGAGTGAAGCAAGGGGATTTACTTTACTTAGAAAATTAGTTTAAAAGTATAGTTTTATATAGGACACTGGAGCCATTACAGAAACTTAATGAATTGGATTACCCCAGAAAAATATAGTTTAATGAGTCAGACGTGGATTTGACTTCAAAATTTGCCAAAGGTCTTTTGAGCATTCAGTGGCTTTCTGTGGGTGTTGGCAGACAGTCCACTCAGACAGTTACTTGTTGAAAAGATAATAAAAAAATGTGGAACACTAAATCTAGTATAGAGTTAAACCATACAGCCCAAATTTAAACTTCCAGCCAGCATGGAAGGGATTTATTTTGAATATACTCTTCAATGTATGACAGATGGAAACGTTTCTGACTCAAAGGTTTAAAAAGGTTTGTGTTTGCCAAACATGCTTTGAAAAGTAAACTTTTATATTTATAATATAAACTTTTATATTTATATGGTATCTTGCATCTAATTTTCATATCAGTTATGCTAGTAAAATTCCAAAGGAATTATAATGAATAACAGTACTATTCTACCATCATATTCAACCCAGCTACTGGAATATTACTAAGTGCGAGTTTCAAACATGCAGAGCTAATACTGCTAATGGAAGACTGGACTGAGACTGGGCTCAGAAGTTTGCTAAATATTCTCAACATTCAACTTTTTAATTCCATATGAACTGTGTGAAATAGTTTGATGACATTCATTGGGATATTGTACCTATTTCATTCTCCTAAGGCCTTCTTTTATTTGAAATTACTCTTAGAGCTTAAGAAAAGTTGTTGACAGGTAATTTCTTCAGGAACTTAAGCAGGTGGTAAATTAATAGCTTAGATGGGGGCTGCCATGAAGCATGAAAAGTTATGACTGGTGTCAGTCCAAATTACTGTCTTTAACTGCACATAAGGCAGTGAAAAAACATTAGCTATGCAGTAAACATGGGTTTAGCCAATGAAAAGAGATTTTACAAGGTATTCTCAAGCTATCTCCAAAAGGTCATTCCATGCATCTGCTCCAGCTGTTGGTAGCATTTTATAGCCATTTGTTGTTCTAAATCTGTGGCTGTAACAATGATCTCATTAGCTAAATCAATGGATGAGGGACATGTTGTAATCATTTCTTCAGTGGAACTCAGAGGAAAAAATGCCAATATTGCAAATGCAAGCTAAAATATGAATGTAAATAATGCATATAGTAATGCTAACATTTTTCACTTATGAGAAGATTCCTTGTATATGCTGTCTTTCAAGAAAGGAAATATATTCCATTTGTAGACTCATTGAAGTTTACTGTTTGTAGAAGCTCTAGAAACTAAAAAGAGAAAAAAAACTATAGCTTGTAAACTCTACATGCTTGAGATCATCCTCTAGAGCTGGCATGGCGATGCCCACACACATACCAATAATTTCACTTGGCTTCTGAAACAGGGTGGTATTCAAGCTGTCTCTTATAATTTATTTTGGACCTGAGCTAGCTCCTGAACTGTGCACAACAGTGGTTTGTGAGTGCTAACTGTTGCACTACAGAAATTAAACAGTGCAGACAATGGAGCTCTGCTACATGGGTGCAGTCACTGGCATTAATCTATTAGTGCAGATATAGCCCATAGAGCACATGTACAGTTATCTAAGAAGTTTCCAGCTGGTGAGGGACTTATTCAAGCTACCCTGTTGCTAGTGTTGCAGCTGTTGCATCTTCCTCCTGGCGCATTGCTTTCACCCACTGCTCCACACCTGTATACTTCTGTTAATTATGCCCTCCTTGTCCCTTCCAGCTAGTATCCTAGCATGAGCATTTAGTGTACTCATGATTCTTGAACATTCATTTTGTGGACAGTCTCATTCAACTGAATCAACATGAAGCAAGCCTGCTTGTTTCCAGACCTTTCCTCTGTTTTCTGTAGGTGATTGTTGCGACTTACGAGGCATTAATGGCAAGGTAGATATACTGGATTGAAAATCATTGTCCAGTTACAGGATAGAATTCTGTCTGTAGAAGTGGCACTTTCTGAAGATGTCAGTTTACACATACTATCCCTTTATGTGTGGGCAGCTTCTGAGGAACTCCATCTGCATACACCTTTCAGTATTCAAAGATCTAATTTTCTAAATGGGTGGCTGTGAGAAAGGCAGCACAGATTCACAAAGATGCCTGAGTGTGATTAGCTGATCTTAACATCACAAAGGAAATAAAAGAGCACATCTGTGTGCGATTTCTGTGGAACTGGAGCAAACATCAGGCTTGCTGAGTGTATGTGTTGTCTCCCTGGGAGTTCAAAACTTATAGGAGTGCAACTTAAAAGATCAACAAGCTTTTAAAGGAAAGGAACAAAGTCTGAAAGGCTTTTATGCAAGCTGAAGGTGTAAAATCAGAAATATTTAGAGTGAATGCATGAGTCTGGCTGGACCGCCTTCTAACACCTACTGCATTTTACAAACGTGTGATGTCTACCTTAATACAGATTGGGAGAAGTGTAGTATAATATTAGTATGTTAGTGATGCTGAAGACAACCTTTGATAAAAATATGCAGGCTAGTGTCTTGCATAATGTACTGAAAAAGTTTTTGTACTCTAACTTCAGATAAGGGTTGCTAGCACTACATCTAGTAACCTACTAAGCTTACGAACACTGCCCCTTGTATATATGTACAGAATTGAGAAAACCTGGACTCAGACAGGAATCTGTTTAAGGAAAAACCAGGATGGATGAGGTGAGTATCAGGATATGGTCGTCAGAAAACCTGGGTTCTACCTCAGAGTCTTGTATTAACTTTCATTTGGATTTTGCTGAGTCTTATTTCTTTTCTTTCTTTATGGTCTCTTTTTGTTTCAGTTATGCTGAGAAAATATCATGCAATCAAGACTTCCATTTGCAAGATGGGGTATAAGAGGGGTAGTGATTGATTATTTTCTGTGGTCACTAAGAAAGGACTAGAAGAACAAGATTTATTCAAAAACATTTAAAAAGATTATGATGGACAAGAGGAAAACTTTCTATCTAGGTGACTGAAAATTTGCAGGAATTTACCTAAGAACTTAGAAAACTTGGTGGATTAGCATTCATAAGGCAGATTTATTGAAAAAAATCTCAGGCCACTGATTAATCACTTACTATTATGTATATATAGCAAATTAAGTAAGCAATCTCACCATCACAGACAGGATCCAGCAAGATAATATGCATGTCAAGAGTTTGGTGTCCCTCTTGCCCCTTGGATCACAAAACATCACCCAGAGACTATGGGTCATAAATAATATGATCCTCATCCTACACATCCTTACATCTCTGGACATTCACAAGTGATAATCACAGCAAATAAAATCAACTTTAATGGGTTATTTGTTTCTCAAATACACATCAGATAGTAGTGTGGCTATTCTTACCACTGTTCCCAATCATGGCACAAATGATACCTTCTATGTCTATCTGTTGTGTTTCAACTATGCCAAATGGTAAATCAATCAGAC
This sequence comes from Ibycter americanus, assembly GCA_035590275.1. Classification (NCBI taxonomy): domain Eukaryota; kingdom Metazoa; phylum Chordata; class Aves; order Falconiformes; family Falconidae; genus Ibycter; species Ibycter americanus. Next base: position 2,406,720 of record JAVJGI010000040.1, read on the forward strand.
TTTTTCCAAGTTCACAGTTTTCTTTCTTCTTAAAGTTCTTGGGGTTTTACAACATTATTTTCCCCCTATTTTGGCTCTTGGGTATACAGCATGTAGTCCATCATCTATGCTAATTTCACTTCAGTCTTCTGTCTGTGCATTAAAAGATGATGGAACTGTTTTGCAGGACAGTTGTTCCCCCTCTTTGAAGGTGCTACAACCCAGGGTCTCAGGAGATACTGCTTAGTGTGAACAGCCCACATGGAGATACTGTGAAATCTTTATCTTTGGTCTTGTTCTTAGAAACTGAGAAGAGGAAATGCCTGTCAGAATTGTAGACATACTTGTGAATTAACAAACTGGATGGAAACAGATGATTTCTTAATGTTGCCTCCAGCTCTACATGCCCTGATGTATGAATTTGGGTTAGTAAAGCAAATACCAAGTAGCATCCAAATTATACTTGTGTAACTGTATCCATACTGACATTCCAGGCAGAAGTACAGGATTTCTAAAGACCTGATTTTGTTTGCAGGAAAAGCAGAGGGAGAGGACAATGAATTTAGGTGTAACTCGAAGGGGAAAAGCTGTCACATCAAATTAATACAGATAGTTTGCACACATCTAAGCAGTGTTCCTGATGGATTCTTCACTGGTTCCAGCCTTCTGTGGGATGGAGTTCATCTGACTAAATGTGCTTATCTACAAGTAAGTGCTTATGCCAACAAGCGAACCTAAGCTCATCTTGTGGTAGGTGGGGAGATAATCAAGATACTAAATGGGTATTAGGACACAATTAATTTGATCCTAAAGCAGATATTTACATTTGGTAAAATCACATCAAATTCTATTAACTATTTTGGTTAAATCTCCACTGCATATATTAAGTGCTCTAATAACTACCTGAAACATAAATACTTGTATGACAGGTGTCACAGGTTGAATAAAAAATTCTACACTGCAAAATGAAGAGGGGATTTTGAATGGTTCATGAGCACTTTCCTCATTTCCTTCTTGCATCATTCCCCCTAAAACACACATGTATTCAGAGGATGTGAGATAGGGAGAAATGCTAAACTGCCTGCTCTCACAGGCAGCCTGCTACCTTACATGATTGTAGTGCTACACCAAATTCTTTTGTAGTACAAGTCACTGCATGCAAGAAAGGAGGAAAATCTTTAAAGCTCTCAGAAGATATTTTATCCAGTAAAATATTTTCACATCGGCATTCACTTCAACTAAAAATATAGCAGCCTGAAAGTACATCAGAGATTCAGTTAAGGACCATGACTCAGGACTCCAGGGTTTTTTTACATTCAATCCAGTCCTAATTTTCATGTACAAAGGCAAAGTAGTATATGTAATGAAAAAAATACCCCCTGAACTGATAGTAGTATCACATGGTGAGGAGAAATGCAAGAAATATTTTGACGCTACTTAATTATCTATATTATCTATGTGAAGTTACCTACTACTAAGAGAAGACTTCATTTAATAATTACGTGCAAACTTTGTTTCTTTCCTAGTACTTTGACAATCTTGGAATTTCCCTAAAACTAAACACAGGCAGCTCTGTAAAATTATCTGCTCTGGCTTGAGAAAATTAGAAGAGTACAAGCAAATCCATCTGTAAAGCCAAACAGGACAAAGTCCTTGCAATGATGTGACTTATTATCGCTTCACCTATTTTTGGTATCCTGTAGGTGTCTGAGGGTAGACAAAGTAGGGTATAGATGGATATGCAAACTCACGTGTTATGGTGAATTTTGGAATGGGGATGAGGGATCTAGTAGACATTACTGAAAGAAGGTAGTTCCTGCTTTGTCATATGCAGTGGGTCTTCTTCCCACCAAAAAGTCTTCTGACATCATTGACTTAGTCTGATTCCCACTTACTTGGTCATACACAAGTTATTCTTCCCTCCTCTTTAGCTTCTTTAGGATCTTCCATTGTTTACCTCACACATGGTTTAAATATTGCAGCAAATCAGCCCTGACTCTTATTCACTCCTAGGTTCAGGCATTTGCCTCAAGCTTACAGCTGTGATTGATGTTCTAGGTCTTGTAAAACCAGCGGAAGACTATTTTGCTGAAGAGAAAAAAGGAAATTGTGTACTGCAGAGTGGCCCCTTTTATCTCCTTTCTTCACCTTTAATCTAAATTTTTTGATCAAAAGCAATTGCCTCTGAAGTTACTGTCAATCACAATTTCATATTACCTTTCGTAAAGATATTTGGTGAATGGACTTCAACCTAAATGGACCTGTCAGGAGTGTTGAAGGGCAGAGAGTTGATTTCTTGGTTATATTTCAAATAGTGTCCTGAAATCAATTACACTAGCCAGAAGACTCACTGTGAACCACTGGGTCCACACTATAAACAAGGGCATAAAACAGGGACAGCTTGTCTCATCTGCAGCATGGGATGACAGAAAGGCAGAAATAGAGTAGGTTTCAACACAAAAAGGTGACTTGCGCCTGCAAGTTTAGGTTTTGATTTGGCCTCATGCTGGCTGGAGATAGGTTAAAGCCAGATTTTCATTAAAACCACATATCACTCAGGCTTCATAACAAAAAAAAAAAAAAAAAAAAGCAAGCTATGCATTGCTAAATTTCTTTCTACTCCTACTTATAGTCCAATGATTACTGGAAGTTCAGCATTTCTGAAAATGCTGTCTGGCGTAATTATAGAAGGCTAGAAGGCAAAACCTATGGGTGTTGAACTTCTGCTGATGTTATCAGGTTCACTACAGAAGTTAAACACGAAATGCTTCTGTTAACAATAATAGAGAACTATATATTTATATTTAGCAATGGAAACAAACAACCAAATGACATACTGCCAACTTAGGTATAAGAAATAAAACCAGATATGTATTATGTCAATACAGTTCAATATATGTTATACCTGATAGTGGTCAACAATGGGTACTTAAAAAAAAAAAAAAGGAAATATAAATAGTTGGTGATACTTACCTACATAATCTCCCAGTTTCTGATTTAAGGATAAGTGTATGATTTATATGTGATTGAGAGGTTTCCTCAGTCCCTCTGATCTCTTAATCAAATACTGAAGAGTATCACACCACCTGTATTTTTTTAATGTCCATCAATTTAAAAAAAAGATAAATATTCGTATCCCCCAGTTATGTGATTATGTAAACATAGAATGTAAATTGTGTCATTGAAAAGACGCTTTATAAAACATTCACTATTGACATAATTTTGAGGTTCACGTGACCCGTCAGTTCAGTAAACTTCAAGTTTTATTCTGTACTAAAAAGTGCTTGTCATGTATGAGCAAAATGATGATTACTTTATCTTTGGCTGGAGAGAAGGGTTAATGCTATGCAAGCATGTAAGGCAGATCCATGAATGATCATAGTGGTATTTGAAGACTTTGAAAATACAACACTTGTTTAAAATCACACTTACTCTAAGTTAGGCGCTGAGTCTAAGCTAGTCATCTGGACTCTATACAGAGAGTCAAAAGACACAGATTAAAATCTTCAGAGATGGACATCTTAAAATGGGATGAATGACCTCCTGGAAGTGCTCATTTATCTCTTCATTGATAGTAGTATGATCCTAAACAATAGTCCAGAGAGCTAACTTGTAGACAGTTAAGGTTAGGTAAGATTAATCTCTCACCTTGTGCCTAAGGAAAATAATTTTATACACTCTAAATTTTATCTCTAGTCTCATCAAATCTAATTCAATGTTATCTAATTTAATCTTTTTGTGTCCAAATTGTTTCAGACCTAGCTACCAGGTTAACAGCTAATTTCTTATTTATTTAGAAAGATACGGATGTCAAACACATACACACACACACACTCACAAAACTAATACTATTTATCTTTACATGCAGAGTGCCCAGAACTTAATTTATGAACAGAAGAAAATACTTATGTAAGTATACTCATACTATAATATACATAATCCTCATTAAGCAAAGTGGTTTTAAAACTCCTGCCTCTCCTTTCTCTAGTGATTCTCCGTGTTTTCAATTCTTTCCCATTTCCCAATGCCTAAAGGTAGGAAGATGATTTTTGTCATAAAAATATAAAATAAAAAGTAAAATGTTCTTTGTCACTAATCAGAATTTCCTAGCGTATTACATTTACCCTTTCAACCCCACTGAGCAGAAACTCAACCAAGTATAAGCCTGGCTATTATCGCTTTAGTACCTGAGCACTGCCACAAATCTTTCTAGCACTAGGGGCAGAAAGATTTGATGTCATGTATATATTTGCATAATAATAACATGCCAGAAACAGACCAAGGGGATAAACAAGGATCTATTCAGAACTGAAATTGTTTTATTCAGGAAGCCAATCTTTGTTAATACATGTATCCTGACACAACAAAGGTTAATGAAGGTCTGATCTAATCACAAGTAATATCAAAGAGGGGTTAGGCTGGATCTTCTAGACCTCAGGCAAGAACTGCGCTCTGCTACCTTGTCCTTCTAGAGATCCTCTGAGAAAGATTTTTTTTTTAAATGGAAATAAGACATTTTGTTAATTTACCAATGAGCGTGGCTTTCTTAATTCTGCCTTATCATCTCATCTAAATTAGCAGCATGTCTTGGGAGAATCAATTCTAGTGCAATACAAGCCATTATTTCTCTGACTTTGCCAAGGAGTTTTTCACCACCACAGGAGCAATAGAGAAAGATTTACTCTGACTGTATCTCCTCTTCTTCTTAAATTTGCATTTATACTCTAGAATCATTGACTTATGTCATTAGCAGGAATACAGTAGAACACACATTCTGCGTTACAGAAATATATATGTATGAGAGGATAACCTGCAGTATACTTCAGTCCCCTGACCTGTGCTCAGAGCACATCATGGCTTCTGCCCAGGTCATGTGCATCTCTTAATTTTGCTTCAAATCCAGTGAGTCTGGTAGGGCTGGTACCTGCCATCAGCAGGTATGCCTGGAGTCAGGACATGGACATGTCACATCTCATCTTGGAGCTACCCAATGTTCCTCAGCATGGGGGTAACAAGTCTGCATCAGGCACCTAAGCCTCAGCTTACTTCAGTTTGCCTGAGTTGAGGGCAATTATTGCAGTTCAATTGCTTTACAAACAGTTCACCATGGGAAACGTATCTGTGACTCATTCACTCCTGGTAAAGCACCAAAAAGATGTGAGCTTACACTCTCCTTCACTCACACAATTGACTCTTTTGCCTGTCAGAGAGGTGATGGTGGCAGATCATAGCTCCATCTCCCATCTCTTTCTTTCCCCCATTTCCTCCCCTACACAGAGATGCACTCACTAAACGTGAAGACTTCCTTCTCCTTCAAACATGGAATCAAGATCTGGGGAAATTCTCCTCTTACAGAAATGGGAATGAATACAGACTTTACCTCTCTTTAATGACACAAAGTTACAGGCACAACAAAGCCAAAACCTTGTTAAAAAATAATAGTAATAGTAATAGTAAAGAACAATTTTAAAAGTCAGAATAAGATGTACATTTGTCCAAAGTATTAAAATGATTGCAAGAGTATCACACGGAAGTAAATAATTTAGGATATTTTTCCCATGATGGAATATCATTCTTCCTACTGCTCACAACTGAGATATCTGTATCAGAAGTGAGGCGTATTTTCTAACAGTGGATGATGCCATATGCCTAGCAAGTGCAAAGCTGGCAGTGCTTACAACAGCACATAACCAAGGAGCTGCTCATTTTTGTGTGTCCTAGACTATACGTTAGGAGTCTTGGAGCTGTGCCAAACTACCTAGCAATAATTGTAGCAGTCATCTGTGAATAGTGATATCTGGCAGCATATTAGTAGTTCATTTAATTTATTGTCTTCCCACCTTATTAGCAGTACATCACAAGGCTGAAAACATTCTAAGCTCATATTTCAAAAGCAGAGCCCTTAAAGCTGCACTTTAAAACTAGAAATTTGGCTTATGTAATTTTCTCCAGTCATGTCAATATAAACTCCAGACATTATTGTGTTGCAGGGCTCTCATTCATGCAATGACAGCTCTGTCTCCTCAGTGGCTAAGCTGGCTGTTAAAGTGATTCACTGCAATCAGCCTCAAAGGTTTCCAAGACAGACCCCAAGGTAACTTAGAAAGTTGTAGGAAAGTTTGACAGGATGTTTTATTTTGTTTTGTTTGGAAATAATGCTCAGAAATCACAGTGAGCAGTGATGGCAAGGAAGGAACTTCAACCTTTGTTTCAAACAGGTTGCTTTGCTTGTGTACACAACCGCAAAGCAACAAATACCAGGGACATCAGGCACACACAAAAGCTCGCATGGGCTCATATACAGACAGCAGGAAGGATAACATTTGCTGTATGTGATACCACATATCAGATTCAGTCCATTACTCTTCAAGTATTTGAAGTATTAAAACTGGAGAATTAGTGCCCTCAGCCCTGTTCTTTGTTCTGTCTGTAACTCTTGTATTTACATATATATCTCAGGAAGGTAAGACTGAGATTCCTGTAGTCCTCAGACATTTTCCTCCTAAGCTCTGTGTTCAAAGATTTATCTCAATCACAACTAGATTCATCTTGTGAATTGCATTATAAATATTGAGTCAGCCCATTGATTATCTTTTATATGTGGCATGGCTCACTGCCAAGATAAAAGTTGGAGGTACTTTAGGGAAGAGCACACATTGTTCTCTGCTAGGCATAAATATCACTAGCTGTTGTTCTTTAAATGATAGTTTCCCATCCTGAGTTCAAACTGTAAATATTTCGCTACATCTTGCAAAATGGGTAATAAAGAGAATAACTTATGTTCATTCATGTTGACTTACTACAAAAATAGTAGATCTATTGTGCCAACATTTTCAAAACACCGGGTCACATTACTTCCAACCAGAGACATGGGAGGAATAGATGATTTTTAATATATCATATTTCTTAAATCAGAAAAGAATGTATATTCTGAAATAGGAAGGTGTTTTCAGGATGTTTTATTGACCGTGATGTTTATTGGCCTAAGCCTTAAAAGATACAGATAGATAAGCACTAAAGCTGGCCTCACACCTTTCACTGTGGGTAAGAATTCAGTGTTCAGCTAGGGTTTGTTGAATAAACATTTACAGACCTATTTTTTCATTATATGAAAGCAGACTTTCATTATATTTCTGGGGTTTATTTTTGTCTCCAAAACTTTTCATAAAATTATGCTGAAGTTCCCAATCTTAAAAGCACATAGATGCATTTCTTGAAGGGTCAATCAGATGAATAAAGGAAGCAGAATAAATGAAGTCAGTGGGCTGTCCATGATCCCATTAAATTTGCTCCATACACACACCCCAAATTCCAACCAAAACTTAATAAACCACCCAAAGACAGGAAAAAAAAAAAAAAAATCATTATAGGTCAAATATAGTGAGGTAGCCACAATGGTCAACTTTTTCAAGACTTACAATGGATGTAAAATTGTCTGACTGAATTCTCTAAGTCACCTGCTAGTGTGAAAATTGGACTAATAGCCTGCTCCTAAAAGATACAAATTGAGTGGCTGTTCTTTGAAATAGAGCAAATAACTCATGATGAAATGAATGGAAGGCCCAGAAGATGCTTCATCCTTTGTAAGACTGAATTCAAATGTACTGCTTAAAAAACTGCTAAGGCATGCGTTAATGTTGTCAGGACTCATAGTATCATGTGGGTTGAGGTAAGAACTATAGAATTTAAGCTATAAAATTGAAACAGGGATCAAATTCAAGTTTCTATTATAATTGTGATATAGCTGTACATCCAGACTGTGTCTGTGTAAACGTAAGTCATATAATCCCATAAGACTGGTCCAGAAACACCCCATCTGTTGGCTGCACAGACGATAAAAGTGACCCACCTGAAACAAGGTAATGGACTCAACTCTTAGACAGCTTCACAGCAGCTCATTCGACTTACTGCTACAGAAGCTCTCCAGTATAGGAATTTGGACAGTCCACAGATTTCCCCCAACCAACTACTTGTGTGCTTCAGTGTGCTGATTAACATCCTTGGTGAGCAATCTGGCTGTCCCAGGCACTCTGCTGGGAGGTCCTGCTGCAGAATCCACTAAACTGAACACAGGTAAGATGCTTATGAATGATCAGTAGGAGTTGCTCCTGCAAAGGCAGAGACACTCAAGTAGCACATTTTTTGGTATATTGTTCAAGTTGTTAAACTACATTTTGTACAAAGTTTAAGATATTCAATAATGGTGAACCATGTGTGTACTGTATTGGTCACATCAGATCACAGGTCTGGTTAGAGGAATCCAGCAGAAATTTTCTTCAGCACATCAGACAATCCCTTATTCATTCACCTCTGCTCACTTACAGACAACTGTCTGCCCTCTTTCTCCCGATCATGATTTGAGTAAGAATGTTTGAACAACAAATGTTTTCCACATACAAAACTTTTGGTGGTGCAGACAAATATAAGGTCTGCAGATTACTTTCTGAATGACAGCCAAGGATTTTCATTTGGCCAGTCAAAACTTTGCTTCAAACCAGTTGAAAAAAACTATCTGAGATGCCATTCACACATTCTGCCAGAAAGTCTTCTTTCCTGGGGAACGTATGTCCAAACACTTAGCCAAATTGTTCAGCTAATGGCAGTATGTATCTTCCCCTGTCAGCCTTCCACTACAGCACAGGCAGTCAGGGACATGAATGACACAGTGATGACAGAGATGGGACAGGATCTGTAATGGTTATTTTTTTCTGAAAATGCTAGTATTTATGCTCTCAAAGAAAACAATTTGTATTCGGAGGTGCAGGTACTTTGAAATAACAGCTATTGTACTTTTTCCCTATAGAGATTTCTCTACAGCTTTTTAAGCAGTTGAACAAGGGGAAAAAAATCAAGAAAACATACTGTAAATTGTTCATACAAAGTAAAGGAACACTTATCCATGCTAATGATTACTATGAATATTCAAACCATAAGCATATCTCATGACCAAGAGAGCAGATAAATTGCTTGCATGCTACTAGTCATATCCAGCCTTCTAGCTTTCATCTAGTCCCATCTAATTAAATGATGTTTCCCTCTCATGTGGATTTATTTACATGTTGCTAGTTTCCTTTGCTAATCCAGAAAAGAATGAAAAGATATAGCTGCTATTAGTACTTATGTTTGGAAGGAAAAGAGTTCCTGAAGAAATAAAGAAGGCTGCTTTTACAGGCAAGCGTCTCCTGCTGCATCTGAGGTTCAAGCTTGCATCTGAGGTTCAGGCTTGAATCTGAGGTTCAGCAGATATTCAGACCAGTTCTTGGTCCAACAAGCTAAATAAAGAACAAGCTCCATTTCTGGCCCTGAGTTCAAGTGATACAGCACAACTGGCAGCTTTAAGATTCAACTCTGTTTCTCCTCAGAGTGACAGTGCTCATACCACAAGGGTTCATGCTCTCCTGTAAACTCTTCCCAGCAGAATAATGTGTCTTGGCACAAGCCATAACCATGTCAGAGACCATGCTACCAAATAGTATGGGTGATTATAGACAAAATTTAAAAGCATACTGTAGTGCTATTACCTCATAAATACAGATGTAAGCTCCATGTGATCCACAGAACATAATTTAATCTCTCACTCTCAAATAACTCTAACATAAATAGAACTTCTTGTCTCCCGGCCCTTTCCTATCTTCTTTGCCTGTGACAATAACCAACTCCTCCTATTTCAAGAGCTTAATGAAGCTTTTCTTTGGCTAGAACTTTTAGGCATTAAGAATAACAAAAAATAACACATCTCTCTCAAGATCATCACTTGGGAAAGATATCATAATGTACGATGACGCTTCCTATGGAAAGTTCAACACTGCCTTAATGCCTAAGATTAATATTGTCACAACTCTTACCTGTTTGTACACATTTTCAGTTCCTGAGGCTTATTTCTGCTTGCTAATAGTGGAAGAGCTGAATGGACAGTTAGATGAAGTACTTAGTATATTTGGTTTTACACACAGAGATCTCTTCTCAGAGACAGTCAAAAGAGGCATGTTCCTTCTGACAAGAATGTCACCTGCCCTTTGTGTTGTTTATTTTTGTGGGTTGTTTTTATTTAAAAGATGACATAATGACAACAGAGCAACAATGAGAAAGTCCACCTGTATTTGCTGATTTCCCAATGGAATCTGTGCATGGCAATCAGAAAACAAAACTCTTGACAGAGAAACAACACAACACTTGTGAGCTAATGAGCAGCACAGAGATAGGCCAGGCATGCAGATGTGTGCTGCAGCCTCAAAACACGTATAGAAAGATAGGAGGGTAGAACAGCGAGGAATCTGGCCTCTGTTGTATCACACCACTTTGCCACAGAGTCACTTTCAAAAACAGATGCTATAACCTTCCAGGAGCATGTTCTTGTGCTTAAGGGAGAGCTGTGAGGCAGCAGGAGTCCTGGATTTTTGTTCACACCTTTTCACAACTTTCTTTTTTTGCCAAAACCTAAACTGTCACAGCCTGAGATCTGCCCTACAGGTAGATCTAGTTTATGTGCAGTGGCACTTTGAATGGTCATGCAGTTGCCCTGGCATGCAAACACCTGATATCCCTTCCTGTCAATCAAGGAGAGGTTTGACTTCCAAAACAGCATCTTTGTATTGACTTCTGTTGGCACAGTTTGAGTAGTAAGAGTGGCAACAGAGCTGACACCTGACTGGCAAATGTGAGCTGGCAGAAGTTCCTTAGGTAAAGACAGGCCAAATCCTTCTGTGACTGGCACAGGTTTCCTTAGTCCGTACTGTTTTACCTGCATCCATATCAGGAATACTTTGCCAGTGCAATGCATGAATATTCTGGTCTCAGGAAAGTAATAATACAGACAAACCCTACATCTACACAAGGGAGGTTATTTATGTTCAAGTTAAGGAAGTGTCATTTTCTAGTTCAAGGAGACAAGAAAAAGAGGTCTTGCTTGGAGCTGCTCACTACAGCACTGGTGGAAGTGAAGACTATCTATTTAAAAACCTGTTTCTCCTTTGAGCAAAGGCAGCAGAACCCAACATGACTGGGGAAAGAGCAGTGATGTTATTGCCCTAGTATGTGTCTGAATAGCTGCCAGGCCTCTTTATACTGATGTGCATGCAATGGAGTAGCTGAGCTTTAAGCCTATAACCCATAACAGCCAAGGGGTTCAACCCTCAGAGACAGTGTAAATTCAGTGGGCCAATTAGCACCCACACAATCTCTGTTTCAAAGAGCAAAGACAATTACCCACATTTTACAGCATGTGGTTTAAGGTTGCAATTAATCTTATGCTTTGTGGGTTTCTTTCTGTGTTTTTGTTGTTGTTGTTTTGTTTTAATTTGGTTTCCACTTCTCTTTATAGAGAAAAAGCCAAGCTGGACACCCACTAAACTACCTCTATAAAGCCTGGACATCACAGTGAACATCTGGCCATCCTCCATTTCTGCAGGAAAGCCACATGTTCACAATCTGCCTATTTTAATTGTGCCATGGGTGTCACATTTGTGTGTAAGAGGCTACTGGGTCTTGCTGTGTGCCTTGCTGTCTCCGGCACACGGGAAGCACGGATGAGAAGCTGCTGGGCATCGCCAGACAGTGCTCAGCTGCGGCTGCATGGCAAGGGGGACTCGGAGGGATAGGAGTGTCTGCAGCTGCCTGCAGACACCCACACACTGAATGTAGGACCAGGTTTCAGTGAGTCATGGAGACAGACGCAGAAGAGGATTAAAAGAGGCAGAGAAGGTCAGTAGGATAACTCTATACAATTTCTTCCTAACAGAGACGAATATAGGGGGCCTAAGGAAGAAATAATGAAAACTGCTTCTTTAGTCTACATGTGTTATAAAAAAAGAGACAAAGAAAAACCTTTTTTCTGTGGGGACAGGGGAGTTACTGTCCAGTTACCTAACCCTGAGCACAGGCCTGTGGCAAAGAGTAAGACTGAATATCCCCTTCAGATCTTAACAGCCTGTCAGTTTTGGAGGACAATGTTTCCTCAAGCCCTTTGATCACCCAACTAGAGAATGGAGGTGTCTGTCTGCTGCTGACATCTCTCTGTGTCAGGTCTCCTGGGATTTCAACTCATGAGGCAGGGAGTTGGCTGGTGACCCTTAACAGTATCATGCAGGTGAGTAAACAGAGGAAGTCTCAGTTTTCATAGCAGAAGCACTTTGAACAGGAGGGTCTGCTTCTGAGAACCTGCAGTTCTTATAGAGGTAAATTTTGCAGAGAGTAACAGATGACTGTAATAAAAACGGGCAGTTTCTTTAATGCTGTATTTATATGCATCATTATGAAGGACTATAACTAACACATGGAGAAAGATTTCTTCACAGTCTTACTTCCTTATGGGAGAAACAACATCACAATGATAATGCCTTACTGATCTGGGGTTCTTGCTAGTACAGAAGAGCTGTTTTAAAAGAAAGCTTATCTGTGTGTGCCTCTCTGTCTGTGTATGCATGTGTGTATATCCATATGTATGATAGTACCAATGTGTGTTACAGTTGGCAGCTGGGACCTTCATATTAGAAGGCACTGTACTGAGCAAAACAAGAGTTTGTTTGAAGGATGTGCTTTGTGCAGAAACCCTGAATGCCCCAATTGTGAGGTAGAATACAGAAGCTGTTTTCAAACAAAAAAAACCCCCAACTTTGCAAAATAATGTAGGCTAGGAAGATAGATAAATTTTGAAACTCCACAGAAAAAGAATGTGAGTCTAGAAGTAACAATGAACTTCTAGGGACAAAGAGTCAGATTTTTAATAATGGAAAGGGATGAATCCAATCCTTCTTCTCTCTTCCCTAGAATTCCAGCCTTAGGATGCCTTGGATCTATGGGAAAAAGTCTGTCTTCAGGATCCGTGAAACTGCTCTTGCTCTTTGAAGATTTCAAGCTAGACTGGCTTCTGGATATCTGACAGCTATAGGTAACAACTGGCCTAAAAACTCACAACATTTTTTTTAAAGCTGCCTTCCCCAGCTGAGGCATAGAGGCTATGTCTAAGACTAATAAATACCTTTGGGAATTTTTCCAGGCACTGAGAGCAACTGGCATGGAAAAACTCACATCTGTGCTGTTGGACTCTCTCATCTTTCAAAATCAAGTCACTGGTCTCAGACTGTTTATTGGGAATGGTTCCTGACCAGGCTAACATCAGAGCTGTGGCCAGGATTTCTGTGGTAGAATGCTGCTTTTCCAAGCACGAGACCATTCTAACTGCTTAGCAGTACATTTTAAAAAAACCAGACGTATTTAACAATCGTATTATTATGTCAGGACATAATTTCAGATGCTATTTAATTTATTAGTAAAGCCATAATCAGAGAGGATACAGACAGTTCCTAATGCACATACAATGCAGCAGGCAGATATTGGCAGAGAAAGCAAGTTTCGGATACCTGAAAACAACATTAATATTCTCAGTCTATCCTCACAGATATTCTCAGGAGGAGCAATACATGACAGCAGCTTATCAGGTTGGTGAGAAACTATCTTCATAACCGTAGAGCCATAAGTATCATCTCTACAGAGAATTTCCTGACTAGAAGAGAGGGCAGGTATAGTCATCTTCTAATTTATATTCTTTATCCGTGCATTTATTTTTATTTGGCTAACAATGAATACATAAAATACACACTTTATTGTATCAAATATCAGGGTTATCTGGTGAGTAAGATTATATCTCTAATTTCCCATGGCTACCTGTGCTACTGAGCCAAGAAAGTACTGTGCGTTGCTATTATTGGATTTCAAACCTGACCTGAGTTTTACTTTTATTAACATTTGTATTAATTTGACTGCATTGATAAAATTATAGATTAATATGCCGTCTCCAAAATGGAAAAAGATATATGCTGGTCAAAAGGGGTTTGAATATGAAATTCCAAATAATTTGATATATCCAGGGAGGGGGGAAAAACCGAACCAGAAGGAAGAATCAGTTCTAAAGAACAGAAAGCACAAGAGCTGCTGAGCAGGATGTCCATTAGAATATTATGAAAGTCCAAAAGTCCTAGGCAGGAATGCAGAGGAGGCTTGAGCATTCATGGTGTATGTGATTGCTCCAACAAGCCTGCACATTACATGTAACTCACTGAATCATGGAGAGCACAACAAACAAATCAAAACAAAGCAAAACAACGCTGAAAAAAAAAAAAAAAGTAGTTAAACACCTCATTTGCTTATCAACAGCTCTGCATAATCGCGTCTCCTCTAACGGTCAACATAGTCCTTTTTTTCTCTCCGGAGACTGAGAAGTTAAATGCTGCCATCTGGTTCTGCTCAAGGCAGGAGGTTTGATCTAAGGCCTAACCCTGATAGTCACTGAAGTCTACAGGAGATTTTCCTTTTACTTCAGCAGAGACTATTTCACATACTTCTCATTGGACTTTGAGTACCTGACTGAAATGTGTAAGATAGGAATATAGTCAGCTTAAGCTTCACTTATACTCTATAGAAAAAGATATTGATGCTACCCACCTGGAATCTAAATGACCTCTGAAATGCCCTATATTTCTCCATTGATTTCCTATCTCTCTCCATTAGTTTTAATGAGTGTAGGGCAGTTATATCCCTAAATTAGCTAGTTCAGTTATGTGCCAAAAGTTATATGGCCCTTGTGCTTAACCTTGCATGAATCAACATGCTTTATCTGAACACTCCGTTTTCCCTGAGAAACCAGATCTTGTCCCTCTTGAGCAAACATCTGTAGTTTCAAACTCACTGTTTTTGTAGAGACAAAATTTAACAATCCCAAATAATTTTGGTAAAAAAATGTTTCACATTTGCATCTAAAAATACCCTTAATATTGTAGAGATAATTCAAGAACAGTGCTGGTAAATACACTTTCAACAGTTCTCAGGAAGCACAACAATCTGAAGCAGTATCCTACACTGGTCTTGTTTCCCTAATGACAGCATTAAAATGGTAAAAATAAAGACAGCTCTTATTCTGACATTGAATGTATACCTAAAATTCACTGGAAAAAAATTACTGTGTATGTGCAGTAAATTGGCAAATTCTTATGCTAAGATAACTAATGTAAAGAAGAAATGCTGACCAGTGTATGGTAAACCTGGTTTCTCTTCTCTCTCTCAATTACTGCACGTTCTCCCACTGCCTGCTCCAGCCAGATTAAAATGACTTTAATGACTTGGATGAATAGCATCAGGAGTTAGCAGAGCTCATGAAGTCTCCACTGAGATCGTTGCTCTGCATTTTACTTCTGTTAACAAAATTAGATATGAGTTGCCTGTGTGTCCTCAGAAGGGTTGTTTCTTGTATACAGGGCTTCCCACAAACTAGAAAAGACAATACTTTTCAAGAATTGCTTCATAAGTGATAAATTACACAAATTTCTTTACACTATGAATCACTGAATAATTTACCCAGAGGATACCAATGTATGCCTCAATAAAAAGCGTTTAGTGCAATTACAATTTTATTCATAAGCCACTTTGCTCATGCTCACTAAAGGTATTTTGATGGGGGGGGGGGGGTGGGGTGTCCCCATTTCTTTGATTTTCCCTACTATATCAATTCTGAACTTTGCTTCCTACCATTGTAACTGCAAAGTTCATGTGAAAATTCTGATTCTGGTTTCCTGGAGTCCTCTGCAACATAATTAATTTTTGAGGATAAAATGCTTTTCTCAGATCTTGATTTTGTTCTTAATCTTTTCTTAAACAAGCAGAGCTCTTAACATCCTCACTGAGCAAAATTTAAAGTTGCCAGCTTGGATACCATCTTCAGTGAAGCTGTAACAAGAGTGCAGCTAAGTATTTACTTTTGGGGTAGAAACCGTGCTTCTGTGATGGTGCTGAAATTCACATTGGAGCTAGATGCAAAAAGAACACTGTTCTGTGTAGCTCTTAGTCAACAGACTGCATCCTACTTCCTACAGTGCAGTTGGTTCCTATAAGAACATTGGCATGGCACCTAGAAGTCCCATACATGGACTCTCTGTGCTAGGCCCTCAAAAAGCTGAGAACATAAGGATAGTCCCTGCTCAGAGCCTCTCATATATCAAAATCCTAAGCAAGAAGTTGTTCATAGAACACCAGTACATAACAAGACAGCACCACTGGCAGCTAAGTACAGCAGGGGCCTGTTTGATGCAATTACCTGCAAGAAAATAAGGCAGCTTTGGAAAATAGCCGTAGTGGTAGTGTGAAGTATTTGAGTTGCCTTGGCTAGGGCTAACAGCTTGAAATTGTGAGGTAGTTTTAGTGACTGCTTTGTGCTGTAATTTCCACAAACAAATGCCCATGAGAAAACTGGATGTTGCTTTTGTTCTACTCAGACTGTGGATATGGTGGAGCTTGAGCACAAAGTCCCACACGGTGATCCAGGGTTCTCATTCCTCAGCACAGAGCAGCTGTCTAATACTCAATGTCTATGCTTATATTAATAAAACATGATGCCAGAGGACAGACTTGGCATGATTGCCAACACTATTAAATTTCTAGGCTGGTTCCTGGTATGGTATTAATGTGGTGTGGTCCTATTTGACTCCTCCAGAAGTTAGCACAGTTGAGAGGTCATTTTCAAAAGGCTGGTCAGGTGCTACCTCCCTCTTTTGTAGGCTAAAGAGATTTTAGCTGGACTGACACAAGCCATATCATACCGCTTAGCCTCAGGATTAGAAAATAGACCATTATCTCATCTTACTGCTATAGGTATGGCTGTTAGATCCCTGTCTGCTCCACCTGAAAGTTCATCCACAGCTAAGGAAATCCTAGGTCTTCAGAACAGACCTAGTTTGAGAAAAAAAGCTGTGATTACCATATTAAAAGCAGAAGTAGTTAATCTGCTCTGCAACTCCAGAAACACGTAATCTGTATTCTAAGTGTATTAACAAATGTTAAGACCTCACAAAAGAGTTTTTATATAAGCTGAGCATGTTGAGCTGAAGGATTTGTGAAGAAATGTCTTCACAATAGCCCAATGGCTAGGGCACAGGTCCCCAGAAAGGAAAACTGGGTTTTTCACCCATCTTGAATATGGAGGAGTTTGAACTCAAGGTGTTTATGCTGTTCATGCATTTGATATTAGAAACAAAAACAAAACAAAACAAAACCCCCACACCACTATTACTTCAGTGGAGCTGTAGGGTCCTGAACTAAACTTACAATTGCTTGGAAACCTTGTTCAGATTATTTCATTTTGTTGACTGAATGGGGAATTCATCTGTCATGATAAATTAAAACTTGTATCTCTTCCTTTCCCTTCTTCCAGTATATGACCTTCGCCTTTGTGATCAGAGCACTTTCTGGAGTTGTGGGTTGAAGTCCCTGAGCAGAGCAAGGTCACACTCTGTGCACGTGCTCTAGCCAGAAGACTATTCTGCAAAATGTAAGTACTGCCACTTCCTCTGCCCAGTTTTTCAGTTAGTGCATGTCAATCAATATCTAGATAGAAGCTGACATCCTGGTGTGGGTTTCTCTGCTTGAGTCTGAATTGCAAGAGTATTAGCGCTGAAGTTCAGTGCCTCTGAATGTATGCACATGTGAGTGAAGATACACAAGGAATATTCAGACCCACCAGACAGGTACCAGGGAGTTTTATGTGCACCAAGGATGAGACTGTGTTGGGGATTAGGCCATCTGGAAGAGAAGTGTGTGCATCAATTCTTAAAACTCCAGTTAAGCATCTGGATTTCCTAGACCTTAGCCACAGGCTATATCTAGAGCTTACTGCTGTCAACACAGACACTGATGTTGGATGGCACTAAGTTTTATATGATTTACAGCAGGCATCTCTTGAAAACATGTATCTAAATAAATTCAATACGCTGAACATCTTCTATTCAATGAATAGAGTCCTGTTGTGTGTGAATAATTTTAATTTCCTGTTTGAGGGCAGCTGTTTACTTTAGTGAGCAAGCTGCAAAATTATTTCCTTTGGCTAGTTTCTAAGCCAGAACTGACACCGGACTTGAATGTAACTCTGAACCAGTGATGATACCTTTTTGTCACTGATGTTGCTGTTTTGCTTTCTGTATCCATTTATAGTTTTAAAATTATGAGATGCTCACAGAGATAGACCTACACTAGAACAAATAAATGCCATCATAATATAGATGAAAACTAGTAATAAAATATATTTGGATTCCATGTTCCTTGTGTTTTGAGAGATCACTGCAGTGACTGCAACACGGGTAGTCACTGCAATGCATGTGTAGTCAACCTATGTCTTTTAAGGTTTCAGATATCTGTGCAGTATCTCAGGAAGAGTAACATGTTTGCGTTACTTTCATCTGGAAGCATCTTGCACCGTTGTGGTTCATTTCAGTTATTCTCAATAATGTCTTGCCAAATATCCTCTTGTGAATAAAAGATGGAGGGCAATAAATATTTCCAAACATGATCAACATTTGCTGGGGGGTGCAGGGGGGAGGGGGTGTGGCGGGGGGGGGGAGGGGAGAGAAAGCACACTATAGGGAGACATGAAGAGGGACACAGAGAGAGAGAAAGGGGGAAAGAAACCTGATCTGTTTTCAACAGGCAAACACAACTTGCATAAGACCCTCACCTACAGCATTTAACACACTGTAAAATAACATTATGTATATAAACTTTATCAGACATTTCATCTTTCAAATTTTATTTCACCATTAGTCTTGAAATATCCCTAAGGTATTGTCTTACTTGCAAAATGTTATTTCCATTAAGTTGAATATCATTCTTTACAGAATTCAGGTCAAACAAGGGGCAAAACTAAATCCAAACCAAACAATATGTGTCTGCAATAAATTTTTGTTCCTGAATTATTCATACATAATGGCATAGGTGACTCTTCAAGCATTTTGAATTAACTAGAATTGATTTCTCACTTTTTTATGCCTAGTTGTACAAGCTTTTTTGTACTTTTACTTCTCCTTAACAAATAAAGTATTGATTCAACTCCACTGAACATGTTTTATTTAAACTTTGCCCTTTGTCAGCAACTTAGTTCTCTACCCAGAATTCTCCTCTTTGACTTTCCATTGTCTCTTGATCTGGAAGGTGAAATACACTGGACAGCTTCCTTGGTATGACATAATGTATAAAATACATTTGAAATTTGCAGGGAACAGTTGCAATACAAAGCACACACCATGCACTTTAAAGCACTTAGTGTTCCTTTTCTTGACTAGACTCCCAGATTGCACCCTGGGAAATTCAACAAAGTCAAATTACACAGACATACAAATAACAGCCATTTTTTCACCAATATTTTTTTTTCCCCTTTGGCTAATTTATTCTTATTTCAGTTTAAAACTAACATTAGATGCTGAACTCAGATGCCCTCTCACTCTCCCTCCTCAACCGGAAAGGGAGACAAAAAAAGATGGGAAAGTTAATGGGTTGAGAAAAAGGCAGGGAGATCACTAACCAGTTACCATCACGGGCAAAAGAGACCCTTGCTGGGGAAAATTAATGTAATTCTCTGCCAATTAAAATAGAGTTGGACAGCAAGAAACAAAAATAACCATGAAAACAATAACTACCCCCTCGCTTCTGCTTCCTTTTTTCCAGGCCGAGCTGCTTCTCCCCTGTGGGCTGGGGCTGGGCAGGGGCCGGGCTGGGG
>JAVJGI010000040.1:2426683-2454278 GCA_035590275.1 Ibycter americanus
GCCTCCCCCCAGCCCCACTGCCAATGTCTGCACAGGAACACCCCAATAGAGTAAGTGGTGGGTATGGAGAAAGTTAGTTACAAAGTCTGTTTTAACTCCAGTGCAGGGCTTTCCCTACAAACACTTTTCAGATCCCATCCTTCAGTGTGTACGTTTTGTGTTTACCAGTGTAGCACGCTGCTCTGTACAAAGTCTAGGGCACCACATTCTCCCATCCCTCTTTTCCAGGAGTGGGGGGAAAGAAAAGATGTCTCTGTAATACTGCAAGAAATGAGGCATTTCAAAAGTAGTTCACTTTATTTCAGCAAGGGCTTTACAGAGTTACAGTTTACAGAAGAGAACACTGGCCATGATGTCTATAGTTCAGTAGTGTGTAGGATCCCAGTCTATCTCTTTGCTCAGATAAAGATATTTGTTATATAATATATATCCAAAATATCAACTTTATTCTATACATAATCTTTTAACTCTTCACCTCATTAGATATGGACAGATCTACAATTCATCTGCAAAAATTATCTGAATGTAGACGTAAAGACAAGTGAGGAAACAACAAACTACCATATTGATGGTAACACAAAGTACCTCCTCTTCACATGCAAGCTCTTTTCCTTATAGCAAAGGCAGCTGCAGAACATTACCTCTAAACAACCCTCAGTAAGAACTGACATCATACTGCATTTGTATATCCTTTAGTGACAGTCACAGAAGAGTTGGTCTTTACCAAGTGATGGTAGATATCTATTTCCTGGTTATCTGCAACAGAATCAGCTTGAAAGAGCTAGTCTTGTCTGATTCACAAGATTATGATCATGGTCAATAAAGTTATATAAAAAGATGTGATAAGTATGAAGTCAAAGTTTATTTTAATTGGTAGAATAGAACATAAATGTATATAACTTCATTGTATATACATAGAAATGTAATAAAATCATAGAGGTAGCCATTATTCAGTATGAAGAAAAAATGGGACCTTTATTTTATAATTTCTTTTAGAAAGGCAGAGAAGACCTGATAGCAGTATTCATTAGATCTTACATTGGCCTCAGTGGGTTATGAGTCAGGCTCCAGACTATGTTTCCAGGTGATTGTTTTTTATGCTTAGTTCACAACTTGTGAGCTGTCTGAAAATGCAAATAAAGCAAGCAAGGAATTGAGCAACTCTTTCTTACCCCCTAAATAAAAGTATAGCATGTGTGACATTTAACTAGTTTAATCATAGTGAATGCCACAAATGTGTGTATTTCCACTATAGTTGTTTTAATAAAGCTTTAAGAACTCTTGAAACTGTACAAACTGGCCTCTTACGACTGTTCAGTAAAACCTGGTGTAGTCTGACTAAAATTCTGGTGGAATATAGCACTTTCCAAATTTTCAGTACAGAGGATCTTTGTTCAACTGTTTAAAAGTGAAATGGAAATCATGAGAGAGATGGTTTTAGTACCTGACAGTAATTGGAAGAAAATTGGTTAGACACTCTAAAAAAAAGGAAGGAGCTGCTTTGCTGGAGCAGCTAATCCTGGAAACCATTTCCAGGCACATGAAGGACAAGAAAATCATGAGGAGCTGTCAGCACTGCTTCACCAAGGGGAAGTCACGCTTGACCTACTGATAAACTTCTGTGATGAAGAGACTGGCCTGGTAGATGAGGGGAGAGCAGTGGATATGGTCTACCTGGGCTTCAGGAAGTTGTTTGATACTGTCTCTCTTAAGATCCCCTTAGAGAAGCTGTTGATGTGTAGGCTGGATGAGCAGGGAGGTATATTTAAAACCGGCTGAATGGCTGGGTCCAGAGAGTAAAGATCAGTGGTGCAAAGTCTAGTTGGAAGCCAGTGACTAGTGGTGTACCCCAGGGATCAATACTGGGTCCAGTCCTGCTCAACATCTTCATTACTGACCTGGATGATGCGGTAGAGAATACCCTTAGCAAGTTAGCAGATGACACCAAACTGGGAGTAGTGGCTGATACACCAGAGGGATGTGCTGCCACCCAGAGGGACCTCAAAAGGCTGGAGAAATGATCCAACAGTAAATTAATGAGGTTCAGCAAGGAGAACTGCAAAGTCCTGCAGCTGGGGAGCAACAACCGTATGCACCAGTACATGCTGGGATCCAAGCTGCTGAAAGCAGCTTGGCAGGAAAGCCCTCGGGGGTCCTGGTGGATACCAGGTTGAATATGAGTAAAGACTGAAGCAAAAAAGTCTTTGAGTAATTCAGCCTTCTCCATGTCCCAGGTAACCAGGTCTCGCATTTCCTTCTGGAGAGGGCCCACATTTTCCCTGGTCTTCCTTTTATCAGTGGCATACCTATAGAAGCTTTTCTGGTTCTCCTTGATGTCCCCAGACAGATTTAATTGTATCAGGATGTTAGCTTTCCTAATCTGATCTCTGGCTGCTCAGGCAATCTATCTGTATTCCTCCCAGGCTACCTGGCCTTGCTTCTACCCTTTGTAGGCTTCCTTTTTGTGTTTCATTTTGTCCAGGAGCTCCTTGTTCATCCATGTAGGCCTCTTGGCTTTATTGCCCAACTTAATCTTTGTTGGCACACACCACTCCTGAGCTTGTAGGAGGTGATCCTTGAATATTAACCAGATTTCTTGGGCCCCTCTTCCCTCCAGGGCTGTATCCCATGGTACTCTACCAAGCAGATCCCTTAAGAGCCCAAAGTCAGCTCTCCTGAAGTCCAGGCTAGTGATCTTGCCATGCACGCTCCTCATTGCCCTAAGGATCTTGAACTCCACCATTTCCTGATCACTGCAGCCAAGGCTACTCTTGAGATTCAACATTCCCCACCAGCCCCTCCTTGTTGGTGAGAACAAGGTCCAGCATGGTACCTCTCCTCATTAGCTTCTCTGTCACTTGAAGAAGGAAGTTATCACCAATACATTTCAAGAACATCCTGGATGGCTTATGCCCTGCTGTGTTATCCCCCCAGCAGATATCGGGGTGGTTGAAGTCCCCCATGAGGACCAGGGCTTGTGAACATGAGGTTGCTCTTACCTACCTATAGAGGGCCTCAGCTGCTCAGTCTTCTTGGTGGGTGACCTGTAGCAGACCCACACTATAATGTCGCCTGTCCCTTTCCCTGCTCTCCCTTTACTCTGACCCATAAGCTCGCTCTCGGTCAGCTCCTCATCCACCCGCAGGCAGAGCTTCATGCACTCTAGCTGGTTTCTGACATAGTTTGACACCGCTTCCTTGTCTCCCTTTGCCTGTCCTTCCTAAAGAGCTCTGCTTGTCCTTCCTAAAGATCTTGTATCCTTCCATTCCCTTGAACATCAGGAAACACTTTTTTACTGTTACTGTAAGGGTAACTGAGCATGGGCACAGGTTGCTCAGAGAGGTTGTGTAGTCTTCCCTGTCGGTGACATTCAAAAGCCATCCAGACTCAGTCCTGTGTAACTGGCTCTAGGTGGTCCTGCTTGTGCAGAGTGGTCAGACAAGACAACCTCCAGGGTCCCTTCAAACCTCAACCATTTTTGAGTCCGTGATTCTGTGATAAATATTTTCTCTATAATTTTAGTCCATCAGGTCCATTAGACTGTAGGATTCAGAGATACCATAATGGCACATAGGTTAAAATTTCCTTGAGGCATTAATATCACCTTTATTGTTTCCTGTGAAAACCGCAATACATTTACATTTGTGCTATCAGCTGTAGGACAAAAATACAGCATGTACCACCACAACTGCCAGAGGCAGTCCTGTAAAATCATGAAGTTTGTGAGGGAATTCTCTTTTTCACTTGGTAGGTAGAAATGTATGTGACATTTAAAAACATCCTATCTTGCAGCTTTCTAAAGTAAGTAACCACCTTTGTTTATTTGCATAATCTCATAAATTCCATTTTAAAACTAGACTGGCTTGTGGTCCTTATACACCTTGTGGAAAGCTATTTAAGATATCACTTAGATTACTAGAATCCTTCTTCTGTTTTCTAGCTTTAAGCCCACCATTTCTTATGTCAACATTGACAGTTAAGTAGGTCTTTTCCCTCCATAATGCTTAGCCCTTTTGAATATGATCAAATCCCCACCTAATATTAATTTAGCTAAGACAAAAGACACTTTTCTAAGGCTCCCTTTCTGTAACTGTTTTGTATTCTTTGGGTCTCCCTAGTAGCCTTTCTCTGAACTTGCTCTTGTCAGAATGTATCACTCCTGAATGCAGCTGACAGAACAGTATAGATGATTCCTCTGGGCTCTTCCAGATGTTTTCTGCTGTCTTCTTAATCTGAACCTGGACTACCCAACCTGACTCTTTTAAAGACTGCATTTACATGTTTCTTGACAAGCAACATCCATGTCGCAGGAACATTTTGCAATTCACTGACAGAGATGGCTACCCGCTTTATAGTAGCCTACATCTGTGCATGTTGCCTTGGGGACTGAGGATGCTCCTGAAAGTCTGCCTTCTGATTTTCCTCCAAGGTGGTCCATGCCACATGTCCAGTCTGGGTCACAGAATCATAGAGTCATAGAATGGTTTGGGTTGGAAGGACCTTAAAGATCATCTAGTTCCAACCCCCTGCCATGGGCAGGGACACCTTCCACGAGACCAGATTGCTCAAAGCCCCATCCAGCCTGGCCTTGCACATTTCCAGGGATGGGGCATCCACAGCTTCTCTGGGCAACCTCTTCCAGTGCCTCACCACCTTCACAGTAAAGTGTAAGGGTCCTTTCTGAGGAAACGCTTTGTTCATTGACTGGGTGCCAAACCTGGCAGAGTTTTTATGCCAGAGTGATTATGCCACACCTGTCTGTAATGAGGGGTGTGCCCAAAGCCTCCCCATGAGGGGTGTGCCCAAAGCCTCCTACAGCTTAAGTATTGGGGAAGAAGAGACCTCCTCAGATGAGCATGGAGGAAGTAAACAGCTCAGTGGAGTGTGAACTGGCTGCAAAGGTGCTTTGCTGCATGTAGGTATATTCCAGGGCAGAACTTGGGTGGATAAGTGATTGTATATAACCAGCACTTATGCATACAATAAAGGATCTCACTTGGGGTTTGTGCCTTCATATGCCACAGTAAAGAATTTCTCGCTAATACCTAATCTTAAATCTACCTTCTTTTAGTTTAAAACCATTACTGTTTGTCCTGTTGCTACAAGCCCTCCTAAAAAGTCTGTCCCCATCTTATAAGCCCCCTTTAGGTACTGCAAGGCCACTACAAGGTTTCCCTGGAGCCTTCTCTTCTCCAGGCTGAATAATGCACGCCTCTCAGCTTGTCATCTTAGGAGAGGTGCTCAATCCCTCTGATCATCTTCACTGCTGTCGTTCCAAGAGGTCCACATCCTTTTTATATTGGGGGCTCCAGTGCAGAATGCAGTATTCCAGGTGGGGTCTCATGAGAGCAGAGTAGCAGGGGAGAATCACCTCCTTCAGCCTGCTGGCCACACTTCTTTTGATGCAGCCCAGGATACAGTCAGCTTTCTGGGCTGCAAGCGCACAGTGCTGGCCCATGTTGAGCTTTTCGTCCACCAGCACCCCTAAGTCCTTCTCCTCAAGGCTGCTCTGAATCCATTCTCCATGCAGCCTGTATTGATACTGGGGGTTGCCCTGACAGAGGTGCAGGATGTTGCACTTGGCCTTGTTTAACTTCATAAGGTTCCACTCAAGGTCACCTGAGTGAAAGCCCCAAATCTTCATTGCTAGACCACAGGGGAAGTATGGGACCTGAGCCCACATCACCATGAAGACAAAGCCACATGGTGTTATCAAAGAGTTGGCCAAGGCCACTCTCCTCTGAGATGTTACAGTGTTGACCTTTCTCTTGCAAAGGCAACTCCTGACTGGGACTTTTGTGCATAGTGATCTCCCTATAACTCTTTCTCATAAAGACATAAAGAGAATTTGTTTAATTTTAGTTTGCTTTTGTCGAATCTTCATTTGTCAAACATGATTTGTCAAATCATCTGGTGATTTTCAGGAGGAAAATCATCCATAAGCAGAAAACCTCACATTTCATATTAAATGGTATGTTTGAAGTAGACATTGCTGAGACTGATCAAGCACAGAATGATTTACTTCAGGATAATAAATAGTACTGATAATCAAAACATGTTTTTCTCAGTTGCTCAATGCTGAAGACTTCTTTTCTTTGTATGTTCAGTCATGGACAAGAACGAAGAGGAAGACAAAAGTTATGTGGGCAGTTAAGGTTTCCAGTACAGAGACTGATGAGGCTGGTAAGTAGCACAATGTGATACTACAAACTACAGAGAGAAAGCACAAGTGTAGTACTTATGCCTTTCACCTTCCTGCTGTTTTCTCTGATATTTTGATGTTACTGAAGTACAAAGGAAGTGCTCCTAAAAGCTATTGACAGTGTACTGAGAAAACACAATAGAAAACAGCAAGTAGTGGGCAATCACACAAAGTTGCTAGTCAAGCTGAACCAGCTTAAAATGAAGTTGCGCAGATTCCAGCTATGAAATTAGCCTCCTATGAATACTTCAGCCTTGCTGATGGTAGTAAGGTACAGTAAGAGGCTCTTCCCCGTATCCATCTGATGAAGTTTGTCTTCTGTTGGACAGTGCAACTGCCTTCCTCTCACAAGCCCTAACCAACAAATTTGAATCCATAAGGTGTTGAATTAAACGCTTTATTCCAAAGCCAGAAGAAAATAACTTAATTTTTCCTGTTCCCTTCATTTGGCTCTGAACCAGTGTTTCAAAATAATAGCATGTCCTAGTGAAGATTTAATTCTGTTAATCAGCCTTTGCAATTATTTCTTGTTGCATGCTTCAGTTCACAGGATGTACAATGAAAGGCTGATATTTACCACCATTGGCTGGTAATTCATTGTTACTGTATTTTTTTCTGCAGTAGAGAATACCGATTTATCAGAACCTACACTTCTGCAGGCAAAAACATGTTTTGACTGATATCTTCAGTCAAATTTTGAAAAATTAAGTTCTGGATACTACAATATATTTCTAGGGACTTTTTCCCCCACAGCTTTAAAAAACTTTTTACTTTGAATTTCTAATTAATTTATATTGTCATGCATACCATATTGATAACAAATCCTTTCAAATTTTTAAACTGAAATGTTTTGACTTACCCATGCATATTTCTTCCTTCTCAGGGTTTCCATTTTCTTAACATTTTGTACATACTTAATATTTTGGAGGGTTTTGTCAAATCATGATTAAAAGATCATTTCACTTCTTATTTCCAAAAGTTTTGGTGTGCTAAGAAAACTTGTTTTTAAAAATGCAGCCCCAACAGCTACCTTACCTTAAAAGCTGATGTGGTGGGTTAACCTTGCTGGCACTAGGTACCCACCAAGCTGCTCTATCAGTCCTCCTCCGCCTATAGGACAAGGGAAGAAATATGATGGGTCAAGATAAGGACAGGGAGATCACTCACCAATTACCATCATGCGCAAAACAGACTTGACTTGGGGAAATTAATTTATTGCCAATTAAACAGAGTAGGATAGAAAGAAATAAAAGCTAAACTAAAACCACCTTCCTCCACCCCTCCCTTCTTCTCAGGCTCAACTTCACTCCCAACTCTTCTATCTCCTTTCTGCAAACGGTGCAGAGGGGATGGTGAATGGGGATTGCAGCCAGTTCCTAATGCATTGTCTCTGCTGCTCCTTCTTCCTCACCTTGTTCCCCTGCTCTACTGTGGGATCCCTCCCCAGGATATAGTCCCTCCATGAACTGCTCCAATGTGGGTCCTTCCCATGGGTTACAGTTCTTCAAGAATTGTTCCAGTATGGGCGTTTTCCATGGGGTACAGTCCTTCAGGAATGGACTGCTCCATGGGCTCTCTTTACAGGCCACAGTTCCTGTCAGGAGCCTGCTTTTGCATGGACTCTCCATGGGCTGCTCCTGTGTGAACTCTCCACAGGCTACATCTTCCTTCAGGGCATATCCATATGCTCCAGTGTAGGGTTCTCCATAGGCTGCAGTGTAAATATTTGCTCCACCATGGTCCTCCATGGGCTGCAGGACAACCTGCCCCACCATGATCTTCACCAGCACCTGGAGCATCTCCTCCCCCTCCTTCTTCACTGACCTTGGTGTGTGCAGGGCTGTTTTACATTTTCTCACTCTTCTCTCTCAGTTGCTGTTGTGCAGCATTTTTTCCTCTTTCTTAAATATGTTATCACAGAGGTGCTACGTCACTGATTGGCTTGACTTTGTCCAGCAGTGGGTCCATCTTGGAGCCAGCTGGAACTGGCTCTATCAGACATAGGGGCTGCTTCTGATGTCTTCTGACAGCCCTGCTACAAAATCTTGCCATGTAAACCCAATACAGTTTCTTTGAGATCCATAAATGAAGAAGTCTGAGTAAGAACTGTCTTTACCTGCACACTGTCAAGAAAATGTGTGTTAACACCAGACACCTCCAATCATGTCTATTAAATACAGCTGGAAATCAATGGCATACTTGTCTTACACACTTGCACAGCACGTCTGAAACTGCAAAGCACTCCTTGCTATGATCCCTGACACCTAGAAGCAGCACAAAGAGGCTTGCTTCCATGCCAGTCAACTAACTCTCTAGATAAGGTGGCCTTGCCCATGTTCTTTATTGGGAGTTCTAACATCTAAATTAGGCCCAGGAATTGTCTGGGACTGGGAATGCTGCCAAAGCCATGCCAGGGACCGTTCCATGAATTTAACAGCATGGATGATTGAATTCCAGTGCTTGGAATTGCTCGTGAGCTCTGCTCAGTTCACCAGCTAACAAGTTGCCTTGGAGCGCTGTCCGATCTTCCACCACCTTACTAACATGCTCTTATTGCTTTGGTGCATGGAAGTGCTATTGTTCATGCTTTAGAGGTAAGAAACTAATATATGACATATAAAAGTAATCTGACCTAACTTCAATGGGTAGGATTTCTTCCCATCAAAATTCTGCAATATCTGAAATTAAGGGACTTAATTGTCTTACAGAGGGTTTTTTCACGTAGCTGCAGAAGGAACTTGGATGACTGATTTAGTGTAGATGACTACCCTGGGCTGTACTAGACAATGCTGTGATGAGCAGTGTGCTTATGGGCTACATTCACGTGGCCTGTGGCATCTACGTGTTATGTGGTGGCAACATCCAAGACACCACATAGTGATTCAGTCAGATCTTGCACCTCAGTACTGTCATTGGGGAAACATAATCACAACACTTAATTTCGGCAGCCGTGGAAGGAATGATCTATTATCTTCTTTGTGTCAGTACTGCACAGAGACAGGCTCTGTTACGTGAACCTGTCTAATCATTACCTCGTGCAGAAAGTGTGTGTGCAGTTCCCCCATATCTGACCCCCCAATCCCACTCCTGCTACTGCTGCTCCCAGGTGCACATTCATACCTCCCTGTTAGCACTGGCTGTTAATTGTTTGGCCCTTCTGTGATTTGTTTTAAATCTTTAAACAGGCAGGAAAATAACCCACCAAAACTAGAATAAAGTTCTGCCAGCATTTTTGTCAGAAGCTGAGAAGCCACATAGATTCTTGAGTCACTTAAGTGGAGTACAGAGTGAGGAAGGGAAGAGGACAAAGTGGTATGGGACTCCTTTGAGCGTCAGCAACCACTTGTAACATCTTGTGTCTCTCCTAACCACATTGCCTAGCCTTGACTGTCTGATAATCAAAGCTGTTAGCCCAATCACTTCAATTGGTTATTGCAGACATTCAAGAATTCTCTTTTCTTCTTTTTGTAGTTATAAGCCTTTATCAAACAAACAATAATTGTTTCAAGCATCTTATGACTGCTTTCCTAGAAAAGTAATTTTTCTAGTCACGTAGCTCCCCCTTTTTATGGCTCTGTACATGGTTAGATGGGTGCTGTTCGGAGAAGAGCTTCATCTGGCTTCCTTATTAAGCTTGTTCAGCTGCTATCTTGACATTACCTCCTTACCAGCATTTCTCACCTGCCTCACAGAGGTGTTATGTGATGTAATTAGTTTTATTATTATTGTGATTACCATGAAACGAAGCTGACAAAATGACACTGCTTCTGCAGGCTCTTCCCACCATTTTTTGCTGAGCTTTAAGATTATTTTAGCAGTTGGAACTTTATCCTGTGCTAGTTACTGATTCTCACTACTTCTTTATTTTTCCTTTTGTGTCATTTGTTATGGTGGTGATAAAGCATGCTGACATATTCTACTGTATTATTTTCCACAGCTGGCTTGAAAACAAAAGTCACTAACAAAGTGCTGTTACTAGTAGGTCCCTTCTCCCCTTTTAGGCAGAGGGAACAAATAAACTTTTTCTTCCCCCCTGCCCAAGGAAATTGAGTACAATGTACACACATATTTTGCACGCTCACGGAGCCTGGAGAATGCAAATGAATGATTTAGGTAATACTTTGATTCAAGTTCCCTGGTTTTGTCCCAGATTCATAGACAATTTAGATGTTGCCACACTGAGTATTTAAATGCTTAACAATGGCCTGTTTTCCTCCAGGAGACAAATTCCCAGTCTCCAGTTACAGAGGTTCGCTGTGCTGGAAATGAACATGAGTAGGTGTTTCACACAGGAGTGGAAAAAGGCAGCATGCTGAGCCAGTCTGTGCCTGTCAGAAGGGATATGTTTGAACTGTGTTTCTCACAAACACACATGGGAAACAAACTGAAGTTCCCAGGTATGTGCTTCTGCAAAATTTCCCTTTGCACCTCTGAGTGTGCACATGTAGTAGTGTAGAGATTGACTTCTACACCAGGAAAACAACATTGATAGCTAAATTCCATCCTCAAGGATGGCAAGGGCCCAAATCCACCTTTCTCGCATCCCAAAAGTGCTGCAGATTGCCATCTCTAACTCAGGGTCCCTAAATCAATCTGTGTATTTATCGGGAGCTAGCCCTCAGTTTATTTAACTTATCAAAAGGAAAGAGGAGGAAGAAGAGGATTTTGGAGGGATACTGTTTACAACTGCAGTCAGGTAGTTGTTAGTAATACCCTGGTAGAAAAGGCAAAGCAAAATCAAATACTTCAAAGATGATGCTGGAAATAAACTGAAAATGCTAATTCTTTTAAAATTGTACATACCTGTAGAAAAATCTCACTTGACCCTGGAATACAGTTTTTAGTAGTTCAAATCTTTCAAGTAATTTTGTATGCATTCCTAATAAATATGCCTTCATTTATCTATTTCTATATTTATTTATTAAAAATAGTAGTTGAAATATTATTAAATATCATTTAAACATTGTAAGTTATTTTTAATTTTGAAGGTTATTTTGAACACATTATTTCCATTCATCATAAATGAATAAAAACCCCCTTTTTTAGCATTAAAAGTAATCTTCAAAGTTTTGTGAACATCAAATTATTGATCTATCCCCTAAATGGTTCTTTCTTTCTAATAATCTGCACTCTGATACATTAGTTTTGAGGCCAAAATTTATTAACCTTGCTTTTTTCTTTGTGTTATTTTTTTTATTTTGTTTTGTTGAGGTTTTTTTAGTTATTCTAAAATCCAACTTTCTTTAATATATACTTTATTTCTTTACATCCATGCTAGTGCCTTCAGGGTATCTAGGTGATAAATGCATAATAACTCTGCTTTCCTGTTTGGAAGAAGAGCAACCTTACCCTAATTTGCTTTGAAGCAGCCAAATAGTTTTGTGATTTCCTTAATACAATATTTCATATTCCATGTAATACAACATTTATTTTCCAGTGAATTTATTCATAGTTAATTGCATTATACTCTGTCTGAATATGACACTGTGAAGCAATTCCCGAAAATTCTGGTCTGATTCTTCAAGATCAGAAACCCAAAACAAAACAAAAAATCCTCACATAATCGCAGAAAATGTAATGTAGTGTCCAAGCCTGAGCTGGAGTGATCAGGAGACCCTGACTCTGAAGCAACTCCTCTAAAAAGGAGGATCTCCAATCCTTGGAAAGCTGCTATTATCATCACAACTGAAAACCTGTCTTATCAGAAAGCTGAGGGGTGATTTCCTTTTTTCTTTCTTTCGGGGAATGTGTGTGTAAAGGACCCTCTTTTTTAATATTTTTTTTAATATTTTCTCTTTTGTACGGAAGTCTTGATTAATGTCTACATTACTTGTCCTGTCTCTTATCCTGCTGGAAAATGAAAGGTTAAAAGCTTGGTGTCTTTATTCCAGGTTTTGAAAGATACAATTCAAATGGAAAAATGAGAGTGTAGTGTAATACCATATGCAGTTGGCATGTTGTCCTGTGCTGGAAAGGAATATGGATAGAGCAGATTGTGTGCAGGATTTGAAAGGGAAGCCAATGCTCTTCTCTTGTTCCCATTCTCTTTTATCCTTTTTTGCTCACTTGCTGATAATTACATTTAGAAAAATGTACATAAATTAATTCTGTTTATGCTATTGTGTGATCTGCAGGATGTAAACTTAAGAACTTCTGCATTTGGAAGTCTAGATATTGGCACACATGAATAATAATTTGAATGAAAAATGAAATGTTATGCAGTAAATCTAAACATTTATTTTCCTCCATGGCCTCCATCAGACCTGCACAGGTCTGGTTCTGGAAAAGTTCCCTGTAGGTAGTGGAAATTTGTGAATGTGGCCTGAATTAAAATCTGAGGAAGTCAATATAGAATCACTCCCCATGTCTCAGGGTGTATTTCTAAATGGTCTGTCCTTAGTACTTGTGCTAATGATGTCTTCACCTTCTTTGCAATAAAATTGCAACATAACGTTATTATGAACCACAAGAGAAACCAGGGATCAAATTGTCTGTGTTTATCATGTCTTTTAATGACTGCATCTATACTAGAAAATCAAGCAAGGCCAGGGAATTGACTCAAGCACTGACACATGATCATCCACACCCTTTATTAATCAGAACTTCCTTGGCACAGTTTTGGCCCATGCTACCAGAAACTCTCCCAGACAATGCCCATCCATAATTTGGAGGACACCATGGATCAGGGAAAGTTCCCAATAGACAGTGTGGATGGAGACACTCAGTTGTGGTG
Source organism: Ibycter americanus (assembly GCA_035590275.1). Lineage (NCBI taxonomy): Eukaryota > Metazoa > Chordata > Aves > Falconiformes > Falconidae > Ibycter > Ibycter americanus. The sequence continues at coordinate 2,439,619 of JAVJGI010000040.1, forward strand.
AAGCAGTTAGCTGTATGGTCATAATCCATATTTTCCCAATTTTCATAAGAGTTCAAGAAACAAAGCCCTTTTTTGTTTACTAATATAGACATAAATGGTAAAAAACTCAGCCTGTCTCAAACCCTCTTGATATGCATTGTAATGGCAATGCAAAACAGATGGAATGAAAAATATTGCTGTGATCCAGAAAGGATATAGTACAGGTGAAATTTTTGGGATCAAACCCACAGATGACACTATATTTGTTGTAACTGGGAGAAAGGAACAGAGAGTAGCAAAGGGCTCTTGTGCATCCATGTGGACCACCATGACTTGTGGCACATCTAACAAGACAAAAACATTAGGAATTGAAGGATTTCACAAAAAACAAGGCCAGTAGTAATGATTATGCAGCTGTTCTATCTTGATCCCCAGTGGTGCTAGTACAGCAAAACAGGGATCTGCAGGACACTGTAGTTTAAAAAATAGAGGTACTAGCTTTACCATACTGATGACCTAGAAGAATAAAGTTGAAGTCAATTGACAAAAGTGGGTGGGCTGCTTATTTTGGAGGGGATGTAGATTATAAGGGAGAATAGCTCTGGGCGGGAAAGAAGAGGGAAAAGAAATCAAAAAACCAAGGTGGGGCAAGTCATGTGAACAGGGCTGTATGGGGGCATCTGTCAAGCAGGTGAGCAAAACAGCCAGCAGCAGGGCAATAACTGTCACTGCTCCAGCTATGCCTGTGTCTGCCTTAGAATGTCGGGGGAAGCTGGGTACTCTCCCTGTCACTGATAAGGGAGCACCTAGAAGGAAGGAATGTTTTCTTATCAGCACAAAGTTCCTTTATTTCACTGCTCTATATTCTTTGTGTGACTTGGGTTAGCCACTCCAGACTGTCTTGTGCTCAGATGAATGAGAAGGGAAGGGGAGAGTAAACAGACTATTTCAGTTGGAAGGGACTTACAACGAACATTTAGTCCAGCTGCCTGACCCATTCAGGGCCTACCAAAAGTTAAAGCATGTCGTAAAGGGCATTGTCCAAATGCCTTTTAAACACTGACAGGCTTGGGGCATCAACCACCTCACTAGGAAGCCTCTTCCAGTGTTTGACGACCCTCTCAGTAAAGAAATGCTTCTTAAATATATGACTGTAATTGCTGTAGGGTCCCTGAAAGAACATGGAAGAGATAAGCACCTTCTGAGGCAAAGAGATCTTTGATGGCCTGAACTCACTAATGCTACAGAGAGCCTAGGAAAGCTTTCCCTGTGTTAGTGCTTCAGCTCAGTGCCCAAGGCTAGATATAATAAATTAAGGACACTTGTTTCCATGTCCGTGGTGTTCTTCCATGTGAAAGTAAAGAGAGCTTCATTAAAGATTGGGTGGAATTTGAACACTACTTTGTGGAAAACCAAATAAATCTTATTATTCATTCCCTCTCATTTCTTTACATTTTGCTAAGAGGTGAGAACACTGTGGGTGTTAACTACTGAGCTGCTATTCTAACTATTGAGAGAATTATTTTTGCAGGTGCAGTTGTGCCAGTGAAGAGCCTTTCATTACAACCATAGCTTCTTGTCACTGCCTCCCTGCCAACATGTCCCTTTGATCTTTGTTTCATGTGCTTGAAATGTAGCTACCAAAATTACTTCAGTCTCCATGAGTCAAGTTAACAAAGATATGCTATTTTAAAAGTCATCTGTCCCATTTTTTACTGAACTGGATTAAATCAGGATCAAGGAACGTTTCAGTCATTGGGTCAGAAGGGGTGGTAACCTTTCTGAGAGGAGCAGAGATGATGTGAATGACGATCTCTACAAATGGCATAATATAGCTAAAACAGGACAGCAGAAAAGAGCCTGAAATATTCTGTCTGTGAATGTATCATGAACAGGATGGGTCCTGCCCTTGCATAGATGCATATAGGTGACATTTTTGTATGCAGGAATATTTCTTTTCCTTTATGCACCTTTCAACCAAGATAAGAGGTATTGTGCTCAAGGTTCACAAGGACTTCACTCTCTGAGGGTCTTTAGAAATGCAAATCATCACTGTTGGTGGAGAAAGAGATCCTGCAGCTTAATTGCTTCAGGGATCTTCGGAAGCTGAGTACATTACAGATTCACAGAATCACAGAATGGTTGAAGTTGGAAGGGGTCCTGGAGGTCAGCTTGTCTGACTGCCCTGCCCAAGCAGGGCCACCTAGATCCAGTGGGCCAGGACTATGTCCAGACAGCTTTTGAATATCTCCAAGGACGGAGACTCCACAGTCTCTCTGAGCAACCTGCGCCAGTGCTCAGTCACCCTCATGGTAAAAAAGTTTTCCTGATGTTCAGAATTAATCTCCTGTGTTTCAGTTTCCACATGTTGCCTCTGGTCCCATCTCTGGGCACCACTCAAAAGAGCCTGGCTCTGTCCTCTTTGCATCCTCTCTTCAGGTATTTATATACATGAATAAGATCCCCTTCCTGAGCCTTCTCTTCTCCAGGCTGAACAGTCCCAGCTCTCTCAGCCTTTCCTCATACATCAGGTGTTCCAGATCCTTAATTACTTCTCTGGCCCTTCACTGGACTCCCTCCTCTATGTCCATGTAGTGCTGAGCACAGGGGAAGAATCACCTCCCTCAGCCTGCTGTCAAATGTTCTCATGTAAGCCAGACTAGCTCCTAGATGAAAAAACTGTTTCTTATGTCTTGACATGTAAGTTGTATGTTTTGAAGTGTTTCTTAGACATGAAACAATGCTGTTCTGTAGCAGACAAAGATTGTTACCAATGGACCAAATTTCTGTGCTACTACAAGCGTGTTAACTAAATGCTTCTGTACCTTAGCAGCATAATTTAGAACAAACGAATATCTTACCATAATTTGGTTTGAACTTAGCCAGTAAAGGAAACAGTTTCCAGGCCCAGACTTTCTGACACAATCATGCATGTCTATACATAGACTGTCCAAATGCAGATACTGTTTTTTTCCACAAACTAGGACTCAAAATAGCTCCCTTGTTCTTGGTCTGAGACTCTAATTAATTGCAACTATAATTTACACAATTGCTTTGAATTCATCCTGTCTCAAGAGAAAGTCAAGAACTTAATTAATCTCATCATCAGTTGACCCAGAGAAGGAGAAAGGATACACAAAAGCAAAGAGCTTTCAGTAGCTGATATACCTGGTGCAGCTTGGTTCAGTCCCAGTCATTTTCTCTTCAGCTGCTGAAGTTTTGGCATGCCAGCAGCTGAGGTTTATCTGTACCCATAGTCAGTTTGGAATAAATATTCTAAACAATAACACATGTGGATGCTGTTATTCTGAAATAATTTTATTATTCCAAAATAGTTTTAACCAGATTAGTAAGAAATTCTCTTCCTTCTGAGTAAGAATATATTGATAGGCTAATATGGAATGAGCATTCAACTTTAAATGTGTATCTTTTTATTCAGATTATGTTTCATGGGTAAATAGATACTGATGCAACCATTTTTCACAGTGAAAAGTGGAAACAAACTTGTCTTTATACCAGATGAACTTTTAAAGAAATTCTACAGAACATATTAGCACAAGAAACTACTGAAAATCCAAAGCTATTTTAAGCATTTGCTTAATCCAACTTCAGCCCAAGTTACAGTAACAGAACTAACAATGGGATAAATTGTAAAGACACTGATTTTGCATGAGAAAAGGGAAGGGAAGGGAAAAAGGTAACTGCTTTTAGCCACAAGACCAATAAGAAACTTTAATTCTTTAGGGACTGAAAAAAGATTAGCAGAGAGAGAATTAACCATCTGTGCAGCATCCTTCAGTGCTTCTCCTTCAAGGCTGTTCTCCCTGGGTATTGGGTTGACCCCATCGGATGTGTTTTATGAGACCTGATGGGATTGTATCCTTGGATGGCATCCACAATATGCTGGCTGCTTTGCTACTTCTTGCTGATAATATGCAAACCTTTCCTCTAACTGAGTGTGTGCTACTTACCCTTGAATTCAGTAATGGGTAAAAAGTTTATTTCAGAGTATAATACATGCTCGAGGGAGGACACAATATTTAGCTTGTCATAGTGCAGCCCTCTCACAGTTCCACATAGTCACAGAGCATACATTCTCTAATACAGTGATTTATAAAGGCATATATTTTCCACAGAGGTACTGATGCCTTTATATTGACAGAATTAGGTCATCTAAAGCAAAGACCCCCCAAAGGGATGGGTTGCAGGAAAGGACAAATTATTCATGTAGAAGGTAATGAATTATATTTTTTTCTAAATAAAGACTCAGATTTCTGTAATGTAACTAGAATAATCAAGTTGCTTATAATGAACATTGAGATTCTGAGTGATTTTAGGATACTATTATAAGGGTTTTTTCCCCCAGGTCTCCTGAAGGAAACTCAGTTTGGGTATTCTTATTTATAGTAAACACAAATCTTTATAGACAAAACAATGAATAAATTATATTACCAGTGTATAAGGCAAGAAATAAACAACCTTAATATATATATATTTTTAATCTCTTTTATTCCTTTACCCTGTCCAGTGTGGGCAGGTTGCTGTTAGCAATAACGGATACACTGCAATTATAACCTGATTACTTTTTGACACTGTGATAGAGAAGATGCGGCCTGGCAAATTCCCCTAAGGACATGGATATTTTGCTGTGCCTGGAAAATGCTCTGTGTATATAAAAGCATTAGGTGTGAGAAATTTATTTCCAGCACTCCATGCTAACATTCTACTGAAGGTTAATTTCCTAAAGAGCACCTGAGAAGAGAAACCTCATACAAGAGGTTTACCTGTACTGTTCTGCAAAAACACAGATGCTGGTATTGCAGCATCTTCTCACTGTAGAGTGAAATGTGAGACTTACTCCACAACCCTGTGAGTCAGCAAGGGATCTGTAGAAGAACATGTAATGTCTCAGTTTTGTCTCTTGGGTGAACTGCTCCAAGAATTTCCCTCAACCACTAGTTCCCCTATGGTCTTAATTCACAAAGAAAAAATAATGCAGTGGTCAAAACTTTAAACTTGAACACCAGGATTTAGTTCCTTGCTGATGCTGAAAGTACAAATACACTTCAGTTAAGGCATTTGCAGTGTGGCTATATATCTCCACTCTTTTTTCAGAGATGAGTAGTAGTTTATTATAGCAGTTCTGAGCAAAGTACATCAGCCTGCAGTGAGAAATAGTGTGAAGTTACCTTGGTATTTGAATGCTGTGTGTAGAAATATCCATAGAATACAAATGTTATTTTGGGAAGATTGCTCACTTAGGATAGGGTACATCACACCTTCACTTTGCAGACATCTGTACCTGAGCTGTCTTTTATGGTCAATGGAAATAAAATAGCATTTCCAGTGTGGGAGTCCTTTCATCTTACAGGAGATACAGAATAGGGAAGATGAATTGTACCCATTTCTCTCCATTTGTTATATAGAAAGTTCTCTTGAGCAACTTGGAGAGAGCTTCTTTACAGGGGTCTAAATTAGGTGAGATAAATCCCACAGGTTTTGAGTTCTTTTCCAATCTGCAAAATAGGAATATCAGTCTCCTGACATACTGATAAGATAGATACATAATACATCTCTTTTTTTAACACCTGAATATTACCAATATAGGCAAGTGCTTCCTGTATGTGCAAGAAAGAGAGAAAAATGTGGAATGAACCAGCTGCTGATCAGGTAATGGTGCAAAATCAAGGCAAGGCATGTAATAAAAGTGGACTTCTACTGCAGTGTCTGAGATCAGAGCCTAACAACTGCTTTCACATCCAGTCTGAGTTTTTTAAGCAATCAGATCTGCTCGGTGAGGATGGCAGCGCAGATTTGCTCTGCACACAGCACAGTGCCATTTCTATCCTGAGGGTCTTGTCACTCATCTTTGTAATTTTACACTGAGTCTTTTAGTTATAACATCTGATAATTTTTACTTTGATTTTAAATAAAGATATGTCTGTAACCACTGTCTGTGGTTACCACATATTTCCCCTGTGAAAGAGAAGTAGAAAGAGAAATTTTGACTTAAATGTAAGTTAAATGCTCAGAATTTGAAAAATTGAGCACACTCACCCACCCTCCCCCCAAAGCTGTGAGACATAATAAAATAGAATGAGGTTTGGGTGATTTTGTCCGTTTTCTTGGGATACGTGGTTTTAGCAATACTACACATGAAATCTTAGGATGCCACCAAAGTGTAAATAAGAACTCCTGTAAGCACAGTCAGAGAGCTGTAAAATACTGTGAACTACCAGTCTCTTACATGATCACAAATTTTAAAACAAAACAAAACAACAACAAAAAGCCCTATCTAGAATTGTAGTCCTTACTCAGAACTAGCCTTCACTTTCCTTTGCTGTATGTAAAAGGTATTGCTCTTCCATCTAATCATAGGAATTCACATGAGACTATACTGAACTAGGTATCCCTCTTTTTTAAATTAAGTGGATGCTGAGTAGGAGGCTATAAAATTGGCAGAAGAATAAAGCTTCTTGTCTAACAGCAACATTTGAGAAGAGACTTTTTTATGGTACGTCTTGGGCTCTGAACTCATTAGCATGATCCTTGGTAAACTTCTGACCCGTTTTTTACTTAGCACAGGACTGGCACAACTGCATTCCTCATTATATCAAATGAGTCCTGCTGACATGAACTAGGTACCAGCTTGTTAAGGAAAAGACAATAAAGGCAAAATTCTCCCAGCAGATCTGCATGACAGGTCTTGATTACTGACGCCCTGCTCTCTAAAAATGTGTAGTCTTGTCTTTGACGTGCAGTCTGAATCACACAATATCAGAGACAAAAGATTTTCCATGAAAAAATGAGTTCGTTAAATGGCATAAACAAACCTATTTTTCAGAATACTTTATTTTTAGACATTTTATTAATACGGTTCATAGAAAACATTTTAACAACAAAATTAATCACTGTTTAATTACAGGGAACAACAAATCACATATTCTTTCCCTTCCACACAGTGTACAAGAGAGGGAGAAGATCAATATTTGGACAAATGCATGCAAACTCAGCTGGCTATTTGGAGACCAAGAAGGATCCTACAGATTGTGGACCATGGATTAACCCTGATCTCACCATAAAGCAGCACACAGAGAGAAAAAATGTGATTTCACTGATGGACTGGCAATCAATGTGGCACCTTAAGAAACATGTCCGTGCAAAGGATCAAAATCTTCAACTTAAAAAAACTTACTAATAAAATAAAATCCTAGGCAGCTGTAACTCTGAAGGAGCAGTCTCAGAAGTGTTCTGAAATCAGGTGTTGCACCTTGTGTCCTTATAATCAATACACAAAGATTGCACTGAGTCACAGTACAAAATGGTGGAAAAATCCCACCTGGTTTGGGGGTAAGGCTGTGTCATAAGTTTTTCTGGTAGAACTCTGCTGCCTCTCAAGGAGGTAAATTTTCTGCTTGATTCCTTCTCTGTAAGGAGAGATAGGACAGCTTGGGATTTGCAATCTGTTTGCATGGTAAATAAAGATGGCTTGTGAGGCAAGGTGGGAAGGATTGTTGTACATATTACTGGTGCTAAGGGTCACCCTTGGAAAAATCTCCTGGGTTATTACTGTGCTAGACCTCTGGCCATTCCTACAGCCAAGAAGCAGGGCTCCCCATAAAGTTAAAGGCTGTCAGCAAGGAGTGTCCAAAGAAAAGTGTAAATTGCCGTGAAAAAAATACATTTTTTCAGTTACATTGGGATCAGTCTACACAGCCTTGATGCAGCTGAGAAAACCTTCAGCCTACACAAGTGTAATAAGCTTCTCCTTCATTTTGTATATTTACTGTAACTGAGGGCAATTTCTTATTATCACACCTCTGTTCTTACAGCTACTGCCTGTATGACATCTCCTTACAAAGTTCAGGTTTCAGTTTGATAATCAGTTTCTGATCAATAATGCCCTACGCTTATTTCATGGCTGGAAGTTTCCTAAAAAAGTTGTCATCTTATTTTATTCTCTGTCAAATTATAGGTTTAATATAGAAAAATATATAATGAACTGGGAAAAAAAAATTTAAAATTAAACCCTCCCAAGTATCAAAGGAAATCTGTCATGTAAAACAGGAAAGTAGAATGTACTATTTGAAGGAAAAATAGTCTTCTCAAGAAATATATTAACGGAACAGACTATTCAGTTGTTGCATACTCTGAATGTTTTTAGTTAAAAATGAAGCTTAATTATGGGTTTAAAATTCAACATTTGTCTCTTTATTCAAGTTCTCTGTGGCACTAGGGAGTTTAAGAGAGATTTTAAATCATGCTATTATTTATTAATGTTTGGCATGTTATTTATTTAGCCACTTTGACTAACAATATACTCTAGGTACATCTATAATTAATATTCTATATTAAAGGGCACTGTCAATTTGTTTGACCTGTCTTTTCAAAAGAAATCAACCATAAAACAAATTTTAAATGCTCCCAAGTTTTTGTAAACTTCAGCCCAATAAGCTTTTTTCTTGACATAAAAATACCATCTGAAAGCTATGGTATCCCTTATGATTTTCATGTAGCTGTCCAAATCCTAACTTTGGGTCTTGTAAGCCAAAAACTGAATTGTCTTGAAAGAAATGCAGGCAGAAAACAATAGTAAATGAAAAGTAAACAGATATTAAACATCTAATCTGCATAGATCTTCAAAACAAAAAATTAACTATTTCTTTACATACATTCACTCCTAGAAACCACAATCCACAAAAGACAGACCATCACACTCCCTTTCTTCCTTCTCCCAAACTTACTTCAACACACCAAAACAGAGGTAAACTTTTCAATGTATTGTCTGCACATGTAATTTATTTCCAGACTGTAATCTTGATGAGAACAAATGCACGCATTTCTCTTAGGGAAGACATAGCTTTAGCTGTTGAAATTTGATATGGGTAAAACACAATAATTTCCTAGATCCAAGCAGATGTGTGATATGCAGTTTAATCTAGATAACACTTTCTTGTAATTCAAATCAATCCCTAGTGATAACAACTAAGTGATTGCTCCCAGCATGTTTCATTGCTCTACCATCTCCCATACCCAATATCCCTGTTGCTTGTGGGGGTGGGATGTTGGTGAGGTTAGGAAAACAATGCTTTTCTCCAAAACATCTGAATACAGAACTGGAAAATAAGCATGATTGATTCGAAGATAATTTAGTTCTCTCTTTGTAGAACTGGGCTCACTGAGGCAATTCAGAAGGTCTCTAAAATCAAGCATGCCCTTTGATCTTGCATTTGATGTCAATGCAATGGCACTGAAATTCCCATGTACTTCTGGAGCAGTATATTGTAGTTATCCTAGACTTCCTTTATGCAAGACTTGCATATGCAAGATAAACTTGATGGAAATAATTGTCATTAAATATATATATATATATATAATGAAGTCTTATTAAAAATATATTTCTTTGTAATCAGCTTCTTATGGAAACAACTGCCGGATGATCATGAAGGACATATAAATAGTTGTGTATTTTCACATCAATCAGTATTTTCATTTTCTCCTGCATTCCTCAAGTAACTTTTGAATCTGTTATCCAACTTCAGTGAAAGTTTATGGACTCATGGCCCAAGCTGTACTGCACTCCTACAATTTCCATGAAAGCAGGTGACTGAGAAGAGAACAAAATTTCCCACTGATGAAAAGGCCAAGAGCACCATTACCAGACATCAGAGAATCCACACGGGGAAGGGCCAGGGGGAGCATCAGTAATCAAGCTTCATTAATTCCACCCCTGACTGAATGATCTGAATGATCAGTTTATTACCCCGTTTTTCTCCTGCTCAGTTCTTATGATCTCAGCATGACTCTTCTTGAGGAATCAGTGTTTCCTAGGCTAAATAGGACTTGGATTTTTACTATTGCAAAAAGACATATTACTCTCCATTTCCAGAAGGAAAAAACTTCTAAAGCACTTTCAAGTGCTCTGTATTCACCTGGTACAGGTGGGGATATTCCCAGTAGCAGGCTTATTGTGACACACTGATCACTTTTAAAAATCCTTTTTCATTAAACATTTTATTGAGTGATGTGAAAAAAAGAAGACAAAACCAGCAACTTCATGTCAGTTAAAAAACATCATTCTTAAATTCAAATAGAAACATGTGAAAAACCTTTTGCACAGACACATCCCTGATGTCAACAGAATGCAAACCTGCACCTCAGTGTGCCACTGCATCAAGGAGAGCTAACGTCCTGCTGTTTCTTACATCACTCTGTGCACTGGGGGACCATCTGCGCTGCACCACTGTTGTGAGACCTTTGTTGAGTTTACAATATATGGCTTCATCTTCCTGACAGTGCTTGTGGCAAAGCTGCTGTGCTTGTATGTTTGAGGTTTGTACACCAGAGTTCAGGATATAAAGGGGAACTAAAAAGCCAAATAAACATCATGAGGGTTAAGGAATCCCAGGGAGGACCCTGGGACACTTGTTAATCACAGCATTAAAGCTTCATTAACCACACCAAGCATTATCTCCTCAATAAATCTGTGCTTCATAACATTCTCTGATATTCAACTATCTTTGCCCTATAGATCCTCACCTGCAAAAGCTATTTTAGTGAAAGGTGAGCAGTAATTTGGATTCACATCACTAACCTTGATTGATGATGTAGGCAGTATGGCTTAGGTTTTATCATCCTGTGTGAATCTCATGAAGTTCAACAAGGCCAAGTGCAAGGTCCTGGATGTGGGTTGGGTCAATCCCAAGCACAGATATAGGCTGGGTGAAGAATGGACTGGGAGCAGCCCTAATGAGAAGGACTTGGGCATGTTGGTTGAGGAGAAGCTCAACATGACCTGGCAATGTGCTCCTGCAGCCCAGAAAGCAACTGTATCCTGGCCTGCATCAAAAGAAGCATGGCCAGCAGGTCAAAGGAGGTGATTCTACCCCTCTACTCTGCTCTCATGAGACTCCACTTGGATTACTGCATTCAGCTCTGGGACCCCCAACATCAGAAGGATACGGACCTGTTAGAGTGAGTCCAGAGGAGGACCACGAAGGTGATCAGAGGGCTGCAGCACCTCTCCTAGGAAGACAGGCTGAGAGAGTTGGGGTTGTTCAGCCTGGAGAAGAGAAGGCTTTGGGGAGACCTTATAGCAGCCCTCCAGTACCTAAAGGTGGCCGACAAGACAGCTGGAGAGGGACTTCTTACAAAGGCATGTAGTGATAGGACAAGGGGGAACAGCTTCAAACTAAATGAGGGTAGATTTAGATTAGATGTTAGGGAGAAAGTCTTCACTATGAGGGTGATGAGGTACTGGACCAGTTTGCCCAGAGAACTTGCGGCTGCCCCATCCCTGGAATTGTTCAAGTCCAGGTTGGACAGGGCTTAGAGCAACCTGGTCTTGTGGAAGGTGTCCCTGCCTGTAGCAGGGAGTTGGGACTTGATGATCTTTCAGGTCCCTTCCAACTCAAACCATTCTATGATTCTATGATCCACTTCCTCCTTTTCTTTCAGCCCCATAAGGCAGATTTTGTTTTCATTGCCACAAGGTACCTGCATGAGAGGGCCTGCTGGAGTGAGAGAAACACGGGGAGGCTGGGAGGGGAGAAAGGCATTACTGCAGGGTAGAAAAGTCAAAGGTATGTATTTATTATAGTGAGGATGTCAGGCACTGTCTGTGGAGCATTTTCACTCCAGGTCATTGACAGCAAAAACTCTCACGCAGAGCAGCATGTGACAAATTGATTTTCTTTGTAACTTTCAGCTGACCTTTGAATACATGATAAGCCAAGGCCATAATAAAAGATCCCTTACCTCCTTTAATTCTCCTCTTTTCCTTAATAAACTGCCTCTGAAACACCTGCTCAGTACTGTCTCATTTTGGTTTCATCGATTCTTTATGAAAAAACTATCCTGAGTAACTGCAAACATGATTTCTTAGTGTGAACTCTAATATCTACAAGAAACTTACCTTCCTGTTTCCTCTGCTTTGTTATAATTCATTGAAGAATAATATATGTTTCAAGACGATGAAATCAAACCCATCCAAATAAAAACTTTTACTGAGTCTATTTCAGCAAATTTTTGCAGGAGAAATACAATACTGCACAATATTTCAGCATTCATAGGAACTAGTCATGCAGTTCAATAAAAGATACTTAAATTAGATAAGCTATAGTTTTGGCTGGTTTTATAATTGTCCTTTTGAACTTTTAAAATGTATTTTGTATTTAACTTTGTACAGTTTCTTTTTCTTCTAGTACAGCAAGAAAATTGTCTTTTAGAGTGATTAAATGATATTCTGAATTGAGAAATGTGTAGCCTAAAACACCTACACTCTAAGCAAAGTTTCCTTCCAAAGATATAATGGAGAGTCTATTAAGATAATTGTCGTACACTGACAATTATTCAGCAGCTTTCCTTTTCCACTCTGCACAAGTATGCAATACCAATGCTAGGGAGCATTGTTACAACCAAGTATCTGAGATGGAAAACACAGATGCTTACAGCCTTGGGAGCTGTAATGTAAGGAAGTCAAGCACGTGACTTGGCTTTTTGGGGGGAACTAGAAGAGCTGTTTAAAAAGTAGAGTGGTTTTTGTTTTGCTTTTGGTTCTTTGCTTGGGTTTGCTTTTTTTAAAAAAAAAAATATAGGAAAGCCAAATAGTGAAATTAGATTATTATCATTCTGTTAAACTAACCAAAACAAATGCCTGAAAAATCTTTTTTTGTTAGGAAAACAATAAATTTTCTAGGCTAGATTTCTGTTTTCCAGGTTTTCAATGGAGGGAAGAAGACAAAAGATACTGCTTACATAAATTGTTCCTTTAATGGAAAAAAAAAAAATTAAAAGAAAGCAAAAATGCATCTTTGATACCAAAATGCATTCAGCTCTATCAGTTTACACTGTGATTAGCCAAGCATTACTACACATTCAAGAGGGTTTTAAAATCTTTGCTGAACTTCCTGAATTATTATCTGTGATAGATATGAATGGAAAAGATACCTGTGGCTTACTGCACAATCATTTCTATCATCTATTTACCTATTGATCTGTTGATCTATTCTGAAAGTTTTCTGTGAAGTTCTAAATCACTTTTGATTCTGTCAGTGCATTTATGTATAACAACTAACTCACCCCAGAGATAACTGGCATGGTATAAAGACTAACAGAAAATACATAGTTGCTTGCATTTTATATGAAGTACAAAAGCTTGCAAAGTATGACAGCCCACTCTTCAGAACATCATGGAAAGGGACAAGATATCACAACTACTCTACCACACTGGAATTTTATAGTGGGAACGACCTGCATAAGACAGCTGGAATACTTTGTGAGAGGCAGGTTAAAAATACTGTGTAAAGAAGTAAGAATAATAATAACAATGTAGGATGAGTTGTGCAGTATTAATAGGTTGCAATTTAGAAAAATAAAATTTATCATCTCCCTCAGTAGACTTAAATGCATCAGAAAAATAAGTTTAGTAAATATTTGTTCTCATTTTAATATTTGCTATTCATTAATATCTGAAATCTTCATGTCAATATTTCCTATCTGAGGAATGATAGCTACTAAAATAGAGCATACGTACACTTTAGAAACTTAGGGATCCAGATGCATAAGCACAGACAAATAGTGCCATTTTGGTGTGATAAGGCACTCTTCCTAGTCTCTATTTGCCACTCCAGGGAGCATACACCACCATAGGTCCTGCTGAATCTGCCAAGCCCATGCAGAAGTTTCAGATACCCTTGGCACATATAAAATGGCAGAAAACATTCTTATCTTGACAGTGACCTCTACCTGTATTTTTGCCTTGCAGGATGCAGTGGCAGGCACTTACAAGTTTTCAGAGCTTTGCTCTCTATTTAAACATACTTTGCTTCACAGGAATAATAGTTGAACATTTTTTTTTCCCCAGAAAGGAAGTTTCTGTCTTTAATTCATTTAACATGCACTAATAAATAATTTTTTTTATAGTGTCTTCAGAAACAAATATGTAAGACAGCTGAAGTAGAGGTGCCAGCTGAGTTGTCCATTCCACTGTGATTTGATGTTTGACAAAAGATGAGACCACCAGCTCAGGTGAAGAAAACATAATTAGCCCTCACCTTAGTAACTAGATTCAGGAATGTCCCATCCATTTATTTTCCATACCCAGTGGAAACATCTGCCCTTCCTTTTGAATACATAATGCTACTCCTCCAGGAGTGGAGGCAGAGATTGAGAGTTGGATCCCTTAGGCAGCTGATACAGCTTGATAACCTGCTGAAATACCATTCCCTTTTACTACCAAAGTAGCGTTTTATCCTCGCCTGTATAAGGGACCCAGACAGGCACCAAAGCCAGCATGAGAAGGTGTCACAGCACTACTAAACTATTAAGCTGCAATGAGGCTTTCACCATCCCATACCAGCCTTCTCATGGCTCAGCACCACCATCAGTCTCACACAAGGTTTCAAAGGTTCATCTACTGTCTATGCTGTTTTTTCATCCTCTTCAGGCCAGTCCACCCTGCTTCTTGTCTCCCTGCTGCACTCAGGTTCTTCCTTCTCCTAGCTCCTCTTCCAGCCAGCCCCTCCTCATCCAGGCCCCCTTCTTCCCTCTGCTTCTCCCAGGATCTCTCCTACCTCTAGGGCTCCCTCTTCCTCCAGTCTCCTCCTCTTCCAGGCTCCTCAGTGCTGTTTAGCTACTTAGCAGGAACAAGCCACAGCTGTACATTATCCACATCAGCCAAC
>JAVJGI010000040.1:2461081-2475796 GCA_035590275.1 Ibycter americanus
CAGCTGCCAGCGTCTGGCCACAGACACCTCATGCAATTAATATTATAAGGCCAGATTGTCTGCATAAATCATTGAGGAGATCCTGATTTATCTCAGCTAGGTATTTGTCATGGTCTGCATAGATGTATTTATTTCTGTTTACTGAAGGCCTGGTTTTGTGCTCAGCTGTATCACTGAAGAAATTTCCCTTATTTCCAAAATCCTTTGTGTCAGCTCTGAAGGAACAGCCTGTGTTCTGTTTTCTTGCACGACAATTACTTTCAGTCATATTGCTCATCCATCTTAAAGGAAGATGCCCTTTAAGAAAATTCCCATATAGGTCAAAAAATCTGTCCTGTTTATATCACATGCCAAGTCATATAACATGACAAATAAACGTATGTCTCAAAAAACTGCTGCTTCGCTGCCTGTACTTTAGAGATGTTTAGGACTGACTTAGTTGCGACAGTGCATATACAAATGTTGTAAAACATACTTCTCTGTTATGGAGCTGAAGGAGTTTTGAATGTCATGGCATTTATCTGCTAGGCAATACACACAGTCCCTGTGTTCCTCTGGTGCCCGAAGGGACTCCTTTGTCCTTCAGATCTATTTCACATGGCTTCATCTGAAACTATCAGTGTGACGCTGGTTCTAAAAACAGCCCTCGGAGCAGAAGGCAGTCACCCCCTCCTGCAGGACGTTCTGCTACAGACTTTACCCATGGTCACACTCTTGCAGGCATCTGCTTGGAAGCAGAAGTTCCCCACTCCTGTGCAATCGTCTTGATATTTGCCCACCAGCTGGCATGCGGGGCAAACAGGAGAGGTGGTTATTCTGCCTAGCAGGCATACAGCGCGTAGTTATTTGGCTTGTGGTGATACAGGGCTGCCACTCGTGTGACTGCCCCAGCAAACTGCTATCAGTAAGTCCCTCCAATGCGCCACTGCCTTTAGACATTCCTCTAAGCCAGCTGACTCCGACTGAAGCGAGCAACAAGATTGTCAGCAGAAACAAACCCCCTGCTAGAAGACAACAAAGAATATGGTTGGATTGGAGAATATGACAAAGATTAGTATTTAACCCTTGCCAGTTCTTGCCTGGCTTGGTGGTGGTGGTGAGAGGTTTCAATTGTAGTTGCCACCCACCCAGGCACCCTGCTCAGTGGAGGGGCTAATCAGCAAAGCCTGAGCATCTTACCTGTGCTAGTGCTTCTTGAAATGGGAAAAGGCTTTGACATGAGATAAAAATAAAGGACCTTTTGCATTTGTAGAATGATGCTAAGCACAAAGCAAAGTCAAGCCTTTAACATTTGGGGGATGTAGGTTTTGAAGAAAATTCTGGAACCAATTTGCTAGAAACATATGGTGTATGAATGCCTCAGAGAGGATCTAGGCAGACATTTCAGCACAGTTGCAAATGGTAGAGCTTCTCATTATCACTTACAATTTCACTGACTTCTATAATTGTTTGGATTCAGTGAGGTGCAACATTGGTGCACCTCCCTACTTTTCCAATTAACAAAGTTTAAATCTTACATAAGTGTGTATGTTTATTAAGATATTTCTTGTTAATTAAAACTTGAAAGTGAAGGTTGTTTTTGTTCCCTTCTTCCCACATTTTTTAGTAAAAATGGCAAAAATGGAACACATTTTTTCCTTTGTTTATTTTGCATTGAGTTTTGTAATGCTCATTTTAAAAACAGATTTGATATTTCACTTTCTCTTTTATCCATTTATTTTTTTCTTTAGTGTTTCTTCTTTCTTTAGAGACCAAAAAGAAAAGGAAACATATAGGAGGAAAGGTGAAAAGGGAAGACAAAATGAATATAAAAGGAGTGAGAAACTAACACAGAAATAAATAAAAACAATCAAAATAGTACAGATAAAATACATTTTTGAGAAATATGTACAAAAACATTCTGTACAGAGACCCTAAATACTAGTATACCTAGTTACACTGGTCATGTTAGCTTCTAAAATAACATTTTTAGATTGCTTCATTAATGTCTCAGCATGTAGCGCAATTAAAATTAATAAATGAGCTTTAATTAGTGTTCATAGGCAACCAGGTGGGCTAGTGGTTATGTTAATACTGAAGATAATTTTTCTACTTTGTGTATATGCTTGATTTAAAACAAGAGGATCAAGTGTTGAAGATGTAGATGAATAGTTGCTACCTCAAAGGCATGACTTCACCTACACCCTATCATGTCGATTGAATAAATCAAGTGGGGAAATCCTTTGTATTAATATTTTGTGAAGAAAAAGGTGTCTTAATATTTCATGTCTAGCATACACTATGTAAGTGCATCTACAAAGTTTGTCGCAAGACATCCTCCAGGTGGTTATTATATATAATGCTGTTCTCTATTGCAGCATTCCCACCCCATTAAAGAGCATTTTTTTGGGTGGAACAGTGTAGTTTTCAAACATGAGCAGAGTGATAAAAGTCAGTTCGGGGATTCCATGTAGTAACTGAAGTATCTTGTGCTCATAAACTAGCCCCCCTATGCCCTATTCACCTCCATAGCTGCAAGGAACATGAGGAATAGGTTAGAAGAGAGAGAAGAGGGAGTGAAAATGCTGTTATTACTTTCATAGTTCCAAATAACTCTCTAAATGCTTCCCTGGCTCTTCCTGCTACCAGTATATACTGCAAGTTCTCCCCCACAGGATCAGACTTACTGTATATTGCCTCCTTCATTCAAGGAACTCAAAGTGCTGTTAAAGACAGTTTCAAGGCCCATTGAAATCAGTGTGCATCTTTTCTACTAATGTCAAGAGGCTTTTAATCAGACTTTAAATTACTCCCCAGCTTCAACTTTCTGAGCTGTTTCTTTCCCACAAATGCATTTTCCCTGCTTGGATCTCATTTCCTGCCTCTCCTCCTAATCTCTTATTAGGCCCTTTCTGTTGTTTCACTTTCCTTACGTTATATTTTGCAACACTTCCCACTGCAGTGTCATCTGCAAGGTGAATTAATGTGCTCCATCTTCCAGCTCATTAACAAAGGCACTAAGTATCATACCAGGTGAAAGCTGTCCGTGTTACACCACAGCCACACTGTAAGGAATGAGAAGCATTCTCCTGTTCCCTACAGGATTATACAAATTCTCAAAATCCCTCACTCTAGCTCATTAAGGTAAGTTCGTCAAGCTCATTCAGTTACCTTTTTCTCTGTCTCAACAGAACTATCTAACACACACACACACAGAGACACCCATATAGACAGACGTATCTATATCATCTTCTGGACTGGAGAAACAGAATGAGAAAAGGTAAAGAAATGTTGTATGGCAAAGCTACATAAAATTCATTTTTATACACATATAAAATTACATTTAATAGCACTGGCATGTTACAGAAGCCTGACATATTTTTGATTGAATCTGGCCCTCACTTTATATTTCAGTTCCATCAGTTAAAGATGCCATACTCACAATAACTCATGGAAAATAAAATATGTATTACACCCTAACTACCGCAGGTGGAAAATGTTCTTCATATATCTGGTAATTTGTACGCTATATTCAGCTTTAGTCAGATAACAAATCATATTATTATTTACCACATTCCTCAGATAAACTTTCTAAGGTACAGATAAATCATGGCCTTTCTTTTCTAAATCATTTATTTGAGTGGGAGAAATATATCTATTATGTTGCTGAGCCCTATCAATGCAAGTGACCCTCATAGCATCCTAACATCACGGATAGGTGGCACCAGGGAGGTTTGGGAGTATAGAGAAGGCATTATGGAGGCAATATGCATGTATGTATGAACAGCCATACGGATACACAGGTACTGAGGGAGTCTGCAGGGGTCAGTAGCATAAACCTGGCAGTAGGTAGAGGAGCCTTCAGCTTTACTGCTGCCAGCACTAGCCAGCCCAGTGGGAGCAGCTGCCTTGGTTCATCTGATCATCTGTGTCTACTGTGAGGCTGAAAGAAATGTCTCCCCACTAACTCTGTGCTTTTTATTCAGTCAGTCCTGCAAGAACTTTCTGCATAACATCAGAAAGGGTAAATTTGGATTTAATCTCCACTATCCACCTCATCCATTTCTAATTTAGTTATATGGTTATTACATGGGTTGTATAAGTAAATGGCAGCAAACCATTCCTGCCATGTAATTATATTTTAAAATCCAAGTAATAGTGGATACTTTTATTAGCAATAACAATTATCATCCCTCCTAGCAAAGTCTCAGATAAAGAAATTCCTTGTAATGATCTTGTAATGACAGTCTTACATCCATGTCATATCGACATGAATAATAGATTTAATGTCAAAAGAAAAATGATTAACTGTTTCTTCATTGAAGGAGCATGAATTTCTATGCATCCACATACTTACACCCAGGGATGTTGACTCATTAGCTGGAATATCTATTAAAAAAATGTAATGATTAGCAAATTCCAGGTTTTAGTCCTTTAAACAATGGAAGTCCAGAAAAGGATTAAAAAAAAAATGAGCTGAGCTAATAAGGATTCCAGGCAGGTTTACAAAGGCAGTGCAGGACTAGAGACATTGAGTTAACTCTGAGGAAACTAGTATGTCTAGACAGTTCACTCTAGACTTATGAAAGGATGCTGAGATCCCAAAAGCAGCAGAAATGTGTCAGTGAGGACTTCCTGGCATCTAATGAGCTCTGCCTCTCTGTGGACCTAATTAACCCTGACATAACTCTGGTCATGCAGCTTCTGGTGGCAGAGCCAGCTTCTTCAGCGCTGTTTTAGGAATCTCAGTGGCTGAGCCCTCCTGCCCCACACAGCCATGTCCTTGGTGGCAGAGCCATTAGATGTTTTGCACAGCACTGTTTGCACAGAGTTTGTTACACAATAGGGCAGAACCTGATCCTGCCACAATGGGTGCAAGGGGAGTCCAAGCTCTGCTCTCTCAAAGACATCCTGCAGAATTATATGGAACTTGATCAAGTGGAGGTTCCCTGAGGTGTTTGGGTGTCTGCCCATTCACAAACTGAGGTGTTGAAATACATCTGAGTGTCTGCATCTGTACATCTTAAGTTATTCTTTAGTTTGCAAGAGAAGGACATACACAATTTTCTACCTCAGACTCTGAAAATGAGAATAATCAGAGATCTGAGGCATACTCAAGTGTAAAAGTAATTCTGATGCTTTTAGTAAATATGTTTGGGAATTTCTAAGACACTTAACACCAATAAGCACAGAATCCCATATTCCTAAATTTTCTTAACCATAAAAACAGAGTGGTAACTTCAAAACTGCCTGCTGGGAATGGTTCATACCATATACTGATTTGTGAACTACTCAGGAATTGCTTGGAAGAGTTGGATGGGATTCATACAAAATCAATTACACAGTTTCAATGGCTGACTTCCAGTCTTCCTAAGGACTGAAATTCAACTAGGATTGTTTAATTTCATAATGTAGGTGTAACCTGTGATATCATAGATAACACAGTTTTTGTTTACTTGTTTGGGTTTTTCAATTGGACTTTTCATCAATTCTCCCCTTAGGTTTCTTTCTGTTGTATCTCTCAGGTCATAAGCATGTTTTCACAAGAAGATAAGACAATCCAGACATAGTAAAATCTGCTGAGAAAAAAAATATTGTTCCATCTGATAAGAGACATTTTAACGGGAATTATGAGTTAATTGTGCATCAAAGTAAGGAATTGTGAACTTTTATTTAGATGTAAATTCACAAAAGTACATCCAGCCTGACTTCATTCCCAAATTACAGCCAAAATACATATGCAGTTTCATGCGTTAATAAACAAGGTTTCTTAGCTGCTCTCTACCAGCTGAACAACACTGGACCCCACTTCAGAAATAGGAACCATTGGGAAAGATAATCAGATGGTGAAGCACAAGTGTGTAGTTCTAGCTTAGATACCCTCAACTATCTAGGATATCTTCAGAGGGCATAAAAATATTACACAGGGTTTACAAGAGTCCCCCACCTCTCTGATGAATGAGTTGTATGCCAGATTGGTTACTTCAGGAGGCTTACATGGTACTAAAGTTACCTGAGATGTTCCCTGAAGGAGACCCGCCACTAGAAGTCCCGCGGACAGTCTTCCTGAAGAGCAAAAGAAAAGGCCATGATATGATGATGAGCCAGTTTACCGCTGAACAACCAAACCTTGGGTTTGTACCTTTGGACAGCAAAACTGAAGTTAGTCTTACTCTGATTTCAGCTCAAGAAGAGGTACTTACCTCATGTGTGCCTGTTCTCCTCTTCCAACATGTCACGTAGTGCTCACTCTGCTGACACTGCACTTGACAGTGCTTTTATAGCAAAACTATTGTTCAGTTTGTATGGGTTTGTGCCATTTGGACTCAATGTCTGTGTCAGATCATGGCTTTTTGTCCTGTTTCGTATTTCAGGAGCTGTGAATATTATTCATAGCAATATTTCTCTGTGATTTAGGAACTGACATGAAAATGGTTTGTCCCAAAATCTAGCCTGCTGTTTAGTTACTTGTCCAAAACCTAGGGAAAAATAAAAGGTGGTTATGGCACTTTACCACTGCTACTTCATCATTTACCAAGTGTACCTGTGTTTTATGTATCTGATGCAATGCTTTTTGGTGTAAGTTTGGGCTTATTGCTTTGCTTTTACATTCTTTTGATCCCATTCTTTGGCACATATCATATACATGTGAAGAGATACAGCTCTGGAATGCCAACAACTTTTGCATTCTGTGATGAAACCCACTGAATAATACTGAAATCATAGATAAAAGAGATGCCTGCTTTCCTTTGTGACATGTCTGTATGTACATCAATGGAGAAAAACTTCACAAAATTTGGCTGTGTTCTAGAATAATCTAATACTGTATAACTCAATGCAAAATATAGTATAGCCTTTCTTAAACAGCTCATAGAAAGCTGAAAATTTGAGTATTTTAAAAAAGTTAAAGCCTGTAAATATCACTATTTTTCTTTTAATAAATTCTTCTTATTTATACTTGAGCTGCATCTTTAAACCTTCTGGGCACTATTTCACTTAGGGTAATATTTCACTATCATCAAGACTCCCTGTGTACACATAAGTTCATTATAATTATTCTCATAATGATAAAATTTAAATATATGATATAATAACTTTTTTTTAATTAGAACTGCATACACCCTAAGTGCATTCACTTTAACTTTGTCATGGGACAGGGACTAAGATTACTCTAATTGCACAATATTGAAACATTTTCCCATACATCTCTTATCTATTGTATTTAAACTACAATGTTAGACTTACAGAAAGGAATGTAGTATCTTCATATAGGACACAGTGTAAAGCTGTTCTAATCAGTTTTATGAATACTTCAATAATAAAACTTAGTGTGGGGTTAACATTTTTGAGGTTGACATTTTTGATTCATTTTGGCTACGTCTGAAGTAAACGCTGAAAGCCCATCCAGCAAAGCTCCCACTGCAATCTGTGCAACACATATTTGAATCCCTCCCTGATGTGTTCATTTAGACAATCAGCTCCCAGTGTCGGTGGAAGTTTGCCAGCCTATGTGCTGAGAAAGAAAGTAGGAAAACCTTCAAGATCTGGCCTCAGGTTATCAGCAGTGAAGTCTCTGCCGTACCTTTGTGCTTCTGAACTCTAATTGTCCTGAAGCTAAGCAAAGTTCACAGACCTGACACTGGAGTTGAGCCAAGTCTAGCAGTCCTTACCTCAGCAAAGTTCTCACCGAGGCATCAGAGTTTCATCTGATTAAAAATTTCAGGGTCTGGCCTGCTCTCTTTTAACCTTGTATGTGTTCACTAACCTACACTCAGGAAATGGAGGGCTGTAAGATTTCAATCCCTTCACTGAGCTTCAGTTGAAATAAATGTGAACAGCTCCTGTGGCTTGAAATATGGGACATAATTTGAGATATGTTTTTGAAATATTTTTTGAATTAAGATAGCACAGCACTGTGAAGATACGGAAACCTTCAAATGAGAGCTGTTTTCAAATAAGCTGTTTTCTTCACACTGTTTGGGTTCAGATCTGAATGCTCATTTTTGAAAACCTAATAAGGTTAATGATGTCCAGATCCTAGGATCACATCCTCCTAGAAAAGACAAATCAACTGATGATGAGGTCTTTTTCCTAGGGACAGGTGTTTAAACATACTTTACCAGATGCTGCCTTAGCAAGTGTGTTAAATGCAAAATGTGGAAAACAGCTTCAGTGTTCCTCATGGAGGGATGGGGATACTACCAATGTAAAAATGCAGAATAACTGCGAACCTTTCAAATTTTGAAGAAACCGGACCAGTGCTCACATTCCTCTGAGAGAAACTATCTTTGTCTTGGTTTGCTTTGGGGTTTTCTTAAAAAAAAAAAAAAAAGTCAGAAAGCGTAAATTAAACATCTTTCCAAGGGGCACAATACTCTCACAATACTCATAACTTCAGTACATCTTTTGAAATTATCTATTTAGAACCTTGTGCTATCCCCATTCACTTTTCATCATTTCCACATCCAAGAATGTATATTTAACAGCTTCCTACAGTCCTTCAAAGGATGTTGCCCTCTCCCTGTTTTATAAATCACCATCAAGCTTCAGTGGCAGGTGTACTTTCTTGTTAACTAGGTCTTGATTGAATTCTTCCATCTCTTTCTTGATTTCTGCCTGTCAATGACATATCTGTCATCTTTATCTGTGACTGTTGTCACCTGGGATTTTCTGTTGCTCAGATGATGTTTTATGCTTTTGTTGTCTCTATTTTATTCTTTGACCTCTTGAAATATTTTCTTGTTGTATGGCATGAATTCTTCTGACAGTTTCAAATGAATAGTTTTGCCAACTTCAGCATATTATAATTTCTTGCTTGAATGCTGGTAGTTTTTCTATCTGATTTTCTATTATATTCTCTGAACCCCTTGAGATCCTTTTAAAGTCCTTCCTATGAGTTATCCTCACTGTGTTGCTCTTCCTTTTATTAGTTGGTCAAACACTATTTCAAAATGCTGCCCAACTTTTCATTCAGAACTGGAATGCAGGTGGCTTAGAGCTCTTCAGGCACTGAGAAAGATCATTCTCAGAGTAGCACGTAACTCCATTTTCTCTCATTCCTGTTGCTGCAAAATAGAAAGGAGAATTATTTTTCATTTTATGGTGAAAGGCTCAATCTTAATGACCAGGGTCATTTGTAAGTTCATACTGTGGCAAATAGCAGAGAACACGGCTACCACATCTTCAGCCTATTTATACACCAGTTTGAAAATTACACAACTGTGCAAATGGTATTTCTAACTGTGTTTTCTACCTCCAAATGTGTAATTAACATAAACATCCACATAGTCCTCAAAAAAACAGGCAAAATGGCATGATTCATATGAAAAAGCATTCTCATAAATCAGCACAAGATCCTGCACATCAAGTCAAAACTATTCATGGTTGCAAGGTGGGTGAAATCAGTCATGCTGCTAAAATGAATTGTATAATTGAAGTCAAGAAAGTCCTGTCTGGAATGAATTTGGTTCCATATTTAAAGGGATGAGGATCAAAACCTTCTGAAGTCCAGAGCTTCACCTTCTTTTGAAGCCAATGGAGATATGAAAAATAAATCTAACATCTCAGCCCTCTGCATACCTGGTCCAAACCTCTAATAAAATTTGCATTTGTTATAATGTTGGTACTTACAAAAAACAAAAACACCAGGCTGTCTTCTATGTTCTTTTCAGCATTCTATCCCATGTGTTGTTTTTAGGCATTCTTTGGAAAGGCCTGCTGGATCTGGATTGTAAAATTAATGAGGACCTGGTTCTGTGTTGCTTATTTACAACTGTGAAATGTTATTATCAAAAAATAAATATTCTTGAAATAATATAAAAGTAAGCCAAAAAATACACAAGAAAAATAATAAAACAACCTCAAATCAGCTATGCCTCTGGCCCAGTTTTTCACATTAATCCCCATTCATACTGAAATATACATATTCTTATTAGCTACCATGAAATTTTGTATGCAATTTAATGACTTTGTACGTGGCACACCCACAGATATTTTCTGATAAGATCCTGTTTTCAAAGAGCATGAGACTTTCCTGATATTAGCCACAATCTGATTTATGATTCAGCTGAAATGATCCATCTGTTTCTGAGAATAAAACAAAAGAAATGCAAAAGAAAATAAGGCATTATTTTGTTCAGAGTAATACACTTACAGCAGCTTTATTAAAGAAGTACCTTACCTTTTTCAGGGTGTATCCTGGAGACAGTGAAAGAATATTTGCATGCCTGCAAAAAATAATGCAAGCTTGGGCATGTTATTCTGAAATCTCTCTTTGCCTATGTTTAAATTTGATGTTTGTCACCTAATGGCATTAAACTTTCAGTGCCTTAAGAGGCTGCTGCAGATCTAATCTTCAGAAGGTAAGCAGAGCTGTATCTATTGTTACCTTTCTCTAGCAGGAGTTGCAGGGGTGCTGAGAAAAGAGAAACTATATTCATGCAATATGACAAAGATGGGCGAAGAGGAGTCAGAGAGGACAGGAAAGGAAGGGACTAGAGATCAGATTTTGTCGAAAGAGTGGAATTATCTTCCAAACCAGCACACCTTTCATATGCAGTCTGCATCTGCTTTAGAAGACCAAGCTCCCACTACAGTCAATGAGTGCTCAGTTCAGTTGAATACATATTACAGTTTGGTTCTATTAGTGATAACTGAAGACATCCACATTAGGGTGTCAGACATGACCTGGTACCTATGGTAGAACCATGTCCTCTTGAAGCAGCAGCTAAACACCAGTGATAGATATACTAGAGCATGTCAAATAACCTAAATGAAAACAACTTTATTTGAGCAGCTAAACCGTGCTTTAGAGGTCTATCCTTATCAGCCATTGGAATGTTGAGAACTGCTCAGCTGATTAGGCAAAAGAGTTTTGATTTGGTTAGTTGCCTAAATATAGACACATAGCACCATTTGGATGCCATAGGTTACCCAAGATTATAAAATGGGATGGGGCTCCATATGGGGCTTGCAGATATGACAGAGAAACAACCTATCAGAGACCCGTGTGTTTCTGGAGCAATAGCTGAAGGTAAGGAGCAGCACTGTAATGTGTTAGAAAAGGGATTAGATGCCTCTAAATAAGTTAATGGATTTCCTGGGTGTCTGCCTTCAAATCAGCTATATTCACCACAAGGCTTCACTGACTGGGTCCCCACTGACTATAATGACACCCTCCTTGCATACAGGTGGACACTAGCACATGCACACCACAGTCCAGGTGGTTTAGTGTTTCCAGGACTCACCACAGGAAATCTATGTGGTTGCTCACCTTGGTGCCATTTCAGAAGCCCTAAGGTATCCAGGAGGTTGATGGGGCATGTATATGAACACAGGCGATACTTTCTTACTATATGTGCATTAAAGGGTTGCAGAAAGAGACACAGGTACAAATAAAGCAGAAGCACCCACATCTCCAAAAAGAGATGTTTCTAAATGGGGGACCTGCCCTTCCAGAAGAGAGGATGTGCTTGTAACCCACACTTCCTGACAGCAGATGTGTGTACACCTGTGTGCATGTACTTGCACAACTATGTTTGTGATTATAACTTCTTGGAATAAGATATTGAAGGATGGTTAGAAATGTATGGTTTTATTAACATGTCAGAAGTTTCTAATATTGGGATTCATCTGCTCTATTGCTGTTATTGATCTTTAGTGCCTAGTTCACTGTGGGTTAATTAGATGTCATTAATAAATCAAAACTTCCTGAAACCTGATTCTGTTTAAATTGCACAAACTGAGCAGTTTTTCCCTGGTATACCAACTCATAGATGGGCTACTGGTCTAAAGAGCAAAACATTGCTCTAGTGTGGATATTTAGTCCATAGGATAGAACAGATGCTCAGTTTTTCATTGTTTTCCTGTATTGGTTACACTTCTGCCATAGAATAACATAAAGGTGTAAAAAACCCCAAAGTTATCAAACTATGGGAAACACTTGAAAAGAGGTTTTGTGGGGTTTTAATATAGTCCCTTGTTAACCATTTTGCAGTATGATGGTAAGAGTTTTTAATTACCCTCAAGATTGTCTGGAAAAGAAAGCAGTAGAGATTCTATTCTTTCCTCAAAAGTTCCTTCCTAAAAAAATCTAAGCCAGGATGTCTAAAGATTTCATAACCTGACCTTGTGAACTGGCAGCATAAACATCTCAGTGACATGGGGAGCCGGTCGAAGTGTAAATCCAGAAAGTATTAATAACTTTTTTTGGAAGGAAATCAGTTCCTCATCCAAAAACTCGCAAGTAGAGCTCTGTGTTCACATAGTACACTGAAGAGCCATTCATGTGCTCAGTTTGTCTTATGATAAAGCACACATCCCTATCTTTTCATTTGAATTCCCACACCATTCTTTGTCCTTATTGTATCTGGTGGTGATACTCTCATCAGGGAGCAGAAGATTAGAGGCTGAACATGTGTCACATTTTAAGTTAATAGCTGAGATCTCTTTAAACAAAGCTGGTATGTATGACTTTATGTCTCCCTTTACCTTTGCTTCATACAGTGCAAAAATATCCAGGATACCCACAGAGCTTTGCTGTGTGTAAGAACTCTGTGTTCTGTCAAAATAAATGCTGAGGAATTGTACAAACTTCTGAAGGATGAATCGGAGCTCTTCTGAGAGCTGTTTTGTTTCTAACCCCTTGATAATTGCCTTAGTGGTTACCAAAGTCCCTAAACGAATGAGAGCTATATTGAGATGTGTCGGTATTAGCTGCGGAAAGCTAAGATTTAATCCAGGAATAAGTGGCACCAACCTATATAGGATTTAGAGGTTCTGTAAAGGACACTAACTAATCTATTAATAACTCCACAGGAATTGCATTCTAGATAGCCGCCAGGGAATCAACTGAATTGGCTCTTACTCCATTCAAACTGAAATTCTGACAAAGGTATGTGAACCCTAGAAACAGAAAGGATTTTTTTAAAAAAAAAGGAACCACAGGTTAGCTGCTCAGTGCTTACATTTCTGTCATTACAAGCTTCTGTCATGTAGCTGCTGCACTTCTACTAGGATGGGAAAAGGGGAAGGAAGGAGGGGACAAGGAAGCTCTCTAGAACAGATGCCATAATGCCATTAGACTTTATGAGTGTCTTGACTCCAGTGGACTGTGATGGTAGTTTTGGAAGAGGCTACATCACCATTACCCTGACCTTCTGTGGTGTTAAACAGAGTCAGCTTGAAAGTCTCTGAGCAAGACACTATGTGTTGGCTCTTTCTTGATTTGAGAGATTCATGGTTTCTACAAGAAAAGCCATAATCCTGTCAATTTTCAGATGCAGGGATCCTGGAGACATATGATAGGACTCAGATAATATCCCTGCTTCCATCAATGGATGCTAGTCTTAATGTGATCCATTGGTTATGTGACATGTGAATGCTAAAACAATTGCGATGTATAAAGAAATCCTTTTTGTCTTGTGTCCTCCACAAAGATGGAAATACAAGATCAGAAGAAGGATATAAATTTAATTCATTTGTCAATAAAACTTACTTGGTTTATGTTACCTAGTTTCTGTCTGTGGGAAACAACACCGATGTTCAGTTTGGTTTTGTGTTTGTTTTTTTTTTCTGTTCACATTCTACACAATATTTTGCTGATGAAAATTTCAAAACATGTTGTACTGCAGAAGACTTGGCATCAACATACTTCTGAATGCTGAGACTACCTCATCTAAGGATATCCATTTCTAAAAAAGAAGACTGAATCTATAGTCAATCAAGCAAATGAACAAGTGCGTTTAACAAGCAGTAGGAGGATGTTTAATCTACAGTGAAGAAATATAATTTTCACTCATTTAAAACCACACATCTGTTCTGTTCAGCTATGAAGGACTGATTCCCTTCTTACTTAATATGAAGTAAGTCAGGAGTATAAAGGCTGAAGTTGTTGGTGTATACCAGTATAAAATCAGGATTAAGGAAAGAATATTCAGGGTGTCTTATACTATGGCCACAAATCTTCCCAAAATACATTCTGGTCATTTCTAAAAGTACTATTTTGTGGGCAATTTATAGGTACAGGTGCACTTACAACACAGCAGATGCTTAATAAAAAAAAAATCTTTGTCTAAAGAATTTCTCCGCAACACTGGGCTGAGAGCAGGATTGCTGGTGTCACTGATTTTAATGGGAGTGGGACCAGTTCACAGTATGACTTCTGTTCTTTTTTTCATGGAAGGGAGGGGTAGTTATGATCTGAATTTAGAGGCAGTAGTCTTGAGACAGTAACATTTGCTGAGGCAGACATTGAAGAAGTAATTTCATTTTCCTAACAGAACAAAAAAGATATTTGAAATAAGACATTGTACTGCCAATGTCCCATCACCTGCTTTGCTTTGGTTCAGTAAAAGAAAGAAATATGTTCGTTATCTTTTAACACTGCTAAAATGTATTCTGACTTCAAAGAGACAAATGGTACGTGATTGTGACAGGTTGCCCCAGGCTGGACGCCAGGTGCCCACCACAGCCGCTCTGTCACTGCCCTCCTCAGCCGGGCAGGGCCACGGGCAAAACAGGCTCCACCTGGGGAAATTAATTTATTACCAATCAAATCAGAGCAGGATAATGAGAAATAAAAACTAAATCATAAAACACCTTCCTCTCTCCTACCCCTCCCTTCTCCCCAGGCTCAACTTCACTCCCCATTTCCCTCCCTTCCCCCCAGCGGCGCAGGGGACGGGGAATGGGGCTGGGGTCAGTCCCTCACACGCTGTCCCTGCCGCTCCTGCCCCT
>JAVJGI010000040.1:2476367-2492735 GCA_035590275.1 Ibycter americanus
ACTCTCACAGAAGCCACCCCTGTAGCTCCCCCACTACCAAAACCTTGCCACGCAAACCCAGTAGTGTGATATTCACCCCCTTGTGTTCCATTATGAAGACAGTTAATACTAGGTTACAAAGGTAGCAGAAAGAAGAAAATGTGTTTATTGCATGACAGATTAGAGTGGGAAACATTCATAGTAAATTCATAACTGCTATATGTGCTGATTTGAAAAATCTGAGAAAATTAATTTACCACAGTCATCTCTAGCAACTGGCAGGGCACAGTACTCCCTTAACAGGACAGCTGGCAGCTGGGAGGATGTAAAGTAATTCAGTGCCAGTGTGTAACCAGCTTTTTTGCATTGAAATAGAGGTGTTAAAACCAAACTGGATTTGCAATAGGGAATGTAAAATATGAGCATGTCATTGTCTCTGTCGGCATCACAAATGGAAATGGGGGTGTGCTTCCCTGTTATGTTGATTTCTTTTCCTGTCGCTGAAATCACTGTCAAGAATGAAAACATTTTAGCAATCCTCATCTTCTCTATTCAACCCAGCCAAGGCACCCTCATCTCTACACATCTCTCTAAAATCTTCCCACTTTCTTTTACCTTACAAAACTTAACACCTGTCTGTTCAAGATTATGCCAATCTTTTGGCATTTGTTATTGCAGGACTTCTTTATTCCACATGGTGGAATTCTTTTCCATCGTTCCATTTTAAGGAAATAACCTCCCAGAATGCCAAAAATGTATTTTGCTTCCTTTTAGGTTGCACTTTATAATGGTGTAATCAAAATGATGTAACAGCATTAAATATCAACAGTTTTTATACACAAAATAGAGGTAGTCATGCAGCATCCTAATTCAAATCCATTCTGATGATTCCTGCTGATTTCCTTTTCACTTTAAGTGGATTGCAGCACTGCTCCTTCCCTGTCCTGGTGCTAGAGTGTGGTTCCATGCTGACAAACTGCTGTAATAGGTATTCCCTGTGGCATTTATGCTTGAACAGACAGAAATGTCATGTAAGTTATTTTGGCCAACTGCAGCTGAGGCTTTCAGAAAATATTTCTCTACGTTTAAGAAAATTATTGAAATGTCTAACTGCCAGTATAAAGATTAAAATGTGGTGCGCTGTCTCAATCCCACACTAAGTCATAGATTCAGTTGACTTTACTAAAATGAAGTGCTGAAATTATGAGCAGAGGTTGAACATTGATCTCTCTAGCTTTAATGGGGGACTCAAATTTTCTGCACATATGCATGTAGTGCAATTTTAGACACCAAAGGCATCACCACTTTACCATCAGTTAGTGCTCCAGAAGCATGTAGGTGCTGTATTGTATCTATCTGGATGTTTCAGATATTTTGGGGCATCTCAGACAGCAATAGAAACTTTTGTATTCAGGAAATTAAATTACTCCTTAAATGTCTGTAATGTAGATTGTCTTCATTTCAGTCAATTATGGAGACTGCCATTGTAGTCAGTGTAGCTCTTGTCAACAGCCACTGAAGTTTAGATATAATTCCTCTAAACAATAGTAAACCTTAGAGCAAGAATTGCATCTCAAATACCAATGGTTATAAGAATTAACTCTCTACCGACTACGAAGAAAGCCGAGTGGTCTGCCCAGCTGTAGATCTTCACAGTACACATCTACCTTTACCCAGAGGGATCTCCTACCTTTATTTTTTAAGTCCAATTAACTGAAGAGGCACAGGTACCTGGAGACCATCATTCAGATCCCACCTCCCATTCTGAGGTATCTGTTTCTTTTGACTGAATATAAAGGGATCCAGGTGTTTTGATTCAGGTGCTCACACATTGGCTTCTAAACCCATCAAACACACTCTATGATATCTAAAATAGCTGCAGAAATGCACCTAGTTTGACACAGAACATATGAAGGATTTGACCTTGACCTCTTGTTTGGTGGTCACGTAAGATCTACCAAGGCACTTTGAACAGCACCAGATACTTGCATACAGCTCAAGTTGTCGGAGCTAACTGTCTCATGTAAGTGTTTATAATTAGGTGGGGTGAAGTGGCCCAAGAGCTGCAGATAAAGCTTATTCAACGTAACAAAAAAACACAAGGTGAACCTCCTGTCTTACAGCCGATGCTGTTGTTATCTGTTTTCAGGTGGTATTATTCCCTTTAGCAGTGTGTGCATGCAGACACATATTGTAATAGGGTTGCTTTTGTTAATAGGATTATAACATGTTAGTGCCATTTTCTGTCCATAATTTCAACACCTTAACTTTCTCCTTCCTTAATTGAGCTAAGCTGCCAATAAAAAAAAATTTCTTTTTGTACACTAATCACCTGGGAGTGCTAGCTTTTCTTCAGCAGAAAAACAGTCATTTTAGTGGTTTTGAGAATCGCGTAATGTGTCTCAGGGTTAAAGGGTTCTTACCTGTATTACCTTTCTCTGATTAACTGAAATTTTTATTGGCTTCTGTTGTAGCCACACATCAGTTTGTGGTGTTTTTTATATCTCTCTGGAGATTTTTTTCACAATCTTGTATATAATTAACCAGTCTAGGTAATTTTAGAATCAAGAAATGGGCTAGCAAATGAGCTTGTTCCATAAAATAGGGAGCAAAAAGAAAGTCATAGGCCTTTGGAGACCAGGTGATTCTAGAAGAAAAAAGTAGGAGGTTAATTATTTCCATTGATTAAATCTGTCAGAAATCATTAATGAATAATATTCATAGAATCATAGAATCACAGAATCACAGGGTCATTTGGGTTGGAAGGGACCTTAAAAATCATCTAGTTCCAACCCCCTGCCATGGGCAGGGACAATTTCCACTAGACCAGGTTGCTCAAAGCTCCATCCAGCCTGGCCTTGAACACTTCCAGGGATGGACCATCCACAGCTTCTCTGGGCAATCTCTTGAGTGTCTCACCACCCTCATAGTGAATGTGTGCATAAGTGTTGTATTTCACAATGAAGCAAAGTGTAAGCCTGTGTGTATATGTAGATTTGTGCAACAGACAAATGCAAAGGTGCATCCAGCCTTATGCTCACAAAGCCTTTTAGAAGATTATGAATCCTATTTTAAATCCTCTTTTATCAGGGTTTTTACCCAATTTTTCATATCTGGATTTATCTAAATGTAATAGTGAGTGGGGTTTTTTTGAAGTTGATGAATTCTGCCATCAACTGAACAGAATTAACTGTATGATCACTGCACACAAATACTATCTCAGATCAAAATTAACTACTTTTTAACTTTCATTTTTCTTATGAAAGATGAAGTTTTAATTTTCTATTTTCTCCACTTCTTAACTGTATATGGGAGAATACCTTTAGTAGCTGTATCGATCATGAATTAAAGTTATTTAATTATACATTTGATTCCTTAATAGGCAAAAAAAACCTGGTCATGGATTAAGGCATTTTTCATTCATTGAAGAGCAATTATTATATGTAAATATATGGATTTAATATATACAGAGCATGCTCTAATAATAGCTATGCTGTTGGTTTAACAGAAGACAGAAGGAGAAAAAAGAAACAAGGAAAAACTGAAATATTGAAAAGAAAATGGTGTTAGAGTCAGGTTTCAGAACATTTTGTACATGAATAAGAGGAAATTACATAATTCATTATTTCATTGCCAGATAGAAAAAAGATTCAGGGTAGACTGATATCTCTCTTTATGGCAATCACTGGCCTAATCTGAAGATACAATTTCCAACTTGATTCAGCAGCTTGTTGCCTCTTTGTCTAGTTGTCCTGCTTTGTAATCTGCCTCACACACTGCAGCCACAGAAAGCACCACTAGTTCTGAGCAAAGTGAATTCCCTTACTGGGCTCATTTTGATCATTTTTATGTTCATGAAGACAAAACACTAGTAACAACTGTCTGAGACATACTCAGTCAACACAGCAAACAATTTTTAAGTTTACTTTTTTTTACAGCCAGAATAAAATGCATACCTTCATCCTAATAGAGACAAAATAGACTTTGTGTGAGAACTCATGTCTCATCATTACTGTGGTGTCTGAGACCTCTCCGCCTTTACTGTATTCATCCTATTAAAGTAAAGTAAAGGTAATAATCTGTGTGGCTGGAAAGCTGAAGAACAAAGAGGTTGATTAACAAGTTCATGAAAGAAAGGATGGTGTAGACTGGGACTTGAGTCCCAGACTCTTGAATCTAAGAAAAAAAAATATTGTTCCTTAGGTCAACCTTCCTTTTTTGTGAGGACAGTACTCTTAACTTGAATTAATCTGCTGGAGTAAGAAGTCAGGTGGAAATTATCCATTCTATTTATTTAGCTCTCTGTGTGTTTTTAGAGGTTTCCATTTGCGATATATTCTACCAGTATTAATTAAGCAAGACTTGGTATGAGGTCATTTGAACAGTAGGCAGTGATAAATAGTACTGAAGAAATCAGGTTGTTAAAGGCATATTCAGAGCTGGCCAAAAAATGCAAAGTATTTCTAGCAAAGTTTTTCATCAAAATATTCAAAGTTGCTGTGTATCTCTGCAAAAGAGGCAAGGTGGACTTGCCTGAACACAGGCATATAGTACCTTTGGATCTGCCATAACATATCCACTTACCCTCCAACCACTGCTCCAGAAGGAGATATGTCTCCTATGGATCTTATTTCATATCTTGCAGGACCCACATGGACACTTCAGATGAAGTATGGCAACTCATTTGGCACTAAGTACCTAAAGTAGGCAACTGAACTGATCTTCCTGAAGCTTTAAGAAACATTTATGCTTTCTAGTTTATGGGTTTTTCTGATATTCATGATCGCCTGTGAATAATACAACTAAAATTGGATGCAACAAATAAACTCTGACATTTCCATCCAAAGGCTTCATCCAAAGCAATGGCTTAGGTCAACTGGCATCAATATCACTGGACTTGGAAGCTGTTCAGGAATAGCCTGATCCTGATTGGCTCGCATCTTAGGTTAGTAACATCTGAGAAGATAAAAGGTACATCCATAATGACTTCTGAACTGTGAAATGTATTTGATCAATGTTTAGTATTTTATAGTATCAGCTAAGAACCTTGTTGTCTTCACACAGGCAAGCTACACGTACCACTCAACATCCTCACTAGCAGTACTTAACACTGCTCTCTGCCTGCTTTTCTGCACATTTCAGTGTTTACTGCTGACTGATTCATTGTACTCCAGAATTCTTTCACTCAGCTTCAGGACCCACTTATTTTCTCCATTCTTTACTTTGCCTACATCTAGCCACACAGGCAGTACTCACAGTTTCTGCTGAAAGCATTCATAATTTCTCCCAGTCACTCAGCCAACAGGTTAAGTTCAGGTAACCCCAAAGGACCCAATTCCTCAATTTCAAGAGCATATCTGGTTCACCATCTTCCCTGGGATTTGCCTAACCACCACAGCAGCAGCCATCGTGCCTTCTCTTCAAAACTCTGTTGATTGACAATGAACATTATTAAGGAAAAAAATGGGGTCAATCTATTAATATGTATATAAGCATATGAATTATGTGTGTAAAAGTTTATAGGGACTCAGATTTACATTTTAGATGCATACACATATATTAAAATTATATAATATACATCATATATTATCTAGTATACGTTATATTGTATTATATAGTGGAAAATGGAATGGAATGACTAAGCTAACTGCATTTCATCGTTGGCCTTTCCATTGCTTGTTATGAAATAGAACATTATACTATTACAACGCATATGAAGTTTTGTATTTATTGGAATTGAATGCAATAGCCCCATTCTGTGGAAAGCTATTTAATGGTTTATGCTCAGCATTATGTGTGTGTGCAGTACAGATCTAATCTATCATTAATCAATGGATTCCTTTCCTTTATGTTTCCTCAGCTGAAGGACTCCAGTGGACAACTTTTTTTAGATTTCAAGGTCCAGTGACTGTTTAAAAGGATTGTTATTTAAAAAGGTTTCACCATTTCTATGATGAAAAAAGAAATAAAATAAAATTTCAAAAAAAGTTTGAAAACCAATTTAGATCAACCAAATCTGTTTCACTTGCATCAAGCTTAAATACTCACCTAAAGCAACGAACTAAACTGACTGTGGGGCATCACTGAGTTATTTTCAGCTTTCTAGAAAAAAGGCACTTTTCCAGCATCACACTACAGGCCTGCTGCTCACTGTCTGGTTTTGCATCACCGAATGATGAAGCCTCAGCATGGCGTTCTTGCACAGTCAAAAGCGAATGCAATGATAATTTGCTTCTGGTGATATGCTTTGCTCTATTGCTTAACTTGCATGGATTTTCCCTTTAAATTACGCACCTCCCCAGCTCTTCCTTTCTTTAAAAATGAAGACTTAAATGTAAACATGAAGAGTATCTCTCTGTTAAAAACACTGAAGGATACCTGGAGGGTGTATTGTTGCAGGCAGATAATTAGCCCGCTTTTTAGTACAGATATGCATAGCTAATTCTAAATTAAGGCACAGAATAGTACAAATTCAGTTCTGAAGGTGCATGCTTCATCCAGGCAGGATGTGGCATTCTTTTAAATATAATAAGATCAATGAAATATGTTATTTTGGACCTGCTTTACTGTGCTTCTAGCTAGAGGCTACAGCTTCTAGCAAGAGGTTCATGGTGTAAGTGTTTAGATTTAAAATAACTCAATGCTTTTGAACTGCACCTGGAATTCTTCTAGGGTTGACTCAAATTTTAGATTTCCCTGTCTTCTGCTCCCCTCTGCTTCCTACCTACAGCTTCCAAAATGGGCTGCTCTGGCTCAGCTCATATTGTAGAAGACCAACAGAAAGCCCAGACTATTGTATGGGACAACTCAAGGAGATATCACATGTAATCTAAATAAGTAATGCTATGCAAGGACCATAGCTCCTGCTGGACCTGAACTGAATGTTGTAGTTAGCCCCAATCTCAGTGGCAGCTCCTCAATTTTATTAGAAAACAAACTCTAATATTTTCACTGGTGCAGACATATATTTATCTCCTGGACGTTATTGCAGTAAGGTCTGATTTCCACAGACGTAGTTGGGAAGACAGTTTAGTTTAAATCGATAGTGCCCACTATAGTTTCATTGCAAGAAGAAGATCCTTGTTGCTTATTTCTCTTGGCTTTTACTTAAGGAATTTAGATTAAAGGCAAAATAAAAAAAAAGAGATCTAAATATTCTATTCAGAGAGACCAAATTCTTAAATCTTAGGCTGATCTGTGATTTTATCTACACATAGTTTAATGGTATGCTAGGAGTTGTTAATGAAAAAGTATTTCATCTGCTCTTGTTAGTGTTTAAAATATTCTGTAATTGCTGGACTAAAAACACTCACATGAAGTGAGGAGTAACTTCCAACTTCATGTACTGAAATAAAAATATTTTCTTTTTTTCAGATGCCAGAAATAAGACAGACTTAAATATACTTGGTATGTGTTGGGCTGAATATATTCAAAAACAATGAAGTAGTTTCTATTCTGTATGCTAAAAGCATGCAGAGAATCCTTTGATTATTGTTAATTTATTAACAGTTGTTAATTCTTAATTGATAATTATCTGTTAATTAATATTTATTTGAGATCAGGGTATAAAATATATCACCCTGTATTATATCACCATCTTCATAAGTAGTATTTTTGCTCTGATTTTTGAGGCTGGAGAAGAGGAAGCTTGGGAAGATCTTTTCAACATGTATAAATACCTAATGAGGGGAGTAAAGCAAATGGAGCCTCACTTTTCTTGATGACAACCAATAAAGAGGACAAGAGTTAATGGACACAAAATGACATACAGAAAATTATGCTTAAACATAAGAAAAAACTTATTACTGTGTGCATAGTCAAACACTGGAACAGGTTGTCCAGGGAGGCTGTGGAATCTCCATCCCCAGAGATAGTGAAATCCACCTGGACATGGCCCTGAGCAACTTGCGCTAGCTGCCCCTCCTTTGAGCTGGGAGTTAGACTGGATGACCTACAAGTGATGTCTTGCAAGATAAAAATCTTCGGAAAAAAATATTTTGCTAAGACAAAACAGGCAAGGGTTGAATGGAAGGGGGTTTCTGCCTCTGCAAATTTCAATGCTAGTAGCAAAGTCATGGTTAAGACAAATGTCTTTTAATAATGTTACTTCAACATTGTTGTCTGGAAGAGGAACTCATGTCTGAAAAGGCATAAAAAGTAAGTACCTTCTGACCACTGCTGTTTCTTTTTTTCTTTATTTTTAACAACTCAAGATATTGCATATACCCCCACTCCCATGGAGAAACAATGTCTGTCCTTGTTCATTTAGTTAAATGTCATTTTAAATGAAGCAAACAGTGAGAGAGCTTAGAGAGACTGGGGAATCTTGTCTGGTAAGTAAACTTGTATTTTAAAATTATTTTTTGGGAACATATGGGCAGCCTAGCTTACAAGAGCTAGAAAATATGCCTGGACATGCTGAGAAACATGGGTAAGCATGTTTAATGGTGACAGCTCTTCAGTGACACTGTCTCTTCCATTCAGAGTGCTTTCCTCACATTTTCCTTTTCTTTCTGCTCTTCTCCACGGGCACAACAGCAACAGTGATATTCTAAAATGTACAGCACTGCTCGCCCTCTCCCAGGGGCCCTGTAAAGATGTCACTGAAGTTGGTAATACAGCTTCTCCTCCAATAAAGGTTGGGAACATCTGGTGCAAGCCTATAGACTACCCTGGAACCTATTCTAAAACCACTGTCTTGAGCTTTTTTTGATTTAGAAGTCCTCAGCCTTTTCAGTGATGGGAAGAAAAACAACTAATGGAGAGATAACTGTGGATGTCTCTGCCATAAATGACCTACCTAAGACACTGATAGCTGTACAGACAGTGCATTTCCAAGTTTGATATGGGTTTTTAAAGGCACCATAAAAATAGAAGTAACTACATTAATAATGCTGAAGAGTGAAGATAGATGGGTGAGATATTCCCAGAAAAGCATCACTTCTTCCTTGTGATAGAGGCATGGACATGTCTGCAGAGACCACAGGGTAAAGGCAGTGCAACATGCAATCTGTCCAGCTCTGATGCTTATTATCTGAGATGACTATTATGTATCAATAGTTTTTACGGTTGCCAATTATAAGCTTTATTTTGTCTTGGCAGGTTTTGGTTCTCAACACCAGCTGAAGGTAGGAGGAGAACTCGTCCTCTTCTCAGTAAAATCACTATTTCTTGATACACATCTGCCACCAAGGCAGTTAATGCCATCCAAATTGTTGAATATTGTTCACAGAATAGGTGGAAAGCCAAGACTAAGATTAAAGCTGAACTGCAGAAAGGGGAAAAAGAGTCTGGTTGTTCAGCATGATTCATGACTATTGAGATGAACTTGTTGAGGATTCATAATGAACTACCTCACCCCTCCAAGCAGAACACAGATCATTTTGAGCTGCTAGTGTAAGTCCCTGGGAATTCCTTTGAACAGGTTGCGTTCAAAGCCTTGAGACAGGTTTTTCCTGGTTCTACTGACACTACTCCTGCCACTGTAACAGTGCTGCTACTCCTACTAACACAATGCCACTCATGTTAGTAGATGCAGTAGCAACACTGATAGGTGAGAGCAAGACAAAACTAGTTTCAAAGGTCTATCTCCATAGGGGGTGGAACTATACGGAGTACATAAATTCTGTGAGGCCTCAGAGGAGGTGAACTTCGAAGAGTACAAAAGTGCAGCAATTTGTTCAGTGAATCCACAGGGATTATTTCCAGTCACACCATGACACGCTTGCATAATTTGTGATTGAGTGTAAGCTGACAGTGATTTTTATTATATTTTTGAAGGGGAGAAAATGTCTTCACAGTAGGACCAATGCAATAAGATTGTAGATGTAAACATGTTACTATAAAATACTGAATAAAATATGAATATGGATGACTTAAGGTACTGCTCATGCATATGAATGAAGGGAGAGGAGAGGCAGAGAATGACAAAAAGAATCAGATTTGTGTCCATAGTGAAGTAAATGGAAAATTTGCTGTTGTTTTCAATGCCAGAAGAAATCACCAGATCCTTTAAAAAAATACTGTCCTGTCTACCTGGATTTTCACAGACCTTGTTTTTCTCTTTTATATTGCAGATGTTGACTGAAACACAGAGACACAGGTAAGAGTATTAACTTCATAGAAAAGGAGCAGAAAGGTAATTTGAGTTCACACTACAGAGCATTCCCTTCAGGGCACAATAGGTAACAGTGGCAAATCTGCTGTTCCTATCCATTGTTATTCCTAGTACCACCTTGCACTACTCCTAGTAGTACATAGTAGTAGTACAAGTGTACTAGATAGGGTGACCTATACAATAATATACATGATTTAAAGTTTATTAGCTGTCACAGGTGGTCCAATGCATACCAGCAGCCTCAGAAGAAGTTCCAGTGTCATCACTGCAGGTTTTGATGCAGGACTTTGAATTTTACCTGAAAGATCTCATGCAAAGTAAAGGGATAAGCAGAAAAAAGACAGTTTTTTTATTATATTTTAGAAAGTGTTTAATGTGCAGGAAAAAAGTTGTCCCTCTCTAAGACATTCCTAACAGTGGCATTTCTTCCATGTCCCTAAAGGTGCTATTCTGTGAGCTGGTATATCTTGTTAGTTTTTCATCATGCTCAGCCAAATAATGCCTTTACCTAATTTCCCTTTAATTTCTCAACAAAAGTTTGGTAACACATGAAAAAACTTGAAGCCTAAGATGTTTGTAATTATAATATTTCCCTCTATTCTCCATACTCAGCTAGACTACCATTCTCCCTCTGCGTTAATGGTCTTTAACAGATAAATGGGAACTTGGGAAAGGGAATTTTGATGTATATGCCCTTGACAGAGTGGATAAATTTTAGCTGAGAGTGCTGACCCTTTTCATTAACACAACCACCACCACAGGCTACTAACACAGAAAAGAATTGTTCATAAATAGTAAAATTAGGCTTTGAGAAAGGAAGCTGCTATTTTAAAATCTCAGGTTTTCAATTCCTTTCTTTTCAACTTTGTGCTGATTTAATTATGTTTCCGTTAATCAAGCAACATGTTAGCTGGGAAACAAAAATAATGTTCAATGATACAAAAGATACATGCAATCTTTCAAATAAAGTTCAAGCTCCCTGTCAGGTCTCTGAGTGGTTTTGCCCTACACTGCTAATTCTGGTGTTCCCATTCCCCACCCCCCACCCCCCGCCCCCCCCTTCTTTCTTGCCACTTACTTCTCTCTTTAGACTTTCCAGCTTCCTTTTTATTTTCCTTACATATTCCATGATGTTTTTTCTGCTTCAGATTCTGTTTTTGTTTAACCTTTAGGTGTCCCTTCTGCCATATATTAATCCAGTCTTCTACTTTGTCTCTTCTGTTTTGTGTATATTCGCTATAAAACATGAGCAAAACTGCTCCTCTTGAACTTAAGCCAGCTTGAATAGAATGGTTTGTGTATACAATACTACACAATATTACATTTTAATAGCATGCAGTATTAAAGTCAGCCTGACAGTAAGGCCACAGACAAAGCAAATAACTACCTGAAAAGATCCGTGGTCTGTGCTAAGTCACTGTGTTTTGAAAAGAGATTTAAGAGACTGTTAGTTGGCAAGGGCCAAAACCACACAAAGAACATTCTGCCTATTTAACTACATTTGTGATCAAGACCAGTGTTTAGCTGAATTCTTTTTCCCAGTTTAATTTACTAGCATGGGTATAGTCTAAGCTCTTCATCAAAATTTTCAAAAGATACTACTGGGTATTTATTTTTGTTAAATTTAGTGAACTAGACAGTTCAAAATCACCTAGGCTGTGGGAGTGATAAAATTTTTTTTTGTTTGTTTTAAAGGGTCTTGTAC
The DNA here is from genome assembly GCA_035590275.1 of Ibycter americanus. Taxonomy (NCBI): domain Eukaryota; kingdom Metazoa; phylum Chordata; class Aves; order Falconiformes; family Falconidae; genus Ibycter; species Ibycter americanus. The sequence continues at coordinate 2,488,169 of JAVJGI010000040.1, forward strand.
ATTGTGTTAACAGAATATTTATATTTTCTTCAGGCCCAGGGTAGTTTAAAGGTGATAACATTCCAATGAACACCAAAAAAGGAAGGATATGGACCTTAAATTTGTAGTTTGGGGAGTCAAAACATAAGATAAAAGATCTCAAAGTTATTTCATTTGTTTTAAGAGCTTGAGTGTATTATTACTACTGAAGTAATTACAAGCTGGTTTGGATTAAGTAACAAGACAAATAATTCAATATGCCACAATAACCACCACTGAGGTGCCTAGAGCGTGACATGGAACTAGGCTCCCTTTACAACGCATTTACAGAGCTAGACATCCCAAAGCCAATCACATAACAAGCAACATGCTGACTAATAAGGCTTCTAAGGTTAGACACCAAATATCCAGGCACAGCTATGATTTTTCATTGTTTTCCAAGGAAGCAGATTTTGTGGAATCACATTGCCCATTTGCCTGTCCTGTCATTTTCTGTTAGTCTGATCTTCTGTCTTTGATTAATTGATAAGTTTTGGCTCAATTCAATAGAATAAAAATCACCAAGGTCCTAAATTCCTACAGGTTTCTTGACAGGGAATGTCTAGATTACTGAGAAAGCCCATAATAGGACCATATTCAAGCAAAAATTAGATTTTCAATTAAAAGCAGTTACAACTAAACATTTCAATTCTTTTTTGTTTGCTTTTCCCTACCTGCCTAGCAGCTCACAGATTATTATTCCCACACAAACCATCCCATAGTGTAATGCATAGCAAAGCTCCAGAAAGCACAGTTCTGTGTTGGTACTGAGAATGAGCTGAGAGCATACTGGGAAAATACACGTACACAGAGACAGAGATAGGCAATTGCCTTTGGGTGGTCTGAAAAAGGTGATGGAGAAAGGAAGAGAAAGGATGAGGCTCTTCAGCCTTGGTGATGGAGCTAAAAAGGAATAAAACCCACAAACAGTGAGTCAAAGCTCTCATCATCTTCAAACATTTCCTATAACAATTTACAGAACATTCATCCATCAAGTTGGAAAAAAGTTGCAAGCCCTCACCTGCCACATATGTCCTTTTACAGCAAGACATTGTAATGATCAGATGAGTGGACCAGAAAGACTGCAGTGGAGAACATGACATCCTACCTTAGTGCAAAGGGAGTCATCATGGGAAATCTTTGCACCTTTCCTCCTTTGAAGACAGTTTTTATATTTTAGCTAAAGCCATCATTGAATTACATCTCCAAACTGTTCCAAAGAAGAAATAATCTCCATCATTTCATCATTCTCTTCTTCTACGGATCATCTTAATATGAAAAATACAATGAAAATAAGAAGTCTGTTGCTCTATTATGTCCATAAAGACCTCAACTTTGACAGTTTGTGTTGTTAAATCAGAGATTCTAAATTATTAAACCCACTGAGGTCCTCAGGAACAAATCTAACTTTTATGGCTTATTGTATTAATTGGGCATTGGAAATGAGATAGTTTCTGAGCTCTTCTGTTCTTTCAAGTCCAGACAGTTTTGGATATGCTCAAAGAAGAAAATTTTAAAATGCACACATCTACTTCAAAAATAAAATTGAGAGTTTTGTGCAGACTTGAACAGTGTTTAAACATTTTTAAAGATTTCTTTGAGCATGGCTATATTAAATAATGGAAAGCAGTACAGAGTTCCCTGGTGTAACATAGACTCCATTTGATTAAGCCACAGGATGTAATGCAACGTCCTGCTGATGTCAATTGGGGTGAAAATAGACAGAAAAGTGGTGGAGTCTCAACCACTTCCATTAAATAATCTCAAAAGCTATTCCCATATGAAAGGAAAAGGCATCTTTAGCCAGGAACTTACATGACACTCTTCATTTTTCTTCAACGTGGAGAGAAAAAAAATCTCAGAAGACAGTCTGATGACCACTCAGCTAGTAAAGCAACTTACTCACCTTAGAAAATCGGTAGATAATACAGATTACTACTGAAAGAGTGGATTTTTGAGGTTTGAGGATATTCATCCTGCAGAGACATGCAGGATTTTACCTGTTATCTCCCTTTAGCATTTACCAGGATGGAAGAACAACTGATCCATGCGTCAATATACTTTCCATGCTGAGAGAGCGCATACTGAAAAATAACCTTTCTTTTTTTGCTTATTTTTATTTCTTTAAGCAACAAAACATGCCTCTTCAAAGATGGTAGGATTAAATGTTCTGTTCATTTTTATTTCTCCCCACTTAACACCAACCTTCCCTTTCCTCACTCTTAACAAAATATTTAGTATCCTTAAAGTACCATGGTTAGAATAAAAATACTTAGATACTGAATAGCGGTTCCACCCCCTCCTTTCGCATCCTCCAAACACTTACAGATCAGTTGGAAGGAAATGGAGAAAAATATATTTCTTTGCAATTCTTGCTGGTTATCACAGTGCCCTATTAGATGCTGAACTGCAGTATCAGAAATGTAATGATGCACATCAGATATGATAATAACAGAAGAGAAGCTGCACAGAGCAGTTTAAAGTGGACCAGTGCAGGACTGAACTTGACTCTTTCAAATCATAGAAGCTATACCATCGATTTCAAGCTTCTGGCCGTCTTGTGAACTGCTGTTCATTTTCAGCAATATGTCATCATTAACAACATGTCTGCTTTCTTTTTTAAGCAATATGCCATCATTAATTCTGAGCTGCTGTATTTCTCAAGATACTCAGCTCAAATCCAAGCTTAATGAGGTTGAAACACATAAAGTTAGATAATTCTATATGAGGAAAATGAAAATGGAGAAGAAAAAAAAAGAAAAAAAAAAGAAAAGAAAACAAGGGGTGGAACAGTACGTTTTGTTGATGTGTTTAAGTTATAAATTGAGTGTGAGGAAATTCCAGCCCCTTTCCATTTGCCTTCATCATTAGTGCACCAAAGACTGATTTTGAATGTTTCCCCCTTACGTTGATGAGTTTTGTTTTGTTTTCTGAAGCAGCTGATGAGATATTCCATCAGATGGAAACTGATGTTCCTCCCCAGAACAAGTGATTTGTAAGGGACAGATTGACCTGGTAGTTAAAAAGTTAAATGATTGACATGAAACATCCACAAATGCCAGTAAAGGGAAACCAGTGGTATTTTAAATTATTTTAAACAGTCTATATTTCTGGCAGTGGGAAATCCTTACTTAGACTGAAGCATCTGCTGGATTCCTAGATGTACAAACAACTGTTTAAGCTCTTTCAAGTAGGATTATTCCTGCATATTTTTATATCATCTGGTGTGCTTTGAACATTAATAGTTAACTAATAGCAATAGAAATATTTATTCATGGCATGAAAAACTACTAGCAGGGAGTTTAACTTTTTTTCAGAAAGAGGGAAAAGATAAAATGATGAAATAAAATGAGAGAAAAATTGTCATGCCAGTGAAATGAACTGAGTCTGAATTAGTATAACACCCTTCTCTGGGCTCACTTTAATTGACTCATTGTTTTTCGCTCTTCAGCACTACCTCAGTTAAAAGGATCTTAAACTTGCTGTTCTTTGCTTTAGGCTAAGTTGACAAGGAAAGAAGATATTCTTCTATCATATTTAAAGCAAGGGTGGCAAGCATCCCCCACTATGCCACTACATCATAGTAAACGTCATTTAGTGGTGGTGCATCACAACTTGTACTGTCATTCCATTTCTTGTCAACCTGAAGCAGAGGGAAATAGCAGCTTGGTAGGGGTGGTTTCCTCACCCAGTTTTCCTAAATTCCACATATTTATTTATTATGGGACAATAAAGTTTGGTAAAGATCAGACAGGATGCAGTCATGCAAAATCATTGAGAATTAAAAGTAAGCTTGATTCTTAAAAAATTCCTTGCTCTAAGTACAGTAATAAATACATTTAATTTACTTTGAGGTGTCAAAATGAGGGGCCAAAATAAAAATGCTGTTCATCCTTGGGAGAATATTCTGCTGGTAAGGAAGGCATAAGAACATGAGAGTCCTGCAGCATTTTACAGTTGATTTTACTGTTCACGCAGATATATGTCTTGGTGCCCAGAAAATAGGTGGGTTCCTGTTTCTCTCTTGCCCACTCTAGAAACTCCTTAAAATTGTTGCAGGCTGCTAGTAGATCATTAAAACCTTATCTTTGTTGGGAGTGTAGAAATGGGCAGTTCATCAACTGCTGTGTAGGCAACAACCAGTCTGAGGTTCCCACCTGAGTAAAGTCACAGCCTGTGGGTGTTGAAACAGGCTGTAGAAGTGTCCTGTCTTCACTGATGATGATGCAGAGAACCTACGGTGTGTACATCCTCAATTTAAGCACTGTAGCTAAATTTCAAAATGTAAGAAGAATGAGCATAACCCTTCCTTTTTAAGTTTGGAGGAAATCCTGTATGCTTATTTTGCTGTTATCTCTTGATATACTTCTCACTCATTCCTCTTGTGGAAACACGTCAGTGGCACTCACTTTAGTCTTGACACAGAATTTGTTCTATACTTTTTTCATTATAGCACTTCTACTGATAAAAGTAAGTTATATAAATGTATTGGGTTTATATGGCAATGTTTTGGGGGTGGGGGAGCTACAGGGGTGGCTTCTGTGAGAGG